>JAGQAX010000021.1:23823959-24562274 GCA_019142605.1 Cephalopholis sonnerati | reverse complement strand
AAAGAAATGAGATACATTTTTTTAAGGTTGCGGGGAAATTCACCTGTCACACAGCTTTACAAGGCTCATCAGCAACCCACCCTTTCTTCCTGCCTCTAATATATCTTTCTGTTTTCCTACTTACTACCTCATCGCAGTGCACCACTCAAGAGTCAGACCCATTTCATTGCTGTCATTGTAATAGAGAATATCAGTAACAGGCCCTCTGATAGAATCCTATGCATGACCGGGGGAAAGCGTAAGACTTAATGAACCGGTTAGAAAGACTGAGAGTGTACAGCAGGGAAATAAAAAGACAGTTGAAAATGAAAGCGAAGAGAGATGGATGAATGTGAGAGTTGAGGTGTCGGTTCAGGTGACAGGCCTGTAAAATGCTTTCAGGTTATGTTCACTCTTTGCAGTCGACCTTGTGTTGCGTCTTCATTTACTTTTTATGTCGCATCTCAATTCAGTCTAGCAACTTGTACATCTCATGTTTCTTGCCAATTTGGAGGTCTATGTCTGTACACTGTATATGCGCTCAAATGTCTTATCCTGTGAGATGTATTCCTGTCTTCATCTGTGTAAAGGTGTAATCTGTATGTGTATGTATGTGTGTCAGTGTGTGCTGTCCAAGCTCATTCTAGTGCTACAAAGTGCTGTTGTGTTGCTGCTCTTCTCCTGCTGCCATAGAAACACTGTAGTAGCTAAACCGCTGCTGCTGCTGCCCTGTTACCTCATGTCCTGCTCTCTTTTTCCTCAGTGACTCAGAACTAGGCCCCGTCCCTCCTCACATAACACCTCTTCCCCCTACAGGCTGCTGACAGTTCTGCAGCCTGGTTAAGAAGTCATGTAATCCCAGTAGATAGACACTTAAATAGGAAGCTCCTTCATTCTGCTTGAAGGCTGAATAGTGGGAGTCCGTCACAGAGATACAGTACGCTGGCTTTACAGAGTTATAATAAGAGTTTATATCAGATGCAAACCACAGTCTGGTTTCTGAGAAGCATCTTAGACAAACAATGCTTGTATAATTTGTCTCAAGGAGAATAAACTCTTTTACCAAAGCAAGAGCGGGATGCTTTTCAGAGACCAGCCCAGTGCCAACAAGGATGTTTCATGGCTTTGACTTGGACGTCCTTTTTTTTTTTCATGACACAAAGAGTATGGATCTACCAGATGCATTTAAAAAGCTGTTCAATTGTCTGTACTAGTGTGCCAAAAAAAAGCTCTTTGTTTCATGGCACTGAGAAGTGAATACATTTCACTGCAAACTATATGAAAATATGCGAATCGCTGCATCAGATGGATCTGTACCCTGCTGTGAGCATGCTGCATGTACGATTTAACACAGTCAGCCTTGGTTTGTACAGACTGCCTGTACTTTGTCAGCCAGCTCATTTTACTAGTAATATGTGTTGTATTTGGCTGAATCAGACAGGCTTATCTAACAAACCACAGGCTCAGTGGGGTATTTTAACATGCAGGATTGTCTTGTCAGGCTGATAGTTAAACACGCTGTTGACACGACTGATTTACAAGATCAGAGTTAATCTTTGTTGTCTTGCATTTTGAAATACCCCTTAACTCTTGTAGTTGACCAAGACAGCTATATGATATCTCTTAGTCCTGTGTGATGATGTTTACTGTATATTTTGAATGTTTTTAAGTATTCTGGGGAAAAAGGATGAAGAACACTGATGCTGGTGTTACTGCTTTAAGTCAGTTTCTTCTTTTTAGTCAATTTTTGACCCTTTATGTTGAATATCTCAAACAATATTTCAAAATAAGTAAGGATTTTAGCTTTGTGTGATTGGATGAACTGATATTTAAATTGACACTCGATTAGAGCACCAGAATTCTGTCACGTTTTTGCCCAGGTCCTCTCCTACAGTGCCATGCCTCTCAGGTTTGAACCGTCTAGTGTTGTGGTTTTGACTGTTGTTTATTTGGCTGCTAATCTCCACTACTAATGGGCAGGCCAAGGAGCTGCCCACCTACAAGGACAATGACTTCATCAATGATGGGCAGAAGATCTACATCGATGGGGAGAACAAGAAAATGTTCCTGGAGAAGCTTAGGAAAGATGTGGAGGTATGTGTTCATGAAAATTACAGAAGAAGCCCACCCCCTCCATCAGTGTCCCCCCTGTCTGTCTGTATTAATACTTCTCCTCTTTCAACTCTTGCTATCTCCCCCCTCTTCTTTAAACACTTGTCCCATCCCCTTACTTGCTTTATTTCCTCTGCTGTCGCACCATCGTCCGCAGTTTCCTGGCCCAGCTGAAGCTCATGGACTACAGTCTGTTGGTGGGGATCCACGATGTGGAGCGAGCCGAGCAGGAAGAGGTGGAGAGTGAGGACAATGAGGCCGAAGAGGAGGGCGAGAGTGATGGAGGGGGCATTGGAACGCCCCCTGACAGTCCCAGCAACACCCTGGACAGCAACAAGCCTCTGTCGCCTGGAGAGTTTGATCCCGCCATTGACGTCTACGCCATCAAAAGCAATGACAGTGAGTAGCCAGTGTTATACACAACCCATGGGAGTTATATCAAACAGTTGTATAGTAAATACTATTAAGTGCTTAGAGCTCCCCCTGCTGGGTATTGTAGTTCTTGTTCTAGTCGTCAAACCTGCTCCTGTCAGAAGTGTTTTGTTCATCTCATGCCAGCCTTATACCAAACAACTAACAAGCAATGTCACTGTTGAAGACAAAATTTTCAAATGTGAAGTGGTCATTAAACTCAGTCTGAGTCAGTCTTTTTTTTTTTTTTGGTTTGACATTCAAACAAAATCAAACATGTTTAATTTTATTGTAAGTTTTTAGTCTTGGCTCATGGCAATACTGAAGTTCAATGATGTAAACATTGTCAACAGCCAATAGCTGCGCTCTCTTCACAACCAAACAGCAAACTGGGAAGACAGTAAACACGGAGGGGACTTTGGGGAGGCACAAGAAAGTGAACAAGTCTCAGTTCTCTTGGATTTTGGAAAAGGAGGAGAAACTGGTGGAGTTGTGGAGTGATCAAAAGTCAGAGTTTGATATTGTGTGTATCCAGTCCACCAATAAGCACTTATTTTAATGAGAAATATTAATTTTTTGAAACATTTTGTCTCATTTCCGCAGTCTCCTCCCACTAAAATAGTATAGCCAACCAGTGGAGGCTGGTAGTGAACCGAGGTGACAAAATCCAAATGTAAAGTTTGTACACAAATACAGTTTATCTTTACAGATTATGATGATGCCAAATTGACTAAAATGCTGCCAGCATGTGACACCTTCTATCTTGGTTTCTTGAGTTATGTGTTTTCGCAGACATGGCAAGGAGTTGTTAGTATATCATGTTTCTTAAAGGGAGTTTGGCGTAATGTCTTCTACCGGGAGCAGGATGGAAAATAATTTCAAAAAGTATCTATTTATAGTCTTTCAAATAGGTGGTAGGTAGTAGTGTGTAACAAAAACTCACATTGTTTTTAGATGTGATCCTTTTTAAAGTCTTTACAAAGGTTTCTAGTCAGTTCCTCCAGCATCTTGCGGTAAAAAAAAACCCCCTGAATTTGGGTCAATTTTGTCAAAAAATGCGATAAAAATTGAGCCATTTTACGTGATTTTTTTTTTTTTTGTGGGAAATTGCAGCCAGTGACAAAAATTGCAGCAAATGACAAAAATTGCAAGTCCGGAGAAAAAAATGTGATTGTTTTTTAAACTACTGCCTCCAAAAAAAAAGTAATGTAATCACTTGCTATAATAATCATACTGAATAATACAAAAACAGCTGCAAATGTTTCACTTCTCTTCTTTAGTTTTATTTAATTAGTTTCAAAACATGGACTCCAATAAAATAATGTTTTAAAAAAGTCCTGAGTGAATATTGTAGCTCTCAAACCAGACAATGTGGTTCACTTCTAGCATAACATTTGAATCAAGTACACATATTGTATGCATTTAAACAAAGTGACAATTCTTAAGTCAATACAGAGCGTTTCACCATACTGCAATGCCATTGGTGCGATTTGATGACGCGTCTGATGACGTTTCAAATGATGTCACATGCGTAAAATGCAGAAAATATTTGCGATATTTTATATTGTGGAATTTTGTTGATTATGTGTAAATTATTGCGAACGCAAGATTGTGATTTTCTGGAGACACTGTCTGGTGTATTGTAATAATAACAACAATAAGAAGAAGAAACTTTATTTGTGCTGGACTTTTCGAACCACAGTTACAAAGTGCTTTATGAGACAAATAAAATAGTTCATACCATCGAGATAAAAACAGCAATAAAAACATTGTACATAGGCTAAGACCAGATAAATCAGAGCGTGTATTTAAAATAAAACTTAAATAATAATTAAATACATTTTAAAATTGATAAGAGAAGGATAGAAACAAGATACACAACAGATTTACTGTAAAAAAAAAAAAAAAAAAAAAAGCCTTCCTATAAAAGCATGTTTTGAGGAGTGTTAGGTGAGGAGTTTCAGTTGTGGGGCTCTAACGGAAAATGAAGGGTTTCCTTTTGTAACGAGGCGTGCTATAGGAACAGGTAGGAGGGTCCTACCTGAGGAGCGCAGGCATGTAGGGCTTTAAAAGTAACTAGTAAAACTTGAAAATCAATTCTCTACTTAACAGGTGGCCAGTGTAGCATTGCGAGGGTGGGAGTTATATGGTCGTGTCTCTTGACAGTCATGACCAGTGCCTGATTTTGAGTGTGTTTGTTTTAAATAACAGGTGCTCCCAGGAAGGAGGTTTACTTCATGGCTGTCATAGACATCCTGCAGCATTACGATGCCAAGAAGAAAGCTGCTCATGCCGCCAAGACTGTCAAACACGGGGTATGTAGCTGCATTCAGAGCTACTCTGATGGTTCTGTTAAAGAAAATAATGACAAGTATAACAAATATATTTCATGTGGTGACTAACAGTCGTCTCTGTGTCCCTCTACAGGCCGGAGCGGAGATCTCCACGGTGAACCCAGAGCAGTACTCCAAGAGGTTTTACGATTTCATCACCACTATCCTGTCATAGCCTCCAGGAGCGACGGGGGGCACGGAGGCACATGGGAAAGGGAGGGGCAAGTGGGGAGCAGGGCGGGGAAGAGAAGTGACGGAGAGAAAAACCCATCGAGAGGCTGAATTAATAAGGTGCTGTGATGGATTTGTATCACTCTCCCTCATGCATTCTCCTCATCCCTCCCTGTTTGTTTCTCTCTCTTTCAGTGGCGTGCCACGCTCTGCAGCTAAAAACAAAAAACAAACAAAAAAAACAAAAAAAAAACCATCATTCGTTTACATTTAACCTCTCCTCTGTTGACTCTTGTTTTTGTGTTACTTTGGATGATAAGGGTGTTGAAAGCAAGCGTCCAAGTCATTACATTTTTTATATTATTTGTTTGTTTTCCGTACGGTTGTTTATGTGGGAATATGGCTTTTTTTATTGCCTCTAATACAACATCCAGAACCCTGCATTTTTTTTTATTTTGTGTTTGTATTTGTCTTCCCCTTCTAATATTCAGGGGGAGGTACTGTAGGGGAGGGTATCGTGAGTGTATAGTGTGAGGTCAGGGGGAGTGCGGAGGTCATGTTACGGCACAAGGTGAGGTCCCTCTTGCAAATAGAAAGCTTTAGCGGGATGTAACGAGGAAGTTCATGTTGAGCCTCACCTAATGCAATTGCTTCATTTCAGGAAATGGGAAGCAGTCTTCCAATAGGCCAACAGCCAGACACCCACCCCCCACCCCACACCCAAATGCTATACAAGTACTCAGCCAAACAAATCTTCCTATTTGGGTTCCCTTCTGCATCACTCACCCTATAGATGCCACCCCATCCCCGCCTGTTCCTGCGCGTACAGTCGATAAATTGAGCTTCTGGGTTATCCTCTTGCCCCACACTCGAGACAGACACTTAGCTGAGACTGTTGCAGTAAATTATGTTGCTTGATTCCAGTTGCACCTCAGTGGTTGTCAGTGCTTTGTCCCTTTGGCTTTGTTGTGATACACAGTGACTGAGTAAAGATTAAGGGAAGGATGTGTACCTGTTAATGAGAAGAGGAGGGGTTTTAGCACGCAGTGAGCGTCGTTTACTTTCACTCCCTCTGAATACGTTGGGCATTGTTCTGTAGGTTTCTGTTCCTGTGGCAGGGAATGACCCAGAAGTCCCGTGTGGCTGTGGTGATTACGTCACTCCTTGTTGTATCTTCATATACTGTAGGGTGTCAGACTGAAACATCAACAGCCCTTAACTTTCTGTTGCCATCAGCACCTTATGAGTAAATCAAAAAAAAAAAAATGTTGCACTTTTATTTGTTATCAGAGGTTTGGAGCTCTTGTTCTGTTACATGCGCTGCAACAAAGAGGAAAAGGAACTCTGCTCTCTTAGGTTTGAATCTTTAGGGGCCTGATCTCAGATCCTTACCTCACCCGTGGGTGCTTCTTACTGTCAGGATCGGTCGGGAAGACTTTACTGCAATATTAGCTCTGTTTTCAGGGCTTTTGTAAACAAACCTTTCCGATCCTTTTTTCAGAAGCGCTCCGCGTCGGTGGGTTTTGGGACCAAGCAACAGCGTGACTGTGCTTGTGCGTTCAGGGCAGGCAGAAGACTGTTTACCTCCAGCATCGTACCAGCACACACTCAACGATGGCGAGCGATGTGTGTGTCAGTGTTCAAAAAGGTTGTAAAAGGGGGAGGGAAACGGGAGGGTGGGGGGAGGTTTGGAAGAGTAGCTGCGGATGTGAAGATACGTGTTGTTAAGTCATTAACACCAACAGCATCCTTCTCTTCTTTAACCTCAAGTCTGTTATTCATCGTTGTTGTGTTGTTATTGTTGACATTTTTTAAGGTGGTTTATCTGTGTTTGAATTTGGCGGTTTTATGAATTGATGTGGTAATATTTTTTTTCTTTGTTTCTGTTTGTTTTTTGTATATTTTGCACAAGAGGAAAGGAACCAAATGTTACGAATACGATCCCAATTAGTTGATACGGTCTTAACAAGGGAAATGCAATATTACTTGTGTGTGTAAGTGAGAAAAGTTGTTGTGTGTGTGTGTGTGTGTGTGTGTGTGACGTTGTGTATCACTTCTGGATAACCAACTAAAACAAGTAAAAATCGTCCTCCTTGATTATTGTAACCCATGCAAAAAGCTTCCATCACGATATGTTTGTTTAGATATCATAGAATATATTCACATTTATATTTTTACATTGGATTTTAGTCATGAAAATATAGTTGTATTAAAAAGAAAAAAATCAAAAGGAGCCACCCTTGGGAGTGAATGATGGTGCTGTGGTAAATGAAGAATGATACTGCTTGAATTTATACAATACTTACTATAGATGTACTTAAAAAAAGAAAAGTAAAAAAAAAAACTGCATGTCACAGGACTAAGTTTCCTTTTCCCTCTCTAGTCTGTGTTGTTGGCTGTTCAGGTTCTCTTCGTGTCCCCACACTTTAACCAGATTTGTGAGCTGTTCAGCGTAAAATAGTCCCCACCATGCTTTAAATAACTGTTTTTCATTGTATACACTGTGCAAGATGTGTGCCTTTATACTCCAAAATTATTTAATTTTCTATTTTGTAATCTTTTTTTAAAACAAAGGTAAAAGGTTATTTTAATAATAGGGTGTTTACGTTGACATGCATTATTTCCGACTTTATTTTCGACCCCCCTCCGCTCACCCTTCTTTCACTGCGTCACCTCTGTGTTTAGGTTCGTTCGGTCTGTTAAACAAAACCACTCTGATGATTGTGTTTTAACCGACATTAAAAGTGAATATCTGTCTTAAATTTCGCGGTGGATCGTTTTGGATTCTGTAAATTCAGATCTATCGTTGTGATTATTCAGTATGTACAGGCGTCCCTTCCCTCCTCCTCCTCCTCCTCCTCCTCCTCCTCCTCCTCAGAGCGAGGCGTTGTCTGCTGATATTAATCCCTTGTTCGTTCACGCTGGTCCTGCCTTTATAAAGAACGTGCGTGCGTGTGTGGAAGTGCATTGTGGAATGTGATTGTGTTTTGTTGTGCTCGTCCTCGCTATCTGGCGGCTGCCCCCACCCCCACCACCACCACCACCTCAGGAGTCTGTCAGCATTTTTTATTTACCTTCTCACCGCAGATTCAGTCACATTTCAGGAATGTGATTTCTTCTTCTTCTTTTTAATGTTGTCCAAAATGTCTCTCACCATGGATGTACAGCTCCTCACTTCTCAAAGAGGTTTATGTTCTCTTGCTTTCCCCGGATCACCTGCTTGTTATCAGGGAGGTCATCAGCTGATAGTTCATCCTGAGTCAGTGGTTATTTGATATTTCTGTGTTCGTTCACTATTAATGGGCTGTTTTGTTTCTATGGTCACGTAGCTCATACTGTACATAGGTTGTGTCATAAAGAAAACAGGGAATGAGGGAACACAATCATCTTCTAGTCTGCTTTGCTCCGTTTGGCTTCCCTGTAGTCAGACATCAAGCAAGTAGAAGACAGAGCAGTGCATGCTGGGAGAATGAGATTTGTTTTTCTGTTTTGTTTTGGGAATATTAACTCTGGATCTCATGTGAGGAAGGGCGATGACGATGCCAGACTTTAACAGATGCAAATTAAAGACAATAATAACACGCGTCCCTGCTGCTGTACCCTGAAATTAATAAACCCTTGCTTTTGTGACTTCTCTCATGAATGAGCTCCTCCACCCGTTAAACCCCACCCGACAGTCAACCTGCTGCCACTGTTAACTTGCCAAAAGCATCTTTCAGCAGTCAGAACTACCCCACATGAGCTTGAAGAACATTGTGTATAGTATAACGTGTCTGTTTGAACTGAATTTATGTTTTTTAACATGCACTGGGAGATGGAGCGAAGCGTGCATCGCTCATATGTGAACATGTCCAAAGTTAAAACGACCCTGTGTTCATGTGGTTTATCAAGTGTTAAGGGAAAAATTAAACACAAATGATCGGAGGCCGGGCGAGACCTGCAGAGAGGGAAACATTTCCTTTGGCTTCAAGATTTGAAACTCTTGAATTGAACTGAGTCCTGTGAATCAGCACCCACCAGGCCAGGAAACACCCCCCTCCTGCAGTCGAGCTCTGGTCTCAGAACAGTCCCGAGTACTTTTAGACTCCATCTAAAAGACTTACACATTACTGTGTGTATGTGTGAGTGTGTGTGAGTGTGTGTGTGTGTGTTTATTGCTGTCTGACAATGGTTGGTGAGAGTTCCCTTTCAGTGGCAGAGAGGCCAAAATGATGATGTATGTTTATTGTTCTTCACATTTAATGATGATGATGATAATAATAATAATACACTCCATTCCATAAGCGTTCACTCAAACCAATTAAAGCACTTGTTCTGCTTAACTCAAAGTCTGTCTGTCATGTTTTTATTTGTCCTTTACTGTATTTAAACATGTGTTTTACTCTGATGCTGTTTTTGAAACTACACATTACACATTGAAATGTTCTCATCACTCTTAAATGAACAGCTGAAGAAAAGGAGATTTGCAGGGTTTGATCATCCTGTTATTAACCTCTTGCATCAGTCTCATCTTCAGTTTAATAAAATAGAATCAAAAACATTTTAACCAACATTTGTAGCAATTTAATTAAATTTAAAGAACAATGGATCAAAAAAAATTATACAAGGTGAACGAAAAATGCGAGGTGTTAAAAAAAAACGCTTTTTTAAATTTTTATTTTTAATTTACTTTTGTTTGTTGACTTATAATGTTAAACAAAAAAAAAAACATAAATAAATAAAAATTGAACGAGGTCTATGGTACACAGCAGCTGTTTCCAGAGGGAGTCCTGCTTTAAGAATGCACAAACAACAATGAAATATTTAGTCCGAGCATAAGTTTTCTTTAAATCGTTGCTTCACTAACAACAACAAAAATTTAGATTGTAGCGACGTGCCTTAAACCATCTTTTGTTTAATTTATTGTAGTGTGATTACAGTGGTACTCAAACACACACCTGATATAAAATATGAGGGACAATCCGTTGATGGAAAAACGTCAAAATATTGTCTCTGCGTTTGTTTATTTGTTTGTTTTGCGTCAACTAGTCCAGCTCAGCATCTAAAATATCAAATCAGATATATTTCATTTTAAATATATCGACTTATTTGTACCAAAAAATATTTATTTAGCGTTTTAATTGCTTTTATTTACAAAAAGGTTTGGCGCGGGGGAAAAACAACAACAAAAGACATGCCTTAATGCTGTCATTATATTTGAATTATTCACATTTAAATCCTAGTTTAATTGAATTACAGGAGGATTATTTTTAAGCCGTTTTTTACCTCATCAGAAACACCCCGGCTTTTTTTAATTTAGCGTTTATTTATTTATTTATTATTTTAATCGCCATGCTCGCACCAACACTCAAAGCAGACATATTTTCGTTTTTTGTTTTTTTTTCAACTGTATAAAATTAATACTATATATTTTTTAATATTTTAATTTTAAATATCTGATTCGCACGTTTTCGTTTCACATCAACAAACTAAAATAAAGTGTATGTTCTTGCTGTAATTGGAGCAATAGACGGTGTGTAGTTTTACATCAGGACACACTGCACAGTTGGTTAAATGCCAAAATTGTGCTACAGGTTTTCGATCCTGTTTTGGTTTGTTTCTGCGTTTAATATGAAATATACTCATTTTTTATTACAGTGCCATATAAACGCGACAATTCTAGCTTTATTTGTTAACATGACCCATGGTCTGTATTTATTTATTTATTTATTTATAAGTCTATCGAAAAAGGGAAGTGAAAGCCGCCCACCTTTTCTAAAACTAGTCCAATTTCCTGGAAAGAAAACATCTACATCGCAGCCCGGGGAAATATAACGACCGATAAGAGTCCTGTGGTCGTGTGGAGACACAGTGAGATTTTAAGAAAGGAGAGGGGGTGGAGGTGGTGGTGTTGTTGGTGGAGGCAGCTGCAGCCAGAGCACGTTCAGACCTCCGCTGCGGTGAGAGGCGGAGGCTCATTTGCACCGTCAGTACAATGTGGAGAACAAGCAGAGACAACCCAGCAGACAATAAACAAAGAGCTCGCCATGTGCGCTGCAGCTGCTGCACACACATACACACACATGCACACGCACAGCTCAGGTGCAGGGAGGAGTCGCGGCCGCCAGGGGGCAGACTAACTCCTGAAACCACAGCAGAAGGCTGAGCAGCACACTCACTGTCACACGGACATACCTCATCATATTTATCATTAAACAAGAAGATGTGTACGAGCTCGACGTGATTAGACTGGTTCACACCCGTGTGTCATCACACATCCAGCCTGCTTAAGTGTCTTTGAGCAAACACCAGGGTGGCTGCTCTGCTGCTGATCCTGACCTTTGACCTCTCTATCAGTGAGCACAAGAGAACAGTTTCTATGAAGCTACATGAAATATCCTTTATTGTATTTTTACACAACATATAGTGAAAAATTTAAGCATGTACAGTCTGTTTCTATCTAATATGAGCTGTGGTTACAGCCAACATGTATTTAAAATTAAAGGTGTTAAATAAAGCTGAATATAGACACAATATAAAAGATCGAAAACTGCTATTTTAAAAAGCTTAGATTTATTGTAAAGGCAAACATCAACATGATAACATGTTATCAGGATGTGTAGTGTGAAGTCACGTCAGGCCGGCTGGTAGCTCTCTACCCGCTCTAGAAGGACCTCTGAGTAGCCAGGGGAGTAGTACCTGAAACACCACACACATACACACACACACTGTAAATACCCAATGCTGAAGAAAATTTTGTCCTTTTTACCAGAGCCACTTAAAGACACATGTATATTTGGTAAAACTGTATGTGTTAATATGACATATAATACACGTTCTGCTATTATTTAAGGTTGGTAATACGTAAGAATATGTAGACATAGGACCTTGAGTTGTTCGTGGACCGTACAAGATGTAATTTTGGAAGGACGTGGCCTGCTGTTTTTTTCTTTTTTGTATTCTCAATAAACCTCATTCAACTTTGTCCCTGCTTCCTGTGAGTACTGTGGATCTCCAGACAAGGAACAGAAACATACCTCAAAACTGAGACACCTCACAAATTAAGTGGCCTAGAAACATATTTCAAAACAGCCACTACAATCATCACACAGTTAAATCCTGCTGTTACATTCCCTTCATACAAACCCAGCCTGTCTAATTCTATTAGCTGAGTTTATTCTTTTGTAACCTTCATTCTAATTATATATTTAACTGTAATTTATTTAGGCTTATTTTACTGTTACAGCATTTTTTACTCAGTATAGATGCTTAAAAAATGAAGATTATGACTGTTATAGGATGGAGGGACTGGGTGGAGGAAAAACGTGCTGCTGAGTCAGCACACGGCTCTGAAATTATGGTCATGTGGTCTGATCAGTCACTCCTAGATTACTGTTTACGCCTCAGAGCTCTTTCAGGCACAGGGTTTTGATGTCAACAAGATATGTGTTTAAGCATGCGTGTATGTGTGTAATAGGGATAGAAACACACCTGACTATCTCCTCAGGGAAACAGCTGTTGATAGCGTTAATCTGCTCCTGCAAAGCAGAGCCAGGCTCAGCCTGGATCTCTTGCACCTTCTTAAGCCCACCACTGGTCACAAACAGACGGCGAGCCTTACTGTCATGAGGCAGCACCTGAGGAGAGGGGAGATGAAGTGTATGGCACAGATATAAAATCTTCAAACATGACATTGGTTTTGATTATTAAAATGCTTTTTAAAAAAATGCAGATCACTGATTGAGGTTGTGATAGTCGTGGACTCACTCACCTTGCTGAACTGGCAGATAACATGTTTGAGGATGTTGCTTGGGGCGTCGTAGAGGAGGGGCTCCAGACCTGGCAGGTAGGTGCACTTCTGCAGAATACTCTTCAGAGCCTTCTTACTCTGAAAATCACAAGAGGAACTGAATATACTGCACACAGTCAGGTAACCTTTTTCCCTTTCTCTCAGCCTTTTACCAAGTGACCCCTGACACCAGCCGACCTCTGAATTTTTTTTTTTACAATTTTTTACACATTATACTACACTATGACGTTTTTTATGACATTTGTGAAACAATTTACTTTGACAATTTCTATTACATGTTTATGATGTACTTTACTGTGATATTAATGACAACTTTTCATGATATCCTTTTATTACATATTATATTATGACATCATTGATGACAATGTCTCAGGCTTGCTATATTACAACATTTTTCATTACATATGATACAATTACATTTTTCACATACTATACTAAAACTATTTTGACATACTACACTATGACTTTTTTTTGAAATACCATACTATGACTTTTTTTTTACATACTATAATATGACTTTTTTTGGTATACTATACTATGACTTTTTTTGACATACTATACTATGACATTTTTTGACATACTATACTATGACTTTTTTGAAATACTATACTATGACATTTTTTGACATACTATACTATGACATTTTTTGAAATACTATACTATGACTTTTTTTGGTATACTATACTATGACATTTTTCGACATACTATACTATGACATTTTTCGACATACTATACTATGACTTTTTTTGACATACTATACTATGACATTTTTTGACATACTATACTATGACTTTTTTCAACATACTATACTATCACTTTTTTGACATACTACACTATCACTTTTTTCAACATACTATACTATGACTTTTTTGACATACTATACTATGACATTTTTGACATACTATACTATGACTTTTATGACGTACTATACTATGACATTTTTGACGTACTATACTATGACTTTTTTCGACATACTATGCTATGACTTTTTTGACGTACTATACTATGACATTTTTGACATACTATACTATGACTTTTATGACGTACTATACTATGACATTTTTGACGTACTATACTATGACTTTTTTCGACATACTATACTATGACTTTTTTCGACATACTACACTATAACTTTTTTGACATACTATACTATGACATTTTTTGACATACTATACTATGACTTTTTTTTATATACTATACTATGACTTTTTTCGACATACTATACTGTGACTTTTTTTTGACATACTACACTATCACTTTTTTGACATGTATATTATGACATTTTTGACGTACTATACTATGACTTTTATGACGTACTATACTATGACTTTTTCGACATACTACACTATGACTTTTTTGACATACTATACTATGACATTATTTGACATACTATACTATGACATTTTTCGACATACTATACTATGACTTTTTTTTGGTATACTATACTATGACATTTTTCGACATACTATACTATGACTTTTTTTTATATACTATACTATGACTTTTTTTGAAATACTATACTGTGACTTTTTTTTGACATACTACACTATCACTTTTTTGACATGTATACTATAACATTTTTGACGTACTATACTATGACTTTTATGACGTACTATACTATGACTTTTTCGACATACTACACTATGACATTTTTCGACATACTATACTATTACTTTTTCGACATACTATACTATGACTTTTTTGACATACTATGCTATGACTTTTTCGACATACTATACTATGACTTTTTTGACATACTATGCTATGACTTTTTTTGGTATACTATACTATGACATTTTTCGACATACTATACTATGACTTTTTTTGACATACTATACTATGACATTTTTCCACATACTTTACTATGACTTTTTTTTACATACTATACTATGACCTTTTTTGAAATACTATACGATGACTTTTTTGACAAACTATACTATGACTTTTTTTGGTATACTATACTATGACATTTTTCGACATACTATACTATGACATTTTTCGACATACTATACTATGACTTTTTTTGACATACTATACTATAACATCTTTTTTACATACTATACTATGACTTTTTTTGACATACTATACTATGACTTTTTCGACATACTATACTATGACTTTTTTTTGACATACTATACTATGACTTTTTTTGACATACTATACTATGACTTTTTTTTATATACTATACTATGACTTTTTTCGACATACTATACTATGACTTTTTTTTATATACTATACTATGACTTTTTTTGAAATACTATACTGTGACTTTTTTTTGACATACTACACTATCACTTTTTTGACATGTATACTATAACATTTTTGACGTACTATACTATGACTTTTATGACATACTATACTATGACTTTTTCGACATACTACACTATGACATTTTTCGACATACTATACTATTACTTTTTCGACATACTATACTATGACTTTTTTGACATACTATGCTATGACTTTTTCGACATACTATACTATGACTTTTTTGACATACTATGCTATGACTTTTTTTGGTATACTATACTATGACATTTTTCGACATACTATACAATGACTTTTTTTGACATACTATACTATGACATTTTTTGACATACTATACTATGACTTTTTTGACATACTACACTATCACTTTTTTCAACATACTATACTATGACTTTTTTGACATACTATACTATGACATTTTTGACGTACTATACTATGACTATTATGACGTACTATACTATGACTTTTTTTGACATACTATACTATGACATTTTTTGACATACTATACTATGACTTTTTTCGACATACTATACTATGACATTTTTGACGTACTATTCTATGACTATTATGACGTACTATACTATGACTTTTATGACGTACTATACTATGACATTTTTGACGTACTATACTATGACTTTTTTCGACATACTATACTATGACTTTTTTGACATACTATACTATGACATTTTTGACATACTATACTATGACTTTTATGACGTACTATACTATGGCATTTTTGAAGTACTATACTATGACTTTTTTCGACATACTATACTATGACTTTTTTTCGACATACTACACTATGACTTTTTTGACATACTATACTATGACATTTTTTGACATACTATACTATGACTTTTTTTTTATATACTATACTATGACTTTTTTTGACAAACTATACTGTGACTTTTTTTTGACATACTACACTATCACTTTTTTGACATGTATATTATGACATTTTTGACGTACTATACTATGACTTTTATGACGTACTATACTATGACTTTTTCGACATACTACACTATGACTTTTTTGACATACTATACTATGACATTATTTGACATACTATACTATGACATTTTTCGACATACTATACTATGACTTTTTTTGGTATACTATACTATGACATTTTTCGACATACTATACTATGACTTTTTTTTATATACTATACTGACTTTTTTTGAAATACTATACTGTGACTTTTTTTTGACATACTACACTATCACTTTTTTGACATGTATACTATAACATTTTTGACGTACTATACTATGATTTTTATGACGTACTATACTATGACTTTTTCGACATACTACACTATGACATTTGTCGACATACTATACTATGACTTTTTCGACATACTATACTATGACTTTTTTTTTACATAATATACTATGATATTTTTCAACATACTATACTATGACTTTTTTTTTTTTGACATACCATACTATGATTTTTTTGACATAGTATACTATGACATTTTTTGACATACTATGCTATGACATTTTTTCGACATACTACACTATGACTTTTTTGACATACTATACTATGACATTTTTTGACATACTATACTATGACTTTTTTTCGACATACTACACTATGACTTTTTTGACATACTATACTATGACATTTTTTGACATACTATACTATGACTTTTTTTATATACTATACTATGACTTTTTTCGACATACTATACTATGACTTTTTTTTTACATACTATACTATGACTTTTTTTGACATACTATACTATGACTTTTTCGACATACTATACTATGACTTTTTTTGACATACTATACTATGACTTTTTTTGACATACTATACTATGACTTTTTTTTAATATACTATACTATGACTCTTTTTCGACATACTATACTATGACATTTTTTGACATACTATACCATGACTTTTTTGACATACTATACTATGACTTTTTTCGACATACTATAGTATGACTTTTTAGACATACTATGCTATGACTTTTTTGACATACTATACTATGACATTATTTGACATACTATACTATGACATTTTTCGACATACTATACTATGACTTTTTTTGGTATACTATACTATGACATTTTTCGACATACTATACTATGACTTTTTTTTATATACTATACTATGACTTTTTTTGAAATACTATACTGTGACTTTTTTTTGACATACTACACTATCACTTTTTTGACATGTATACTATAACATTTTTGACGTACTATACTATGATTTTTATGACGTACTATACTATGACTTTTTCGACATACTACACTATGACATTTGTCGACATACTATACTATGACTTTTTCGACATACTATACTATGACTTTTATTTTACATAATATACTATGATATTTTTCAACATACTATACTATGACTTTTTTTTTTTTTGACATACCATACTATGACTTTTTTGACATAGTATACTATGACATTTTTTGACATACTATGCTATGACATTTTTTCGACATACTACACTATGACTTTTTTGACATACTATACTATGACATTTTTTGACATACTATACTATGACTTTCTTTCGACATACTACACTATGACTTTTTTGACATACTATACTATGACTTTTTTTTATATACTATACTATGACTTTTTTCGACATACTATACTATGACTTTTTTTTTACATACTATACTATGACTTTTTTTGACATGCTATACTATGACATTTTTCGACATACTATACTATGACTTTTTTTGACATACTATACTATGACATTTTTTGACATACTATACTATGACTTTTTTCAACATACTATACTATCACTTTTTTGACATACTACACTATCACTTTTTTCAACATACTATACTATGACTTTTTTGACATACTATACTATGACATTTTTGACGTACTATACTATGACTATTATGACGTACTATACTATGACTTTTTTTGACATACTATACTATGACTTTTTTCGACATACTATACTATGAATTTTTTGACATACTATACTATGACATTTTTGACGTACTATTCTATGACTATTATGACGTACTATACTATGACTTTTATGACGTACTATAGTATGACATTTTTGACGTACTATACTATGACTTTTTTCGACATACTATACTATGACTTTTTTGACATACTATACTATGACATTTTTGACATACTATACTATGACTTTTATGACGTACTATACTATGACATTTTTGACGTACTATACTATGACTTTTTTCGACATACTATGCTATGACTTTTTTGACGTACTATACTATGACATTTTTGACATACTATACTATGACTTTTATGACGTACTATACTATGACTTTTATGACGTACTATACTATGACATTTTTGACGTACTATACTATGACTTTTTTCGACATACTATACTATGACTTTTTTCGACATACTACACTATAACTTTTTTGACATACTATACTATGACATTTTTTGACATACTATACTATGACTTTTTTTTATATACTATACTATGACTTTTTTTGACATACTATACTGTGACTTTTTTTTGACATACTACACTATCACTTTTTTGACATGTATATTATGACATTTTTGACGTACTATACTATGACTTTTATGACGTACTATACTATGACTTTTTCGACATACTACACTATGACTTTTTTGACATACTATACTATGACATTATTTGACATACTATACTATGACATTTTTCGACATACTATACTATGACTTTTTTTTGGTATACTATACTATGACATTTTTCGACATACTATACTATGACTTTTTTTTATATACTATACTATGACTTTTTTTGAAATACTATACTGTGACTTTTTTTTGACATACTACACTATCACTTTTTTGACATGTATACTATAACATTTTTGACGTACTATACTATGACTTTTATGACGTACTATACTATGACTTTTTCGACATACTACACTATGACATTTTTCGACATACTATACTATTACTTTTTCGACATACTATACTATGACTTTTTTGACATACTATGCTATGACTTTTTCGACATACTATACTATGACTTTTTTGACATACTATGCTATGACTTTTTTTGGTATACTATACTATGACATTTTTCGACATACTATACTATGACTTTTTTTGACATACTATACTATGACATTTTTCCACATACTATACTATGACTTTTTTTTACATACTATACTATGACCTTTTTTGAAATACTATACGATGACTTTTTTGACAAACTATACTATGACTTTTTTTGGTATACTATACTATGACATTTTTCGACATACTATACTATGACATTTTTCGACATACTATACTATGACTTTTTTTGACATACTATACTATGACATCTTTTTTACATACTATACTATGACTTTTTTTGACATACTATACTATGACTTTTTCGACATACTATACTATGACTTTTTTTTGACATACTATACTATGACTTTTTTTGACATACTATACTATGACTTTTTTTTTATATACTATACTATGACTTTTTTCGACATACTATACTATGACTTTTTTTTATATACTATACTATGACTTTTTTTGAAATACTATACTGTGACTTTTTTTTTGACATACTACACTATCACTTTTTTGACATGTATACTATAACATTTTTGACGTACTATACTATGACTTTTATGACGTACTATACTATGACTTTTTCGACATACTACACTATGACATTTTTCGACATACTATACTATTACTTTTTCGACATACTATACTATGACTATTTTGACATACTATGCTATGACTTTTTCGACATACTATACTATGACTTTTTTGACATACTATGCTATGACTTTTTTTGGTATACTATACTATGACATTTTTCGACATACTATACAATGACTTTTTTTGACATACTATACTATGACATTTTTTGACATACTATACTATGACTTTTTTGACATACTACACTATCACTTTTTTCAACATACTATACTATGACTTTTTTGACATACTATACTATGACATTTTTGACGTACTATACTATGACTATTATGACGTACTATACTATGACTTTTTTTGACATACTATACTATGACATTTTTTGACATACTATACTATGACTTTTTTCGACATACTATACTATGACATTTTTGACGTACTATTCTATGACTATTATGACGTACTATACTATGACTTTTATGACGTACTATACTATGACATTTTTGACGTACTATACTATGACTTTTTTCGACATACTATACTATGACTTTTTTGACCTACTATACTATGACATTTTTGACATACTATACTATGACTTTTATGACGTACTATACTATGACATTTTTGACGTACTATACTATGACTTTTTTCGACATACTATACTATGACGTTTTTGACGTACTATACTATGACATTTTTGACATACTATACTATGACTTTTATGACGTACTATACTATGACATTTTTGAAGTACTATACTATGACTTTTTTCGACATACTATACTATGACTTTTTTTCGACATACTACACTATGACTTTTTTGACATACTATACTATGACATTTTTTGACATACTATACTATGACTTTTTTTTTATATACTATACTATGACTTTTTTTGACAAACTATACTGTGACTTTTTTTTGACATACTACACTATCACTTTTTTGACATGTATATTATGACATTTTTGACGTACTATACTATGACTTTTATGACGTACTATACTATGACTTTTTCGACATACTACACTATGACTTTTTTGACATACTATACTATGACATTATTTGACATACTATACTATAACATTTTTCGACATACTATACTATGACTTTTTTTTATATACTATACTGACTTTTTTTGAAATACTATACTGTGACTTTTTTTTGACATACTACACTATCACTTTTTTGACATGTATACTATAACATTTTTGACGTACTATACTATGATTTTTATGACGTACTATACTATGACTTTTTCGACATACTACACTATGACATTTGTCGACATACTATACTATTACTTTTTCGACATACTATACTATGACTTTTTTTTTACATAATATACTATGATATTTTTCAACATACTATACTATGACTTTTTTTTTTTTTGACATACCATACTATGACTTTTTTGACATACTATGCTATGACATTTTTTGACATACTATGCTATGACATTTTTTCGACATACTACACTATGACTTTTTTGACATACTATACTATGACATTTTTTGACATACCATACTATGACTTTTTTTCGACATACTACACTATGACTTTTTTGACATACTATACTATGACTTTTTTTATATACTATACTATGACTTTTTTCGACATACTATACTATGACTTTTTTTTTACATACTATAATATGACTTTTTTTGACATACTATACTATGACTTTTTCGACATACTATACTATGACTTTTTTTGACATACTATACTATGACTTTTTTTGACATACTATACTATGACTTTTTTTTAATATACTATACTATGACTCTTTTTCGACATACTATACTATGACATTTTTTGACATACTATACCATGACTTTTTTGACATACTATACTATGACTTTTTTCGACATACTATACTATGACTTTTTAGACATACTATGCTATGACTTTTTTGACATACTATACTATGACATTATTTGACATACTATACTATGACATTTTTCGACATACTATACTATGACTTTTTTTGGTATACTATACTATGACATTTTTCGACATACTATACTATGACTTTTTTTTATATACTATACTATGACTTTTTTTGAAATACTATACTGTGACTTTTTTTTGACATACTACACTATCACTTTTTTGACATGTATACTATAACATTTTTGACGTACTTTACTATGATTTTTATGACGTACTATACTATGACTTTTTCGACATACTACACTATGACATTTGTCGACATACTATACTATTACTTTTTCGACATACTATACTATGACTTTTTTTTTACATAATATACTATGATATTTTTCAACATACTATACTATTTTATTTTTTTTTTTGACATACCATACTATGACTTTTTTGACATAGTATACTATGACATTTTTTGACATACTATGCTATGACATTTTTTCGACATACTACACTATGACTTTTTTGACATACTATACTATGACATTTTTTGACATACTATACTATGACTTTTTTTCGACATACTACACTATGACTTTTTTGACATACTATACTATGACATTTTTTGACATACTATACTATGACTTTTTTTTACATACTATACTATGACTTTTTTCGACATACTATACTATGACTTTTTTTGACATACTATACTTTGACTTTTTTTTATATACTATAGTATGACTCTTTTTCGACATACTATACTATGACATTTTTTGACATACTATACCATGACTTTTTTGACATACTATACTATGACTTTTTTCGACATACTATACTATGACTTTTTAGACATACTATGCTATGACTTTTTTGACATACTATACTATGACTTTTTCGACATACTATACTATGACTTTTTTTTTACATAATATACTATGACATTTTTCAACATACTATACTATGACTTTTTTTTTACATACTATACTATGACTTTTTTTGACATACTATACTATGACTTTTTCGACATACTATACTATGACTTTTTTTTTACATACTATACTATGACTTTTTTTGACATACTATACTATGACTTTTTTTTAATATACTATACTATGACTTTTTTCGACATACTATACTATGACTTTTTTTTTACATACTATACTATGACTTTTTTTGACATACTATACTATGACATTTTTTGACATACTATACCATGACTTTTTTGACATACTATACTATGACTTTTTTCGACATACTATACTATGACTTTTTTGACATACTATGCTATGACTTTTTGACATACTATACTATGACTTTTTCGACATACTATACTATGACTTTTTTTTTTACATAATATACTATGACATTTTTCAACATACTATACTATGACTTTTTTTTTTTTTGACATACCATACTATGACTTTTTTGACATAGTATACTATGACATTTTTTGACATAGTATACTATGACATTTTTTGACATACTATACTATGACATTTTTTGACATACTATAATATGACATTTTTTGACATACTATACTATGACTTTTTTCGACATACTATACTATGACATTTTTTGACATACTATACTATGACTTTTTTTCGACATACTACACTATGACTTTTTTGACATACTGTACTATGACATTTTTTGACATACTATACTATGACTTTTTTTAATATACTGTACTATGACTTTTTTCGACATACTATACTATGACTTTTTATTTACATACTATACTGACTTTTTTTGACATACTATACTATGACTTTTTCGACATACTATACTATGACTTTTTTTGACATACTATACTATGACTTTTTTTTGACATACTATACCATGACTTTTTTCGACATACTATACTATGACTTTTTTTTACATACTATACTATGACTTTTTTTGACATACTATACTATGACTTTTTCGACATACTATACTATGACTTTTTTTGACATAGTATACTGACTTTTTTTCAATATACTCTACTATGACATTTTTTGACATACTATACTATGACTTTTTTGACATACTGTACTATGACATTTTTCGACATACTATACTATGACGTTTTTGACATACTATACTTTGTCTTTTTTTCGATATACTATACTATGACATTTTTTGACCTACTATACTATGACTTTTTCTGACATACTATACTGTGACTTTTTTGACATACTATACGATGACATTTTTTGACATACTGTACTATGACATTTTTCGACATACTATACTATGACTTTTTTGACAAAAAATGCCATAGTATCGTATGTCAAAAACAAGTCATAGTATAGTATGTCAAAAAGAAGTCATAGTATAGTATGTTGAAAAACTCATAGTATAATATGTCAAAAAAAAGTCATAGTATAGTATGTCAAAAAAAAAGTCAAAGTATAGTATGTCGAAAAAGTCATAGTATAGTATGTCAAAAAAGTCATGGTATATTTTGTCAAAAAAGACATAGTATAGTATGTCAAAAAAGTCATAGTATAGTATGTCGAAAAAGATATACTATAGTATGTCAAAAAAGTCATAGTCTGGTATATCGAAAAAAAGTCATAGTATAGTATGTCAAAAAAGTCATAGTATAGTATGTCGAAAAAAAGTCATAGTATAGTATGTAAAAAAAGAAGTTATATATTGTAGACTGATAAAAGTCATAGTATAGTATATTGAAAAAAGTCATAGTATAGTATGTCAAAAAAGTCATAGTAGCGTATATCGAAAAAAAGTCATAGTATAGTATGTCAAAAAATGTCATAGTATAGTATGTCAAAAAAGTCATAGTATAGTATGTCGGGGGAAAAAACATAGTATAGTATGTCCAAAAAGTCATACTATAGCATGTCGAAAAAAACGTCATAGTATAGTATGTCAAAAAATGTCATCGTATATTAAGTCAAAAAAGTCATAGTATAGTATGTCAAAAAAAGTCATAGTATAGTAGGTCAAAAAAGTCATGGTATAGTATGTCAAAAAATGTCATAGTATAGCATATCGAAAAAAAGTCATAGGATAGTATGTCAAAAAAGTCATAGTATGGTATGTCAAAAAATGTCATAGTATAATATGTCAAAAAAGTCATAGTATAGTATGTCAAAAAAGTCATAGTATAGTATGTCGAAAAATGTCATAGTATAGTATGTTAAAAAAAGTCATAGTATAGTATATCGAAAAAAAGTTAGTATAGTATGTCAAAAAAAGTCATAGTATAATATGTTCAAAAAAAGTCATAGTATAGTATGTCAAAAAATGTCATAGTATAGTATGTGAAAAAAAAAGTCTACTATACTATGTAAAAAAGAGTCATTGTATGGGGCGTCGGTGGCTTAGTGGATAGAGCAGGCCCCTATGAACAAATGCTATTGCTGCAGCTGCCCAGGTTCGAATCCAGCCTGTGGCTCCTTGCTACATGTCATTCCCCCTCTGTCTCTCCCCCCTTCACACGTGACTGTCCTATCAATTTAAGGCAAAAATGACAAAAAAATAATCTTTAAAAAAAAAAAAAGTCATAGTAGAGTATGTCAAAAAATGTCATAGTATAGTATGTCAAAAAAGTCATAGTATCGTATGTCAAAAAAAAGTCATAGTATAGTATATCAAAAAAAAGTCATAGTATAATATGTAAAAAACAGTCATAGTATAGTATATCGAAAAAAAGTCATAGTATAGTATGTCAAAAAATGTCATAGTATAGTATGTCAAAAAAGTCATAGTATAGTATGTCAAAAAATGTCATAGTTTAGTATGTCAAAAAAGTCATAGTATAGTATGTCCAAAAAGTCATAGTATAGTATGTCAAAAAATGTCATAGTATAGTATGTCCAAAAAGTCATAGTATAGTATGTCAAAAAATGTCATAGTTTAGTATGTCAAAAAAGTCATAGTATAGTATGTCAAAAAAGTCATAGTATAGTATGTCCAAAAAGTCATAGTACAGTATGTCAAAAAATGTCATAGTATAGTATGTCAAAAAAGTCATAGTATGGTATATTGAAAAAAAGTCATAGTATAGTATGTCAAAAAATGTCATAGTATAGTATTTCAAAAAAGTCATAGTAGAGTATATCGAAAAAAAGTCATAGTATAGTATGTCAAAAAAGTCATAGTATAGTATGTCGGTAAAAAAAACATAGTATAGTATGTCCAAAAAGTCATAGTGTAGTATGTCGAAAAAAATGTCATAGTATAGTATGTCAAAAAAGTCATAGTATATTATATATTGAAAAAAAGTCATAGTATAGTATGTCAAAAAATGTCATCGTATAGTATGTCAAAAAACTCATAGTATAGTATGCCGAAAAAAGTCATAGTATAGTAGGTCAAGAAAGTCATGGTATAGTATGTCAAAGTCACAGTATAGTATGTCAAAAAAGTCATAGTATAGTATGTCGGGGAAAAAAACATAGTATAGTATATCCAAAAAGTCATAGTATAGTACATCGAAAAAAAGTCATAGTATAGTATGTCAAAAAAGTCATAGTATAGTATGTCAAAAAAAGTCATAGTATAATATGTCAAAAAATGTCATAGTATAGTATGTCTAAAAATGCCATAGTATAGTATGTGAAAAAAAAAAAAAGTCATACTATACTATGTCAAAAAGTGTCATAGTATGGGGCGTTGGTGGCTTAGTGGATAGAGCAGGCCCCTATGAACAAATGCTATTGCTGCAGCTGCCCAGGTTCAAATCCAGCCTGTGGCCCCTTGCTGCATCTCATTCCCCCTCTTTCTCTCCCCCCTTCACACGTGACTGTCCTATCAATTCAAGGCAAAAATGACAAAAAAATAATCTTAAAAAAAAAAGTCATAGTAGAGCATGTCAAAAAAAGTCATAGTATAGTATGTCAAAAAAAAGACATAGTATAATATGTCTAAAAATGTCATAGTATAGTAGGTCAAAAAAGTCATAGTATAGTATGTCAAAAAATGTCATAGTATAGTATGTCAAAAAAGTCATAGTATAGTATGTCAAAAAAAGTCATAGTATAGTATGTCGAAAAAGTCATAGTATAGTATGTCAAAAAAGTCATAGTATACTATGTCGAAAAAGTCATAGTATAGTATGTCAAAAAAGTCATAGTATAGTATGTCGAAGCAAGTCATACTATAGTAGGTCAAAAAAGTCATGGTATAGTATGCCAAAAAATGTCATAGTATAGTATATCGAAAAAAAGTCATAGTATAGTATGTCAAAAAAGTCATAGTATAGTATGTCGAAAAAACTCATAGTATAGTATGTCAAAAAAGGTCATAGTAGAGTATATAGAAAAAAAGTCAGTATAGTATGTCAAAAAAAGTCATAGTATATTATGTCGAAAAAGTCATAGTATAGTATGGCAAAAAAAGTCATAATAAAGTATGTCGAAAAACTCATAGTATAGTATGTCAAAAAAAAGTCATAGTATATTATGTCAAAAAAAGTCATAGTATAGTATGTCAAAAAAGTCATAGTATAGTATATCAAAAAAAAGTCATAGTATAGTATGTAAAAAAAAAAGTCATAGTATAGTATGTCAAAAAAAAGTCATAGTATAGTATGTCAAAAAAAGTCATAGTATAGTATGCCAAAAAAGTCATAGTATAGTATATAAAAAAAAAAGTCATAGTATAGTATGTAAAAAAAAAGTCATAGTATAGTATGTCAAAAAGATGTCATAGTATAGTATGTCAAAAAAGTCATAGTATAGTATGTCGAAAAATGTCATAGTATAGTATGTCAAAAAATGTCATCGTATAGTATGTCAAAAAAGTCATAGTATGGTATGTCGACAAAAGTCATAGTATAGTAGGTCAAAAGAGTCATGGTATAGTATGTCAAAAAATGTCATAGTATAGTATGTCGAAAAATGTGATAGTATAGTATGTCAAAAAAAGTCATAGCATAGTATGTCAAAAAAAGTCATAGTATAGTATGTCGAAAAAGTCATAGTATAGTATGTCAAAAAAAAGTCATAGTATACTATGTCAAAAAAAGTCATAGTATAGTATGCCAAAAAAGTCATAGTATAGTATTTTAAAAAAAAAGTCATAGTATAGTATGTAAAAAAAAAGTCATAGTATAGTATGTCAAAAAAAGTCATAGTATAGTATGCCAAAAAAGTCATAGTATAGTATATAAAAAAAAAAAGTCATAGTATAGTATGTAAAAAAAAAGTCATAGTATAGTATGTCAAAAAGATGTCATAGTATAGTATGTCAAAAAAGTCATAGAAAAGTATGTCGAAAAATGTCATAGTATAGTATGTCAAAAAATGTCATCGTATAGTATGTCAAAAAAGTCATAGTATGGTATGTCGACAAAAGTCATAGTATAGTAGGTCAAAAAAGTCATGGTATAGTATGTCAAAAAATGTCATAGTATAGTATGTCGAAAAATGTCATAGTATAGTATGTCAAAAAAGTCATAGTATAGTATGTCAAAAAAAGTCATAGTATAGTATGTCGAAAAAGTCATAGTATAGTATGTCACAAAAAGTCATAGTATAGTATGTCAAAAAAAGTCATAGTATAGTATGTCGAAAAAGTCATAGTATAGTATGTCAAAAAAAAGTCATAGTATAGTATGTAAAAAAAAAGTCATAGTATAGTATGTCGAAAAAGTCATAGTATAGTATGTCAAAAAAGTCATAGTATACTATGTCGAAAAAGTCATAGTATAGTATGTCAAAAATGTCATATTATAGTATGTCGAAACAAGTCATACTATAGTAGGTCAAAAAAGTCATGGTATAGTATGTCGAAAAAACTCATAGTATAGTATGTCAAAAAAAAGTCATAGTAGAGTATATCGAAAAAAAGACAGTATAATATGTCAAAAAATGTCATAGTATAGTATATCGAAAAAAAGTCATAGTATAGTATGTCAAAAAAGTCATAGTATAGTATGTCGAAAAAACTCATAGTATAGTATGTCAAAAAAAAGTCATAGTAGAGTATATCGAAAAAAAGTCAGTATAGTATGTCAAAAAAAGTCATAGTATATTATGTCGAATAAGTCATAGTATAGTATGTCAAAAAAAGTCATAATATAGTATGTCGAAAAAGTCATAGTATAGTATGTCAAAAAAAAGTCATAGTATATTATGTCAAAAAAAGTCATAGTATAGTATATCAAAAAAAAGTCATAGTATAGTATGTAAAAAAAAAAAGTCATAGTATAGTATGTCAAAAAAAAGTCATAGTATAGTATGTCAAAAAAAGTCATAGTATAGTATGTCAAAAAGATGTCATAGTATAGTATGTCAAAAAAGTCATCGTATAGTATGTCGAAAAATGTCATAGTATAGTATGTCAAAAAATGTCATCGTATAGTATGTCAAAAAAGTCATAGTATGGTATGTCGACAAAAGTCATAGTATAATATGTCAAAAAAAAAGTCATAGTATAGTATGTCGAAAAATGTCATATTATAATATGTCAAAAAAAAGTCATAGTATAGTATGTAAAAAAAAAAAGTCATAGTATAGTATGTCGAAAAATGTCATAGTATAATATGTCAAAAAAGTCATAGTATAATATGTCAAAAAAAGTCATAGTATAGTATGTCGAAAAATGTCATAATGTAATATGTCAAAAAAAAACGTCATAGCATAATATGTCGAAAAATGTCATAGTATAATATGTCAAAAAAGTCATAGTATAGTGTTTCGAAAAAACTCGTAGTATAGTAGGTCAAAAAAGTCATGGTATAGTATGTCAAAAAATGTCATAGTATAGTATATCGAAAAAAAGTCATAGTATAGTATGTCGAAAAAAGTCATAGTATAGTATGTTGAAAAATGTCATAGTATAGTATGTCAGAAAAAGTCATAGTATAATATGTCAAAAAAGTCATAGTATAGTATGTTGAAAAATGTCATAGTATAGTATGTCAGAAAAAGTCATACTATAGTATGTGGAAAAATGTCATAGTATAGTATGTCAAAAAAAGTCATAGTATAGTATGTCGAAAAAGTCATACTATAGTATGTCAAAAAAAAAGTCATAGTATAGTATGTCGAAAAAGCCATAATATAGTATGTCAAAAAATGTCATAGCATAGTATGTTAAAAAAGTCATAGTATAGTATGTCGAAAAAAGTCATAGTATAGTATGTCAAAAAAAAAGTCATAGTATAGTATGTCAAAAAAGAGTCATAGTATACTATGTCGAAAAAGTCATAGTATGGTATGTCAAAAAAGTCATAATATAGTATGTCAAAAAATGTCATAGTATAGTATGTCAAAAAAGTCATAGTATAGTATGTCAAAAAAAATGTCATAGCATAGTATGTCAAAAAAGTCATAGTATAGTATGTTGAAAAATGTCATAGTATAGTATGTCAAAAAATGTCATCGTATAGTATGTCAAAAAAGTCATAGTGTAGTATGTCGAAAAAAGTCATAGTATAGTAGGTCAAAAAAGTCATGGTATAGTATGTCAAAAAATGTCCTAGTATAGTATATCGAAAAAAAAGTCATAGTATAGTATGTCAAAAAAGACATAGTATAGTATGTCAAAAAATGTCATAGTATAGTATGTCAAAAAAGTCATAGTATAGTATGTCGAAAAATGTCACAGTATAGTATGTCAAAAAAAAGTCACAGTATAGTATATCGAAAAAAAAGTCAGTATAGTATGTCGAAAAAGTCATAGTATAGTATGTAAAAAAAAAAGTCATAGTATTGTATGTCAAAAAAAGTCATAGTATAGTATGTCGAAAAACTCATAGTATAGTATGTCAAAAAAAAGTCATAGTATAGTATGTAAAAAAAAAGTCATAGTATAGTATGTCGAAAAAGTCATAGTTTAGTATGTCAAAAAAGTCATAGTATAGTATGTCGAAAAAACTTGTAGTATAGTAGGTCAAAAAACTCATGGTATAGTATGTCAAAAAATGTCATAGTATAGTATATCGAAAAAAAGTCATAGTATAGTATGTCGAAAAAAGTCATAGTATAGCATGTCGAAAAATGTCATAGTATAGTATGTCAAAAAAAGTCATAGTATAGTATGTCAAAAAAGTCATAGTATAGTATGTCGAAAAAGTCATACTATAGTATGTCGAAAAATGTCATAGTATAGTATGTCAAAAAAACTCATAGTATAGTATGTCGAAAAAGTCATACTATAGTATGTCAAAGAAAGTCATAGTATAGTATGTCGAAAAAGCCATAATATAGTATGTCAAAAAATGTCATAGCATAGTATGTTAAAAAAGTCATAGTATAGTATGTCGAAAAAAGTCATAGTATAGTATATCGAAAAAAAAGTCATAGTATAGTATGTCAAAAAATGTCATAGTATAGTATGTCAAAAAAGTCATAGTATAGTATGTCAAAAAAAGTCATAGTATAGTATGTCGAAAAAGTCATAGTATAGTATGTCACAAAAGTCATAGTATAGTATGTCAAAAAAAGTCATAGTATAGTATGTCGAAAAAGTAATAGTATAGTATGTCAAAAAAAAGTCATAGTATAGTATGTAAAAAAAAAGTCATAGTATAGTATGTCGAAAAAGTCATAGTATAGTATGTCAAAAAATTCATAGTATACTATGTCGAAAAAGTCATAGTATAGTATGTCAAAAAAGTCATAGTATAGTATGTCGAAGCAAGTCATACTATAGTAGGTCAAAAAAGTCATGGTATAGTATGCCAAAAAATGTCATAGTATAGTATATCGAAAAAAAAGTCATAGTATAGTATGTCAAAAAAGTCATAGTATAGTATGTCGAAAAAACTCATAGTATAGTATGTCAAAAAAGGTCATAGTAGAGTATATAGAAAAAAAGTCAGTATAGTATGTCAAAAAAAGTCATAGTATATTATGTCGAAAAAGTCATAGTATAGTATGGCAAAAAAAGTCATAATATAGTATGTCGAAAAAGTCATAGTATAGTATGTCAAAAAAAAGTCATAGTATATTATGTCAAAAAAAGTCATAGTATAGTATGTCAAAAAAGTCATAGTATAGTATATCAAAAAAAGTCATAATATAGTATGTAAAAAAAAAAGTCATAGTATAGTATGTCAAAAAAAAGTCATAGTATAGTATGTCAAAAAAAGTCATAGTATAGTATGCCAAAAAAGTCATAGTATAGTATATAAAAAAAAAAGTCATAGTATAGTATGTAAAAAAAAGTCATAGTATAGTATGTCAAAAAGATGTCATAGTATAGTATGTCAAAAAAGTCATAGTATAGTATGTCGAAAAATGTCATAGTATAGTATGTCAAAAAATGTCATCGTATAGTATGTCAAAAAAGTCATAGTATGGTATGTCGACAAAAGTCATAGTATAGTAGGTCAAAAGAGTCATGGTATAGTATGTCAAAAAATGTCATAGTATAGTATGTCGAAAAATGTGATAGTATAGTATGTCAAAAAAAGTCATAGCATAGTATGTCAAAAAAAGTCATAGTATAGTATTTTAAAAAAAAAGTCATAGTATAGTATGTAAAAAAAAAGTCATAGTATAGTATGTCAAAAAAAGTCATAGTATAGTATGCCAAAAAAGTCATAGTATAGTATATAAAAAAAAAAGTCATAGTATAGTATGTAAAAAAAAAGTCATAGTATAGTATGTCAAAAAGATGTCATAGTATAGTATGTCAAAAAAGTCATAGAAAAGTATGTCGGAAAATGTCATAGTATAGTATGTCAAAAAATGTCATCGTATAGTATGTCAAAAAAGTCATAGTATGGTATGTCGACAAAAGTCATAGTATAGTAGGTCAAAAAAGTCATGGTATAGTATGTCAAAAAATGTCATAGTATAGTATGTCGAAAAATGTCATAGTATAGTATGTCAAAAAAGTCATAGTATAGTATGTCAAAAAAAGTCATAGTATAGTATGTCGAAAAAGTCATAGTATAGTATGTCACAAAAAGTCATAGTATAGTATGTCAAAAAAAGTCATAGTATAGTATGTCGAAAAAGTCATAGTATAGTATGTCAAAAAAAAGTCATAGTATAGTATGTAAAAAAAAAGTCATAGTATAGTATGTCGAAAAAGTCATAGTATAGTATGTCAAAAATGTCATAGTATAGTATGTCGAAACAAGTCATACTATAGTAGGTCAAAAAAGTCATGGTATAGTATGTCGAAAAAACTCATAGTATAGTATGTCAAAAAAAAGTCATAGTAGAGTATATCGAAAAAAAGTCAGTATAGTATGTCAAAAAAAGTCATAGTATATTATGTCGAATAAGTCATAGTATAGTATGTCAAAAAAAGTCATAATATAGTATGTCGAAAAAGTCATAGTATAGTATGTCAAAAAAAAGTCATAGTATATTATGTCAAAAAAAGTCATAGTATAGTATATCAAAAAAAAGTCATAGTATAGTATGTAAAAAAAAAAAGTCATAGTATAGTATGTCAAAAAAAAGTCATAGTATAGTATGTCAAAAAAAGTCATAGTATAGTATGCCAAAAAAGTCATAGTATAGTATATAAAAAAAAAGTCATAGTATAGTATGTAAAAAAAAAGTCATAGTATAGTATGTCAAAAAGATGTCATAGTATAGTATGTCAAAAAAGTCATAGTATAGTATGTCGAAAAATGTCATAGTATAGTATGTCAAAAAATGTCATCGTATAGTATGTCAAAAAAGTCATAGTATGGTATGTCGACAAAAGTCATAGTATAATATGTCAAAAAAAAAGTCATAGTATAGTATGTCGAAAAATGTCATATTATAATATGTCAAAAAAAAGTCATAGTATAGTATGTCGAAAAATGTCATAGTATAATATGTCAAAAAAGTCATAGTATAATATGTTAAAAAAAAGTCATAGTATAGTATGTCGAAAAATGTCATAATGTAATATGTCAAAAACAAACGTCATAGTATAATATGTCGAAAAATGTCATAGTATAATATGTCAAAAAAGTCATAGTATAGTGTTTCGAAAAAACTCGTAGTATAGTAGGTCAAAAAAGTCATGGTATAGTATGTCAAAAAATGTCATAGTATAGTATATCAAAAAAAAGTCATAGTATAGTATGTCGAAAAAAGTCATAGTATAGTATGTTGAAAAATGTCATAGTATAGTATGTCAGAAAAAGTCATAGTATAATATGTCAAAAAAGTCATAGTATAGTATGTTGAAAAATGTCATAGTATAGTATGTCAGAAAAAGTCATACTATAGTATGTGGAAAAATGTCATAGTATAGTATGTCAAAAAAAGTCATAGTATAGTATGTCGAAAAAGTCATACTATAGTATGTCAAAAAAAAGTCATAGTATAGTATGTCGAAAAAGCCATAATATAGTATGTCAAAAAATGTCATAGCATAGTATGTTAAAAAAGTCATAGTATAGTATGTCGAAAAAAGTCATAGTATAGTAGGTCAAAAAAGTCATAGTATAGTATATTAAAAAAAAGTCATAGTATAGTATGTCCAAAAAAAAGTCATAGTATAGTATGTCAAAAAAGAGTCATAGTATACTATGTCGAAAAAGTCATAGTATGGTATGTCAAAAAAGTCATAATATAGTATGTCAAAAAATGTCATAGTATAGTATGTCAAAAAAGTCATAGTATAGTATGTCAAAAAAAATGTCATAGCATAGTATGTCAAAAAAGTCATAGTATAGTATGTTGAAAAATGTCATAGTATAGTATGTCGAAAAAAATGTCATAGTATAGTATGTCAAAAAAGTCATAGTGTAGTATGTCGAAAAAAGTCATAGTATAGTAGGTCAAAAAAGTCATGGTATAGTATGTCAAAAAATGTCCTAGTATAGTATATCGAAAAAAAAGTCATAGTATAGTATGTCAAAAAAGACATAGTATAGTATGTCAAAAAATGTCATAGTATAGTATGTCAAAAAAGTCATAGTATAGTATGTCGAAAAATGTCACAGTATAGTATGTCAAAAAAAAGTCACAGTATAGTATATCGAAAAAAAGTCAGTATAGTATGTCGAAAAAGTCATAGTATAGTATGTAAAAAAAAAAGTCATAGTATTGTATGTCAAAAAAAGTCATAGTATAGTATGTCGAAAAACTCATAGTATAGTATGTCAAAAAAAAGTCATAGTATAGTATGTAAAAAAAAAGTCATAGTATAGTATGTCGAAAAAGTCATAGTTTAGTATGTCAAAAAAGTCATAGTATAGTATGTCGAAAAAACTTGTAGTATAGTAGGTCAAAAAACTCATGGTATAGTATGTCAAAAAATGTCATAGTATAGTATATCGAAAAAAGTCATAGTATAGTATGTCGAAAAAAGTCATAGTATAGTATGTCGAAAAAAGTCATAGTATAGTATGTCAAAAAAAGTCATAGTATAGTATATCGAAAAAAGTCAGTATAGTATGTCAAAAAAAGTCATAGTATAGCATGTCGAAAAATGTCATAGTATAGTATGTCAAAAAAAGTCATAGTATAGTATGTCAAAAAAGTCATAGTATAGTATGTCGAAAAAGTCATACTATAGTATGTCGAAAAATGTCATAGTATAGTATGTCAAAAAAAGTCATAGTATAGTATGTCGAAAAAGTCATACTATAGTATGTCAAAAAAAGTCATAGTATAGTATGTCAAAAAAGCCATAATATAGTATGTCAAAAAATGTCATAGCATAGTATGTTAAAAAAGTCATAGTATAGTATGTCGAAAAAAGTCATAGTATAGTATATCGAAAAAAAAGTCACAGTATAGTATGTCAAAAAATGTCATAGTATAGTATATCAAAAACGTCATGGTATAGTATGTCAAAAAATATCATAGTATAGTATATCGAAAAAAAAGTCATAGTATAGTATGTCAAAAATGTCATGGTATAGTATGTCAAAAAATATCATAGTATAGTATATCGAAAAAAAAGTCATAGTATAGTATGTCAAAAAATGTCATAGTATAGTATGTCAAAAAAAAGTCATAGTATACTATGTCGAAAAAGTCATAGTATGGTATGTCAAAAAAGTCATAATATAGTATGTCAAAAAAATGTCATAGTTTAGTATGTCAAAAAAGTCATAGTATAGTATGTCGAAAAAACTTGTAGTATAGTAGGTCAAAAAACTCATGGTATAGTATGTCAAAAAATGTCATAGTATAGTATGTCAAAAAAGTCATAGTATAGTATGTCGAAAAAAGTCATAGTATAGTATGTCAAAAAAAGTCATAGTATAGTATATCGAAAAAAAGTCAGTATAGTATGTCAAAAAAAGTCATAGTATAGTATGTCAAAAAAGTCATAGTATAATATGTGACAAAAAAAAGTCATACTATACTATGTCAAAAAGAGTCATAGTATGGGGCTACGACTTCTTTTACATACTATACTATGACATTTTTCGACATAATCTACTACGACATTTTATTTTTAAAGATTATTTTTTTGTCATTTTTGCCTTGAATTGATAGGACAGTCACGTGTGAAGGGGGGAGAGAAAGAGGGGGAATGACATGTAGCAAGGGGCCACAGGCTGGATTTGAACCCGAGCAGCTGCAGCAATAGCATTTGTACATGGGGTGCCTGCTCTATCCACTAAGCCGCCGACATCTCATACTATAGCTTTTTTTTACATTCAATACTATGACTTTTTTTTTTACATACTATACTATGACATTTTTTGACGTCCTCGACTATGACTTTTTTTAAAATGCTATACTATGACTTTTTTTTAACATTCTATACTATCACATATTTTTGACATACTCTACTATGTCATTTTTTTAACATACTATACTGTGACATTTTTTGACGTACTCTATTATGACTTTTTTACATACTATACTATGACTTTTTGACATACTATACTATGACATTTTTTTGACATACTATACTATGCTATTTTTTTGACATACTATACTATGACTTTTTTCGACATACTATACTATGATTTTTTTCGACATACTATACGATGACATTTTTTGACATACTATACTATGACATTATTCGACATACTATACTATGACATTTTTTGACATACTGTACTATGACTTTTTTTTTTACATACTATACTATGACTTTTTTCGACATACTATACTGTGACATTTTTTGACATACTATACGATGATTTTATTTTGACATACTATACTATGACATTTTTTGACATACTATACTATGATTTTTTTCAACATGCTATACTATGACTTTTTTTGACATACTATACTATGACTGCTTTTTTTACACATACTATACTCTGAATTTTTTTTACATACTATACTATGACATTTTTTTTACACATACTATACTATGAAATTTTTTGACATATTATACTATGACATTTTTTGACATACTATACTATGACTTTTTTTTTACACATACTATACTGATTTTTTCAACATACTACACTATGACTTTTTTCGACATGCTATTATTTTGATTTTTTTCGACATACTATACTATGATTTTTTGACATAGTACACTATGAATTTTTTGACATACTATACTATGACATTTTTCGACATACAATACTATGTTTTTTTTGAGATACTATACTATGAAATTTTGAGTGATTTTGATGAAACTATGAGTTTTTTTTTTCAAAGATTATTTTTTGGGCATTTTTGTCTTTAATTGATAGGACTGTCAAGTGTGAAGGGGGGAGACAGAGGGGAAATGACATGCAGCAAAGGGCCACAGGCTGGATTCGGATCCGGGCTGCTGCGGCAATAGCCTTTGTACATGGGGCGCCTGCTCTATCCACTACGTCACCGACGCCCCATACTATGACTCTTTTTGACATAATATAGTATGACTTTTTTTTTCACATACTATACTATGGCATTTTTTGACATACTATACAATGCTATTTTTTGACATACTATACTATGACTTTTTTTCACATACTATACTATGACATTTTTTTACATACTGTACTTTGACTTTTTTACATACTATACTATGACTTTTTTTCACATACTATACTACGACTTTTATTTAAACTTATAAAAGTATGATATTTTTTGACATACTATACTATGACATTTTTTGACATACTATAATATGAAAGTTTCGATATACTACACTATGACTTTTTCAACATACTATACCATGACTTTTTTGACACACCATAATGTGAAATTTTTACATACTATACTATGACTTTTTTGACACACTATACTATGACATTTTTTGACGTACTCTACTATGACTTTTTTTGACATACTATACTATGCCATTTTTTGACATACTATACTATGACTTTTTTCCGACATTCGATACTATGACATTTTTTGACATACTATACTTTGACTTTTTTTTTTACACATACTATACTATGACTTTTTTTACATACTATACTATGACTTTTTTTTTACACATACTATACTATGACTTTTTTTACATACTATACGATGACATTTTTTTACATACTATACTATGACATTTTTTGACATACTATACTATGTCTTTTTTCGACATACTATACGATGACATTTTTTGACATACTATACTATGACATTTTTTGACATACTATACTATGATTTTTTTCGACATACTATACGATGACATTTTTTGACCTACTATTCTATGACATTTTTTGACATACTATACTATGACTTTTTTCGACATAATATACTATGATTTTTTTCGACATACTATACTATGCCATTTTTTGACATACTATACTATGACTTTTTTCCGACATTCGATACTATGACATTTTTTGACATACTATACTATGACTTTTTTTTCCACATACTATACTATGACTTTTTTTTTTTACATACTATACTATGACTTTTTTCGACATACTATACTATGACATTTTTTTACATACAATACTATGACTTTTTTCGACATACTATACTATGACATTTTTCGACATACTATACTATGACTTTTTTTTAACATACTATACTATGACATTTTTTGACATACTATACTTTGACTTTTTTTTTACACATACTATACTATGACTTTTTTTACATACTATACTATGACTTTTTTTTTTACACATTCTATACTATGAAATTTTTTGACATACTATTCTATGGCATTTTTTGACGTACTCTACTATGACTTTTTTTACATACTATACTATAACTTTTTTGACATACTATACAATGCTATTTTTTGACATACTATACAATGCTATTTTTTGACATACTATATATACTATGACTTTTTTCCACATACTATACTACGACTTTTATTTAAACTTATAAAAGTATGATATTTTTTGACATACTATACTATGACATTTTTTGACATACTATAATATGAAAGTTTCGATATACTACACTATGACTTTTTTAACAGAATATACTATGACTTTTTTTGATATACCATACTATGACTTTTTTCAACATACTATACCATGACTTTTTTGACACACCATAATGTGAAATTTTTACATACTATACTATGACATTTTTTGACGTACTCTACTATGACTTTTTTTAACATACTATACTATGACATTTTTTGACATACTATACTTTGACTTTTTTTTTTACACATTCTATACTATGAAATTTTTTGACATACTATAATATGAAATTTTTTGACATACTATACTATGACTTTTTTTTTTACACATACTATACTATGACTTTTTTTACATACTATACTATGACTTTTTTCGACATACTATACGATGACATTTTTTTACCTACTATACTATGACATTTTTTGACATACTATACTATGATTTTTTTCGACATGCTATATTATGACTTTTTTCGACATACTATACTATGATTTTTTTGACATAGTATACTATGAATTTTTGACATACTATACTATGCCATTTTTCAACATACTATACTATGACTTTTTTCCGACATTCGATACTATGACATTTTTTGACATACTATACTTTGACTTTTTTTTTTACACATACTATACTATGACTTTTTTTACATACTATACTATGACTTTTTTTTTACACATACTATACTATGACTTTTTTTACATACTATACGATGACATTTTTTTACATACTATACTATGACATTTTTTGACATACTATACTATGTCTTTTTTCGACATACTATACGATGACATTTTTTGACATACTATACTATGACTTTTTTCGACATACTATACTATGATTTTTTTCGACATACTATACGATGACATTTTTTGACCTACTATTCTATGACATTTTTTGACATACTATACTATGACTTTTTTCGACATAATATACTATGATTTTTTTCGACATACTATACTATGCCATTTTTTGACATACTATACTATGACTTTTTTCCGACATTCGATACTATGACATTTTTTGACATACTATACTATGACTTTTTTTTCCACATACTATACTATGACTTTTTTTTTTTACATACTATACTATGACTTTTTTCGACATACTATACTATGACATTTTTTTACATACAATACTATGACTTTTTTCGACATACTATACTATGACATTTTTCGACATACTATACTATGACTTTTTTTTAACATACTATACTATGACATTTTTTGACATACTATACTTTGACTTTTTTTTTACACATACTATACTATGACTTTTTTTACATACTATACTATGACTTTTTTTTTTACACATTCTATACTATGAAATTTTTTGACATACTATTCTATGGCATTTTTTGACGTACTCTACTATGACTTTTTTTACATACTATACTATAACTTTTTTGACATACTATACAATGCTATTTTTTGACATACTATACAATGCTATTTTTTGACATACTATATATACTATGACTTTTTTTCACATACTATACTACGACTTTTATTTAAACTTATAAAAGTATGATATTTTTTGACATACTATACTATGACATTTTTTGACATACTATAATATGAAAGTTTCGATATACTACACTATGACTTTTTTAACAGAATATACTATGACTTTTTTTGATATACCATACTATGACTTTTTTCAACATACTATACCATGACTTTTTTGACACACCATAATGTGAAATTTTTACATACTATACTATGACATTTTTTGACGTACTCTACTATGACTTTTTTTAACATACTATACTATGACATTTTTTGACATACTATACTTTGACTTTTTTTTTACACATACTATACTATGACTTTTTTTACATACTATACTATGACTTTTTTCGACATACTATACGATGACATTTTTTTACCTACTATACTATGACATTTTTTGACATACTATACTATGATTTTTTTCGACATGCTATATTATGACTTTTTTCGACATACTATACTATGATTTTTTTGACATAGTATACTATGAATTTTTGACATACTATACTATGACATTTTTCAACATACTATACTATGTTTTTTTTTTTACATACTGTACTGTGAAATTTTGAGTGATTTTGATGATACTATGAGGTTTTTTTTAAAGATTATTTTTTGGGCATTTTTACCTTTAATTGATAGGACTGTCAAGTGTGAAGGGGGGAGAAAGAGGGGGAATGACATGCAGGAAAGGGCCACAGGCTGGATTCGGACCCGGGCTGCTGCGGCAATAGCCTTTGTACATGGGGCGCCTGCTCTATCCACTACGTCACCGACGCCCCATACTATGACTCTTTTTGACATACTGTACTATGACTTTTTTTTACATACTATACTATGGCATTTTTTGACGTCCTCTACTATGACTTTTTCCGACATACCGTACTATGGCATTTTTTGACCTACTCTACTATGACATTCTTTATGACATACTATACTATGCCTTTTTTTTACATACTATACTGTGACATTTTTTAACATACTGTGCTATGAAGTATTTTATGACCACACTATGCCATGACACTTTTTTGACACACCATGCCATTTTTTCTATGACTGACTATATTTTGAATTTTTTAACTGCATACTTTAGTATCCCATTTTTTGACACACTGTATTATGACATTATTTTTATGACACTTTTTTCACATATTTTATCACATATTTTACTATGACACTTTTTATGACATAAGTTGTGGATGTTTTTAACTGCATATATATTTTTTATGACACTATTTTTTTTATAACATGCTGTACTGTGAATTGTTCAATGTGATATTTCACTGTTACATTTTTTGATTACATGGTATACCATATCATTGTTTGACTACTGTGAAATGACATTGTAATGACATACCATCCTATTACATTTTTTATACCATGACATTGTATTCTGTGACGTTTTTTGTGACATACTATAGTATGACATTTAATGAGATATGTTACAGTGACTTTGTACTGTACACAAGGCCCATGTGTTTTCTTGATTTGCTGTGCATTGAGCTTTGATGGCTTCTGTATTATTAGCCAAACATAAAATCTGTCTGTTTTTGAGAGGTGAAGCATGAGCAAACAGTTTCACTATGTCTTTAGTTGTGTCACCAACATCACAAAGTCTCACTGGAAATCAACCTGCAGAGCTGCAGCTCTTACTTTGGCTTGCAGGTCCTCTGAGCTGCTGGCATCTACATAGAGCTCCAGAAGTTTGGTCAGGAGGTTAGCGGTAGCCACTGCCTTTGCATGCTCAGGGGTGTGATGTCCTATCTGGCCAATGGACCAGGCTGTGGCCGCCTTGATGTGATGCTCATGCTCCTCGGACAGACACAGGGCCAGCTGCGGCACCCCCTGCAGGACAGGAGGACACACAGGACAAAGGGTTAGTGAATATGACCTACATACTGGACCTGAAGGAATGTCACTGGTTTTAGTGGTGGGTTCAGCTGTCACATGACTTGTCGAGGAGAATCAGGAGAGAGATTAACACCTTGGAGAGAATGACAGCCATGGCGAGATTCTCACTGTGGGCCGCCACATATCCCAGCATCATGATCCCCGGCAGCCGCAGGTTTCCACGGCAATCGCCCAGACAGTCGATCACAGCGGCCATGCCACCGCAATTCACAATCAACTGGGACAGCTGGAAACACAGACATACATTACTCTGTGTCCAGACATGTACAGTTGTGCCTGCAGGTGTGAGTGTGTGCAGTACCTCTGGTGAGTGTTTCACCACCTCCCTCATCAGAGTGCTGACGTTCTTCTTGACATACTCATCTGGATCTTTGAGGCAGGCCAGTGCTGCAGGGAAGATCTCAGCCTCTACCACCATCTCTGCCAGGCTGATTGAGTGCTTACAGATCTGACTGAGGGCCGAGAACACCTGCCTCTGGATGGAGCCAAAAACATGTCTCAATTATTTTTCAGTTCATTCACATTTTTGTTAATTTAATTTGTTGTACATTTGAAAGCTGGCATCTATTTTGACATGTTACTGTTTGTTCAAAATATCTGGAAATTATGCTTGCTATACTTAGATAATACATTTAATTCAGTTTACTACCTGTGTAGGTGTTTCTTTCTTTATATTTCAAAGATTATTTTATAAGGATAGTTGCCACTTTTTGCTCAAATTTAATCACTGTTTGAGGCTTTTTTAAAGACTGATAGAAACCTGACTTCTGTATGATTGTGTTGCTTGCAGGACCCATAACATGTCAACATAATTTTGCTATTCAGTCCAATCGTCTTGGCAGGTTTTATAATGCCATTTACTTAAATATTTTGAATTACTTCAGTGATAGTTTGTACTTAATGTGACCAAAAATATTAAAAGAATATTTCAAATGTTTCTTTTTCACAACAAATATTTTCAATAAAATTATTTTGAAGAGAAAATGTTCCAAATCAATTTAATTAACTGACAAATCACAACATGGGTTTCAGGCCCAGCACTCTTGTTGGGCAACGTTGAAGTCGCTGATGAGCGTCTATGGATGTTGGGTTGCTTATCTACTAAAAGACTAATTCTTTTAAACTGGAGGGAGTGTAAAACAGCCTGCTTCACTAGGGACTCTTGGCTAAAGAAATACCTGGACTTAGTAGACACAGAGCGGGCAGCCTGCCTGTTAAAAGACTTTTATAAGTGTCCTGAGGACCACCGGGACATTGTCTGTACAATTTTAAAGACAGTTCCCTCCAGTTTAATTTGCTTAATCGCTTGTATATAATGGATGTTTGAGGTCCAATGTCTGTTACGTAACATTTGAAATGTCACCCCTGCATCACCACATCTCCTGTATCTTTTTCTTTTTTTTCTCTTTTGGTTACTGTTGTTCTGTTTTGTATTGATTTGTTATCTTTTAATTTTTTTTTCTGTTCTGTTTTCAAGTGGTGTCCTTATCTAATTTTCCCTTGGTGAATGTGCATTAAGTCTAAAAGAAACAAACAACAACAATAAAACTGTCACAACATGAAATTCCTTCATGGCAAAAAGTTTGTTAAAAAGATGAATGAAGGGAAAACAGGACAAATAGACAGAGAAAGAAAAAGACCAGATAGAGCCTGATAGAAATCATGAAGAAAATATATACATAAAGTTTGACCATGTCTCTTTTGAGTACATTTTCAACACAGAAATATTATCGCAGCTCTGCTCTGAAGGGTCCTGCTGTAATCACTCATTCATATTGTGTATTAATGTAACAGTAATTTAATTTGACAGGTAAATTAAATCATCAAGAGAATCATTTCCATGTATTAATCATGTATGTCTCAGTATTGGCTATTTTTACCTTATTTGGCAATAATTGTTATAAAGAAAGATTTAGGATTTAGAAAATAATAAAAACAAAAAAAATACAGGAAAAATATACAAAAAATAAACATAAAAAATTGACAATTATGTTGTTAACAAATAAAGAAATAGAAAATAAGATTTAGAAAAATTAAGAAAAAATATAATTTATTGTAATTTTGGGATTGGTATTTAAAGGTTAGATTTTTTTCATCATACATCATTAGCTGTATTAAACCAGCAGCTGTTCTTTCAGCCGGCCTACCTTCAGTTTGGCGTCCGGGTTGAGGATCATCTGTGCCAGGTGTGCGATGGCACCACTGTCCACCACAGTGTGAGCCAGCTCTGGTGTGTGCTTGGAGATGTCACTGAGGGTGGAAGCTGCGATGCGTTTGGTGGCCAACTCGGGCTCCTGAAGACACAACACCAGCAGAGGGACAGCACCCGCGTCCACGACTGCCTGAGACAGCGCTGCACAGTGATGGAGAGAATTAGGAAACATGAAAACAAGCACACAAAGAATCTTACAATGGGCTAAAATGTATCTTTAGAAACTGAGCACATGAGTGTGTCTTCCTTACATGCGTTGTGCCGTGCGATGAAGCCGAGAGCCCAGGCAGCAGCCTCCCTCACCCCGGGGTCAAACTCATCAAAGCAGAGAACCAGGGCATCAACTCCCCCACAGGCCACCACAGCCTGGGCCAACTCAGGGGAGTGTTTGGCAACTGCACGCAGCACAAACGCTGCCGCCTTCTTGTAGAACCTCTGCATACAAACACACACATTTATACATCACCCAAACTGAGGATTAATCTGACATCAGACTTTAAATTAGGACTAAGACCTCATATTGTTCTATGATGGCAAGTTTCCATGTAAAACCTGGAATGAGATTTGATTTCTGTCCCTTGTTCTTTTTCATTTTTTAGTCTTTTTTGTTTTAAACTAATAAATAATTTAAATTTGTAAACTAGAGCTTCTCCTGTGCTGTTTAATTCTCATGTTTTGTTCATGCTGGCTGTGATTCCTCACTGTTTGGGGTCCAATTATCTTAAATGTTGTTGTGTAAAACTAAGAATAATTGCAAAAAAAAAAAGAGTTTTTTGTTTTCTTTTCTAGATAACAGAAAAGTATTAAAGTCCTAACACTGGCTTTCACATTTGAGGAAGGTGAAAAAACACATAAATGACCATAAATCACTGTTTTCACACTAAAACAAAAATATTGTTTGTATGTTTCACATGCTAAAACAGTTCATGTACACCAGATTATATAAAATAGGTATAAAATTAGCAAAACCATGAGGTATGGAGCTGATAAAATAAGGTTAAGTGTGTTTTTTGAGCTGTGAAACACTGCCTCAGTGTGTTGTCAACCCACCTTTAAAAGCTGCAGAGCCATTTCAAACATTAACCCAGATTTTCACTTCAGTATAATTGAGCTCTGCAGCAAACTCTGAATACTTACCTTTTTTGTTTACATAAAATGTAATCTTAATCATGTCAGATTTTAAGCTTATTATATGAGCCTGCAGTGCCCCATTAATAACAAGAACTAAACTCTGTCGTCTCTGAGAGGGCTGACAGAGAGAGACAGAGAGGAACAAAGGCCTGGTTGCTCTCATGCTAAGGGGCTCTTAGGTCCTGAAGTAGCCCCCAGGCGAGCTGCCAAGTTAGCCCATAACACACTCTAACATTCAGAGGGGCTGACCCTGAGGTCCTGCAGGGTCTCTTCCCTCCCTCCGTCTCTCTCTCAGTTCAATTTAATAAGCTTCACTGGCATCACATTACAGACACAAGTAACAACAGTGCATTAATGTAAAATCATAGACGTACATTTTAAAGAAAAATTCATTAAGTGAAGGAGTGAATAAAGGAGGAGATGAACTTTATGTTGTTCTGTTGTCTGTCTATAGGGTTTATTGAGTTCTGCTGCTTGAGGGTGTGTTGCTGTCTTCCTGATGTTGGGTGTAGTTTTACTATGATCTCTCACACACACCACACACACCAGCCTCTAAAGACTGGAGCCAGATCATTGGACAACCTGTCTGTAAACTAGCACTCATATGACCAGAGGATGTGATACTGACGTTCTGCGAGGACAGAGAGTGGACCAGCTGGGGCAGGATGTCTTCCCTCACCACGGCCTCGGCCAGGTCATCACTGTGGTCTGCCAGGCGGCCCAGAGCCAAAGCTGCCGTCTGCTGGATGCTGGGGACCACGTCCAGCATGAGGGGACGCAGCAGGGACATCACACCTGACAGGAGAGGAGAGGAGAGGAGTGAACACTGGCAGCTGGAGCTAACTTAGTCTCAGTGGTTATAATCCTGTTTCTTACCAGCGTTTTGGAGGATGTCTATGTTCTGAGGTCTGGCTGCCAGATCTGCAACCGTCTGCACAAACTGCATCCTTGATTTCTGATACTGCTCAAAAGCTGCACACAGACAGAAAGTCAGTTTGACTTTTCACAGTTGTTTTTAAAGATCAAATCAGCTCATGGATCTCACCTTGGATGATCTGTCTTTGACTCATTGTCACCTCCTCTTTAATGTTGGTCTCCACAGCTTACTGCAGGTTATACACCCAAACACAGTGAATTTATCACAGGATTTAACGCAGCGTTTCTCTCGGCGGTCTCCAGCTTGGGTTTGATGGTGTTGTTAGCGTTGCCGTGGCAACAGGCAGGAAGCAGAGCGTCGCTCCTGCCGAAGATCGTCTATTACAAAGATGACTCACCCTCTTACTGTCTGAGTCCGCTCGCCCCTGTGTGTGAGCTCAGTGTGAGAGCTCTGTGCTGCTTCCTCCTCTCTGCTCCCGCTAAAACATGACTGCGGATGTGTCGCACACTGCGGACTCACCGTTATTCACCACGACTCAAAGGAAAGTAGGACGTTTGAAACCGAGGCGGCTGATGGTGTGAAGGCGATGAGCTGAGCATGTGTGTGCAGATTCAGCCTCAACATGTCAGCATCAGATACTTTTATTTTTTCTCTTTTCAACTTATTTTGCCTGCTGGAGCAGTGTGTCCTCACATGACCTGCATGAGCAACTTCCTCCTGCTGCAGTTTCAAAACCTGGGTTAGAAGAAGTGGTGGCTATGGCCAAAATAAACCTTATCGTTATTCTATTAACAATAAAAAATATATAGGGTGATATCAGGTAAATTGAGCCATCAGGTAAAATGAGCCATTTAAGGTTTGAGCCTCCTAGCTCTTTAAATGTTAACAGCCAATGGCTGCAAATTATTTCAAATTGTTGCCACAACTGTACTTGATAGAAAACAATTGATTTGATTGGTCTATGGTTGCTATGGTGGGCAGGGCAATGCCTCACTTCCAGACTGCTGAAGAGAACTGTGAGGTGAGTGGCCTGGCAGACAAATCTTACTTGAAAATTATAAGGTTGATAAATCACTAAAAAACAGATGTACAGCTTTAAAAAAATAGGTATAATGCATGTTGTGACAGCCTTCATCAGATATAATGCCAAATTTTTGCTTAGCTAAATTATTTTTTATGAAAAAACATTTTTTGTTGGTGGCTCAATTTACCTTAATGTACTGAGGTAAATTGAGCCATGCATTTCAGCTAAAATGAGCCACCTTCAGAGTTAGTTTTAGCAAATATTTTGATGGTTTCTCTTATTAAACAGTATTAATATATGGATATATGATTATGTTACAGCATATATTGCATGCCTCTTCACATTTCTCTTCTATTTATCCCTCCTGAATTTCCCTTCAGGGATTAATAAAGTACATTCTATTCTATTCTATGTTATTCAGGTCCTGTGTGTGTGTGTGTGTGTGTGTGTGTGTGTGTATCAAAGCTAACACACACACACACACACACACACACAAACACAAACACACACACACACACACACACACACACACACACACACACACACACACACACACACACACACGCACACACTCTTGACAGGAAAAGTGGTAGCCTATATGTATATAACATGTGTATATAAATAACATGAAAGTATGATGTGTCCAGATTATGGCAAGAAAGAACAAGAAAGAACAGCAAGGAGAGGAGAGGAGGAGACAGGAAGAAAGGCAAAAGGAGAGGGGGAGAAAGGAATGGAGAGGTGACAAGGGCAGGAGAAAACCAGAGAGAGGAGAGGAGAGGAGAGGAGGAGAAAGGAAGAGAGAGGAGAGGAGGAGAAAAGAACAGAGAGGAAAAGAGGAGAAAAGAAGAGAGAGAGGAAAAAAGTACAATCAGTGGTTAGAGGAGAGAATGTTGGGAGCAATGGAAGAGTACATAAATGACTCTGTTTTGCTTTGCAGTTTCAGTGACTCATTTTAGCTGATTAGTGGCTCATTTTAGCTGATCGGGTGGCCCATTTTACCTGAAAACTGATCATCTCAAAAATGTGGGACAGCTGATGTTTCAAAAGCTGTAAGACCTAAACAATTATATTTTATTACATCAATTCAATACAAAAATATTAAAGACAGTCCTTATTAACTATAAAAACACAATTCAGTGTCATACATTGCTTTTTCTTCGTTTCCTAAGCAATTAACCAAAAAGTGGCTCAATTTACCTGATGTCACCCTAGGCTAATTGAAATGTGGGCGGTTGGTATTTGTGTGATAGGATCTGTTTGTGCTATTGACCTATTAAAATGATTTTTTTTTAAATTGTGTAAATAGATAAATAGATAGACAGGACGTAAGGTCAAATGAGACAGGGTAACTATACAATAGATACAAAAAAGTATTTCAAAAATAGAGCAAACAAAAAGTATATATATATATTTATATATAGGGTGAATTAACCCTTTGAAACCTGAGCAAATAGGCTTCATTTCTTTTAAAAACATGAGAAGAAAGCAACGAACAACAAGAGACTAAAATGACAAAAAAATTAGCAAGAAATTATAAAAAAAAAAGAAGATTAAAATTGAAAAAATTTAAATAAACAAAAAATAAATAAAGATAAAATTAAAATAAATTAAAATCAGTATTATAAATACATAAGTAAAATATATTAAATTATTAAATAAACAATGAAATAAATAAATAAATACAAAATAATTTTAAAAAAAGTTTTAAAAACAAACAAAGAAGGAAATGACTAAGAAAGAGTGCTTAAAAATTTGTAGCATAATTTAAAAATGTATTACTAATTATAATTATAAATATAATTTTTGCTTGGCATTTTTCCTCCCTATTTTTTTTTCAGATAAGTTGTTAAATAATGTGTGCTCATTGTCATGTTGCTAAGGGTGACTGGGACATAACGTTAAATGGTCAAATGAGACAGAATAACTACACAGGTTTTATTTTCTCACCTATGTTCTCATAGGTGTGGCATCACGCAGGTGGGTGGGGCAAGAATCAAACAGGAAGTTGACCCTGACATGACCCCTGAAAATGACAGTAGCTTTAGCTAGTGTTCATCATGAGGTCATAAAACTGTCATACCTCATATACTGTACAAACCTTCAATGGAAACAGGATGTTGATGAACTACTGCTCCAAAATCAGTAAAATGTGTTTGTATCATGTGACTATTTTTGGAATTAAGCTGTTTTTATTTTGTTCCATTAACCCAAACACACTCTGGATGATTTGGACAGTGCTAAAGGCTTTGCTAATAAAGAAAATTATAAACTTTTCAATGTAGAACCATTGTTGTGTGTGTTTTAGATCAGTGGTTCCCACCCTGTCCATGTGTGCAGAGCAATAATCAACCATAAAAATATTATAACAATAAAAATAAGGGCACATTTGCACATTGGGAAAGATTATATTTTAAATAAAGATATTGAGAAACCTTTTATAGCCAAAGACTTCTCTGAGAAACTCACTTTTTATCATTTTATTTTAAATGAAAGTAGGTTGTCTTTAACCATTTAGCACTGGACCAGCCAACCAGCAAAAAACACCAGCTAATACACTATCCAAGCCAAACCTAACACTTAGCCTCTACCTCTAACCCAACATTAACGAATCCTGATCAGCATTTTTGAGCCTCAGTTAAATGTATTCCATTTTAGTTTAAATGTATTCAGTGAATTTCAATATTTATTTACACCTCAATTAAATGTTTTAAATGAAATTTGGTGGGAGGGAATAAATGGAAGACAGCTTTATATTGCATGAGTTGTGGATGGACAGAAACATATATGGAGTCTTAATTCATAATGATGAGCAGGAAAAGAGAAGTATGCATGTGAAGTTATATCAAAGTATGAAATAAACATGATTATACCGGGCTAATTCAGTGACATGTGCTCTCCCAGTCACCCACATGATACAAAAAAAGAGGTTTGAAGTCAGTTTACTTTAAAGGGTGTGTCACGCCTCCCTGTAACATGTTGAAACTTCCTTTCCTGCTCACATGGAGAGGTAACATCTTCAGAAATGTATCATCTGTTTTATCATGTCTGACAATAAAGCTTACAGAAGGACAAAATGATGATGATGATATGATACATTATGTAAATGTCAATTATAAGGTAATAAATGAATCGATAAATAAAGTCCAATCATTTTGGTGATGTTACCCTTTAACTGAATGACCGAAATGTATTTTGAAATTTAAATTTAATATTTATTATTTAGCCTACAACACCAACTTTTAATTTTGTTTTTCTTTTTGTAAGTTTCTGTATCAGTAACAACAATTTCCGGTTTTAATGTGTCCTTTAAAGGAAACATTAAGCCGATAAACATCTTCAACTCGCCTTTGTAATCGGATCATTGACCGGTTTCGTTGTTATTATTATTTTAATTACAGTAAATGCGAAATGGTGTCGATTCCGTTTAAGGTCGCCTTTTTTATTTTTGATTTTTACCGACGGATAATTATTATATTAAAGTTAAAAAGCCTCGTTATCACTCAGTTAAAGCCCACATAAGATAATTCTGTGTATCAAAACCCGACAAATCAAAAGGCCTATTTCCGATTTATGACTTTATGACTGTGTGTTATGAGGTAATGAAGCTGTGCTGGTTATATTATAACATGTAAGCTGATAGTCTGATAATGTTTCCCTCTGTCACCGCAGTTTAAACCCTCTTAAACCCTGCTGAATTATCTAGGTTATATATTTTTATTTATATTAAGTTTTTTGTAAAGCTTGATTTTATTAACGCATCTTTTTGAGTGGTTTAACCCTTGAAACCTGAGCAAATCAAGTTTGTTTCTTTTAAAAACATGGAAAGAAGGCAATAAGCAACGAAAGAAGAAATAACCTCCCAAGAAATTACAAAAAAGAAACTTGAAATTAATTAGAAAATTTGTTAAAAAAAAAATAATAATAATGATATAAATAATAATAAATAAATAAATAAATAAACATACTTTTAAAATCTGATAATAATAGTAACTATAAATATAATTTTTCCTTTTTTCTCTTTAAAAAAAAAAATAATTTTCTAAATCTTTTTGGGTTTTTTGCAATTTGTGGGACATTTCTTAACAAACATGTTTTTAAAGAAATCACACCAATTAGCTCAGGGTTCAAAGGGTTAAACATCAGCTGTGTGTATGTTGGTTTTTATTTATTTATTATGATTAATTCAGTTTTTATTTTGATAAAAAAGAATTTTAAAAATAAAAAAATTGAATTAATTTGTAAAAAAAAATCGTCGTTTTGGTCGCTTTTATTTTAATTATAAAATGCCTAAAATGTGACAAAGAGTGTCACTTGGGAATTAAAATCACACTGAAATTGTTTTATGAAATAAAAAATACTAAATTGTTGCCTCGTTGACGCATTACGCAGCGTCCTTGGTTAATTTTCCTTTAAATCCGCTGCGTGTCAGTGCAGCAAAATGCAATTACTCATGTGATAAATCATCAACACAAACTCAGAAATCAAAAAGACTTCCATCTTCAGAGTGTATTCAGAAACATGATTGGATCACGGCCCAGACCTCCTCCTGCGCAGAGCTGCCTGGCCTCCATAACCGAGTTATCTCCATCACTGCTGACATCTGGCGCTTTGCTCCGTCCTTTATTTGCTCATGCAAAACAGCAGCCTGACTGATGGGCTCCCATGAAACAAAGGAAACGGCGCTGACTTCTTGTTTAAGTGTAAAATGTTTTATTTAGATGTTTTATACTGTGCAACAGTAACAATACAATAAGTTGTCCATACAATCGAGCGATACAAATACGGAAAACACGGGAGACATCAAAACATCTGTCGTTGAGCATGAAATGGAGCTGAACAAGGAGCCCAAGTCATTCCCTCAGGACAAAGGGGGAATAAGAGAATAACATCATCGCTGATTAAATATGCATTTTGTTTCTATTTACACGTGGATTCTCTAAAACTGCTTATAACGTGTTAAAGACGTGGAGGATAAGCAATCCGATTCCACTGCAGCTACAAGAAACTTTTATTTTTCCAGTAAAAGGCAATTTTAAAGTTGATTTTTTTTTCCGTGAAGCCAACAGCGCCTGAAAACACTTTCCAAAAACCCGTCAAAATGAGACCTGTGGGGCAAACACGCAGAATCCTCTTTCACAAAAGAAAAAAGTGTCATCATGAGCATGCATGTTTAAACCGACAGTTTCAAAATATCCCAACACACATGAAATAATCATGATAAACACGTTTAATCTGAAAAAAAGAAAATATAAAAGTCTATCTTCAGTCACTTCTGTAAAATAAAGATGTAGCTTTAAAATCGGATAAATGTTCGTCCTTCTTCTGTCCAACTTTCTTTTTTTTATCAACATCAAATCTGCGTTCATATGAATTCCCGCGCCACCCAACTTCCTCTGTCCTTTTATTTTGAAATGTCTCTGATTCCACTACGTTTAAACTTACATATGATGCCATAATATTCAGAACAACAAATGGAGAGAGAAATAGAGATAACATTGTCTACACAATGGAACTACGTTGGCATGAAAACAGTATTAGCTGAGCGGGTGTCTGGCGTTGGCTGGTCCGGCTCGGAGCCGCGCGTCATCCGGAGGAGGTCGCCGAGCCGTTCAGGGAGACCTTGCGGGGTTTGGTGCCGCCGCTGCCGCCGCTGCCGAACTGAGTGAAGGCCCGGCTGGGGGTCGAGGGGGCGGCGGCGGCGGCCGGGGTCCAGTTATTGGGGCCGTGCGGGAGCTGCGGGTGCGGGGACTGCGCAGGCGTGCCGGGACTTGGCAGCGACGAGGACGTGGACGGAGCCCCGGCGGGACTTCCGGCTTTGTCGCTGGCGGAGTCGCTCTCCGGACCGGATCTGCTCGCGCTGTTCTGGCCTTCCTGCTGCGCGTGGCTCACCTTCATCTTCTTACAGTTGGGTCGGACTCTGTACTTCAGCGGCAGCGGCCCGTTCTGACATACAGAGATTAAAACAGATATTATGACGAGTCAACCAAACACAAATGCATCATAAATATAACCTAAAGTCTTGACATTATGTTTTGAATACAACAAAATTAACTTCAAACAACCAGACCTAAATACGGGCTGATAATATTTCTTTTATTTACTGCCAAATAAAAACTTGGTAACTATCCAAATTAAAATAGTATATAACCAAACACTTTTAAATATATATTCTGAAGGACAGATGAAGCTCTTCTTTCTTGACTTAGTGACAATTATTAAACATATTTTCAGGTCGTTTTTTACCCCATTCCTCTGGGAATAACCCCCATGTGGACCTACAGCCCAAATTAAAAAGCTGGAAATGTACTAGTCTAAATAACAGTGTCTAAGTCAGACCACTGCCATGCAAAGGCATTCATAGAGTCTGTATTTTATTATTTGAAAATACTGAAAAAAAAAAAAAACCCAAACATATCTTTAAATTGATCTCATTAATGTCTGCACAAGACATTTTTTCTTTGCAGTGTTTCTATATTTGATGCAGCTCAAATCAAAATGTGAGATCTTTTTTGAAAATATATCCTGACAGGACAGATGAAGCACCTCTCTCTTGTGTTAGTAACAATTATCAAACATATTTTCAGGTCATTTTTTCCCATTCTTCTGGCAATAACCACCATGCAGATCAACAACTTAAATTAAAAAGCTGGAAATGTACAACGGGCTAAATAACAGTGTCTAAGCCAGACCATTTCCCCACACAACAGCATTCATTCAGTCTGTATTTTATTATTTAAAAATACTGAAAAAAAAGAAATATGTTTTCAAACTCGACCTCATTAGTGTCTGCACCACCAATTACAGCAAAAGCTTTAACAAGACTGTTTTTCAGTGCAGTGTATATTCGATGCAACTCTAATCAAAATGTGGGATCTTTTCTGAAAATATATTCTGAAGGACAGATGAAGCACCTCTCTCTTGTCTTAGTAACAATTATTAAATATATTATCAGGTCATTTTTCCCATTCCTCTGAGAATAACCACCATGTGGACCTACAACCCAAATTAAAAAGCTGGAGATGTACTCTGCTAGGCTAAATAACAGTGTCTAAGCCAGACCATTCCTCATCCAACAGCACTCATTCAGTCTTTATGATTTTAAAATATTTAAAAATATAAAGAAATATATGTTTTAAAACCACCCTCATTGGTGTCTGCACATAACAACCCTGATGTGGTTTTCCCTGACACATGCCTGTGTGTGTTGTGTCTCTAAATGTGTGAGCTGTGTACCTGACAATTTTACACCCCTATGTATGCGTTTTTTAGCCCTTTATTCCTTTTGTGCAGCACTTTGGTCAACGTGAGTTGTTTTTAAATGTGCTTTATACATTTGGAGTGAGTTGCACCAGTTATGACAAATGCTTTAACAAGACAGTTTTCAGTGCAGTGTTGCTATATTTGATGCAACTTTAATCAAAATGAGAGATCTTTTTTGAAAATATATCCTGAAGGACAGATGAAGCACCTCTCTCTTGTCTTAGCAACAATTATTAAATATATTATCAGGTCATTTTTTCCGTTCCTCTGGGAATAACCACCATTTGGGTCTGCAACCCAAATAAAAAAAGCTGGAAATGTACAATAGGCTGTATACCCTTCTCCACCCAACAGCATTCATGCAGTCTGTATTTTATTGTTTAAAATATTGAAAAAATAAAGCATATTTTTAAATCAACCTCATTAGTGTCTGCACGGATTATAACAAAGGTGCAGGAACCCATACAGGCTATGACAAGATATTTTTTCCTGTGCAGTGTTGCTATATTTGATGCAACTTAAATCTTCACTTTATTATTTAGCATAATAAAATCTTGATACACTCATTTCAAAATGAATATTTTGCTATAATAAACTTTTTTTTTTCAATAAATCACTAGGTGTTTTTTTACTGTATGCCCCAGCAGCTAAAATATATCTGACAGTAAATTATCAATATGTAAAAAGGCAAAATATAAACATTTGATTTATGACTGTTAGACGACATAAACAACTGAAATTAAGTCTATTTTATCCCAAAGAGATCTCTTACCCTTCTCCAAGTGTAGATGTACGCTATGTCCATTAACGTGTAGTAATCTTTCAGAGGTTCGTCTTCATACATGACTTCAACCTACAGAGGGGGAAAAATGAGTGCATTTTAATTTTAATCGAACCGTTACTATATCGACATTTATATCAAAATTTCAAATAATAATATAACATTTTCCTTGGATTGACAGCAGCTCATATTCAAGCAGTTTAAATGTCCAGTTTTTATCAGCAAAAATAAGTAAATAAATAAATAAATGAATAAAGACCTGGTAGGCGTTTGGGATGTCCATTTTGCTGCGCAGAAACTTCCTCAGATGCATGACTGTCATGGCTGCTGGACACTGCAGGTACCTCTTGTTTGCCACCTGCACATTGTGAGCATTTGAAAATTACACACAGGACAATATATTTTTGTAGGTGGTGTATTGAAAGAGAGTGACTGAGCGTCTAAATTAATACACACTGGTCCACCTTAAAAACAGGGAAAGAATTTGCTTCACAAAATCACTGTGGCCATTTTTCAACAGGGAACATGTTCAGTTAAAATGTGTCAGATTTAACAGCAAAGGTGGAAAATTAAAAATATACTGGCTGCTTTAAAAGGAGTCTGCAGTATGTGTCATTCTTATTTTGTTCTAACAAGATATATAAACACGCTGACAGAGAGGAGAATGTGACCAAAATCAACTTGCCATATTCTGGTCTTTAGACTGCTTGTCCTCCACTGAACCTCCCAGTCTGCTCAAAATAAAAACAGAGAAAATATGAGTCACTTTACAGCTCTGTGATATGCATGTTTTTCTTTTCATAATTTAAAATTTTACTGGTTTAAAGGCTCTGTACATGGCATAGGTATATTACTTTCTGGGCATACAAGAATTCAAAGCATGTATTTTTGTATAATTTGAAGGTGGACTCACGTACATAAAGAAAAATTAACAAACTAACACACAAACACATGTCACACATATGTCCACACACATCACTCTACAGGGTCACATAATCACAGAGCAGCTTCATAATCATGTAGGCTTCTCTTCCATATTGATATCCAGTTCATATCCAGTCCCAAGGAGATACTCCTTTCTCCTGATCGCCATTTATTCTGCTGAGCACACATTCATTAGATGATATTTCCGCTATTGCATTAACCCATTCTTTCAGTTCGGGGCCTTTGTTGTCTTCCAGTGTCTTAGAATAGCTCACAGACTGTTATTAGACTCACAATAATAATGTTTGGTATGTGCAACTGATACCCCAGTAAACACAACTTTGGACTTAAACCAACAACTTAAAAAATTCTAATATTTACATTTATATGCACTTTAATATGTATGTGCCAACATCATATCTACATGCAATAACAAAGTGCGGTTATAAGCAATAAAAAAATATTAGATATATATGAAGAGTATGAAGACTGCACTTTATTGCTTTACTCTTTTTTCCTCCCACAAATAGCCTACTGAAGTTTTTTTTTTTTTTAACTATCTTTGACACATGCAGTATTTGTGGCTTATGACTCATGCCAACAGCCTTGAAAATTAAAAAAAAAAGTTGACAAATTGTAAAATACAAAATAATTACAAAAAAATACAGAAAAATATCTTGAAAAAATTAATTAAGGCTGACACAGTAAGGGTGAGGGGCAACTCGTTAAATATCTATCAGCCAGTGACATGGCGATATCTACAAACTAATATTAGGAAAAACAATTATTTAACCTGAAGAAAATGTGTCTCTATGACATAATTTCGCAGGATATGACTGATCTGGATATCTAATATGCTGGTCAGTAGCAAAACTAAGCGTGCAGGATGTAAGGACTGAGTGCAGAGGTCTTGTTTCCAGGAACACAGGTCGGATCTGAGCAGTTACAATGCAGTATCTAATCTGAGACAATATGTCATCTGGTCATACACATGACAACACACGTTTTCTTATGACCTTATAACTACAACATGTAACTGCCACTATAACTGTAATAAATATAATGTTTGCTATTCTGCCAAGAACCGCTCATACATTAAATATAGCATTAGTAAATACTGGAACAAAAGCAAAAAACAGAGCCTACCTGCTGTGATCAAAGAACTCAATAGAGAGGCTGATGATCTCATCATCTGTAATTATTCTCTTGTCCTCGTCTGCCACCTCTCCACGGTCCTCATTTGATCCGTTAGACGCTGTAGACGAACACACACACACACACACACAGATGAATAGAAATTAGAACAAAAAAAAGACAAATCAGAAATATAATATGGATATATATCTAACAGCTTTCTAACTCACCATCTACAGGGTGCTCCGCGTAAAAGTCTCTCCTCCTCTTCATTTCATCTGAGGACATTCAGAAAGACAAGCATGTTCACCTTAACAAATTTAATCTAGTTCTCAATGACATCAGAACAGTGGTGGAGATATAACAAGGCACAAAATTAGCGACTTGATAGGATACGTTTTGGCAACATTACAGCCTGTGTCTCAACGCCTGACACACCTTACACATTCATTTCATCATATCATTCTTCTCTGTAGTTATGTGTGTTATAACGGTGACTTGCCGTTTAAAGGAGTGGAGTTTTGCCTGACCTATTTTTTGAGAGGTTTGATGAGCATGACACAGAATAGCAAAACAAAAGCAGCACTTTACAAAGTCACAAAAACAACCAGATGTAATGATAAAGACAGACAGCAGATATGATCTCAGCTCTGCAACCACAGCACCGCACTTATTGTGAACATATTGAAAATGCCGACTGTTTTGATGAATCTAAATTAATATAATACGTGTAATAAATGGTATACGCTTATTTCTACATGTTTGACTTGCAGGAGTTGTGGTGACCCGACACGGCTGACTATAAATGAAAGGACTGATCAAAGGAGAGCTAGAGAATGTGTGCAGATGCAGAATCAGAATGAAAGTGAGCACACACTCCATACAGCCACACCGTATAGCACTTACTTTTGAAGAGGCCGGGGACCAGCTTGTACACAATGTCCTGTAGAGTTTTGTCAGACCTAAAGAGAGGAAGAGAAACTTCAGTCAAGTCAGTGAGACACAGGAATGCTCAACACTTGCAGCTCACACTACAAAAAGAAAAAACAGAGATGGATGGTTGAATCATTCCAGTTCAGCGAAGCTTATAAGAAGATACACACGTATATTGTATAAGTGTTTCTTGTGTCTGATATTTGTAACCAATCGCTGGCTGATCCAGCTGTTTGCTGGGGAAACAAGAGGGGAAAACCACAAAGGGCGAAAAGAGGAAACAAAGGATGTTCAAGCTATTGTCGCAGCTGCCTAACATTTTTATTTATTTATTTATTTTAACCTTTATTTAAGCAGGAAGTCCCACTGAGAATGACAACCTCTTTCACAAGAGAGTGCTGGCCGAGGTAGCAGCCAATTAAAACACATTAAAATGCAACAAATACAACATATAATACAAAAACTACTCAAACATAGTGGCCTCTCAAGAAAAACAAGCATATGTCTCGATCACTGGATTCTTTATGGATGGATTTAAGTGTTTCTAATTTAAGATCTTTTGGAGAAAGGAGGAGAATGCCATTTTCCCCGGATCTGTTAAAACCCAGGGTGCATTAAAAGCAACCACAATGACAACAATATGTAAGGTGCATCAGTTCAACCCTGAGGACAGTGTTCACTCCACTGGTTAAGGCGTCTTAAGAAGAGACTCCTTTCAAAAAATAAATAAAATCTATATTCAACTGAGGAAAAAAAACAAAGATGCAGATGATTCAATAAGCACAGTCCTCACCGTATGTTGAGCAGAGGCTTGGTTTTATGCACTTGTACATCACAGATGGGACAGTATTTGCTGGTTTCCAAGTAGCGCACAATGCACATCTTGCAAACTGCACACCAAAGAAGAAGAAAAAACAACCAGTCAATACCAGATGTTATCTGAAAGGATATCCTGATTATAAGCAGGTAAGGCTAAATCTGGTTTAAAAACTTGTTGTTAGGGAGAAATCTCCTTTGCAGCTTTAACAGTAAACAGTTAAAATCAAAGTGTGTGTGGAGGAAAACATGGAAGAGAGGTTCCTGTAGGCTGCAACACATCAGCGTGCACACATGCAGTGAAACACCAGAAAATGTTTCAGTTTGCTCACATGAGTGAAGACATTCGATGATGGTCGTTGCGTCAATGAAATATCCTCCACACAGGACGCACATGAGGTGAGGGTTGAGCTCGGTTATCTTTATCCTTGTGGTTCGATGCATGTTGAGAGAAAGGGAGCAACAATCCTGCGTGGAAGGGGAAGAAAAAAAGAAGTCAAAACAATGCATGCATGGGCGGCGAGGAGGCATCAGATGGGCTGCAGGTTTCTTTTACAACAGCGCAGCGGACCATTTGGAGGAGAAGGGAAAAAGCTGCTGTTTGTTTGACTGTGTTAAAGCAACATCATCTTTTATGCTAATCCGATAATAAGCAAAGGGGAAGGAGCTCGGTGGCAGATTGATAGGCGGCAGCGCCACGGAGTCACCTGACCGAGGCGCAGTGAATAATCATAAATCAATCACTTCCACTGGGAGATCGATGGAGCTGCGCGCTCCTCTCTCCTCCGCTTCATCTTAAATCAGCGTGGTTTAACACATGGCAGCAGAGGAACAGTGCAGGGCTGGTTGAGCCACACACCGGCTTTAATTAAGAGGTTTCTCAGCTCCTTAAAAGAGCCACAGAATATTCCGGGTTTCATGCGTCCTGGTTTGGACGCGTTTGCAAAATCGGTGTGGATAATGTGTTAAATGCGTAAAGCGGCGCTTTAATGTGCCTGAATGCACTGAGATTGTAATTTGAGCATGTATCCAGACAGGAGTATATACTATAGGCTAATAACTATAAAACAAATCGGACCAATGAAGCATTAAACATGAATCTAGGCTTCTCTTCATGATAAATTGGGCATCTGTGTCTCACACCTCTCAGTAAAATTGGATATCATCTGACCGCTCCACTTTAAAAACATGACGGGATTTTTTTCCAAATTGAGAATTTTTGGTGGAAAATAATATTAGGCACGGGGTCTGTGGCGCCCCGGGGTGAGAGGGGGGTGATAGGAGACACCCATTCACTGCGTCAGGTGTGCCACACAGGCTATGGGGAAACCTGAGCGTTTCTATGGCAACTCCTTTTGCTTTTAAGCCCACATGGCTGTCCGCCAGTTACCAGAACAAGGCAGGACGTCTAACCAAAACAACAGCACGACGAGCTGCCGGTGCACAGAGCGGGAGTAAGGAGGGACCGGAGGCTCCTCCGTCCCTCCGCGCACACAGACAGCGGCTGGACTGCCAGGCTGCCGACAACACGGCTGCCATTTTGTGGAGGAAAAAAACCCCGTATCGGTTCTACGGGCTGCGGGGTTTCCTTCGAAAGGGGGGCAAATAAAACCAGTATCCGACACGTTTTACACGAGCTTCCCAAATCTTTCCGGACCACGGGGGAGGAGTACGTGTGTCCAACTCGGGGAATAATCTCGGCTTTATTCTGGTTCGCTTTGCGCCGTGTTTTTCATGGCGTGTGCGCGATAACCAGCACCGTGCAGCACCAACATGGCCAGACAGCAGCGACTGCTGAAGTTGAAGCGCACACTGGATCATACTTATTTATTCTGCGCCATTCTCAACCAAAGTAACACACGGACTCTTTATTAAACATCAGCGTCGCTTAGACTTTGTGCCAACGAGCTTTTAAGTCCACAAACCCGGTTATGACAAAACACAAAACGGCGAATCGAGTCCTAAAATGACAAAGTATCAACGTTTTTCCAGTTGAGCAGTATTTCTGAGCCATGAGGCGGGTGTGACTTGGAGGATTGGACAATAAACTCAATCGGCGCGTATTAATAAAAAACCTGAGGTGTAATGAAAGATCAGAGCGCCCTTTATTATCACTTAAAGAAATAAAAGCACCGGTCATTAAAAGTCTACAGACTGGACATGAGGAGGTGACCCTCTTTAAACACTGGATGACAGCCAGCCTGCTCAGCTCTGAACACACACGGTTACTTTACGGTGCCACAGCCGGCACAATGCCCGAGCCCGGCCGGTTTCAATGCTCCAACAGACCCTCTGTGATCACACCACTGTAGGCAAGTTTGGACAGCGACCCCACACATGGATAATGATGGATAATGTCTACATATATGCAGGGAGCCTGTTGCATCATTAATCGATTGACTTGTGTTTGGACAACTGCTGTCCATGCGTCCTGTGGGAGCTCACTTTTTAAGACTCCACAGAAGTTTATTCACAGTGGGAACGAATGCTGCTAAATGGCTGCAACACCAAGCAACACACGCTACAGTAAAGATCAAATCAAGCCTGTTCAAGAATACCATGAACACTGACTGCAGCCTGCACAGATGATGCAACCATACATCACAGCCTGTTCTCTTCATATGGACAGATAGGTTTAATTATGGAGTCGGTGTTGATAACACATCATCAATTAATTCAAACCCGCTACTGAATCTTTAATTCTCTCAATAACGCGACAACAAATGAGGAGATTTTCCCTCGCTCCTTGCAATGACCCAAACCTCATTTATTTCCAGAACGGGAGCAGTTCCTCTTGTAAAGCTTCCCCCGTACGCGTAAATCAACAGCAGCTGGAAATAACCCAATTAAAATCGGCAATGGGAAAAAAACCAAGACCTCATATTAACCGCTGTCAGTCAATTATGAAAATCTTCAAATAAACAAAGGGAGATTCCTAATAGAGGACATGACTGAGGCGCATCAAAGTCAGTGCAAACAGGAGTAGCTTTGGTTTGTTGTGTTAAATTGTGCTCATCGCACACTGTCAGCCACCCAGTCTGTTAGGCTACATATTCACAGACCTGTGAGGCTGTCAACCTGCACACCCGAGTGGGGGAAAATACATTAATTTTAACCCATTAAGCACACACAGGGTGCCCAACAGCATTCATGAGTAAAATGATAATTTTTTATCCCCCATGAGGCAAAAGCCCTGGCTCCTGTCTGCCTGTGCTGTGGCACCAGATCCAGAGCCCCACAGCGCGCCAGCGTTTAGCCGTATGAAGGTGAAAATATGGAAATCCATGACAAGCTTATGTGTCAACAAACAGACAAACAGACAGTCTCTGCTGGGTGTAGCATGTATGAAATAAAGTGAAACTACAACATGCTTTGGCAGCTCGTGAGACACAACCAGCCTTTTGTATCCTGGCCGACGTGTCGCCCACATTTTTTTTTAATTTCTCCAAAACCCAACCATCCATCTGATTTAAGATAACCACACACCGAGACATAAACAGCCACAGTGCATGTTTAACAATGATCCAGTGTTTACCGAGCAGCCGTCATGAAACATTTATGCACAATCGAAATGGTTTGCCTCATTGTCACGTTTATGGGAGCCATCCAAGTTAAGTTAATAAATCCAACATTTAGTCATATACACCCAAACGCATCACGACACCCTGTTCCCAACACCCTAAACATCCCAACTCTATAAAATAAAGACGCTGTATGGAAATATGACCACAGAGGGACCGTTTGGAGCACTTGCTGCTGTTAACATCTCAGCCAACCCAGCCTGGTTCGCCTGAGATCTCCCTCTTTACATAAATCCCAACGACGCAATACAAACCCCAACCCCGATCAACTTATACGGACACATTGCTGGATAGTAGATAATGCAACACTGCGTGTGCGTGGATCATAATTTGCGTTCGTGCCCGAGAGGGGAACATGTTTTGCTTAAAAAGTGGTGCGCAGACACACACGGAGCTCCACGTCGGTGATCGCTGCAGCCACCGTTGAAAGCTCCACATCCACCGCTGGATCGCTACGTGGAAAAACACAAAAGCACCGAGCCCAAACCTCTCCTTCTGCCCGCGTTAGTTAGAGACGATATCGAATAAGACATACCTGGAGGCTCGGCTGGGAATCGGTGGGTCTTGAGGCGAATAGACAATGAAAGTTGGGAGGCGATCAGCAGAAAATGAATAGGAGCCGAGCCGCCATCTTGAAGCAGGCTGCAGACGCTGTCAGTGGCGGAGAGCGCACGGCGGACCGGAGCGCATTTCAGATGTGCGAATAAAACTCCTCTTTTCCTCGCCGCCTGCGCGCTGTGAGCGTATCCGATCCGCGGCTTCAACACAGCACAGTCCTCCGGCTTCGGCTCGGGAAGGCTCCTACTTCGGCACCGATAACTTTGCCTCCAAAATATCCGCTTCACCCCCAGTAAAATGCAGCAGTGTGTGTGTGCTCCGTGGAAACTGACACCGTCCCCAAAATGGCTTGTAGTTCGACCGCCCCGCTTTGGTCACGTGGTCCCGTTGCTTAAGGGTGCCTAGGAATTACTGTCGGTGTATGCAGTTTCTGCCAATCTATTACGCATGATATAAAATAACACAGGAAACACACACATGTACATTTTAAAAGCCTTTCAATCACCAAATCTCATAAACTACCCAACAGTTAGGGCTTCACTTGAGCTGGAAGGACACCAGGCAGCTGCTTAAGGGCGCATAAAAATTACTGTCGGTGTATTCTCTATCTAATGTATGACGCATGATTTAAAATAACCCCGAAGAGCCTACACATTCACACAGTTTGATGCACTTTTCACCTCCAAAAGGCGCAATCCATGCACTTTACGCATCCTGCGTTCACTCAAACGTCACAACGATTAGAGGCGTTTAGAAAGTAGGCTACTGATGGTGTGCCCTTGTCTCTCTGATGTTAAAAATAACTGCATCACACGCACTCACACGCGATCGTGTCGTTTCGACCGTCAAAAATGCCTCAATCCGCTCCACGCAGTCTACTGGGAGCACCATGGCAGCAGCTACCTTATTCATCCGTGTGCTTTGCTGCTTTAAAAGACCCACGCACTTGGTTAAAACACGTCCATGTGACAAATGGCTCTGGTGTCAAACCTTTGTCACAGGCTGTCCTGACATCTGCAGAAAAAAAGAAAGAGAAAAATGCGCCGCAACTTCCACTTGATGAATTGGAGCCTTTATCCTTCAGCCAGCGCCGCCGAAAATGAAGGCATCTCGGATGTTTATGGAATCTGAGCCGCTGTGGTGCTTCAGCTGAGGAGCTTTGAACTTTCAGCTGTGAGGTGGATGCAGGAATCTTAAGAAAGCCTAAAAGGGGACTAAACCTCTTACAGAGCAATGTAGGTTTTAAAAAAGTAACTGATCTGTTAGTCTTATGAATAACTCCCAAATAAAGCTGAGCTGATCCTCCTGTTGCAACAAATGCTGCAGGAAACTAAATACACTGCTGTCATGAAACTATGGCAAAAATCCTACTCAAGCTGGTTGACAAAACACAAGCCCACCAGTTCATTGGCTCCATATTCAAACCTTCTCTCTGGCACAAAACCTACAACATGACAATGACATCTTCTGTGTTTATTAAAAATATTTTCCAACCAGATGTGAATTCCCAAAGACACTCTGATCCTTGTCAGCACACAGAGCCGTGAAATCATTCAAACACAAGGTGGATTTGATTTTTTTTTTTTTCTGTTTTAATTAAAACACAAAACTTGGAATGATCATTTTCTCACATGCACACACGTCATGTCAATCTGCAGGTACAAAAGAAGATGTACAGAGGTGAGCAATGCCGCTGGAAAACTGATGAAGTTCAGTGCTTTGTGGTGAGGAAACTGGACACCGGCATCACATCTGACTGGCTTTCTCCACACTCTTGGCAGCGTCTTTGAGCTTTCCCACCAAATCCTGAAAACAAACAACCACTGATCATTGATCACTTTCAACAGGAACATGTCCGGCGAAAAAATAAAATACAAATAAATAATATTCAGGCTTTTATACTCATTAAATATACGAGTTAAACAAAATTTGTGTGCGTCAAGAATTTTGGATTCAGCCTTGACACATTAAACTAATGCCCGAATTGAATCAACCAAATATTTTGCATCGTGAATCTGATTACAGTCCACATGATTTAAATACAGGTCAGGCATCAAACAGGAAGCATCGAACAGCCAAGGTCATAGTGGACCTTTATAATCTCATTAAGGCTTCAGCGATGATGCGCAATGCCCAGTTATCCTCAACACAATCTATGGAGTTCTGTCTGCTTTTATGTCATATTTAATGTTTGGCTGCAGCACTGAAAATCAATTTCATGCGCAGAAAAAAAATGTCTCATGTCAAACGCGCAGATAAGACGCAATTTAACACGTCTGTTTTCTTTGGCTGTTGCTCTGTCTGAAGCAATCAGCTCAGCGAGTCGACTTCATGTTATGTTCATAAGGAATGTGGTGCGTAAAAGTTGCAAAGACGCAACTGCAAGACAACTCTGGAATAAAAATGACACACGAAGAGAAGATTAAAAAGCAGCATACAAAGACAGAAAAAATCCTTCCTCTAACCTGTAGCTGCTCCACTGTGCAGGTAAAGTTGATATCTTCCGGGGATCCTTCATTCTAACAAAAGGAACAAATCGTCGTTTTACGCACAGAAACGCACCTAAACACATCCAGGAAAATCAGTGAAGGTGGAGGCATAAAGACGTGTTGGAGTCTTACCTCAGTGTTCAATGAAATCAAGTAGAAAGGCTCGTTGACCTTATCGACCTGCCCGTTCTGTAAGGGAAACAACATTTTAGTTTGAAGCAGGAAATAATGCAACAAAACGTGCTCCAAAACTTACCTTCACGTGGTATTGTAGACGCCATGACGCGTCAGTAATCTGAGGTGGACACCTTCCTATGCTTTAGAGAGAGACAGAAAAATACTTTACTGCATCTGTGATTCAGATTAAGTAGAGATTAAAGAGAAAACCAGGATCAACGTCATGGAGAAAGAGCAGAATTGTGTTTATTATGTGTCTCGTGTGCATTTTTAGCCGATTCTCTAAAGCGTTTCAGCTTTTAATAAATAACCATTTATAGTTATTTAACCACATGTCCCACTGCTTTGTGTATCACACATTTTTGTGTGTGTGAGATTAAAAGACTTTCCGTGTTTTATATGAATTGGCTGCTTGTTTGCAACAGTTTTAAATCAGTTTGGAGACAATGTGGTTCTTTGACAAAGAGAGTTTGTTTATGGCGCGTCATAAAGCAGCGTTTACATTGCAATGAATCACACTCCACGTCCTTTTCGACCCTCTCTGCTCCGCGTGGGCTGAAGCAACAACTGGCTTGCTCTTCCCTTGAATTCGGTTAATCTGCTTAAATGCTTTAAAACTGCGTCTAAACCATGTGTGTTCACTTGTGTTGATCCGTGCGTTTTTTCGCATGATGTCATTAATCAACATCAGTGACGTGGAGTCGGATAAAAAAATGGAAAAGTTTGTGGTCATCAGTGATCAATCAATGAGCAACGTCGTTTCAGTACAATTCTGCAGCTTTAAAAATATCCAATGTTCCACTTTCATCTTCATCAGTTTCAAAAATCAAACTCAAAAATAACACCATCACTTCCACATATCTCCTCTGTGAGCACTTACCTTGCCAGCAGATGCTCCAGTTCTTTTTTATGTTTCTGTAAAAACAAAACACGGATCAATGGGCAGGTCAGCCACAGTCACAAGACCACATGACACAAATAAGAAATGTTTGTCACCTGATGTGTGCTATAGAATATTTCTATTCTCTCTGTGCTGAATGTGAGCTCTTCAAGGCATGTGCTGCAAGAACAAAACAACCATTAGATTTCCAAAAACTCAGTTTAATTTAAGACAGTCAGTGTGGCATATTTTAATTATAACCAGTGCATTTTTACCTCTCCAAACAAAGAGATAACAGAGAAATACATCAGTGCTACTTCTGCCCCATGAATGTATGAATGTTGAAGTGAACACAGGGGCTGTAATCTCAGTTAGAAATGCAGTTTTAGGATGTGGGGAGTAAAAAAATAAATACAAAAAAATAAAAACTTTCCTGGAGGTCTAAATGGTTCTTTAGCTGTATAGTGGTGCTTGTTTGTTGGATGATCACTGACACATGTATTAGAGTATTTATCTTCTATATCAAGGGTGTCACACATACAGCCTGGAGGCAAGAACCAGCCGCCAATGGGTCCAATCCATCCCACTGGATGACTCTGCACACTTAACACTGATGCACTTATGAAGGCTGAGAGGTGCCAGGTTTAAGGAGCATGTTAAACAGTGAGAAGCTGTGTTCATGTAAAATGCTGCTTCAGAGGTACAGTTCTTTTCTTTCACTTTAGTTTGGTGTGACGTCAGGATGACTACACTGGAGTGGAAGTGTATAGAAAAATGCACATGGAGTCGACTGACTGAATGTGGAAAAACTAGGAAATATTGTGAATTTGCATTTATTCCTCTGAAGCGATCACAGGCTGTCATCTGTTTTGTGAATGGGTGAGTATTTCTAAAATCTTTTAACAAAATAAAGGTAAAAAATATGGACATCATGCACTGGTTTTACTGGTCCGACCCAACTGCAATCATCAACTAAAATGAGTTTGACACCCCTGTTCTACATCCTGAATACAACTCTGATGATGACGAACACAGTAACACCTTCCCTTCTTTAATTATAAACACCCAAGACTTTCAAAAAAATCAATACGTTAAGGCAACTTATGGACAATTATAAGAGATTTTAATTCTAAGCTACCACTGCACTCAGACCAACATGTCATTATTTGAAATTGATTTGCAGCCATTTACAGTTTAAGTTATAAGCTTGCAGACTAATTCAAAAGTCGCTTAATGATGCTAATCATAAAAAACAAACAATAACTTTGCTCTTTGTTCATCTGTCTGAACACTGCTGCTGGTACATAGGCACAACATCCCGAAACACCATGTTTTTATAACCTCTAACACTAATTTTAAAGGCCTAAAGAGATGCTGTTAGAGGGATATCAGGGAAGAGACAACTAGTGGAACATGGGGAGGAATTATTGGATTGTGGTTTAAAGTATCAAGAGAAACGCAAACATGTATGATTAATTATATAATTCTCAAAAGGATTTATTGGACGCCAAGTAAAATGGCACAGTTAGGACTTTGTGACACCCTCTTACATATGTTGTACTCATGCCCCATGATAGATCTCCTATGTTCTACGATTATTGCCTTCATCAATACAATGATGTCTCCTGCACTTGTACAGACACAAATGCTTTGTCTATTAGGTGCTGCTGAAAGGAAGCTGGCTTAACACTCAGTAGATCTCCTGGTGCAGGTGCTGCGATACTGGAAAACTAAAGGAGTTATATTGGTGAAGGATAGCTAAGATCTCCTCCTGGGAAGGACTATACATGAAAATACGGGGCCCTTATACTGCTGTAACCTGACGAGTTGCACCCTTTCTTATAATCTGAGGTGTTAACTAATGTGCATAATATAATATTTATGAAATGTACCATGTTGAATATGTTTAATGCATGTATATATTTTTGTGTATGTACACGCATCCACAAATTTATCTATATAATGCTGTGTCTCCGTTGTTTTCCTTCTGTCCTTGTTCCCGTTTACTGATGATTTTTCGACATGTTGTGGGATTTTTTTTTATTATTGTTGTTTGTTTTGCTTGAAAAATCAATAAGAAAGAAAAATTAAATAAGCAGGACATCTCATAGTTACACATTTGAGACACACATTCAGAGCACAACATCAGCAATACTAATAAACTCAACACTGTGACCTGCTGTCAATCTCACTGCAGTATTTTAAATGTACAATATTTTGCTGTATTCTCTACTTTCACACTAAAAATATAATTCACATATTTCATAAATTCAATTGATTGCCGCAGTTTTGGAGATGCAACCAGCAGGTCCCATTAGTTTCCTTACACGGTCAGAAACGTGCACACAACATGCTTCCTGTCTCACTGATATGAGCACAGTTTTTATAGCCTCACATTGACAGCTAATGAGCCTATATTTAGCACGTGCAGGGGGGTGACAGCAGCATACCCTACATGTCACAGGAAACCCTCTTCTGGCTCATGCCGCCTACCTTATCGTCGACTTGTCTGCGTTTTGTTTGACCGCCTCCAGTATGAAGGTGGTGGCTGCAGCGTGACTCTGTTTCAGCAGGATCTGGTCGATCTGCTTCAGCTCGGGCTGATCTGTAAGCACAAACACACGGTGTGAGGACGCCTCTCTGCAGGTAGCTCGGCTCTGTGGACCCAGCAGACGGCTTTGATTGGTATAAATGATCCGCGATCCATACTTGTGCTCTCCAGATTGACGCGCGGAATGGAAATCAATGATGATTTGCATGTGAATGGGGCCCCTCAGCTGCATCAGCCAGGGGTCCTTTGTTTGTTTGTGTGCTGGACATTTCACTTTGTATATAATTCTGCCATTAGAAAGAGTCGGGGTGCAGCAGAAGTTGGACAGCATGTGTGAAAACAACCGAAGCAAGCATGGAAAAGTCGGAGTGCAAGTATTGCATGAGGTAGACGTGTGCTATTATTTTGCATAACTTATATTCAGTGCTTGGATCCAAACATGTGCAGCAGACTGAGCGCTGCTGTTTGCAGAATCGGATGTGTCTCCATGATCAGTTTGACTAATGTTGATTGAAATAGTCTTTCTGATATGCTGAGCAGACCTGATGCCAGTTTAAATGACAAAGCATCCCGAGTGGCCGTGTGAGTGTGTGACTGCTGCTGAATGTAAAACAGGCAGCAGAAAGGGTTAACATCTGATGCTCGGCTGTCTGCTCCACCACTCCGCCTCATTTAAGACCTTTATACAAACAATCCGGTTTGGAGGAACTCGCAGCGTGCAGCGGGCACCGCACAAATCCGCAAACACCGAGGCAGCTCCTCCGCACATTCATACGGAGAGAAACCGGAAGCAACACGCAGACAAAAGCAGCAGCAGCAGAGAGAGAGGCGGCAGCTCACCGAGGACTCCCGGGTCGGCGTGAGAGGACAGCAGGCTCCGGTAGGACGCGTCCAGCAGCACCTGGAAGCTGCTGTGGTCGAAGGCGGACGGGTCGGATAGAGACTGCAGCCCTCTCTGCACAGACTCAGACAACTCCATTTTGCAAGAGGGTGACCCACGACACCAGACCACGTGACGGATCAGCTGATGTAGCGTGTGGAGCAGCAGAGGGCTGAGCTGAGGAGCTCAGAGCTGAGAGTGTGGGGAAATCACTGAGGGTGGAGGAGTGGATGAAGTGGGAATACGATTGTGTGACATTACATATTTGGGTTTGCTCCACCTCATACGTCACTCTGCTTCAATTACAGCTGATCACGACACAAAACTAAACAAGGTGCAAAACCTGATGGCTGAAACTTGCTTATTTGTGCTTAATTCCATCTGCAGTTTAATTCTGTATCCAACTTTAACCAATTTTAGCCACAGTGACAAACTAAGAGGCTTTAAACCCCCGGAGACCCTGTGTCCTCATATGAGGACATCACATTCTGGATTTGCTGCACCTTACACTTCATTCTGCTTAACTCAGACCTGTTGTCCTCATTCGTGGACACTTTTTGTGCCATCTAGTGGCAGCAAAAGCACAATATACTCCATGTAAAAACAAGATGGCAGCCATCTCTGACATGTCAGCCTGCAGCCAGTCCTGACACAGACGTGGACAAGGTCCAAAGCCTGAACACATTTTATGATTAATAATGTGTGTAGTTTGATGTGACAATGAATTTGACCAATTTTAGCAACACTAAACTTTTATAATCGTCTCGTTTGAGGACATTGGGATTTAATTATCGTCTTATTTTAGGGCGTTGGGGCCAATCAGGTGCGACAGACTGTTCCTTCAGACAAAAGGACATTCCTAGCTTGGAGTTTGGATGAAGGAAAATTAATGCAGAGTTTCTAAGTGAACAAATAACAAGACTTTGATTTGTTGCATTACTTGTAATTTAGTTTTTGCACAGCAATGTTCAGGTGATCAGTTTTATACCCATTGTCCCCAAACTACTTTCTGTTCAAAGACAATGTTTAGTTTTTTATATTTATCAGGTCCTACTGATCCCAAATAGCTAGGAGACATTAACAAAATATATCAAACAGAAGCTGAGATCTCAGGAGGTTAACTAAGAAGTACTCATGTGAGGACATTGGGACTTTATTGTTGTATTATGGCAGCATTTTATGAAGGCCATTAAGGTGTGACAGACTGCTCCTAGAGACAAATGAACATGTGGAGCAAGGAAAATTCAAACAGAGCCACAAAATAAAGAAATCACAAGACTTTTAGAAGTCTTAGAATTTGGACAGCCATGTTCAGGTATTGAAATGGACTGTTTTAGTCTTGAACAGTGACCCCTAACCCTCTTATGTGCACTGCTGTGTGCTTTGTCTATGGTTATATGCTTGCTCTGTGCTTATGTGCTTTTGTAGGTTATTTTAATGGCTTTTTCTTATATACACATACACCATCAAACTGCCTGGGGATGCAGATTAATTTAAAATGAGCCTGTATGGATAAATGTGGCACATTTGCGTGACTTAAGTGATCATGTTCATTACTGTGCACTGTCCCTTTCTAAAGAAAATAAACATAAACATGTTGCATTGTTTTTGGTGTTGTTGTTATTACACACTTGAGACAATTAAAAATAAACCCATTGTCCTCATATAAGGACATCCTTTTTTATTTTCAAAAACTACTTACTGTTCAAAGACAATTATTATTTTTTATACTTATCAAGTCCTCCTAATCTCAAATACACAGTGCATACCAAACAAAACATGTTGCTTCACCCTGAATGCACAAAAGAGGCTAAAAAACAAACTTATGCACTATGCACTTTTAAGTGCAGTGGAAATATTTTAGTCACTCTCCCTGAAGTTATATCTGCATATTTTAGTAAAATGAAACAAAAATATTCAACAGATGGAGTCCCACTGAAAACCTGAGATATAATGGACTTCTGTAGGCTGATCATATGTATTAATATCTGGCCCACAATTACAGATGTCTGCAGCCAGTTTTACCCCATAAAAAGTATCAATAATAATGCAGTGTCACCTTTGTAGCCAAGGCTCAGGGCCACTCTTTCATTAAGTAGGCTACACTGTGGAGCTGAAGCCAGGAAATAGCCATATCCCTTGAAGGTTTCTCATGTTAAATGACATCACACAGACCCAGTGAAACTGATGAAACTGTGGATTATCAATTGAGACAAGTAGAATTTTCTATACACACTGTACAGTGAAGACAGCACCAGCCTTTTGAGAACATTCAGGTTTGATGCTACAACACTGACAACTGCTGCAGTTTAACTCCTTCATCGTGTTATTTTCAGCTACTCTTTTCATCAGGTGCCCTGAAGAGTTCAAACCTTATTGATTTTTCCTTACAAACAGATGGATATGAAGGATTTTAAACACTTGTGTAAAATGATGCACATGTGAATATTTTTGCAACCAAAGCACATTTGCAGTGTGCAAAGTGAAGACAGCAGCCTTTTAATCTTATTTTCTGTGCGGTTTTGCTGCACTTGTCACGGTTACACCGCAGTGTCTCACTCCAACCTGTTCGTCTTCAACTCGGTCATCGTGTTGATGTGATTCTCACTTTTAATCATCTGCATATGCTGCTGCTTTTCACATGGGGGGAACTTCCCTGCCAGAGTCCAGAGAGTGTTTGAGTGAGCAGAGTAGGTCACTTATAAATTTCCATTATGTCAGGCGAAAACTTGTGTAATCAGTGTGTAATGCAGTCTAGACTCGGAACCCCGTGACAGCTAAGTCTACATATAAAGGAAATTCCCTTTTGCATAAAAAATATCACTGCATTTTAGATGCTGTGTGGCTAGATTTCCCCAGACTGTCAGAAAAAGATAAATTCTTTGTGGCATGACAAAAAGCCCGGAGAGGTGCATCTGTCAGAGAAGCAGAAAGTCCCCTCGTTTCAGCACTTGCTTCTTTATTTATTGCATCTTTACTGTAGCCTGCTCTATAAACTTCTCCGCTGAACATTTTTATGACCTCCCGCAGCAGCAGTTAACGGGTTAAACTCCTGGAGCAAAAACTATTTATTGTTTTCAAACGCTGCCTGTCGCAGCTGCATGCACCGCTTTTTATAAATCATAATACTAATTTCAGGCTGCATCACCCCCCCCTTCAGTGATACCGTCGTCGGCCTGTCGTTCATGATCCACACACGGGGAGGACTGCGCTCTGTCCCGCGGCCACACACGCTGCAGCTATCGGAGTGACCTCTGACTCCGCGCTTTGTCCAAAGTCCATTTTGGCTCCAGGTCGGGTTGTGAAATAGATTAGCCTTCCCTCTCTCCCTGCTGTTTTGTTTTTCCTCCAAGATACGTCTCATCTCACTATCACCGCAGCGTTTTAGCTCCACATCTGTTTCTTCACGACCTATTACATCATCGTATTTTTGTCTGCGTCATGCGCCTCGTCTCCAACAGACTCCTGAGCACACACACTGTACAGACCCCCGGTGCCTCGGCATTATTGGCAATAAGCCGCAGTGTAATTCATTAGCATATTGTATTTACATATGCATCTTCTTAATAACCCCTTCAAAATAAAAGCACCGCTCAGTAATATAACCCTTAAATCGAATAACTGACGATATAAATTAATAAATAAAAACCCTTCAGCTGTGCCTCTGTAGTGTCACTAGTCTTTTCAGCTTCATCCTCAGCCTAATCCGTTAATCATGTAACTAAACAACCAAACACGACTCGTTTCCTTTTCATTATTATGTTGCTTATGTGAATATTTAAAGATTAAAGCGCAGCAGTTCAGATGAAGCATCACTTTTTTTGTTTTTCCTCCACATGATTGATTGATTTGTTTATTTAAGTGTCATGCACATAATTGTACCCAGCGCATGACACTGAACAATATCAGTACAAACATTAAAACATTAAGTCTTTTCATGGATATATATCCAAGAGAATTTCAAAACAAGATAAATAAATAGGCTTTTCCAAAATATACAAATCAATAAAAGAGCATTGTAGATGCAGTGTTTTCTGTCTTAATATGACTCTGGCTAAGACATAAATCACACACACATCACACTCAGACATCCAAACATGCTCTCTCAGCTCACTGTACAAAGGGCATTGAAACAGAGAATTAAATTCATCTTCAGCAACTTCATGACACAAAACGTTTATACCTGCACACTTCTACAAGAATATTCTGACACTGCTGCTGCTTAAAAATCTCACACAAAATATCTAAGTTGTGAGAAAAGGCACGATTTGCCTGTCAGCCTATTGTCTATTAACCTTTGACCTCTTGGAGTCAATATAACTATCAACACTGACAATGATGTCACATGTAAGTCAAAAGAGCTGTTATCTCTGATTCAGCTGTAACCCTTATTATTTAAACTTTAACCACTGCAAAAGACACCATCTTGGAGTTAAGTTTAATTCAACTGCCTCTGCTGCACTGCTGAATAAAGCTTTGTTGCACAAACCCATTCACACACGCTGATCTGCATCTCCGTTAAAATCTATTTTGTTCTACTTCTAATCGGCTTATCTGTTTGCTATAAATTCTTGGTTGACTGAGGGTCAATACAGCTTATAATCACTTTAGTCTACGTTATCATTTCCCGCCACTGACTGTCTTTACATGCTGACAGTGACAAAGTGGAAACATCCCCTTTAAGAAGACTGTGCGGTAACACGACCTTGGAAAACAACAAGAGAAACACATTTTCAAAACCAGTTTGTAACACAGAGATATATGAACACTGGTTATGTTTTACCTCGCTGTTTAGATAGGACTGTTTGTGCGCATGCTCCATTTATTGTTATAAATAATAACCCTTAAAGACACTGAGAGATTGGCACATTTTTATATCTTTTTTTTTGTGCTTACTATGTTTTTATTTCCCAAATATCAAAATGCATTTCTGTAAAGTAAAGGTCAGATCTCTGGGTGGAGTGAGGGTGTGTAAAATAAGCTGGCAGTCAAGGCCTGTGCTCTCTGACAGGAGGCTTGTTTCCCTTTCTTTATAGATGACCATAGAAATCAACGAATTTTAATCAGAGCATGGATGGATTCCTGCAATATAAAGGGACAACCTGCAGAGTTTCCTTTACACAACCTATTTAAAATCTGCAATCGACCACTGTTGCAGCTCTGCAGTGTCGCACATGTACTGCAGTGTGCATCGTGCAGCATTCCTCTGTATGTGAGAATCAGTAAGGAGGTGATCTCACTGCTGACCCTCCTTAACTTTCATTACATTGTGCCGTGAACGCAGCACAGCATCGATACAGTGCACAGTGGAATTGGTTCATGAGTCCTGAAGGTTCCCATATCTCACACTGATAAAAGACAATGCACAGTAAAACAGCAAAACAGGTTCCGTGACATCAACGCCCATAAAAATTAATTTGAGTGTGTCATCTCATAAATGCCAATAACTGTCAGTGATCACGTGAATGAGGCAGTGGTAACACGCCTTTAAGAGGTTCAACACAGCAGCTCTTTGGCCCATCTGGCTGCTATTAACTACAGTGTGCAACCATGATAGAGAAGGGTTAAATCATTGTCCAATAAGCTGCAGTTTGTGATGTGGAAATTATGAATCACTAAATTTGCCTGCCTGATTCAAAACCCTTAAATCCACTTTTCCTTAATTTTGCCTCTGGAACAAGATAAGTGTAAAGGATTTAGTTATCCGTTTAATCATCACAACACAAAGACATTAACCATGCTCGTGCTTACTGTGAAGCCTTGTTCACCTGCCTGAACAATCGAGCTCTAAATCGTTCAAAATTCAGCAGCAAGACGTTTGACCGAAACGAAACGATGCCTCACACATCACACCTATTTTGGCCTCCCTGCTCTGGCTTGCAGTCATTTTTAAAATCCATTTTAAAGTACGTTTAACGAGGCTCTCAATGATCTAGCACCAGAGTGAGCTTCAACTGAGCTTCTACAAAGGCTGATGGAGCCTTGTCACTTCTTGCTCCTCAGCTTTGGTGCTGCCTCCCACTGAGCATCACATCAGCTGACTCTGTTCACGACTTTAAATCTCATAACTTACTTTTACAGACTGGCCTTACCTGACAGTTGATAGACTTATTGTGTGTGTGAGAGTGTGTGTATTTGCAGCCATGTGTGCATGTGTGTACGTGTATATGCTTATGTTTTATTAGTATGGCTTTAGTTTTGTATTTTCCTCACCTTGAAAAACACTCAAAAAATGATCTACAAATTAAGTTATTATTATATTATTATAAGAAATATAAACATATGTTTAACCCTTCATTAACCATGCTGTGAGTCTATTTTGTGGGCGAGAAAAAATGAAATAAAAACTGCAGCTTCCACTTTTTAAGATGATTTCAACATGATTTTGTCAGCAGTAAATATCAAACACGTTCAATTAGAAAGTTTTGTCGGATGTGCTGACGTGAAACAACATCCAGGCAGCACGTGCACCCCAAACTGTTGTGAGGTAAAGTAGGAAAAATGCCTGTCTTATAGTGACTCTGCTGAATGGTTCAGTTTGTGTCTGCAAAACTTTTAAATTTAAAAAATAAGCATTTATTTTTCACCTTTGATTCTATGGCTGCTTCATTTAAAATAAATGCTGTTTGTAAGATGTTACAGAAAATGTTCTAATAAGTGATTTTAAGAGTTTTAAAATCCAAAAATCAACAAATTTTTGGGGGGGTATTTAAGCCAGCTCTGGCAAAGATTCATCTTAACTTGCACATGATATTTCTTGCCAAAAATTGAGTCTACAGCCCAGGTCACACAGAGAGAAATGAATGCAATGTGGAAGTTTAATAACTAGCCCATGCATTTGCTCTGCCATGTTTAATTTTCTTATTTAGAAACTCAAAAATCCAGATTTTGCTTTAATTAAAACTTAATTACGCATGTAGTAGCGTGAAACCACAACTCCCAATCCAGCAGCTTCGGGGTCAGGACCTCGATGTACCAACGAGGCCAATTCACAGTGATTCATATCTGGTTATTATTTTAAAACTTTAAACTAATCCCAAACAGTAACCCAAGAGGAGGACTTAATTTGAGCTCCCAGGAGGAAAGAGAACTTGTGCACTTTGTCAAACATCGAGTCGTTTTTACATGTTGGGCTCGCAGCGACCCTTTCAGCTTCATCTGCTGAGATAGATTAGTAACCCTGGAAGTAATCTGAACTTCTGTGATCTGGCTCAGAGGTTTATTTGTTAAACAAACAAACAGCACACACGCTGGGCTCAGATTTGTATAAAGGCTATTTAAAGGTAATTTTTAAGGCAGCTGGTGGGAGGTGAAAATTGCTTGCAGAGAAAAACAACAGATCCTAAAGCCTGTGTGCGTCTGAGTGCGTCTGAGTGACTGTGTGTGCATATGTGCGTATGGAGAGAGATTTTTTTTTTGCAGAGTGATTCTGCCCCCTGTTGGAAAAAAAACCTCCCCATCCCCCCTCCTCCTCCTCCTCCTCCTCCTCCTCCTCCTCTTCCTCCCCGTTGAATGCACTGCCTGCTGCTTTTTAAATTATTCATTATTTTAACTAACCCTGATCATCATATTTCCTGACATGTTCTGTTGCTTGTTTTCAGTGAGCTCACATCCTTTGTGACTGCATATATCACAAATTATGGAATGAAATAAATAAATAAGAAATATATGAACCCGTTTGCATGAGCAGATTGGCGCGGATGAATTAAATGTGCAACAATATGATTGATTAATCCCACTTAAAGGCGCAGAGAAGAGAGGATGCCCTGCAGAAAAAACGCAGGGCCATATAGAATCTGTAATTAACGTCTCCCCGTTAAGTACCTCATTAACTAGGTTATATATGGAGCTAATTAAATTATTGTCCTGGAGAGCCTATATTCTCTTTATTGAATCATTTTGATGTGTAATCCGTCAGATGCGGTGCTGACAACGCGTCAGAGAGACGCACGGATACAAGCGTCTCATGATAATGTGATCATCTCAGGAGGAGAAATCCCCCCTCCAGGTCCCCAGAGGTCAGCATGGGGTCAGTGTCTTGCTCAAGGACACTTCAGCAAGGCGCGTGGGTGTGCGTGGGTTCACGCAGCGGCGGCTCGAGCTCAATCCCTACATGCAAAATGGCGGGAGGGAGAGCGTGCGGCCTCGCGCATGGATATATGCGTGTAAAATGTCGTGAAGTTGTAAAGGCGAGGATGTTTTCTTTTTTTTTTTTTTTAAATACCCGCTGATGGAGATTCATGGAGGTCGGGGCTAACAAAGAGCACGCGCGCACGGCCACGCGCGCCTCCGCGGCCGCTGGGTGGCAGTGGTGTGGTTTCTCTCTGTCTGTCCTGTGGGGAGCTCACAGAGGGAATCATCGGAGGGGAACAAAGAAAGGAGGGAGAGAGGGGGGAGGCTGTGTGTGTGTGTGTGTGTGTAGAGGGGGTATGTGAGGAAAAGGAGGAGGGGGGGAGGGGGGGGGGGTCTCCCTTGTGACAGGACATATATGGAAATTTGAATGGCTCACATTCACCTCTACTAGCGCGCGCATGCCTGCTCTAATTCACCATCTCCAAAGCCAGCACCATCACCACCATCACCTCCCATTATGACTTGGAGCGCGCGCCAGGCTGCGTCACCAGGAGCCCTAAATGTGACAGATGTAACAGTGATGGAGGCTCCTTTGTGATTTTATGATGTACAGAAATATATATACACCCATAGCCTAAAATAAGCCTGGTTACCTCTCTCTCTCTCTCTGTGTGTGTGTGTGTGTGTGTGTGTGTGTGTATACTCATAGTTTCAATATGGCAGGCGGAGGGATATTAAATGCAAATATCACCTGACGTAAAATTCAATAATAGGGCTCATAGTCTTTAACCTGCTGTTCACCTTTTCATATGTGTGTGTGCAGCTGCATATTAAAAATATACAGAAAATATTCAACCTAATATTCCAACACAACAATAGGCTAATAAAGCATAAAACATACAGAGCATGGGCTTATTTAAAATATAACTGGCCAGCTGATTAAACTGAATATTTGTTTTGTGCCATAAATAATTAAACAAATAGATAAAATTACCTCTGATAATAAACTTTAATTTTATCATAATTATAATAATTATTTTTGTCATCAACACTCAGATAGAAATTGCCATTCAGCCACTTTTCAGGTGACTGTTTTTAAAAATAAAATAAATATATTATTGTGTCTGTAACCTTTACTGTGTTGTCTAAAATACAAAACTATGCCTACCGTGATTTATTAAATTTTATTTTTTCAGTTATCAATAGTATTTTATTTGTCAGGTGACGTAAATGTGGAGAGAGTCGGTGTTTCCCTGAGCGCGCAGCAGCAGCTGTTCCTCCTCCTGCCTGCCGGTGAAAAGCAGCTTCCTGCCGGCTGCTGCTGCTCCTGCAGCCGCTGTCAGGAGCTCCATTTCCGCTCACGTCCTGCTCGGCTCCCCGGCACCGCGGCTTCGCTCCGAGCACGACAGACAAGTGTTAGAGACTCAGAGAGCAGTTTAGCGAGTATATCTCTCACAGAAAACGTATTTAGGGTTTTAAAAGTGAATTAAACACCAGTTTTGTTGCCTTTTTTCAGACATATTTTCACGGTATTCCCGCCATATTCCCCCTGCAGCAGACTGAGGACGGCAGGCTGTTAGGGTCCTTTGCACTTTAACATATTTTGCTTCGCATTTCTTCACGTACAGCCAACTTTAGACCATTGTTTCACTGCATTTACGCTATACACATGTATCATACACTAAAAGACGCCAACATGTGTTTTGCAACACTGTAAAAACTTAAGTTTGTCACTGTCCTGTTAGTCTTTAAACACTGTGAAGTCCCAGGCTGCATTTCCTTCATGTTCAGCCCATCAGATGAGGGTTGGTTTTTTTTTGCCAGAGCCACAACTGTGTGTTGTTGTTGGTTTATTCAGTGCTGAGCTCGCTTTAGGCTCATTTTAGTCAGTCCACATGTTAAAGCCTCAATCAGAGGCAGAGGTCTGGATCAAAGTGAGTTAAGTGAGTAATTGAACTTTGTGGTTACAAAGGTTATAGTCTCGGTTGACATGTTGCCAGAAAAATCTGCGGGCTCCCCCCCTGCTTCAGCTCCCACAGGTTGACTATTTGTTTCTTTGTGTGTGTGAGTGTGTGTGTGTGTGTGTCCCAGTGAACTTTGCAGGCAGTAAGGAGGAGCAGTTCTGCAGGAGCAATAACATTTCTGAATATTCCTCCTTTCACCTGCCTTTTCCATCTTCCACAAGGACATCTGTGAATTGAGGCTGTTACACCAGCAGCTATAGGCTAAATATTTTCTGTGAGCACATTTTGGGAGACGCAGACATTTAAACTCAAGGCCAGTTTGAGAGCTGCAACAGGAGTCTAAAGACCAGCTGACTGAGCATAAAAGTTGAGATTTTGACACTGTTTTGAAAAGAGTCTGCAAAGATATTTTGTGGTGCTTTGAAACCGAATACTGTTTTCTTTTGTGGCAGGAGTCAGCTCACGCAGCCTATTTAATTCCGAAGGCTGTTTGCACATTCAAGAACCTACATTTAAAACCTCTTTGTATCCAAACTTAAGCTTTATCCTGAAAACTAAATGTCCTCCAGGCGTGCACAGACCTTTAAATACTTGGTGAAAATCAGAAACAAATGTAGGAAAACCAACATTTTTGTCTGCGTTTAGAATAAATACTTTTATGTACAGCCTCAGCAGCAGACCAAACAACAGTGTAATCAACATTTCACTGCAACTGCAACCCCAGTTACACATGTTGACACACACATGCCTATTCTTACTTCTCACTTATGCATATAGGTGTAGATTTTGGGGGGCATGTCGCCCTCAATATTCAGGACATGACCTATAAAAACATGAAAGTAGCAGATGGCTTTTATTTTGACATTAAAGATATTTACACCATACTTTGGTACAAAAATGGCACAAATTGGTGCTTAAAAATTTGTTTACAAGCGTGCAGGAAATAAAGTGATGCTAAAAATTTTCTCACAGAGGAGCCCCACACCCCCATTTCAATTTGTCCCCCTCCAAATACTAAAACAAAACCTGTGCTCTTATTTACGTAGCAGAGCTCCTCAGGGACTATTCTGCTGCTGACACTATCAAACATCATCAGAAATTATGCAACTAGATAGAAAGGTTACTGTTCACTATGGAAATTATATAATATTAAAACAAATTTTAAAAAGTGCTATGCACAGAGTAAATAAATCAAACCACAAACACAGCTAAATGATTAATAATGCTAAAATGAATAATTGTGATAATAATTCACAAACAGGCAGAGGGGCAGGCAGGCGTCTGCTGCAGCCCAAATTAAAACGCTTTACAATCAGGCAGGGTGAAGGACGCCCCTTAGGCGTCTCAGTTTCCTCGTACGTGGGGTCTTAACCGAGGATCAACTTTCATGCAAGCACTCCCAAAGAAGGATGTTTCTTTGTTCTGTCAAGACCAGTCCACACAGCATCTCTTTCTCTCCCTCTCTGTTTGACAAAGGAACTAGACGAGGAAATGTAATTATGAAAGATACAGCATTACCTCAGGAAAGCCCAGAGTAGACCATTTATACGTGGTGACATATACAGCAAAGACATACAGGGCCTCTCACACACTGTGCAAGAAAGGACAGTTGATTATAAACAGCCTCTACACAGTCATTCATTTATTAAAGTGTACATTGACTGTCAGCGGGCTGCTGCGGCCACACACACGAAATAGAAAATATTTACTGCTCTGTTTCTCCTCCTTCCACTTTTCAGCAAACGCAGAGTTAATTGAAGATGGTAACGCCGAGTGTATAAGCACAGATTCATTGTTTGGTAATGCAAAATGTAGCTGATGTGTGCAGAAATGTGCTCTCCGAGAGGCCGCCGTCGGTTTGTGTGGAATGAATACAATGTCGGACACAAAAGGAGCACAGCAGAAAGAAAAGTGTCAATCTCCACCTGACTCAGAGCCCATTATAGGGTGAGAGAGGAGACAGAGATGTGTGTGTGTGTGTGTGTGTGTGTGTGTGTGTGTGTGTGTGTGTGTGTGTGTGTGTGTGTGTGTGTGTGTGTGTGAGAGGAAGAGAAAGACACCCAAAGGTGTATAAAGCGCACGCATCCATTCACTGTCATGATCAGCAGCCATTATCAACAGCCCGAGCTGGGTGCCAATCAGACTGAATTATTCTGCAGTGAATCGACTAGCAGGCAGTTGACCAATGACTGTTTACTTTACGCGGAGACAAACACTAACTCTGCTCAGTCTGATTTCATTTCCTACCCTTTCTGTCACTCCTTTCATTGATTGGCTCATGTGCTTTCAACTAGAACCTCTCTTTTATCAATCCTTTATTTCTATTGCTGCCCCCCCCGCTTTGTCCACAGCACCCAGCTCGTCCTTTTTTTTGTGCTCGTGGCTGAGCAGTGATGAAATCTGGGGTCCCTGTGGCAACAGGCGCTCTCAGTCCATGCATGTATGAGCGTGCATGTGTGTAGTTTTCGGGGCAGGGCAGTGCAAGCAGCAGTCTGATCCATACTAATGTTCATTGATAGGAAAATCAATGGTGCATTGATCCAAGACTTGGCTCTGAGAGAGGGGGGTGGGATGCAAGTGTGAAGACTGGTGGAAGAGCAACAGAGAGAGGAAGAGATGAAGAAAGAACAGTGGAGGAAGGAAAGGATTAGGCAGATGAGGAGGAGTAAAGAGAGAACAGGGGGAAAGAAAGAAGTTCAAACCACCGCAGGCCTCTGTGTGTCTGCAGATGACAGAGATGAGGCTGGAGCCCCGGTGGCTGCTGCTGTTGGGGGTGGGTAACTATATGTGTGAACAACCTGTCGTGGCCTAACTATTCTCTTTTCTCTCTCTGTCTCGCAGAACTGCTCTTGAGAGTGGATGAACAAGCCTCAAATGGAACCTGAGACGCAAAAAAAAAAAGAGGAGAAAGAGGAGAGGAGGAGGGGAGGGAGAAAAATCAATTTTCCCAGACAGAGGCAGGCTGGTCTAATGGAGGTCTAAAAGAAGAGGAGGAGGAGAGGACATATTTTCCTCTGATTACCTCCTGTAGCCTCCCTGGCAAACCTTGAAAGCTAGGATTGCTACAGCGGCCTCGCTCATCCGACCTTTTCGCAGAAGGTATGGAGTCTAGTCTTTTACTCTGCAGCAATCAGGCTTTGAGGGTGGACAAGACAGTGCAGATTTAAAAATCCAAATATGCAAAATCATGGATTGCACGGACATCAAACACAGTGACCTAACAGACTTTGGACTTCATGTCTTTATGAGCAGAAGTGCTCATTTTTCTCTTTATTCCATTTTAAAGCCAATTTCTTCTTCTTTTTCAGTCTCTAGCTGCCCTTTGTAGAAGTTATGTAACCCACTGTTACATCCCTGAGAGAGAAAATGAGCTGGATTAAATGGATAAAGGTTTCCATTTTGCTAAGATGAATCATTTATAAAGTATAAAGGAAGGAAATTTGTCTTTAGTGTCTCTGGCAAACGAAGGGAGATAGATCTAGAGTACCGTTTTGCTTGTGATTCTCCGCTCAGCCGGCCTGCCTGATGTCATATGACCAGGTCGCTGTGTACAATTTCCTGCAACAGGCTTGATTATTATAAATTGTTGAGTGAAGTGGACGTTCAGTGCTATGCAGAAAACGCAGGCTGTGATTTGTTCCAGTTCAAGCTGAGTGAATTTTAAATCTTGCCCGACAAAGTGAGCAATAAATCTAAGAAATTTTGAACTTGTTATAAACCAATATAGAAAAAATATTGTCCCAGTTAGTGCGTGTAGGACAGCTATAATTAACAGGTAAACCTGCTGTCTCCCACAAGCCATGTGAAGTTAGAGTCTAAAGGCTGCGACCTGCACAAGAGCAGGAAAAAAAAAAGGCCAGATGTGGCTCCAAAGCCACAAAACCCCTCCACCAGCCACTGTGCGCCTGTAGCTTAGCGCTGTGCTCATTAAACTCGTGAATGTCCAACCAGCTTTTAAACAACATTTCAATGAACTTTTTCTCTGGAACTCTTACTGTACAAATACAGTGTTTCTTTCCCAGGGGAGGGAACCAGTGAAAAAGCTCAGAAGGGTTTGAAAAGCTATTAAATGTAGCTGAAGGAGAGCTTGTAACACGCTGTCTGTCTGTCTGTTACTGTTATCCTGTCACTCCCTCCCTGTCTCATTGGCTCTTTGTGTTTTTCTGTCTCTCGGCCTGTCTCTCTCGGCCTGTGAGGTGAAAGTGGCTTCCATGGTAACGGCACACTCTGTTTATGCCACGACGTCTCACTTCATCACAAGCTGTTGATGGCTTTGATTTGCATGCGTCCCTGTGAGTGTGTGTGTGTGTGTGTGTTTGCTCCCTCTCATTTATGCCACATACTCCTGAAAACACACACTCACATCGTACAGGTGTTTGTGAGACTATCGTGACAGGTTAAAACTATAAGCCACAGTCATCTGACGGATCGCATTCCTCTGTAAAATAAAGGGAAGTGGAAAAAGCTACTTTAGTTCTCTGTCAGTCAGTCTTTAAAGGAGCATTTCTCTTTTTTTATAGCACAAAATCAGGATACAACCCATGTAACGCAATTGTTTTTGGCATCTTAATAACCACTTAAATGAATATAAGGACAAACCTAGATCAAAATAACTCTCTTGGGACGCTACAAAAACGCCAACACGTGCATTTATCTTGTGCAAACCGCCATATGGAGTTTAACTTTCAGAAACCTCCTGCAAAACCATAAAAAGGAAATTGGCACTTTAGCTGTTAAGATTAAAAAATGTAAATTTAATCATACTCATTTCCTCATTCTGCGAGCTGATCCCGTACACTTAACCACTTAAATTAGCAGCAGAAACAATGATTATGACTTCTTTTCACCAAAACCAGTCGCCCCCAATTAGTGGAGTGGGGTGGTGGTGGTGGTGGTGGTGGTGGAGGGAAGGGGATATGGGAGGGGGTGAGAGCAGAGGAGGGAGGGAGGGAGTGAGGGCCTGGCTAGCCGGACCCCCTGCAGGGCAGAAAGGGGGGAAAAATGGATTCCATACCAGGAAATCCATTAGGGCAGGGAGCGGCGTGGAGCTGGCAGCACAGAGCGGCCGCCGTGTTTTTAAAAAATTCCTCATTAGGTGTAATTTCTAAATTACAATCAGCATGGGCAGAATGAGAAGGCGAGGATCTGACCAACTCATCAGATAATCAGGGTAATAGCATGATTCGGAGAGTGTGTGCCGGAGCAGAGAGAGATGAAAACCAAAGAGAGAGCAGAGGAGGATGGAGGGTGAATTTTAATTCTGCCGCTGGACACTGACTTTGGGGGTGTTTTTCTGCTTTGTTTTTCCCCCCAGTATATTTATTTTTACAACTAAGTGATGTAGGTAATTGCTGTGGGGGTTGGGTGGCTGAAGCAACAAGCTAATGGAAAGCAGGAGTCTCTCCATCTCTCCATCAATATCTCTCCTCTCCTCTCCTCTCCTCTCCTCTCCTCTCCTGCAGTCCCGGCCTCCACCTCTGAATGAGACAGACGTGGAAAAATTGGTGAAAGTGAAGCGAAACAGTGGGAAAGGAGGAAGAAGAGGGACAGAGGAGAGGGTGGAGAGCACAAGAAGAGAGGGAGTGGGAGTTGAGGGGCCTCTGCGAGGGAGAGGGGGAGAGAGAGAGGAGGGGAAACGGCAGGAGGGGAGGAGGGAGGGAGGAGAAGAGGTTAATTTGCACATATTAGAGAGGGCAGGATTTTTCATTAAAAAGAGATTGAAGTTGATATATGCCTGTGCGCTCCTGACACACTGTACACTCTGATTGTGTTAAGTCCTTGACAGAACAAAGGATTTCCCCCTCTCTCCCTCCATCTATCTCTAACAGCCATTGCAGCCGGCTGCAGCTCTGGCAGCATTTTGCAGCTTTATGGAGCTGTTTCATGGTGAATAGAGGCACAGACAGAGTGTCATATCACCTCAGGAGCCCCCCCTCAATGCATATGCATACACTTACTTTCTCTCCTATGTTAATTCATGTCCATGCAGGGGGAGAAAATGGCTTTCATGCGTGTATACTGCCTTTCGATTTGCCCCTATGTGTGTGTTTAAATCTGGTGAAAGCTCCAGCATAACATTTGGTTCTCCTTCCTCGCTGCAAACAGGAAGCAGAAGAAGCCGACGCCTTTTGATATTCATTCCTATTCCCTGTGACTGAAGGAAGCATTTCATAAAGAGCCATTCACCACCCTGTGACCACACGCTTGCTTGTTTAGTCCGTGGTAGCTCTAAAAAAGGTAGCTGGGCGCCGACAGAGCTTCCAGAGCTTCCAGTCCATTGTTCAAGGCCGGCATTCGCTCAGGTAAGCTGATCTGGCGTCTGCCCGCTGCCCGAGGCGAACTTTTACCTGCTTCAGAAACAACAGAAGCAATAATAACAACAGTTCCGTCTTTTTTTATGATCTGTTGTCGAGGACACACGCAACTTCTATAAATCTCTGCCTTCTTTCCTTTTTCCCCTCCCTTTCTTTTATCTTGTTTCCCTCCGGCCACATCTGTCATTCCACGCTGGAGGGTTATACCTGATCTTTGACCTTAGTTAGCGCAGCCCTTGAGACCTGTTTCACACAAACACACACACATACATACAAGCCTGTACACACAGAATAGGAGATATTGATTGGCGATAGATAGATAGAGCACGGCTGGCCTGATAAGGAGGCCATATTTGATGTTTGTTCTGGCAGTGGAGAGAGAGGCAGAGAGAGATTAAATCACAATGAGCAGCCTGCTCCGTCCTTGGCTTCGTCCCTACTCGAGGCTTCACAGGAGTTTAGGGGTCGAGCTTAAAGGATGACGGGTGAGGGATTGTAGACAAGGGGCACCCGCTCTGCTTAAATCCACTGTGGTAGGAGCCATTGATTAACACAGGCTGTAATGTTATTCAGGGGTGTGTTTTTGTACAACCCCAGGTTTTCAACATCTCAAGCTTTTAGATGCTTCTTTTCTAAAGGCAGAGCTTTGTCTCCCCTCCCCTTGTCCTCCCTGTGCAATGTAGTGGAGTGATTGACAGGCATCAATACGTGTCTGTAGGCTCACAATGGGTGTGAGCTCAGGTCTTGTTCCCTTCAACACACACACACATGCACACAAGAACTTGTTCAACCACTGCTGCTTTGCATATCCGTCTATTTAAGAATTAATTTTTCACCCTCTTTTCATCTGCAAATACACCTGGAAAAATAGCCACAGGTACTTCAGGGTTCATGTGACTTATTTAGCATTTACAAACAGTGTATAAACTTGTAAAATAAAACTGCTGAACAACACACTGTAAAGTTGTAAGCAATTGTAAGGACATTTTAAAGCAAGCTTGTTTCATTTTTTCCAAGCATGATGATCACAGGATAACGATAGATGCTAAAAAGCAAGTCACAAAAGTAAAGGGTAAATAATGTTAAGTAACATTAGCCACCACACTGGTCGTACCAGGGCCCAGAGTGAGATGAATTCAGCAAGGGTTTGTTTATTTGCAAGAGGAAGACAGTTTTATTTCCTCTTTCAAAAGTTAAATCTAGCTGTGAACATGTATAGTGACATGTGATAACACACAGTGACAAATTAGCATTTATTAAAGGGATACCTCACCCTCTAAATGACTGTATTGTATATCAGCTACTTACCCCATATAACGCTGAATTTGCTAAGAAACCTTTGTTTTATGTGCATCCCTCTGCTAAACGAAGAATCCAGAAATGGAGAAAAATTCTAGAGGAATTGAAGTCATAGGGGTCCACGTTTAACATCAGCAAAACTATATCAAAACATCCATCTACAAACTCTCACACAACTCATGCAGTATAATCCAAGTGTTATTTATCCGGTTGAATGATCAGTATTTCCAGAAAGCACAACACATTCTCACTGCAACCTCGTCACATATCGACGTTTGGACATGGACTTTCCACGTCCAGATATGACGTGAAAGGTATCCCGGGTATGTTGGTTGACACTCTGGGATGCCGGATCAAGTTCAGCCTGTTACATGCATTGTCTTCTTTCAAAATACACTTCTGTTTTCACAGGAAATTTACTATTTACATACAGTCTCTTTCAAAATAAACGCACTATGTTGGTACAACACCACAAATTGACTTTTTTTCTTGCCTTCAACAACAAATGCATGTGGCTGGGTTCAGGGAAAAAAGAACAGGCTTTGGCTTTACAATCTTACAGGACGCAAACACTGCTCCCCTGGGTGACAGCTGGTGTTTGTTGGACCCAACCACCACCCCTCCCACCTGCCTTAACTTTCGTTCATGTCCCGCCGCGTTTCCCCCTGACATCTTCAAGCACCTTTAAACTGCAACGACTGGTGGCGTATCATGCCGACGTTAAAGGACAGCCTTTTGTCAGTGTCCACTGCCCAAGCACCGGACTTTGACAGCTTTAGAGTTAGACTGGGGTGGACAGCCCTATCTGACAGAGAACTGAAAATCCGACTTATCTATGCTCTCTTCAAAGCCAGACTCCATTGACAAAAACAGCTATTTTACCCAGCTGAATACAGGAGCTGCTAGTCTATTGTTGCATCAATCAGTACTTTGTTTGTGTTATTATGTGACTTTGTTGAACCCAAACTATTTCTTTAAAACACCAAAATCACATAACAACACTAATTAATGAACTAGTCAATGCAGCAATATACCAGCAGCTCCCATGTTCAGCGAGGTAAAATTGCTGTTTTTGTCAATGGAGTCTGGCTTTAAAGAGAGCATAGATAAGTTTGACTTCAGTTTACTGGGCTGTTTGAGCACAGGACTGGACATTGTGTATTTAAAGACACTGGAAATACTTTTCGAATTGTGATGAAATGCCTTTCTGTCTGTATTTTAAAAATATTTTAAAATAAGAGGAGAAAATTATCATTTAAGAGGGTTGTTTATTTCTGAATTATGTAAAGTGAGAAACAATGTAAAATACAGATGAGGGAGTCAAAATATGGAATGGACTCAGTGCTGATTTGAAACTGTGTTGCACTCAGTTGAGTTTTAAAAACACTTTATGTGTAAAATGATTAAAATGTAAAAGAACTGAGGATTATAATCTAGAGAATAATGTATGTAATTATTTATTCATTCATTTCCTTTCTTTGGTATTGTTGATATTCTGGGTTATCCTTTGGTTTACATAGGCTGGGCGAAAATATGCCTATATTCCTTTTTCGGTTATTGACAGTGAGAAAATTTGTGTGAAAATTTCTCCAGATGTATGTAACATTCATTCATTCATAAATGAAACTTGGACTTTACTGCACAAGTCGTGTGAGAGATTGTGATCAGATGTTTTCATATAGTTTTGCTGTTGTTAATCGTGGACCCCTATGACCTCAGTTCATCAAGAATTTTCTGTTTTGGCATTTTTAGTTTGTTGTGGAGGCATGTGAGAAAAACAAAGTGTTCCTTTAAAAATTCAACATAACACGGCATGAACAATTTATATACAAATGGTCATCTGGGGGGTTGAAGTATTCCTTTAAATGTTTATCCAAATCACTCAGAGGCAAATTTTAAACCGTATCAAACTATAAATAAATGTGTTGCCTCATAAAGTTATATTATATATGATTGATTACAGCTATGCCTCACTATCAAGCAATCATACTTTATATGTTGAGTTATAGCTGTTAACACTTAAAATGTCCTTATATCTGCTTTACATCTACATTACAGTGTGTGTTCTTTTCATTTCATCATCTATTAGTTGTTCATATAGTACACATAAATTATATAATTTTATTTCCATCCTAAGGAGAAACATTTGATGTCAGGAGTACACACATGAAAGCGCTTCTGTCAGAGGAGCACATCTGCTCTAAATTCACATGTGGGTTTTCACATGTGATAGCATACAGGCTCTCTTTTTCTCCTGATTCCTGTTAAATCAGCACAGGTATTCTTTTGACCTCAGTTTTGTAGACAACGTTCACATGTTGTGATAAATCCTCATCATCACTATAATGCAGTCTTAAAGGTTTTGTCCTATTGATTATCACCTCAGTGTGGCTAAATCAAAAATGGACCAAAACCCCGCTCTGGCAGCGCAGTGACCTGAGAGCCCCCTTTTACATACGAGCAGAGCCAACCCAGGATCCAAATCCCCCGGTCGAAAAAGCAGCATGTGTACGTATGAAAGGCTGTATATGTTGGCCAGTGTGTGCGCGGTCTCAAGGGTTGGGAGATTATGTCGACAAAAGGTGCACCTGGTGCTTTAGATTGAGTTTCTCTCCTCCCCTTCCTCCCTTTATCCCTCTTCCATCCCCCTCTCCCCTTCTCCTCTGACCATTTCCAACATTACCCTGGGACTTTTAAAAGATTAGACCACAGCTTTTATAATTGTGCCACTAATGCGTGTCAACGGACAGGCGAGACTAATGGAGAATACTACTTTTTAATATCAGAAGTACCTCTTCTACTACTCTTTCTAGTTATTTTACACTCTTATAGAATCATGTACAGTGTGTCAGGGTAGATTACTGAGCCCTATGTAACTCAGATCTGGTGGGTTTTCTGTGCAGCGATGATCAACAGATATGCAGCTACACTGTGTCAAGGTCGAGTGTTTGTCTCACAATGCAACAGGTCACTCCAAAGAGTTAGATACTTTACCTCAACAGACTAACAATACATTTAAAGTCATATTTCAGGGAATACTTTACCTTTGTAACGTTTGCTAAGTCCCAGCCTCCAGATGCAGACTGGCCAATCATAACGCAGCATCAGGCCAGCTCAACAACACAGCTGTGCTCCATTGACTCTAATGCAGTCGTTTCAGATTTCCTTCATTTTCAGGCTGGTTTTGTGGATTTGGAGCTAAATGTTGTGCCTGGGGCACGTCGTGTATTAATGATACTCGTTACCTGGAGAGGTTGGAAAAAGATATACGTTTCTTCCCTGTTCCAAAACCAAAATCAAACCCTGTAAAGTGTAGGGTTAGCTAGCTAGCTGCTGAAGATATAGCCTACTGAATGTATACACATGCTGCTTTTGCTTTTTAATGACTATAACAGTGAAACAAAGACCGACCCTGCTGTACAGGAACCAGTGAAGGGAAGCAGGGAGACTTTGCTAATATTCAACCAGCTGTGTGTCATCGCGTTGTGCGCAGATGAACGTTGTTTGACTTCACCCGGAGATCCCTGCCTGTACAGCGGCAGCAGGTCTGGGTGCTGGCAGCGGCGCGGAGGCATAGCCAAACCTTTCATCTGCACACTGCGATGCCACACAGCTGGTTCAATATCAGCAAAGTTTCCCTTTATATCCATTGCCCTCTGACACGTACACTGTGATCTGTAGCCTATAGTTGGGCTTTAGCTTCTAACTATCTTTGTCTTTTTAACCTGTTGTTGCTGCTGAGTCAGTTTGACATCCTGGATATATCTATCTATAAAGCAAGGAATCTCTGTCTGTGTGTCTGTCAGTCTATGTGTCTATGTGTCTGTGTGTCTGTGGCTCGCATATCTCTCTGACTGTTTGTCAGATCGACCTGAGCTTCCGGATATGGCTTGCGCATGGCACGATGTTGTGCATCCGCCATTTTGAAGTTTTTTGGATTGATATTCACAACGTTATCATTAAAAGTTTAAATCCCATACACCTCCGTGTAACCAGTCAGCCTGTAGCCACGCTTCACAGAATACAAAATCAAATTACCTACCGTTATACCGCTCTGTGTCACCCAAAACTACACATACTTACCCCGGATGTCCACTGGATCCGTGAAGTGGGCGATTCAGCCACGGGGAGAGTGTTGGACATAGCTGTCAAGTCTCCCGTTTTGGCCGAGAAACTACCGTATTTCACCCCTCTTTCCCGCCGTCCTCCCGTATTAGTATTCTCCCGTAAATCTCCCGTATTATAATAAAAACAACATTCCTCTGCCTCTCCAAACTGAACTGTCACTAGCCTCGCGAGAGCTGCCACCTGTATTAGCCTGGGTGGCAGTTATCGCGAGGCTAGTGCCGACAGCGGGAACAAACCCGGAACAACAACAGAGAGAGATGGATGATGTGACGCTGAGGGGCGTTCAGGGCCCCTCCGCCGTTGTAAAATCACTGTAACTCACGGCTTCTCGGGGCTTACTGCTTTTATAAAACGGTTACCCTACATATAGCCCATAAAATAAACACACACAAAAAAGAATCAACAATGTATTGGTAACAATGCAACAATAAAACTGAGAACTATTCATTCTTCCACCAAGCAAGATGGAGTGGACAGAATGGTTGCCAAGCAACACAGACGCTGCGGTCTACCAGTGGGTTACGCTGATTTTACAACGGCCCTGAACGCGGCTCAGCCAATCACATTTAAGGATGGGAAGCACCCGTTTTATAAACAATAAATAAATGTGCTTCATATACCCTTTGTGTTTTCATTTAGGCTGTATTATAACGTAGGAATGTTCACTGCATTTCAGTGTCAACAAAGGTTGGCCTATCAGATTCTGATCACCTAACTGTAGTTAGTAAGCGGTTGACAAGTTGTTTTTAGATATCTTGTACACCTGTCTTAAAATGTAAGGGATACTGGAGCTTGGTTGGGGTGGTGGGACGGCTCGCAGCGAGCGCCGGAAAATTTCCCTTATTTTCAAATCCAAAACTTGACAGGTATGGTGCCGGAGCTAATCGCGGCCATTCAAGTCAATGTAAACTGCTCCACCAGAAGCGACGCTCCGCTAAAAATACGCGCCAGGTCTATTTTTTTGACGGACGCTGCGCGACGAAGCGTCAATTTCCACAGACCAAATGGAAGTCAGGCGCAGCAAAGACGAGAGTATCCGGTCAATTTTCAAAATAAAAACACCCATGAAAACTCCGGAGCGTATTTCACATCGCTACAACAACATGACGTCAAAGTTTGTGGCCCCCGGTAGGTAGAGAAATCTTTTCTTTGTTTGTTGATGTCTTTTTACCTCCAGTGTTTCCGCAAATTATCGCGTGACATCATGATCTCGCGATCAATTCCAGCCGCTCGCGTGCGTACCGCTATAGATACGCTTCCAGTGGACATTGACGCCCGGCACAGGACGGAGGAGTCCGTGACACGGCCGGACCACGCACAGCGACGGATCCAGTGTACACCCAGGGTTATGGCATTCCCTTTGGTCCCTCCCCCATATAGGAACAGATGAAGTGGTGCAGTTTGCATTAACATGACATGTTTCAGTAATCTCATGGTAAGTAGTATTTCTTAAGTTTCACCACACTTTTCTCATCTGCTCATGGTTGCTGACATGGCTACAACATGGTTAGATTGACTAAAACACTGCCTAAACTTCCCATACCAAAGTATGGCTAGGTCGGAAACGTTTGTTTTTCCTTTCAGGCGTGCAGGGTTACGTGCTTGCTAGCTACCATTTCAAGATTGTTCGCCTACGGAAAGCTAGGAAACCTAATGATGTTGCGTGTCTCTCCATATCTCAATGTACGTTCATGTCTTACCCAATGTACAGTTTCTCTATTAACACTATGTAAGAGTATGTACACCTCTTTGTACATCCAACCATCGAACACAGCCTCATTTGGCCATACATGAAAAATCTACTTAAGCTTCCACGATTCTATAGAAAAACATACTTCCTACGGGCACTGCACTAGTCCTTCAAACACAGACTGTAGACTCCTCTGTCTGCTTCTCTCTGGAATCACTGTTTCATTTCTCCAAAAATATGATCATATTTCCTCAGGGAGTGCAGTTAGTTACAGTGTGGGCTCCATGCTTACTGCGACCATCACAACGGGGCAGGGCTTAGCAAAGGGTCAGTTACGTTGAATTCATGAGGAAAGTTTTGTTTTTCTTTCATGCCTCCACTGTGGGTAGAGAATCAAAAAACAGGGAGCCTTCTTCATGAATTGAAGTAAACAGGATCCGTATTTAACAACAACATGCATTTTTGCTAAAATCTTAAAACACTTCTGTGCAAACAGACTCACACATGCCTTGCCTGAAGACACGTGTGCGTTTGACCTCAAGCAGAGCTCAAAAGCACAGGCATGCTCAGGGCTCCCTCCTCACAGGCCATCGTTACGTTTTAGCGAAAAACGCATGTGCTTGGGAAGTGCTGAGCATAAGACTGGATAAATAAGACTATTATACTGCACAAGCTGAGTGAGAGTTTGTAAATGGATGTTTTACAAGAGAAGGATGCAAGACAAACAAAAGTTCTCTTCACAAAGTCAAGTTTTCTTTTCAATTTAAAGTTTTATCAGTAAAAATGTATTAAAAAAATCAAAAGTATTATTAATACAGGAAATTGACAGTATGTAACTGATATTATAATATAACTGTCTGGTTATGGTCGATCTTGAGCTTCTTTATAAGCCCCTTTTCCACTGCAGGAACTTTAATCATTTACCCAGGATTTTGAAAAACCTTGGCGCATTTCCACCGAAATTACCCGGGTAAAAAACTTTCCCTCAACCCCAAACTTTCCCTGAAAAAAGTACCTAGCAGGGCGGTAGGACTTTTCAGATTCCCTGGAATTCTTGAGGAGAAGAGAAGCTACGAGAAGCGGATGGACGACGAGGTCCAGGCTCTTTTGAGCGTATTTGCAGAGGAAGAAATTCAATGGGACTTGGACCAAATTTGTTTCAGCACGTCCCCTATACTTAGCTCCGCCAGCTTGTCGGCTATTCTTCCATAGACTCGGTCATTTCGAGTTGCCGACTCGAAGTCCCGCTGAATTTCTTCCTCGGCAAATATGCTCAAAAGAGCCTGGACCTCGTCGTCCGTCCACTTCTCGTAGCTTCTCTTCTTTTGCTCCATTTTCCAAATGATCAAAACACAAACGAAGTGAAGCTTGTAGAAATGAAATAAAGTTTGCAGCCACACTGGCACGGAAGTGTGGAACGCTGCAAGTGTGTGTTCCACCAATCAGTGTTCTTCAGCACACAGCCCTGCCCCTCAAGAATTCCAGGGAATCTGAAAAGTCCTACCCCCTACTGGGGATTTTTTTCAGGGAAAGTTTGGGGTTGAGGGAAAGTTTTTTCCCTGGGTAATTTCAGTGGAAACGCGCTGAGGTCCACAGTCTAATCTAAGTCTAATTTATTCCAACACATTCTCAGTCTGACCTCGTCACATATCAGTGTTTGGTCATGCATTGTCTTCTTTCAAAATACACTTCTGTTTTCACAGGAAATGTACTGTTTACATACAGTCTCTTTCAAAATAAACACACTACATCGTTACAACACTGCGAATTGATGTTTTTTTTCCTTCAACAACAGACGCACGTAGCAGGGTTTGGCTTTACAATCATAAGAGAAGTGAACGCCGGCCTCCCAGGTGAAAGTCAGTGGTTGTTGGAGCCATCCACCACCCCTCCCACCAACGCCACTCAGAGTTCCACCACTTTAACTTGTTGTTGTCCCGCCATGTGTCCCCCTTATGCTGTCACAGCGACTGCCAGCGTATCATGCTGACATCAAGGACGGCTTTTAGCTGTCAGCATAAAGTTTTCTTCATAAATTCAACGTAACACTGGGCGATTCATTGACATATTAAAGGGTGAAGTATTCCTTTAACAATGCACTCTTTTATAAGGTTATTATATGTTTTTATGTTTAATATTATTTGGGAAAGTAGCTGTAGCTGTCAGATAAATGTAGTGGAGTAAGGAGAAGCACTGAATGGAGATGGTCGAAGTTGCATCTAGATATAGTTTATCATTACTTTGTCTGCTGGTACAAGCTGCAATGCCTGATGGGAGAATTTTGATATCCTGCTTGCACCTCAGGATCATTTACTGATGACATTATGGTCCAAACCCTCACTAAGCAGAATCCTGTCCTTTTTTGTCAATGAATGGTTCATATTTGCAGATCTTTAGGCGTGAACATATTTGTCTGTTTAAATAAATCTCACAGGCTCTGCCTTTCATGTCTTCTATTTTAAGAGACCCAAATGCCACTGTTGTTTTTTGAAGGTGTAATTTTGAGTTAAATCAGCTATACATCTTGTATCCAGGCTACTTGTGTGTCACAGATGTTTTTGCAGGGTGAAATGCATTTACAGTTCAGCAGGAGAGGTCTTTTGTGTTCGCTCTCTCTGAGGGGAAACAACAGAGATACAACTTAGCGGAGAGATGGATCCTTTGTGTGTGTGTGTGTTTGTTCTTCAAGGTCTGTGTGATCATATTCACACACGTTCAAACAGCACACTCGGTGTTAACCCTTACAAACTTCACGGCCATCTTAGGTTTCCATCACAGCTGATGCAACAAGTTCAAGGAGCAATTTTTAGCACGCACAAATCTCTGCACCTCTCTCAGCCCTTTACTTCCACAGCAAAGCAACTGAATCAGCTGTGTGTGTATATGTGTGTGTGTGTGTGTGTATGCTCTTGTGGGTATCACATGTAACCTCCCCATTTCCAAAACACACACACACACACCAGCCTTCCCCTCCGGCCCAGGGGTCTCCAGTCTGCATAATAAATGAGGCCTGCTGATAGGTGGGTGAACATGGGAGGGGGAGGGCTCTCTCACAAACACACACACACACACACACACACACAGCCCGGGTCTATACCATTTAACAGCTGTTGCCGTTGGAGAAATCCCAGGTCTCTTTACATGCTTGTTGTTCACTCATTTATCGTGATTGCAGCAGCAGTCAGACTCCTCCTCTCTCTCTCATGTTCTGATTTCACCACTGGAAATTAGCTTCAAGCCTCCACAGGGATGCCTTCCTTACAATCCACAGCAGTGTCCTTGAGCAAGGCACTCACAGCTCAACGGCTCAGGGCGGTCCCCAGGTGCCCGTGCGTGTGAAACCCTCCCTCCTTCCCCATCTTTTAAATGATGTTTATTAGCTAATCATAAAAATGTACACATCCAAGTGGAGCGCGGGGACGAATATCAGAGGATCTGAGGTTGAATATTTGTTATGCATAATGCTTTTTGAGCTGAAAATGGCTCGGCGAATACTAAAATCTAATTTGTCACCTGACAACAAGTACAAAAAATAGAACCATTCATAACACACCTCTCCTCTACCCTTTCACTTTTAATGTAATTATTATCCATGGTCACACACACACACATGAAACACCCCTCACAAGCTGCCATCACTAACCAGGGCTGGAATTATTTAATAATATAGACCTCTCACACAGCCAACCATTTGAAAGTAATTATCAGTAATGATCTGCTGGTGACTGATCTATTTTTACCTGATGATCAAACCAGATCTCATCTCAGATCTATATCCCGTCACATTCATTATAACCCAGCGAGATTACATTCATCTCTGCCAGCACCACCTGTCCTTGTAATGGTGTTTCATTCTTCACCCTGAGCCCATTCACACTGACGGTAAATACAGGAAATACAATGTAGGGTTTTGTCTTTCTTTTTTTTTTTTTTAGTCCAGGTTGGATGTGAAGGGGAAAAATATATTATATTTCAGAGTGAGCTTGTGTGTGTGTGTTTAGGTTAGACCTAAGTGTATCATGAATTTATGGTGTAATTGCATTTTGAGTTTAGGTCGAACAGGATACTTAAAATAAATATATAAATAAATGATTCAGTCAAATTTGTACCACACTAGCACAAGTGAATAGACAAAACAAACTGACTTATAGAAGCCAAAGGAAAATGGGTGTTTCTAGATGAGTTTAATTGAATGTATACATAATTTAGAGCATTTCTGTGTGGGTCATGTGGCTTCCCTGCAGTTGGCTGCTGTGGTCGAGGTCGCCATCACAGATACACAGGAGGCTGTGGAGTTTACAGAGAGGCAGATCATCAGCTATTTGACCAATTTAAATGTATAAATATTAGAGGAGGTGGTCATTTATTAAAGTGAAACAAGGTTACTAAAAACTAGTATAGTAAAATTAGAGTTAAACTGCAGGTCAGAACATATATGTGGACTTAACTGTATTATTTTATAATTTTAATTTGTACCCATATCTTTGTTGTCATTGGGTCGTCACTGCAGGCTGCATGCATGTCACAGTATATAATAATATTATGTTATATGTGCCACATTGGATATATTTTAAAATATTTTTTGCAACAGTAATTTCTGTGTGAAATTATGTTTTATCTTATTCCAGCATTTAACCATATTTTAAATGTTGTGAAACCCTCACTTGAGTCAACATGCCGGGGAGCCTCAGATTAAATAGACAGTGATGTAAACGCTGGAGCTGTAAACTCTCCCTGCTGCTGCTGCTGCTGCAGAGCTGCATTTCCCCTTCTGAAGGGGAATAGCAGACAACAGAAAATCACTTATTCAAATCCCCCTCCCTTCACCGCTGAATTTATCAGCTCTCGGCGCACGGTGGAGTTTTTTCCTCCCCGTCTGCGGCTCTGGGAGCCCCTTTCTTCCTTTCTTCTCGCCGGCAGTGGGAGCCGCAGGCAGCGGGGGAGGAACGGCTCGCTGGCCGCGCAGCGCTTCACTACGCGCGGCAGGCGAGCGGACCAGGCGCCGCTGAGTCGCCGGGACGACGCTGGCTCACTCCGGAGCTCAAAATGAAACTGCTCATAATGAAACTATTCAGCTGCGGCTGCACATTTCCCCCACACATGACATATATACATATATATATTAGAAATAAATGTTTATTTTTTATTTTGTAGTATTTCTTTGTTCTTTAAACACTCTCATCACACCATCCAAACACACACTGTCCAGCTGTCAGTTAATTTAAAATAAAATACTTTAACATTTTCAGGTTTGCCCTGATGTCATCTGCACTCACACTACATGACAACAGAGGAGAAAAAAATTACATTTGCTATTTTTTGGTATGGATTACAGCCAACTACCATGTATAATGATAAACACTCTCTACTGCTGTGTGTTTTGGTGATTTTTAATTTTCATTAAGTTGCAGTTTGCCATTTTCCTCTGATGGTAGCCAACATGAAACACAGCAAATATAATATATAGATAGATAGATACATTTCTGCCTCTCTCCCTCTGTCTCACACACACACACACACACACACAGAGACATCTTCATCATCCTAAAAGTCCAAATATTTATTCTAACTACATCCATGTGATCTTCAGAGTGTATGAACTTCCTGCTACTTGCGGTTTTTAATCCTGTAAATATTTACTTCTGTAATTGTACAGCAACTTTGACTTGTTTTATATTTGCCATGATTGTTTGCTGTCTTATTCTCTCTGTAATTGGAGGTCAGCTACATTTATCAATTAGTGCTGTGGACAACCAGTCACCTATATATATAGTTTCTTGTGTATTCTAGGATGTTGGGAAAACTGTTTCATTTTATTGATCTAAACTGCAAGTGCACATGTGGACACTAACATGTCCTCATGGGGAGGTTTTCTGGACCAGAAGGAGGTGTTGTGTTGTACAGGTTGTTGACGACAGAAGCCCTCAGAGGCACATTTTTAAATTTTAGGACACATAAACAAAGCTGATGGGACTAGATTTTCAAAGTAAAAGCAGTATTGGTGCAGCACATAAATGAGATGGAGTGTGATGTGTGATTTTGTATTTACATGTGCATCAAGAAGCTCCAAGATGGCAGAGAGAGAGAGAGGTTCCTGGGATGGATGCATGTGTGTGTGTGTGTGTGTGTGTGTGTGTGTGTGTGTGTGTGTGTGTGTGTGTGTCAGGGGGTGACAGAGGAGTGTCACTTAGCAGAAGAATACGAGCTATCTGAGAATGAAGAGGGATGAGGCTGAATCCTGCTGCTTCTCCTCGCCTCCATTATCCTACAGGAGAGAGACCTGTGGGGGGCACACACACACACACACACACACACACACACACACACACACACACACACACACACACACACACACACCCTGGGAATCTCCTCAGCTGTTCCCCCTTCACTCTCCTTGTACCCTTCCTCCTTCCTCCTCCTCCTCTTCTTCCTCCTACCCCGGCCCTAAACACCTCTGCTCTCCGGATCTGGTTCCACTCGGCACCGGATCAGGGCCCCTGGCAGCTGACTGCAGGTTTCTGGCTGGGATTAAGGCTCCTAATGGCAGCCACTCTGTGATGATTTACACTGCATTACTGTACACACCAGCGGCTGCCTCGTCCTGTTAATGGTTTATTACACCAGAGCCTCTCTCAGCTTTATTGCTCTTTGCTCCGTGTCTCTTTGAGGCTGAGGTCTAATTAAATAATTTAACTGAATTACCAAACATATGCCAAAACCTGTTGGAATCACTCGTGGCACTTGGTTAACTTGTTTTATGGTTTTTGCTTTTATTTCCGCTTGGCTGGATGTGACGCCTGAGCTGCTGTGAGATTATCCAGGATGGAGAGACGGTGGCAACAAATACTGTGAGTATGTGGATAAATTAATGTCCCGTGAAAACCATGGATCTCCAAAATGTCAGCTTTTTAGGATCTAGGTGACAATGCATGTTTTTAGACTGGTGGGATTTTAAATGCTTTGTTGCACTTAAGTAGGAGAATTTTGCACTGAATCCTTCAATGTATTAGAAAAAAAATAATAATTATTTTTTATTATTTCTTTAATGAAAATTTAAAAAATGTAAATAAAAAATAAAATTAAGTAAAATAAAATAAGATAAAATAAAGTTAAATAACAAAATTTGATCAAGTTGAATAAAATAAAATAAAATGTTATTAAGTAAAACAACAAAGTTAAGTAAAATAAAATAAAATTAAGTAAAATAAAATAAAATATCATATAATCAAGTCGAATAAAATAAAATGTATTTAAGTTAAATAAAATAAAATTATATAAATAGAATAAAATAAAATTTAATCAAGTTGAATAAAATAAAATGTAATAAAATTTAATAAAATCCAATTAAATGAAGTCAAATAAAATAAAATTTAATCAAGTTGAATAAAATAAAATAAAATAAATGCATTGGAGATATGCGGTTTTCACTAAAAAGCGATGATCTAGTTGCACCTTGGCCCTGTAGTTGTGTGGACTGGTTAAAAACATTTTAAGGTGTAATTTTAATTGTAGGTCATAAGTATGGTTGATACATTAAATATAAATAAAAATTCTTAAAGATGAAATTTTGTCTACGTTATTTTGGCAAACTCATATTTTTCTGCTCCTTGTATTTTTATTATTAAGAATTTTTAAACTTATTTTGTATATTTTTAGACAGGCTTTATGTTTTATTTATGACAAAGTCACCATACCTACATTGTGAATGTATAATTTGTGTGTAATGTACAGCTGTAAAACTTCTGAGGACAAATGAGTTCATGTTGTTTTGTTGTGTTGGTTTTTATGGATGAAATCATGCAATAAAATCAAGCTTAACTCTTTCTTCAAGCTTTCAGTCTTGGTTGCAGTTTTGTTGCTCTGTCGACTCTGAGAAATGCAAAACAATTAAAATGCTTCATGGTGGAGCAGCAGCAGCAGAAAGACACAAACTGACAGAGCCTGCTCGGTCAGAGGCAGGTACCCATGTTGCTGCAGAGCATTCCTCAGTGACAGCAGCTCAGCTCTCCTCTGAAGCCGCAGATATCTGCCCAACATTTGTCTAATCATCCAGGGCTTAACCCCCCTGCTCGCCTGCTATCTGCTCTGTGTGTCTGTTGAGTGTGTGTGTGTGAGAGAGAGAGATCTCCTGTCTCCTTACACCAGGGCTTAGTAGTGTTTTGACTTTGTGATCAGGCACCTGGTTGGGCAGCACACAGGGGTCCTCCATCAGCTGGTAAACCCTCCCACCCCCAGGGAGGGTTTCTGGGGGAGTGTGATCGATGATGGACACAGCAGCTCTGCCCTATGTGTGTGTGTGTGTGTGTGTGTGTGTGTGTGTGTGTGTGTGTGTGTGTGTGTGTGTGTGTGTGTGTGGCAGGGTGGTGCTGCTATTACCGGGAGTGGAGGGGAGGCAGCTCTGATGGTGGAGGCTTATAAAAGGGAGGTCCTGGGTGGTGGTGGAGGAGGTGGAGGAGGTGGTGAGGGTATATGCTGTTTAAACAGCCTGGGTTTGATTGACAGAGCTGATAGTGAGCAGGGAGGGGGGGCATGGTGAGGGATGTTTGGTGGTGGGAGGGGTGAGTGAGCAAGTGCTTGAGAAAAGAGAAGTGTGTATGTGTGTGTGTGTGTGTGTGTGTGTATGTGCAGGGAGAGAGGGGGCTGAAAACTCCTGAAGGGGGTGAGGGGGGAGTATTTTGGGGGAGCAGGGGTGCAGGAGGAAAGTGAGCTTTTAATTACCAGGGCAGAAGCAGATGTAGCAGAATGGTGCCCCCACCTCACACACACAAACACACACACACACACACACACACACACACTGGTTGTTTCTTGGCAGCTGGAAGTCATCAGCTTTGGGGGGGTGTGTGTGCATATTTGTTAGGACAGGAGCCTTGAAGCACATTGTTTAAATTTAAAGATGTTCAGCTTCTATTGGCACTTCTTAGCCTGATGATTATTCATTTTCCTCCCCCTTGTTACTGAATTAATGGCAGCTCGCTGCTGCTGCCATCTCTCCCATAATAGTCAACATAATTAATACCTAAAAATATAAACCAGGTTCATCATACCATCTGAACGGACAGTGTCCAATGGTCAGTTAATTTGAAATAAAATTAAAAATACTTGTATTACCCTGAGCTATCCTGCAGTCACGCTTTATAAAGGCGAGCAGAGGAGAAATTATTTATTTAATTATTTATTGGTCAATGTGTGCTATAGCCTGTGTGTATTCAATATGTTCCTTTAAAAGTTATTTTATTCTATTTTTGGTTGCATTTTTTAAAGATACTAAGGCATAGTTGAAGTTGTGTCCCTGCCCCTATCAAATAATTTAATAAAAATTAAATAATTAAATATACAGTGCATATTTCTGTATAAAAAATGGATTTCAGATGAATGTACTGAAAGCATAAAAAAAGCAAAAATAGATTTAGCATTTTATTGTTTTAACAACATAAAATGTTAAGAGTATTTTGATTTAAATAGTCAGTGTATTCAGTAATAATTCAGGTGTAAATAAAAATAAATTCCTATGTATCTGCAAAAGATGGAATAATTTACCATTTATTATTTAAAAAAAAAAAAAAAAGTTTTGTTTTTTAACAAAGTCATTGACACAAAGACAGAACGCTCTTGTTACTTTATCCAGAGTGTTTCTTTATTTTGGTGTTTTGAAATACAATGTCAGATTCTCCCCCCCAGTTATTCTCCTCTTGTACAAAATTGATCCAAACAAACTGTGTGCACAGATGAAAACACGGTGCCAAGTATAAAATGACTTCTCATCAAGAAAAACGGTGCAAAACTTAAAAAAAAAAGAAAAGAAAAAAGAAACACAATGTCCCTGCACATATAAAAATAAATTAATACTTTGTGTGTCCAGTCCTGTCAACCTTATTTTTTATTTTTTTTAGTCTGGTCCTAAAAGATTCACACACACAAACTGAGGCTTCATTGGCTTTCCTTCACACCAGCACGGCCAATCACAATCACTTATGTACACCAACGGCCAATGAGAAAGGTTTATGTACACTTAACGAGGTAAAAACTGTGCCACTGACGCCCCCCGTGACACACTTCCTCCCCCCTACAAACAGCTATATACAGCCACACCCCCTCCCCAATCAGCCAACTATCAAGTAGCTTCTAGCTTTCAAACACAACACAGAGAAGAAGTCATTAAAAGGGTTTACAGCAAGATTCGACTGTGTGAGGGGAAAAGAAAACAAAATACAAACAAAACTTTACACAGTAGTACAAAATGATGTTAAGTAGCAACACCAGCGGGCGTTTAAAATATATCATCTTATGCCCATTACACAAACAAAAACTCCCAATAAATAAAAAGCACAATACAAAGTTGGCTTTGATATTAGAGAATGCAGCAGAATATTTCCTGGTTTTAGAAATGAGACGGCACGTCCAGCCTGACGTTATGAAGTCTTGTTTTTTTGTAATCTGTTGCCATAGCAACGCAGCTTAATTACCAGTAGCGTTATGAAGAATTGGGCTGAGTGACAGGGACACAGGTAAAAGGAAAACAAATCCCGCCTTCCCCCCCCTTGGCCTCAGGCACTTGGGTTTGGACCCTGATTGGCCAGTCCTGACTGCTGTGGGTTTTTAGCGGCCGCTGCTGTCGGCCTTTTAGGTCCTGATAGGCTGGTCCTGCTCGAGAGGTAGATGCAGCGGGGGGCTCAATCAGGAAGATGAAATGTAATGACTTCTGCGCGCTGACAACCAACTGCATAATTTCTCTTTGTGAGTCTGTGCCGTGTGGATTAAAGCATCCCTCTGAACATTCAACTTGCTGGTTTTTCTTTTTTTTTTTTTTACATTTCACATCCCTGAGTGAGCCCCCTGAATCTGGCCCAGAGAAGAGACAGTCAAAAGCAAGGCTTCTGCGGTGACCATACGAGGCTTGGCTCACTGACATTAATGGATCTGCACAAACGGAGTGAAAGAGAGGCAACAGCGAGAACATGTGGGATATTTTCACAAGCCTCTCACCCAATATTCCCCTCGGGATCGCTGCGAGACAGATGTCAAACATACATCTGCTACTGTTAAGTCCTGTGGCGGGGAATTGTAGTTTTTATATTCATGTATTTCTGCTATTTTTTCCTTTTTACATTTGTAGTTGTGTGTGTGTGTGTGCTAGCTTGTGCGCTGAGTGCACGACTCTGGTAAGCTGAGGCCCCTGAGAGAGTGAGACAGCAGAGAGACCAGACTGAAAGGGACTGTTGGTGTGGAGGATGGAGAAGCAGAGAGAGAAATGTGGAGACAAAGGAAAAGAGAGGAAATGATGCAAAAACCCAACACAGCAACACGAGAAAGAAGAGAGGAAATGCAAAGAAGAAGCAGAATGATGAGAGTGTACAATAAAGGTTTCTGAGGAGCTGACCTGTTGGTCACACGACCCAACACAGCATGTGCTTATTTACTGACACTAACACTCTAAGTTGCTACCAGTGATACTCAATGAAAATCATTACCTCAGTGACAAAACAAGAACCTGAAGCAGCACTAGAGCTAAAAAAACAAAACAAAAAATTAAATCGGATGGACATAAATAATACAAATGAAGACAAAATTGTTGTGTTAAGACTGTAACCTGAAAAAGTTGCAAAATAAACCTGACAAAGTCGACTACAGCGAGCTGGTGACTGCAGATGAATTCTATCACACAGCACAGTGTGTGCTATCAACCGCTGGAAAGAATAATCTACCAGGAACACAGATCTCTCTGCTGCCAATGTTCTCATCACTGAACCACAAAGTTGACAAACAGGCTGATCTCCCGAAGACTCTGCATATTTATTTAAAAAAAAAAACAACCAAAAAAAATAAAGAGCATCTGCCGTCATGTCTTCTCCTGCCCTGCGACGCCCACGGCCTTCTCAGCTAGCCGCGGCTTCTGTGCCCCCGAGGCGTGTGTGTCAGCATGTGCGTGCTGCAGCGCCAGGAAAGGGTTGGCGGTGATGGCGCCTTGGCCCTGGCTCTGGGCGCCGGGCAGCAGGTTGTTGATGGGCAGCTGAGTGGAGGAGAGCGGGATGGAGGGGATCTGGTTAGCGGAGGAGAGGGACTGCAGGTGCTGGAGGTCCTGCTGCAGTTGGTAGAACAACACCTGCTGCTGCTCCTGGGAGAAGGAAGGAGAGAGGGAGGGGGGAGGGGAGCAAAGAGGGAGAAAGAGGAGGAAATGAGGGGGGAAAAAGAGGAGAGTGAAAGTTTAAGACAATAAAGAAATGAGAGTTGGATAAGAGGGATGAGGGATGGAGGAGAAAAGTGCGGAGAGGAGCGGAAGAAACAGAAAAAAGAAGCTTGGTGATTTAAGCCATTGTCCAAAGGAAAATTGTAGCTCAGTGTCTTTGTGTGTGTTTAACTGTGTGTGATGACAGTGAGTAGTTGCGAGCCTGCCAGTGTGTGTGTCTGTGTATGTGTGTGCGTGTGTCGTACCGCTGAAGGCTGTGAGGACAGCAGCTGCTGGAGCTGATGCTGCAGGAAGAATCTTTGCTGCTCAGACAGCAGGCCGAGCCGCGCAGCGCTGACGAGACAGAAACACAACTCGCAGTCAGACAAACACAATAAACACTCCTTATCAGCTCTGAGCACGACACATTATAATACACAACTTCAAAACGGAGCTTTAAGAGAGTGAGATACTGCAAAGGGGGGATATGAATTCACATAACCACACACACAAACACACAGACACAAAACATGCGGCACAAGATCTCTAAATCTCTTCTGACAGACTTCAGGGACGTTGAAGGAAACAGCTACAGGTTGTTGTGACGCTGAATGGACTTCTGTCTCACCTGTTCTTACTTGTTGCTGAGCTGCAACAATCCAACACGCAAGCAAAGGAAACAAAGAGGAGAAGACGCAATAGTCATCTCAAGGTTGCCAGACATGTATGTTCCCTGACGTTAGATAGGATCAGATTAGACTGTGGTGTCTTCACTGGTGTAAGACGTGTTGACAGAGAAGTCTCAACAACGTTTGGCAACTGGAACACATCCGGAGACCTTTAATCTACTGACAGTTAATGGATTTGTTGGTGTGGGTGATATGACGCCACATGAAATGATTTTACTTTCAGCTTGAACACCACTTTTGTGAAGTTTTCTTATCATAAAAAGACGTCAGGATAATAAATGCAGTTGTCAGACGAACCTGTTATTAACAGGCAACGTGACGCCCGTAGCTGCTCCCGTAGTGTGTGTGTGAGGGCTGGCTGTGCCCGCCGGCGTCTGGATCACCCCGTTCAGCGCCCCGACGATTCCCCCCATGCCCAGCGCGCTACCTGCACCCAGAGCGCCCATCAGCCCCGCCACCCCGCCCAGCCCGGCTGGAGCCGTTCCCACGGCAGCGACCCCGTTCAGCTGCGGCTGGGGCGGACTCTGGGAGACGGAGGGAGGCGTGGAGAGAGATGAGGTGGAGCCACTACTGCTGTGGCCACCACATGACGCACCGTCCTGAGAGAGAGCGACAGAAACCATTAACGACAACTCAACGACAACATTATTTTCATTATATCCTTAATCACAAATGTAAAGTGATCGCTGTAATTTACCGTGTAATGAGGTGTAACATAACGACATAACCTCATATAACTTAACTTTATCATCTGATGCCTGTATCACTGAACCTTAACTAATTCAATTATTACATTAATGATATGTCACCGCTCCGTACTGTAATGTAGCGCTCTACTCTGGGTGATACTGGTTTCAAACTGGCTGTCATGTGTAGGGTGTGTGTTCTCACCTGAGCTGCCGCAGGTAGAGATGAGTCAGTGGCTCCCAGATGGGTTCCTTTCACATCTGCAACACAAATCAATGCAGGTTAGATTCCCTCTGTATTCACGCCATCGATAAGTCTGCTGATTATTCTTAATCAATAATAATTTGTTGTGTAAGATGGCTGAAAAATAGGGAAAAAAGTCCGAGGTGACGTCATCAAATGTCTTGTTTTGTAGGATATTCAATTTGAAATCAAATAAAACACAGATACTCAGAAAATATTTGGTGTTTTGCTTGATTTAACTGTTCTGATTTATCACTGATAAAAGTTTTAAAGCTGTATGTTTCAGGTCTCGTATGTGTGTTTGTACCAGAGGAGGCCGTGGTGGGGGTGAAAGGCACTGATAGCTGAGCGCTGAGAAGCTGCAGTCTCTCTTTCTTCATGGTTAGAGTTTTGATCTGCTCCTCCAGCCTCCTGTTCTCCTCCTGCAGCTGGTGGAGGGACTTCAACATGCCCACCACTGAAAGAGACAGAGAGAGGAAGATGAGGGCGACAAAAGTGATTGATTCGGTCAGAGTGAGTGTAATGAAGCGGCAGCACTTCCTGCGTCTCTTTGCTCCGAGTTTTCAATCTACCGCTGTCCAAAAGGAAAACTTCCATTCAAATTCGAGATGATAAAATTGATGCTGTCGCAGTGTGAGGTCGACACAGGCTTTTCAAGCTTTAAATTGTTTTGCCTATGTTTTAGATGTAATGTTTTGTGCTTCTGAGATGAAGTGATCTTTTCACAAGCAAGAAAGGCCAGTTCTTGCTTAATGCAACACCATGCACCTCTGCTAAGCCTCCACACCTCTTGGTTCAAACACCCAGTGACTGATTAGACAGGTGTACACCACGGGGAGGTCAGAGGTCAAGATCAGCTACAGAACACTGACCCTGGTTCCTGTGCAGACTCAGCGACAAGGACAACTCTGTGAAAAAAAGTAAATGGACTGCATTTGTGTAGCGCTTTTCCAGTCTTCCTCTAGAACCACTCAAACGCTTTGACACTACAAGTCACATTCACTCGCTCACTGGTGGCCGAGGCTGCTATATAACGTGCCACCTGCTACTCAGTAACCATTCACATGCACTCACACACCAATGGAGCAGCCACTGGGATTGTGTGGTTCAGTGTCTTGCCAAGGGATACGCTGAGGCAACCCAGACACACCCAGAGCCAACATGTTTCGACCACTGCAGGACTTCGACAGGGATTTAAAACATACAACAGAGGTATGGCCACAGCTATATAATCTCATGAACCAATCAGAGGCCATCACATGACCCATATATTGGGGACTGAACCACTAATCTTCCAAATGGTGGTCGACCCGCTCTACCTCTAAGTCACAGCAAACTCCATATAAAGAATCCAGATGAAGGACGACCTTTTCTAACAACCAGGCCGCCCTCCCTTTTTTTATTTTTACTTTATAGATCCCTGGCAGGATGCTCAGATAAGCAGATAACTGTCAGTAATCGACAACACTAGATAAAGTGAGAAAGTGGCTGAAAAGAGGAAGCAATAGGTAAGGGATAATGTAGAGCGAGCCGGTCACTATAGAGAAATAAACCCCGACAGGGTGATGTAGGACCCCGACGCGAAGCGGAGGGGTCCTACATCACCCTGAAGGGGTTTATTTCTCTATAGTGACCGGCTCGCTCTACATTATCCCGCTTATTACACGGCTACTCACTAAAGAAATCAAAAGTTTGAGCAACAGAAAACAACAGAAAATTAACGATTTCTTGCCGCAGGTATAAACGTCTTTCTGCGGATTGATATGACAGGATGTGATTCGCCCGAGTCGATCAGAAGCGTCCTTAACAACGGTCTGCTATTCATAGCAACGGTCTGCTATTCAGAAATAACAGACCGTAGAATGTTGTTATTGACCAATCAGGATCGAGCATTTGACAGTGCCATGTAATAAACCACGCTAACGGTGTCAGCTGGAAGGCAAAAGGGTGATGGATCAATCGATCAGAGGAGAAAAATGGGGCGAAGAAGGACAAGGTGGAAATAATGATCAGCTGTGGGGCTGGGTGTTAAACCTCCGTACTTTTCTGGTACAGAAATCTGTAACAAGCTGGTCACTGAATGTCTTTTTGAGAAGTTTGTCTTCTGTAGTTAAATTAAGAAAGTCATCAGGGTGAGGATTCAAAATAGCAGCCCTGTGTGTGTGTGTGTGTGTGTGTGTGTGTGTGTGTGAGTGCATCCTTCAGCTGTGTTGCAGCGTGTGTCGTCTCACCGTCTCCCTGCGCTCCCTGCTGCAGCAGGAAGCTCTGTCCTTCGTTCCACTGCCTCTCCAGGAGCTGCTCTATGCTGGTGGCCACCGGGGGCAGCGTCTCCCCACCGCCTCCCCCCGCCCCTAGCAACCCCAGCCCCGGCCCCGGCAACGACCCCGAGGAGTCATAGCGGATCTGCAGGCCACCAATAGGAGAGCTGAATGACGGGAGAGAGGGAGCACGGATAAAAAGGGAGAGATAGAGAGGTCAATGGGGAGATTAACGACCCAACATAAACGTCAGACAAACATAGACACTGCTGGCTATAAAACTACATCAATTTGTTGTTACAGTGGCCTCTAATGAAAAGGGGCCAGGCTTTCTGTCTGTGTGTGTGAGGCGGAGAGAGAGACGGAGAGGGAGAGACGGAGAGGAAGAAAGAGGACATGCAAGAGAGAGACAGACAGACAGAGGGAAGTGGACTGTCTTGATGCGATAAATCTTGGTGTGTGTGTGCTGAGACAATCTGTTGAGTGTGGACGAGGGGAGATGAGGGACAGCAGAGGAGAGGAGAGAGGACAGAGAGAGGTGCGTTATGTCGTGGAGAAGTAGAAAAAAAGCAAAGTAATGGCAAGATTTTTCCACATTTGAATCCCAGCGCGAACTTAAATACACCAGATTTTGGGTGTCAGTGTCATTGTGTTATCATAAAAAAATGTGTCAACTATATTCATGTTAGGACATTAAATTGTTTTACCAGAAACTCCTCACAGTGTTCATTAAATGTGCTACTTGAAAGAGAAAATCAAAATGTATCTGTCACCATATTCTGTTGCTGTATTTTTTTTAAACACACAAATTATGTCCCCTAGATGTGAAATAATACACGTGCAATGTCAAAAATAAATAAGCAGAATAATGACAACCAACCTCATCAAGTGAAATTATCCATCCCACAAAGACGCAGAAACAAACAAATCTGTGTCATCAATATTCCCGTCCTGAGAGATCCATACAAATACTCCCAGATGAAGCAGATGCAGAAAATCATCAGACTGTCCGTCCATGTGTGATTATACCCACGGAGAAAAAAAAAAAATCTAACTGGAGTTGAAGGATGGTTACCACCTTCAAAAACACAAGTTATCGCTGGCTGAGAGAGCGAGAATAGCCTGTAGGGGTGAGAGCGAAAGGGAGAGTGTGCGTGTGTGTGTGTGAGGAGTGAGAGGAAGAGAGAGGAGACGAGGGGCCAGCGGAGGGAAAAGCAGAGCGGGGGGATGGGTGAAGGAGGAGGAGGGGGGGGGCAGCGAGGAATGTAAATGGGGAGGGATGGGTGGGGGGGAGCATCTGTGAATGCGTGTGTGTGTGTGTGTGTGTGTGTGTGTGTGTGTGTACTCACCGCGGGGTGGTCTTGGGAGAAGCTCTTATGGAGAAGCCCTGAGCTCCGACGCCGCTGCTGCCGTCTCCCACCTCCTGATCTGCACGCACACACACAAACACACACACAAAAATCAATTGTACATCTAAGACCAAGCTCGCACTAAGCCAGCTAAAGTTGAAGACACTTTGTGTGTGTGCGCCCACACTAACATTGTCCGGTCATTTTTGTGAAGTTTTCTGTCCACATTTAAAACACCTGCACGACGACAAAACAGTGACGGTAAATCTCTTCTTCTTTGTTTATTTTGGTGGGTAAACAACAAAAATGAGCATCACAGTCAGCATCTGGTTACTCTGCGGAGCCTGTCCTGTGCCCTCCTGCTTCCTGGGATCACCCATACTGCGTTCACGACAATTGGTCACTTCATCGATTTGCTGTCAGCTATTAAATTTATCGCCAACTGATTTGATAATTGATTATTGGTTTGGATTGAGTAACTTTTTAAGAAAACAAAAAGCCCAATTCTCCAATTCCAGCTCCTTACATGTGAATATTTTCTTTCCTCCTCTGTGACAGTAAACTGAACATCTTTGGGTTGTGGACAAAACAAGACATTTGAGGACATCATCTTGGTTTTTGGGGAACACGGACGGACATTTTGGACCATTTTATAGACCCAACAACTAATCGACTAATTGAGAAAATAATACAGCTCAGCTCACAATGACAATAATCACTAGTTGCAGCCACACTCATGATTTAATTGTTCTCATTTACATATTTTTCTCCTGTTTCTGCTGTCACATAACAGAACAAGATAACATAAAAAACATGTTGTCTGATTGTGGCTTATAAATATTAGCTGTAAACAACTGAGCTTACAAATACAAATACAGCTTAATGACGGTATCGATTGATCGGCTATGGTGCTGCAATTTTATTGTTGATTATTTTCTTGATTAATAGTTATTGAGTCTTTATTATGTGTCTTGTTTTGTTCACAGAGAAAATAATCACAATTTAGAAGCTGGAATCAGAGAATTTTTACTTATTAATCAATTATCAATTTAGTTGCCAATTGATTTAAAAGTTGACAACGACTGCAGCTCTAGGCTATATGACATTTAAAATTAGGATTAATAAAAAGGGCCTCTTAACACTTGTGTTGTTTTTGGGTCCTCTTTAACTCAAAAAGCGTCATATTTAACATTTTATAATCAGTCCCTCCAGGATCTTGCGGCAAAAAAAAAAACAACAACCTTGAATTTGCGGCCAATTTTGTTAAAAATTGTGGCAAAAATTGCAGCATTTTTAAGTGATTTTTTTGCAGGAAACTGCAGCTAATGACAAAAATTGCAAGTCAGAAGTAAAGAAATGTGATTTTTTTTTTTATTAAACTACTGCCTCCAAAAAATAAGTCATGTACTCACTTGCTATAATAATCATACTGAATATTACAAAAACAGCTGCAAATGTTTCAGTTCTCTTCTTTAGTTTTATTTAATTAGCTTCAAAACATTGTTTAAAAAAATCCTGAGTGAACATTGTAGCTCTCAAAGCAGACAATGTGACTGTAAAACAACATGTAAGCTACATCTTCTGTAAACATATCATTTGAATAAATTCAACACATATTGTATGCATTTAGACAACGTGACAATTCTTATGTCAATACAGAGCGTTTCTCCATACTGCAATGCCACTGGTGCGATTTGATGACGCGTCTGATGACGTTTCAAATGACACTGCATGCGCATCAACTTCCTGTCAGCCTGAAAATGTGGGAAAATGCAGAAAGAAAAAAAAAATCACAAGCCCCAGCAAATATTGCGGACTTTCGTTGAATTTGTGTTAATTATTGGATCGCAAAATTGTGATTTTCTGGAGGGACTGTATAATCTCCATACTTTCTCAGTTCTTATGAGAATGATTTTGAACTGATGAATCCAGCTGTAACATTTTCATATGATCTATATCTGGGATTGGTGCTGACAGTACTTTAGACGGCACTACCGCTCCTTATTTCCAAATATGTCTTTCTGGATTTCTTTTATTGGAGATTTTTATCTTACAGTGAGTTAAACCTCTCTGAAGTCCAAATGAGCTCCTGACCAGGCTGACAGTACATCATTTTTCAAAAGCTCTCTTGTCCTCAACTGCACTAAAACATATCGAGGTATTTTCCTGAAGGCTGTTTCTGAAGAGCTCAGTTCTGGGTGAGAAAAACAAAGAGACAAAACAAAGAGAAAAACATTTTCAAATGTGTCCTGTGTTAGTGAACGTGTTGTAATGCTTGTGCCTCTGCAACCTCCAAAACTTCGCCTCTCTTCCTTTGTATCTCTTTCACACACGAGCCTTCATTCAAACTGCATGTGCATTTCTCCCTCTACCTTCTGTGAGAGTCTCTACCTCCTCCCTCTGGGCCCCTGGCCAGACGCTTCTTTTCATTTTCCTCAGTGAGAGTAATGAATCACACATGCACACACGCAAATGCACACTTCTGCATTTACACACTCGCACAAACTCCCCTCTACTTAAGACGGTCAATCCCAGCTTTTACCCCCACCAGGTCACCACTCTAGTCCCTCGCTCGCCTTCTTTTTCAAGTCCTTTTTCTCTCATAACCCTCTCCGTCCTGGCACCTCCCTCCAGACACTCAAAAGCAAAGAGAGACGGCTGCCAAAGTAAACAGGCTACATGCATACAAACACACGCACACCTTGCACGTTTGTGCTCACATGACCCTTACTAGTTCACAAACAGGACTTGACGCTTGTGTGGCTGTACACACGTGCTGTACAGGGCTGAGTGTGTGACTTTAAGGTGAAAAAAGAGGGGCTGCAAAATAATGATTTTCAGTATTGATTAAATGATGCGTCAATTAATCTATTAGTCAATCGATTGAAATAAATTAGCAACCTTTTTCAAAATCAATCAATCATTTCAGTCAATTTAAAAGAAAAAATGTGAAATTTTTCTGCTTTTTCCTATTTTATAATCACTGTTAAATGAAAATATTTGGCTTTTGGACTGTAGTTTGGATAAAACAAGAGGTCTGAAGAGGTCACACTGGGTATATTTCACCATTCTACAGAATAAACAATTAATCAATTAATCAGGAAAGTAATTTGCAAGTTAACTGATGATGATATAAAAGATTTAAGAAATGATATACAATGATATAAAAGCAGGCGATCCTCACATCTGAGAGGCTGACATCAGCAAACGTGTGGCATTAATGCTGAGACATTGCTCATAAATATTTTAGTCTATTTAGCTAGATAAAACCAGAAAACCAGTATCATTTACAATGACGACCTTTCCAAGAGGCAACGACAGGACGCAAGTTGATTTAAGACATTAAAACATAGGTACAACCAGTGCAATAAAACACTTGACAAAATTAAAACATCACAATAAATGCATTTATAAACATGTAAAACATCAAACTCTACTCTAAATATACATTTTATATATTAGTATGTCAATTTTCCGTGTTATTTCCCACACAAATTTAAAATTCAACTCTTTATTAAATTAAATAAAACACTTATCTGATCTAAAATGTAATATATTGCTCATTAAAAAGTTGCCGCTAAGGTGTGACAATGTCCTCTGCCACCAAACTTCTTTTTCAAGAGTTACACAAAGCTTGCTTGTGTCGACACACAGGAACCTGCTTAGTCTCTATCTGTTGCGTCCGTGCGCGCACACACACACACACACACACACACACACACACACACACACACACACACACACACACACACACACACAGTCCTGTGGCCTCCTGTCATTCAGCCTGATTAGTGAGTTGACCTGCAGGTCAGGGTGGATCTGGCTCTGATGACTGCTGACCAGCAGCAGGAACTACCTACCTTCCTCCTCCTCCTCGCTCTTAACTCTCTCCTCCTCTCCCTTCGTGTCTCCTGTCTCTTCAACCAGATGTCTTGTATCAGGAAGTGGCTACTCTGATTACTAAAGCCATGTCTCACTCCTCCATCAGCTCCTCTACAGTGGACAGACAACAAACCAGCTACATTCTGCTGCAGGAGCTCCTGAAGGCAGCCGCTGGCTTTCTCTGCTCCTCTGTCGCACCGCCACCTCAACACAGTCCTCGACCACAGTTTACAGCTCTATGTTCTCCATGTTAATCATGTTTGTGAGCCAATGTGCTGTATTTGTGAGGGGACGTGCGTGAGAGGGGGAACAATCACGGCGTGTAACTGGAGCTGAGTGGGAGGAGCTTGAAGATATCACGAGTGCTGACCCTTGACCTCTCTGTGGGACCGAGGGGGCGTGACCTATCCATTATCTCCCTCTCTTTCTCTCTCCAACACACATACATACATTTGTCACACACGCGCACACACACACACAGCCACATTAGGTATGCTGCCGTACCTGCTGGTGAGGCCTCGGACTGGGCGATGAGTGCTGCCATTGCAGAGTTGGGATTGAGCCTGTTACCAAACATGTGGGAGGGAGCGAGGTTGAAGACGGACCCTGGCAGACCGCTCACCTGTAGACAGAAGCACAGACGAGAATAAGCTACAAGACGCCATGTAGTTACAAGTCACTTAACAGGCAATTTCTAATTATTTTGATTTGACATTTTGTTGACAGTACGGAGACGGACAGGAAACAAAGGGGGAGCGAGGAGTATGACGTGCACCAAAAGTCTCCCCACAATGCAGCTTTGCGTCTTATAATTGTGCGGCTATCAGGAAAATTTTAAACCTTTAGAAATGAGCAAGTTATGCCTCAAGTGTTAAATCACTTGTACAAAATGCATGAGTATTTAAAATATTTTTCATTTAATTAAACCTAATTTTAAGGCTACAATGTACGATTATTTTGATTAATTTCACTTTTTAATAATTTATATTCATTAGAAATTTATCTCACAATTTTTTTCTTGATTTATCAATTACAGTTAAGTGTATAAAATATCACTAAAAAGGCAAAAAATTAACATTATAAAATTACAGAATACAAATCAATTGAATTGATGATATAAAGAGTTAAAAGAAATAAGAAATCTCACAAGTGTTTTTCCTTGATAAGTGACCTGTACAACTGATTGATCATCCAAAGTGTTGATTGTACATCCATTGTTTCAGCACTATGTATTTATCTTTAAAATAACTAATGTCTTTCTAGAACAGCAGCAAAGCGATGTCATCGGAGTGGAGCATCAGAGTTAGTGAGCTGATATTTAAATCAGTTTCTTTGCTGTGTGTTTTACAGTGTGCTAAAGCATTTGCTTTATTTGTATTCAATTTGGGGGAGGTCTATCTGACATGTTATTACACATTTAATGAGCCTGAATACAAAGCTGAGAATCAATCTGATCGATCAATAGTTTGAGAATTTAAATTCTCTACTCTCCACTATTGATTCTGCTTCCTCACAAAGCATCTGCATATTATTTCATGCCACTGAAGCTTATTTGGGTGGCGAAAAATAAAAATCTAAATGTGGTTTTGACAACACTTTACTATCATCTGACGTACAAAAACAAGGATTTATTTTGGATCCACGGCTCATTATTCTGTTAGCAACCTACACATGCACGCGGGGCTCAGAGTGCCTCGACACCCCGACAGTACGCTGACATGCTGACAAAGTGTTTCTGATGCATAGAGTTTAATCCAATTAAGGCATTTCCCAAATAAGGACCGTGGAGAGAAGGGTGGGGCGGGGTGAGACAGAAGATCGCGAGGGTGGAGCATCAGGACGGGAATCAGGTCTACCTAAAAGAACAAAATGGCTGACTGTTTTGGTTTAAAAGCTGCAACCGAAGCAGGTGACACAACAGAAAACTTAGTGAAGTCACTGGAAGTTGCTCTTCTACAATTTGTTTGGAAGTTTCAGGAATTTTCTAAAGCCTGCATTTCTGTCCCGTCTATTCCTTGTTAAGTCATCCCTCTCCATTTGCTGAGATTTTGGGTGAACACTAGGGAAAAAAAGTAGAAGGCCATAATCTCTTATTAAAAATTTAAAAAGTAATGCGTCTAAAATAATACAATTTGGGAAACTTCCTGGAAATTCCCATCACTGTTAAATGTTAAATTCAAGGAAAGATCCTGTGCCCTCCGTCCATTTCTCCACCTTCACTGAAATGACTTCAGATTTCTCTCTAGACCCCCCTCCCCTTCCTCCTCCCCTCTTCCTCCTCCTCCTCCCCTCAGTGCCATAATCCTGCCCCCTTTCCCATCAACATTCATTTTTCATTTTCATTCATTTTTCATTCAAAGTCTTTCTCGCACTCCCTTTCTCTGTCCTGGGCTGATAGCCAATAACAGTAGGCCGAGAGTCTGCTAGCGGACTGAAAATAGCAAATGGTCTCTGTCACTCACACACACACACACATGCATACACACACACACTAAAGGAAGCCTGTTGTTGGCGTCCTTCTATAGTTGCGTAATTTCTGCAGACTGGATTCAGTGTGTGTGTGTGTGTGTGTCCCAGATGCCCAGAGGCGTGCATCACACTTTACAAACCAACACACACGTTTTTAACAATCTGGACCGACAGGAAGGAAAAAAATATTTCTTTCTCTATTAAAGTCTTCCTCACTCTGGCTGCTCTCTTTCTGTCTATTTTTCCCTCACACACACGTACAAACAAACACAGCTACAGCCCAAACTCATCTATACATGCTGCAAACAAGCGTGATATCCTGTGCTTCCCTGGGCCTCCCGTCTTCTATAATATGTGCTGAACAGAGAGGAGTGGGGCAAGATGAAGGCCAGGCCAGCCAATTCAAGACATGAGTGCAACCCCCCTCTACACATACACACACACACACACACATACACACAGACACACACTTGCCCCGATCCCTCCCTCCCTCCATCTATCCCTCCATCCCTACTGTGGTGCTTGTCAGATGTCATTACATCACAGGACAACGGAGGGAGAAAAAGAGAAATGGATGGGGACGGAGAGAAGGAAGGTCGAGGGTGAGAGAAAGTGTGTGTGTGAGAAAAAGAAAGAGAGGTGGTAAGTGGACACGGGAGAAAAATGGGAGTTGGGTGGACAGAGACAGAGCGTGGTCTTTGGGGAGGTTTTGAATGGACGGACACTGGGGTCAGTGATTGAAGATGAGTTTTTTTCTCTTTTAGGGAGATGGGGCAGTGATTACTGGAGGGGGCTGAGCTGATCGAATTAGAGTCAGCGCCCTCACTTCTGAATACAAGCCTATTTAAGCCAATGGGACACACCAAAAACAATTACACTTAGAGGAAAAGCATAAAAAAAGCTGCAGCCTTAGCTCTGAAAATCACTATAATTCATTTTAATCTGGATCAACCTGCTACAGTGCTGCTTTAACATCTGACTGTTAAATGCTACTATATTTAAAATGGTATAAAACATGTTTAAAATGATTTAATGTTCGTAAAAAATTCCAAATATTTCAAATAAATCCAGGACAGGAGGGATTTTCTTTTAATATGCAGCCTTGGTTCTGAATCCACTTTATGACCTAATGTACTGAGTGTCCGCTTTGCACAGAAGCTTTTATTTCTCACCTTTTTCCACATTAAGGGACATGATGGAAATCATAATATTGAGTGTGTGTAGTGTATGTATTTATCCCCTGAAATGTATTATATTAAACACTGAATTTCTATTTTTTTTTCCCAAAGAAAAATTATAATTATTCAATATTTCCCTGTGTGTTATCTTTCAGATTACGCCCCTACACATTCCTGTCCATTTGCAGCAATAAAGACTTCATATTATAATACACACCGTGCTTCAGACCACGCTCACTAAGGTCAATAGTTGAATTAAATGCGGCAGAAGAATCACAGATGTTTCAATGAAACGTTCAGATACAAAAAAAATAAAAAGACTTATTTTTGTGCTCTCTGAAACCGCAGAGACCTTCCGCAGGCGCACTGTATTAAATCAGCTATAGAATAACTCGCTGAGAAAACACAATCCACACAAGGTCAGGACGCACACATTTCACACATAATTAACATGCGGTGGATTAATAATAGTACTGAGAGATTTGGTGTGGAAGACGTTTAATTAGTGCGCCTTGGTTTATTTGTGTTCCCACAGTTTATCTGCACTTCAGCTCAGAGATGCCAGAAATGTGGGTGAATTGACAGACACACAGGGTGCTGAATGAAGAGAGAGGGCTGTGTGTGTGTGTGTGTGTTGTAGAAGAAAGAAATAAAGAGAAGACGGAGTGTGTTTAATGAGCACGTATTTTCACGTATGTGACGAGGGCATTGAGAGTTTTAAGCGCAGTTTGGAGTGTTTGGACTCACGTGTGTGGAGGCTGTGCTGGTTAGCGGTGCGGTGGCGGTGAATGGAGAGGGAGGGGCTAGTGAAGGTGTGGGCTGCTGTTGCTGTGACAACTCAGAGCCGGCTCCGCCAACGGGGACAGCTCCTGTCCCCAACGATGACCCATCGGCACCAGAGAAAACACCTGTGGAGATATCAGAGACGACAGACATCAACAGTGTTATCTCGCTTTGATACTATATTTAAATAATAAGATAAAACACTGAGTTTTAGAGGAATACTGTTTGACAGGTGATGTTACAGTGACTGTAATTAATACACTATGAAAAGCACTTAATTCTTTATTCGTGGTTACAAGTCTTCCTGGGGTCCATTGACAAAAACAACATTAAAAATACATCAATTTAAAATCACACACTATCAGTGAGACAATAACATTTAACATCAGTCCAAAATTAAGACAAAAAAAACAAAACTGTCACAACCTCACTGCACCAAATAAAAATAAAATAGAATAAACAAAATTTGCTCCAGAATTGCCATAACAAAATTTATATGTAATTCAACTATTTTAGTTTTACTGACTTTTTGAAAGAACATCTAATGTTAATTATTAAGTGTTAATTATTGTTAGACCCCTCCATAAACAACGGTGCCACCAGGAGACCAGTGCTCACTTGACGTGTCACATACCCATGACAAAAACCACTTCATACTAGTTTATCACCAAAAAACTGAGGTGTATTTTTTAAGATGACAGCATGCATGAATAACAAAAGACTAGATTTTAGTTAAGCCTGCACAGTCAGCCATGATAGTCGATTATGCATCTCTCACACTAGCACGGACAGAACAACGAAGAGTTAATCAGGCTGCCCTGTTCTGTGCAATATGAAGATTTTTAAGGTGTTTTTGAGCAGCACGTGACCAAAAGACTGGTGTAAATAATAAAATTAACGATGGCTGAATTCCATCTAGCAGTTTCAGGTGTAGATAAATTACTGTATTAGAGTATGAATCAGTTACAGAGATGAAAGAACATCTAAAATTAAGTTTTAAACAAGGTACAGATCTGTTGACTTTAACCAGTTTAATGCATGATTAATAAAATCAACACATGTAATGTGTGATTAAGTACGTGGGCTTGCCCGAGTGTGCGGTCAGATAATTTGGTTTCTTCATGATCATAAAAACTCCATCAATTATAATAAACTCAAGTTCAAATATACAGAAACACACACACAAATGTGACGACACAAATCACTCACATTGAGCTTTTACAAATTGGCACAGAGCCGTACTCGTTCAGATAAAACACAGCTTATTAAAAATCATAAATATTGTATTTCAAAATATAGACTAGTTGTAAATCAGCAATGCAAACATATTGCTCCATTTTCACACACCCATACTCCATTCTCTTATCTCTTTGCTTTCTCCCCCTCCCTCCCCCCTCGCACACCCCTGTGCTCGCCCACTAACCAGGGATAAGCCCTGCCCCTGCCCCCCTTTGACCCCAGCAGAGGAGGGGGAGGTGGGGGGAGGACAGGGCCCCTCAGCCCCACAAAAGCCTGAATGGCTCAGGGCAGCACACATTCACTGGGGGAACAAGAGATCTTTGTGCCAGGAGGGGAGGGGTGGAGGGAGACAGAGGGAGAGCAAGAGCGGAGAGAGATAGGAACACTGCATGGGCCTACATACTATTTATAACGCTTTGTAATATGCACCGCAAAAATTGATACCCAAAGCAGGGCTGCCGTGACTCAGGGGGCACGAGATCCTGCGAGAGTTTTAGCAGCTGGATTAGAGGCCAAACCAACAGTTCATCAGAGTTTAGCTCATGCCACTGATGAAACGAGGCACACACAAAGGGATGGGGCAAACACAGTGGAGCAAAATAAAGATTCATTTTAATTCATATACACTTTACCATTTAAAATACAGAGGTTATTAAAAAACTGAATGCCTTTTATGAATTACAGTCTATGTATGCTTTATTTTTTTTGCTCAAAAAGGAATGTTTGTATTGAATTAATTTAATATTTTCATTTCCAGAGTTAGACAACCAAACTTAACAGCTATTTTTTTCTGATTTTATTACACAAGCAGGAAATGAGTTAAGCCATTTATAAGCAAGTATGAAAATTGGCTATACTTAAATTTAAATTTAGTCATTTGTTTTAAATACTATCACTTCAGGGTGAAAACCATCTTGCTCTAATTTGGGTGAGCCTCAGGTTTTAACTGAAAAGCAGGATTACATGCTCAGAATTTTTTTACAACCCTCGCATTAGTAAAACTTTTTAAAGAAATAAAATAAACAATAAAATTTAAATAGTCAGGTTTTTCCACACTTGGTGAGAAACTGCTATTTTGGAGGTGTTTTTTCTCCTCTCTTCAAATATTACAAAAAATGTTCCCTAAACAAACATTATTATTTAATTCATGATTTTTATGGGAATTAAAACTTCCCCTCGTATAAAAAAAAGACAAAGAGCAAAATGTTTCTACACACACACACACACGCCTGGAACACACACAAGCCCAAGCTTGTAAAACTTATACCCTATCTGTGTGATCAATAACGCTAAGCCCCTGAAGCACAACTGCCTCCATCGCTCGACCTTCCTGTTCCTTTTCCCGTCCTGCTCTGTGCGTCTGTAAGCTTCAAAAATATCCACCTTGATTAGTTCAAGCTGGTGTTATCTCCATAGGAAATCTATGTTGTCTATTTAGGGAGGGTTAAGTCCAATCTAAAAACCAAGTGAATGAAATCACACTCGGTTATTAAACGGCAGATTCAGTGTTTTCACCGACAACTCCTTTTTCAGAGGGAAATTTCCATCTAAGTAGCTGTGTGATGCTGAACACTGGCGTCCTGTAGCTTGTTTTTTTTTTTTTTTAAACTGCAGACAGTCATTTAATCATGTTTAAAAATGGAATGTGGAGACAAACACTGAATACCATCATGGCAACAGAAAGATTTATTATTCTGAGAATTTTCTACCACCAAAGATAAACAGAAATGTATTCAAACATCGCGGCAATGTGCAGAGGGAGCAGAGCCACATCGAGGGCAGTCAATGCGTGTGTGTGTGTGTTGGTGTGTGTGTGTGTGTGTGTGTGCTAGTCTGTATACATGTATCACAAAACGTATGAGGGTTTGCCACAGACAGATAAAGCCATATCAGCTGCAGAATCAACAACAGTTGGGGCGGACAACAAAATTCAGAAGTCTGCAATTATGCAGTTAGGTGTCAAAGTGAACGACTGTAAATTCAGCTGAAAATATTTTTACCATGCGGCAGAGTTTGTTGAGGAGGAACACACATATTTTCTAATGTACATGAAAGAGCTGTCACTTTAAAATAGTTTGTCTCTGATTTTTTTTAGATGTGTGTTGTTTGAAGTTTTCTGCATAATGTGTGTGTGTGTGTCTTGGTTTTCTCCGGCTTCAAGTGTTTAACGGTTTTTGTTTTGAATAAAATGCCTGTTTTTCAAAGACATTTTAAAGCTTGATCAAACACAGTGATCAAACTTGTTATATATAAAAAAATAATAATAAAAGATAATTAACCTGAACTGCAGAAAAAAAGCTGACTAAAAAATAAAATATAATAAAAAAATAAAATTAATTTAAAAAAAAAATAAAAAATTGGTAAGTAAAATCTCACAGTACCCAAATTGTTTTAATTTATCCAATCTTAAAATTATTTTTCCTAATGCAGAAATTTAAAGGTTTCATATTTCCCTGGTTTTCACATCTTCCCCTAACATGTGTGTTGCAGTGAGACCAAGCTGCGGATAATTATGATTTCACTGGGATGAGGAAAAAAAAACGTAGAGCTGAAACACACAATAAAAACATCATATAAATGAGCAAATAAATGGCAATAATGCTTATGTTTTCTTGTCTCTTTTTAAAAATCTTTTCTATACACACACACTCTCACACTGGTCTGAATAAATTCATGTCCACCCATGTCTTTCCTCCCCCACTCACCAACAAACCCACTGCGCTCCACCAGCTCGTCCGTCCCATCAGTGACCCCCCTGCCGTCAAACATTAACCTAACCAAAATCTAACCCCCTGCCTCTCCCCACCCTGCAACACATATCTATCAGGCTAACTATCTATCCATCAGCATGCTGGAGTCAGCAGACAGGATGGAGGGGGGGAGATAAACGCCAAGATCCTCCCCATTACTGCCCTGCATTAACCCTCAGCTAAATATTTACAGTAGGAAGAAGAACACACGATTCTCAGACACACACACGTACATATAATGCACGGCCATACATAACCACCGCCGTCTTCCCTATCTTCTTTCACCAGCTGTGGTCAGAAATGCCGCCACTGCTGTAGGGAAAAGCACAAGCTCCAAAAACTGAGATGGACGTGGAATCGCAAACAAAATTATCCTCAACCACCACTGCTGCAAATAATTATATTCAGAACGTTCCAGTCCTCATGTCTGACTCACCAACTCATGCTCAAAGCTACGCAAATATAAAATATCCACCTCTGAAAGCATGACTGAATATCAATATTTATGGATAGACATGACTTGTGCTTATAGTATTAGCAACAATAAATTTGAGGGTTTGTAATGATACAATCCTTTCAATATGTGAGACGGTCAGAAGTCTAATTGCTACACTTCATGTTGCTTTGATAACACGTGACATGTTTCCTCCCAGGAACACAAAATTGATGAAAGCCATGTATATACGTGGAAGGAAAATTCTGTCAATTCACAATTAATCCCATTAAAATTAGGGTATTGACATGTTTATAAAATGGTCGGCATGAAGCTATGATGCCACTTTAAAATAACTTAATCTCTGTATGTATCAGCCACAATTTTTTTTAGTATTTTTAGGTTCATACTTTTTCTAATCACATCAAGCAACAAATGCTTTGATTAAAATCAGTGTATTGTTGCACTTCCTCTTAGCAACCACATCATTTTTTACACTTTGAGAACAACGCTGCTGTAATGAAAAACAACATAATTACTACCGATTCGTGTATTCTATGGACGCTTCAGTCTAATCAATCTGGCACTGACTGGTTTAGGAATCATACATTTCGAAGGTTAAGGACAAAGGTAATTTAACAAGACGCAGGGAATCACTTTAAAAAGAGCAGTAAAATTGAAAAAAAAATGTATATTTATATTTTAAAATTAGGACTCAGCATCAAAAAGAAATCGGCTCAGTAACAGACAAAGAGACACAAGGGTCTCTTATGCAAGAGGCTTCTGTAAACGTGTTAAAGAACAGGAACACATTGGTGATCAGGATCAGATCAGCTGATGCCACTGATCAGTGATGGATATTGGCCTGATTAGAGCGTTTATGTTATTCATTTGCATTTGGCCTTAATAAGCATGTAGACACGTGCTTATACATATACATGCATTGGCTTGGGACGATGCAAACACACCCTCAGCTGCACAAAGCATCAACAGGTGGATTTAAGGAATGAGCAGAATGCAGGTAAGAGACAGCGACTGAGAGGCAACAGAGAGAAACAAAAGGGTGGTAATTCTGGAAGAAAGGGGAGATGTGGGATGTGTGGGCTGTGCTGAGCCATTTCCATCAGCAGAGGGGAACTCCAAAGCATAAAGACAGTTGCCAAGCAACTGAACACGATGAAAAAAACATACAGACCACTTCCACGTGTGTGAGCAAACAGCACATAGACCCGCACTCTGACTTACACACACACACACACACACACGCACGCACACATGGAGCCACTAACAAAGGTGTGTCGAATCCTTCCTGTTTGATTGGTAATGTTGATACTTTGCTGCGCAGACGCAATCCACAAACATTTTCTGTTTAATACATCAGCGTTCACTGAGAGAGCTCCTCAAGTCAGGAGCTGGACGTGAGGAACAAAAAGCTGCTACAATGCCACACATGAGCCACTTCCCTTTTAATCATTTTGATGACGCTATGGTGAACACGATTCGGACACAACTTCTTTGTCTAACAGGATATAATTGGCTGATAGAGCTTGAATTAAACCAACCTCATTTTGGCTGCCAACAACAATTTAATAATTTCTGGCCATTTGGTTAGCCACAGCAAAACTGTGAAGATGATTCCCTAAACGCAGCTGACAGACAAACAGATCTGAGAGAGCACTTCTCCTTGTGAGATCTTTTAAAACCTCTCATCATTGTTGTGAAGCACTGACTACGTTTACATGCACAAAATATATCAGTTTGTTCCTATATTCCAAAAAAAGACAATTTTCCTAATTTACATGGCTACAGAAAATGAATATTCCACGATTATATATTCCAGTTTACATGCCGCCATGCATCAACAGATAAATGTGCCCAAACATGCTGTTTATCATGTCAAATTATGGAAAAGTGGATCGGCTGGGGCCTCCTGTCATTTTGCTTCTTTGCATCAAAATAGGATTCTTTCAAAGTTTTCCACCAGTGGCAGACTCGTTCAACTGTGCCAACACAGCCTCCCTCTTTCATTCCTGTAACCACCTCCTTGAAAAGGTCGGCGTTGCGATATTTGTGCAAATCAAAAAACCTTTTGATTTTGACCTTTTGATGGAAAAGTCTTTCACAGTGTTTAAAAGTAGGTGTGTTTCTACTTCTGACCAGAAACGTGGGCTTTTATTTTGGGTGCCCCAGCCTTGCAAACTGTTGGCGAGTTGGTGTGTGTAGGATGCATCCATGACAATGCAAAGAACTGACAGTAAACAGGCAAGAGGCACTGTGTCGCAAACTGGGGTAAGAAACCTAATGGGGACACATATTCCAAATGCACTAAACACATGTCCAGCGTGCACCTAAAACCTGAATAATACCGGCACATCCCACGTCATAATCAGAAAATGCTACAGTCTGAATAAGGTCTAATTCAGAATATTCAAACGGAATATGCTGTTCACATGAATATTGTTATATTTGGAATATTAGTGTAAATATAAACAGTCATTGTTGTGTTTTGTGTGTGTTAACTCCTCCTCACCTGGCCCGGTGGTTGTGGAGCTGCTGTTGCTCTGCAGACTCCCATTCCTGAGGAGTGACGGGGACTTCTGAATCCCAGCGTTGACACCCATGACCCCCAGCCCCCTCTCTCCTGCTCCTCCTCCTCCTCCTCCTCCTCCTCCCACCCCCACTCCTAATCCACTGCTGGATACTAAGCCCGGCCGGCCTGTGAGCGTTGAGGATGAAGAGGAGGATGGGGAGGCGATGGAGGAGGTGGTGTTGACCGTGGAGGAGGTGGGGAGAGTCAGGGAGGGAGCTGGCTCCGAAGGCTTCACATCCGTGGTGAAGCAGGGTCCAAATCTGTTTCGCCAGTTGCCCTTCTTTTTCTTCTTCACCCCGTCCTCCCCTCCTCCTGCCGCCGCTCCTCCGATCCCCGGCACTGAGCTGGAGGGTTGGGGCCGTTTGTAGCCGGCGGACCCACCGAGGCTTGTCGTCTCGCTGGCTGTGTGACTGTGGGAATTCTCATACAGCTTCCCGCCCACTGAAATGATAAGAAAGCAGAACTGAATATTTAAGTATAAAGCCTGCGGTCTCTTGGTGTTTTGTTGTGGGTTGCTGGCCGTCAAAGAATCTACTTCAAGAGGAGAGCACAACCTGCATCATCAGTTTTCTTGTAAATTAGAACGCCACCTAACAATTACTACTCCTCATTACTAATTAATTTACTAATTACTACTCAATTAATCTGTTAGTCGTTTGGTCAATAAAACAAAAGGGTAAAAAAACACCATCACAATTTCCCAGTGATACCTCAAGATCTTGTTCTGTCTGACCGACACTGCAAAACCCAAAGATATTCAGTTTACTGTCATAGAGGACTAAGAAAATAAGCACATGTTAACATTTTAAAATACTTCCCATACTTCAATCTGACATGTATCTTGTGTTAAACCCCCCTTTACTGATAAAGGGCCACTTTTTCAAAACTCTTCACCAGCAGTTTGTGATGAAGGGTTTTTGTAGAAGTATCAACGTCCAACTCAAAATTACTAATAGGAAGTCACTGGAGTCATTTCCTGATAAATCTTCCAGTGACTGTGTGTGTGCCCTTTTAACAGTTCAACTTGTTCTGCATTCATGCTAAAACAAAAAAAAAATCTTGGAATAGTCATCTTCACGTGTTTACCTATTTGGCCTAAAAAACCATGGTTTCCCTTTGTACTGTATCTGACAAATGGCTGTGGAAACATTTCTTAAAACTGTGGCATCACTACAATAATGACACCAAAAAACTGTAAATGGTAAACGGACTTGCACTTGTAAGCACCTCTCTAGTCTTCTGACCACTCAAAGTGCTTTTTACACTACGAGTCACATTCACCCATTCACGCTCACATTCACACAATGGTGGCCGAAGCTACCATACAAGGTGCCACCTGCTACACAGCTTCAACACGCTCACACACTTATGGTACAGCCATTGAGAGCAATGTGGGGTTCAGTATCTTGCTCAAGGATACTTAAACCTAACTGCTGACAATCCATTCTAGCTCCTGACCCACAGGCGGCCCAAAATGCAAACAAGAAAAAGATTAAAACCACAGAAAGAGAATAAGAGCAGAACGGACATTCCTATTGAAATCAACACAACAGGAAGTACCGCAGCCATTAAAAAGAACTGTGATTGCTGTAGCAGGCTAACTTCCCTCTAAACTGAGCTGCAGCAAGTCACACACTCACTGAGGTGAGGTTTTGGAGTAAAGACCAAACGAGCAGTGGAGTAGTGCAAAGCATGGAGAGGAATATTTTGTTTGCCTTGGTGCTAGAGAGGAAATGAGGATTGCTTGATTTAATTGCTTCATATTTCTATTGGTAAGAAAGGGAGTAAGTTTGGCCGAATTATCCATTAAGGCTGGGAAATAACTTGATATATTGATACTGTGATATGAAACTAGATAATTAGATATTGTCTTATTAGATTTTGCTAAGTGTTGTCTTTCCCTGATTTCAAAGGCTGCATTACAGTAACAGTGATGTAATTTCCTGAACTTACCAGACTTCATTCTCTACTACTACTCGTACCGTCCACGTCTCTACTGTCACGTGTGTGTGAGATTTTAGTTGAGTTTTGACCACTGATTCAGTGACACACCAGAGCATACAGATGTTAATACTCATGAATGTGATTTTAGGCCCAGGCTACATGTTGAGCATCAGTACGAGACAGATGAAAGAAAAACCTCGGCTTACTGTGTAAGGTAGGCCAAAACCAGATTCTCAAACGAGTCAGTGTGACGCACTGTACAGCCCCACTGAGGTATGTTGTCACCTAACTAACAACAGTCGCCACTTGCTTTTGAACTAGCCAAATGGCCACGGCTAACCGTTCACTGTCCGCTCTACTCTTGTTCTATTTCTTTGGTTATGGCCACATAACCGAGTGACTATGAGTGAGCATTTACGCAACTAAACCTCGGGTACCTGCAGAAGCTGTAGTGGCGGACATCAGAGAGCCAAAGAGCGTCGTAGTTCCCTCTGAAGCTCCACCTTCCGAGCTTGGTTTTACAAGGCAGCTGCTGAAAGATGGCGGAGAGGAGAAAGTAGTCCCACCCCCCGTACGCAACGATGAATCTGAGAAACTCAGGAAGTCTGAGGAGGAAGCGGCAGAGGGCGTCTTGCTGGCACTGGTCAACAGGAGGCCTGGAGGACAGAAAGACAGAAAAAAAAAGAGATAAAGACACAAGTGGAGATAGAGAGGAATGACAAGTAGCAGGAGGGAAACAAAACAGAGGACACAGACATTACAGCTGGAAAAGTTTTCATTCGACTCTCCTTTCCATCATCATGGGAGGAACAGAACCAAGATAACCAAAATAAGCATTTTATCTGCTCTCCCGCTCTCTATCTGCCGCACAGTCAGCCCTCCCTCATCATATAGTCCTCCCATGTATCAGAGGAAGTGCCTTGAGAGCACATAAATGAATAGATACTCAAACACACATCATTTCTCTACAAGACACACACAAACAAACACACACCTGACAAGGGCTTCAAGGTTCTGATAGTACCAAACACAGGAGCTCAGTGTGAGCTCTGACTCCTCTCAGGTCCTGACCTCCCCACGTCCTTTCTTTCTGTGTGTTCCTGTGTCTTTTCCCAGACAGGGCCCCCGATTACAGGAGCCAGAGGCCGGTTGAGACGAAACACTGTTATCTCGGCCACACACAAAACTCTGGTGCCTGGCCAAAATCCAGCCAATGACACAACACACACACAAACCACATGAATCACACACTTATTTTGGTTTTCATAACACTGCTGCATTGGGGATTGTGCTGCACTTGCAGTTTTTTGGTGGGTGGGCAGGGCAGTAACACCAGATGATCTGTCATTGTGTTTCCATTTTTCTAACTGCGGGGTTAATTCCCAGTTGCGGGAAAATTAGCATACGGGACCATTTGCAGCCATTAATTCACCTTGGTGGAAAGGCCCAGTAGAAGCGGAGGCAGATGTGGAGGAAGTTGCCATGGTGACCACGGCGGAGGGGAGGGGTTTCCCTGAGGAGGTGAGAGACTTGCGGCCACCCCTCTGTCCCACCGTATGACTCGCGCCGCTGTTCTTCTTGTTCTTCGCCTCAGATGCCGCCTTCCCAGCATCTGCAGCCAAGCCGTCTTTGGAACCGCTGCCGGAAAGAGCGGACGACACTTCTTGGAAGTTGGCGGTGGTGAAACGGGCGGTGCCGTCGTCCATTCGCTTCTGTGAGGACGCCGGCAGGGAGGTGACTCCTCCCCCTGAGCTGCTGCTGTTGTAGTTCTGGAGGCGGAAGATGAAAAGGGAGGGGGAACAATGAAAAATTGTGGTTGAAAGGAAAGGAACCGTGAGAAGCACCGGAACAAGGGAAAAAAATTATCAAAACAGTAACGGTTGAGAGAAGGAAGACCAAAAATGGGAGAGAGGTCAGCAGGAGGACAGGATATGTGAGGGATACAGAAGAAGAACAACAAAGGTAAATCAAGGTGAAGAAAAGAAAACAGCCACAGCCCACTCCTGCTGTAATATTTAACCAACCCAAACCCAATTAACCAAAACAAAGGAGTGAGGAGCGTCCTCACCTTCTCTGGGACCATGATGTTAGGAAGGACGAGGGAGGGCGACATGTCCATGGAGGTCTTCTTGTGTTTCGGTTTGTGCCTGTCCCGCTCCTTGTGTTTCTGAACATGGAGAATAGGGAAAAAAGGAGAAACAGATGGATTAGGCTGCGTAAGACATGCTACAGGGAGGAGAGAAATAAAGACAGACAGAGAGAGAGAGAGAGAGAGAGAGAAACAGATCTGCTCCTACAACCCTTATTTAATAACCCTCTGCATTTTAGGAACACTGGGAAAATACTGGACCATAATTTCAATTATTCTGTATCCAAAGAGAGCAAAAATAAAACAAACTAAAAGGTATGAGTGATTAGGATATGAGCACAAAAGAGGAAGCGTGTGTGTGTGTGTGTGTGTGTGTGTGTGTGTGTGTGTGTGTGTGTGTGTGTGATAGAAAGAGAGAGCATTACATTTCAAAGGCTCAGTCTGAGATGAAAGCTAAGAGATCCACAAACACAAAGAGAGTGATGGAAGAGTGATAAAGAATGGGCAGGAGGAAACAGGAATTCAGCTCGCTGCGGTTTAGAGCAGAGTGTGTCTAAGTGCCTCTTGCCGCGCACAAGGTCTCATCGTTACATCCAATCATATCCTCCTCCTTGGACCATCACAGCTCAATTTACACCCTTGCTATCACACGCGCACCGCCACCCTCCTCTCGCACCCCCGAGGTGGCGACTGGGTGCCAGCGCATTTACACCTCACATGCGCGGCCCACACCCTGACACCTCACTGCACAGGCATACAAGCAGACAGGTGCATGTACGCTCACACACACTCTCACGTGGACAGCTCGCGTACACGCACGCCGGCACAAACACACAGACACACTCTCAAGGATACGCGGTGAAAATATGCAGCGATCCTGAGAGACAACATGGGACTCAACATGCTTGTGATGTTCAGTGTCATGACAACTCTGAAACACTAGAAAATGCCCATCCCCCCCTTCGTCTCCCCCCAGGGTGACTGCATGGAGGCTGGCGACAGTTTAGCCAGACTTCCTCTATGAGTGGCAGTTAACAGACATCACCAGCCAAATTAGGAGATAGCAGCTCCACTGTAACCTCTCTCCACACTGGCTTCCGCTGATGCTAACACTCTGGGGTTAGAAGACAAATGTTGCAGAGGTCTGTTTGTGTGTGCATTTGAAGGTGTAACTTGGGACTACGGTGGCAAACAAACAGTTATTTTCCCTTTTTGTTTCCTGTTAAGTAGCTTTAAAGTTGTTAAAATCATATTACTCCATGCTGCCTGACAGCATCATACATGTTCTGTGAGTTTGTTCCAGCTTTACGATACGTTTGCACCATCCTAATAAATAAAAAACAGATATTTTGTGCATCATTTTATACATATTTTCAAATAATCTGACATGTTTTGTATCTTTGAAAATGTTTGGATCTCAACTGGAATTTAAAATAGAGTTCTGTGAGTCTAAACAATGTTTGGCGACACAGCATGAGATTGTAATGACTGACCTACTGGTGAGTTGGGTTTTAACCCCTGGCGATTTCAACTGATCAAGAGAAAGTTTAGACTATAAAATGTCAGAAAACAGTGAAAAATGAGATCACATTTTCCCAGAGCACAGGGAGGTGTCTTTAAATTGCCTGCTTTGTCACAACAACAGTCAACAACCCGACAATAATTAATTAGAAGCGATATAAAAAAGGGAAAAAAGGTACATTCTTGCACGCAAGAGACTAGGGACGCATTCGCACTGGTGCTATTTGGTTACACTGGATAGTTTGGTTTGTTTGGAGTGGTGTGAACGCTCATTCGAACTCTGGTGCAGACCAAATGAGTGAACCCTGGTCCGCTTGAAAACTGGGGGTCTCAGTTAATTTGCAAGTGAACCCTGGTGCAGTTCGCTTACAGTGGGAGGTGCAAACGGACTATCCAGCCAACCAGAGAGAGGAAGTGACGTAGAGCGCAGTGTATTTTGGGTTTGTTGGGGTTGTTTTTGTGGTAACCATGCTGGCTGAAGGGGACGGATCTCCGTTTCGGTCCCGGCCAATCAATGAAACGGGTTTTCTTCTTCCTTGTGCCTTTTTTCTTCTTGGTCAGTGGTTGTTTCGGGCAATACCGCCCCCAAACGAGCAGCTGTTGTGTGACATTGTCCCGATGGTTTGGTCCGCTCTAAAAATTGCAGTGTGAAAGTGAACCCAACCAAATGAAGTTGTGAAATTTTTCAGCATTCCCCGCCCAATTGAACCGAGTCCCCCGGACTATCTTGGTGTGAATGCACCCTCAAACCAGCTATTGTTTTCCTTTTTTGCTTGATGAATTAGTAACACAGTTTATTTTCTGTAGGCTGTCATCGCACTGAACTACTTTAACAATTGCTGTCAACTTTGAGAGTTGTTCCGATACCAATGCCAGTGTAGGAAATGTCTCTAATACGGCCTAAAATGCTGGATCGGGGCGCGGCGAGTACAGAAGCCCGTGTGCACGTTATTTACAGATAAACTTTAAAGTAGCAGTAAAACTAATAATAAAAAAAGCTCTATGTTGTTCATTCTCTGTATGAATTTTTTATGTTTTACAGAGATTTTAGCCTGAGGTTTGCCATCCAACAATCATTTTACACCCATAGAGGGTTAGCAGTATACAGCTGTTTTTTTAATGCAATGATATTGGATCAGCTGATATGCAAGTTCAGGAATCAGAATTAGGAGGGAAAAATTGGTATCTGCCTTCTTTGCAAATTGGCTACAGAAAGCAACTCACCATAAGGACGCATAGGATAAAGTGAGTGACTTTAAAAAGTAAGACGGTTCACTTAAACAGCGTCGACTGCAATGAACAGGAGAGAAGGTAGTGGAGAAAAGGAGAGTGAGAGAGGGAGACAGAGAGGTATATTCTTTGGGATTCCCTTGTTGTTTTTCATTAACATTCCAGAGGTAGGTGTTGATGGACAGAGGCTGAGCTGAGAGGGTCGGATAACACACACACACACACACACACACACACACACAGAAGGACCCGAAGCACTGGGCGTGGGAAACATAACACACACACAATGTACCCCTGACACACCCTTATCAATCAGGTCAATTGATTATACAGGCAGAGACAAAGCCTTTCAGCGTGTCCTTTCCCCTCTTTCTCTGTTGCTGACCATTAGCAGCCCGATCATTTGACATGTCCGAGTGCTCTTTGAGACTGTGTGGGGTAAATATGAGAAGTGGCAGAGAATGAGGGCCACATCTATTTATCAACAAACCCCCGAGCAATGAGCAATACAACAGTGGGCTGAAATCCTCTCCGTCTATGTCGAACGCTGGTCATGTGGCTCTGAAATGGGAAACTCCCCTTTCAGGGGACAAACATATATCTTGTAAGTCTTCTTTACAGCTATGAAAATACATGCCTGGAACATTCTTAAGTCTCTTGGTACACATAGGCATCTTGATTTTTGCATTTGGTTACATGTAGAGTGGTCAATTTATAGATACATATTAATTCTTTGAAACAATTTCAATTCTCATTTCCTGCTACTAACCAAGAAAAGATAAGTCCTCATTGTTATAGCCTTGTTATATTTATTTTTTTAATTAAAAATTTCAATTGGACAGTCTCATTTTTTTCCTCTGGTATCAAAAATGATGTTGAATATCAATATTTTTCAAGGTATTGTATCATAGTTACAAACTCTAGTACAGTCACACTAACGGTAACAACATATTAACAGATTATTTTAATAATAAAAGTGACAGGACATAGTGAACAATGGCCATAAATAAGTCCCAGAGCCCAAGTTGATTGTTTTGCCAAACCAGAGCCAACCAACGAAAATCTAAAAATATTGATCTTATAGTCAAATACAACAATCTTTTTTGCTTGATAAATCACTAAAAAATGATTAAATAATAGAAACTATAGTAAAATATTTTTCTGTAAACTGACTGCTCAAGTAGTTGTTCAATCATTACATTACATTAAATCAAACTGCTGTTTAAACTGCACAGTGTGTGTGAGACTGTGGTCCTTTTCCTTGCTGAAATGTTCACAGACAAGAAATTATAATCCATTAAATTTAGCTAGATGCAAGGAAAAAGAGGAAAGCCATTTAATTTGATGTAACATGCATCTTAAATGCTTCACAAGTCAACGCAATGGCCTCAGGAGGAAGATGAGAAGGTGCAGACACAGTGGGGAGGAGGGCTGAGGAGAAGCGAGGAAAATGGTGGGGGGCGGACGGAGGAACAGGAAGTAAGGGGGAAAATAATCCGCCCTGGCCTGGCAGGAATTCCCCTGTGCAGTTTCCTGCAGGATTTCTGACCAGCCATTGTGTATGTATAGATGTGTGTGTGTGTGTGTGTGTGTTTCCTGCAGGCCTTTTCTAAGTGGCCAGTGTGGGGATCTTTTAGCCCCTGCTGCAGTTTGACTGCAGGGTCTAACATGAGGTGGGTATACATCTGAGCCTCCAAACCACATAACAAATGCATGAGTGGATGTGCGCACACAAACACACACACACACACACACACACACACACACACACACACACACACACACACACACACACACACACACACACACACACACATCTGAGAACTACAGATCTCTGACCCTGGAATGTGGTTGCAGAGTGTGTGTGCGTGTGTGAGAGCGTAAATGAGTGAAGTGGGGGGGATACTCTGACTAATGCAAATAAGGGAATATTAACAAAAGCCAGAGCAGAAGGGCTGGATAGTATTTGAACACACACACACACACACACACACACACACACACACACACACACACACACACACACACACACACACACACACACACACACAGATGCCAGTATTGTCTGACACAATGACTAAGTAGACAGATAAGCATCTCACAACATGCTAAATACTCAGTTTGGATTCCACTAATTACTTTATGAATCGACACAATAAAACATCTATTGTCTTATTTTCATGCTTGTCTTTCAAAAACAATTAACTACGACCAAAAAAAGATGGAAAAGGAAAGTCGAAGCAACAAAGTCTTATTGGCACAGCATCATTAACAAAATCTCTACAGAGCTGCTGTCTGCGTAAACACAGGTTTAAAAATAAATGTCATCTGAATGTGAACTTTTCATTCAGTGGATTTTGAACAATTATCTGTCACACCCGGTGGAGGAGCTGACTGCAGGGCCAAGAGACACTTACAAAATGCATCCATTCATTCTTCCTTCCTCAATCTGAAAACACTAAAATAACAAAACTCCATGGTGCTTTTTTTTCTGGAAAAACAACAACATATACTTATGATAACAAAAACTGATATCTGAATAATATAACTGAATAATATCTGATATCTGAATCAGTTGTTTTACTGATGTGCTATTAACTGATTTTATACAAAACTCTGTATAACGTAGAGAGTAATTTACCTAATTAAAAGGGTGCAGCAGCCACTTGTAATATTTTAAACTTTACTCAGAGCTTTTATATGTGATTTTTTCACAGTTGGTTTATATTGCTGATAAAGGCAGTTTCTTACTGATACAGATTTAAAGCATGAATTGGTTTTACAAAAGCACTTTGTATGCACTGTGCAGCTGCATTAAACATCGAGGACATATGGAGAGTATTTCAGAAACTGAGCACAATTGAAATAACGTCATTGAGAGGTCACCCTGTAACTAGGGCTGTCAGCATTAACCAGTGGTGGCTGCTGGTCTTTCAAACAGGGGAAGCTCACTTTAAGTTTACATCATAAAATTTGTCATATTGTAGCGAGGCAGTAACTTATAAAAGAAACATTTAATTGAAGCCGTTTTTCAACCACACTCATGCCATGGAACCACAGCAAATCACACCTCAAAGATTTTCAGATGGGTTTAAACACCTGAACGGCACTCTGTCAGAAGACTCCATTCGCAAATATCCGCATGGGACTGAGCTCGAAATGCGACGATGCCGGTGTGTATTTCAAAAGCTCTGTCAATTCCTCCAATCATCACGCATACACCGAGAGTCCTCTCCCGCCTACCGCTCCATTAGGTCCCACAGAAGCTGAGCCTTCCTGGAAGTGACGATTTTGTCGCATTTATCCAATGACCATCTCGCTTTGCTGCATGAAAAAAATCCTGCTCAGCACTGTCTCATGGGAATGCTTGGAGGCTCCGCGTCCACCGTGCTGACACGAGAATGTATGACAGAGAGGTCGCGTTTGAAAACTGTTGATAAACAGCTGGACGTTTGAACATCATAGTCATGATGTTAAACGTATCCTAGCACATGTTTAATGCAATGTGAATTCTTATTTTAATGTAAATTCAACAGTGCATATTTGACCATTTCTTCTATGAAATTTTAGGGGTTCAGCCTCCCTTGTTGTCTCAGAGCAATCGCCCCTGGCACTAACGCATTAATCATAATTCGATTAATGTAGGAACATAACACCTTTTTTTTTTTTTTTTTTAAATCACGTGCCGCTATTTTGTCCCTTCGATGCATCACTAAGGGTAGTTGTAAAGCCACTGCCACAGCTTCCTGCTGCCAAAGTGATGGAAAATAAGACACCGCGGAACTTCTGAATTACTCATTTCACTATAAAAAACTCCCAAACCGCTCAGCTGACAAGTCAAAAGTAAAGTGCACCGTGTGTCAAATGGAATTAAAATATAACAGAAGTACTTGACTTTTAGCTAACACCTCTGAGCTCAGCACATGGGTGCTGCGTATCAGTCTGATGTCAGCAGGCAACCGCATCGCCAAAGCACTATTTTGGAGTGTGCACAGACCTGTGGATGAAACTAAATCTAAGAAGTTAGTTACAGCGCTCGCTAAATGGGTGGCAACTGACTGCAGACCAGTCAACATTGTGAAAGACTGGTCTAGGGAATGTCCTCATGTTGTGACCAGTCATATGTCTAACCGCTGTGGGACCAAAAGTTTCACGCCTACAAGACCTTTATGAATCACAAATAGAAGCTAAACTGGAACTGGAACTTGATTACCAATCAAGACTCTCTGATAAGAATTGCTCACCTTGTTAATATGGACTTCTACATGGTTTTGAAATGCAAAATAATGGATTAAAAATATGCAAACATACGATTAAAAATGTGACTGATCACGATTAACTATTGGAATTGCGCACACTTTACACACACATTTTATTCTTGCCAGAGAAATATTCTGTTGTAATCCACATTTGTTGAACAGTGAAATTGTCTGTTTCTTATTCTTGTGTTGGTCTGGACTAAGTTTCCCTTGGGCTAAAATATTCCCACACACATACACAGAAACACACAAAAGCTCTGGCTCACATGTCTGAGTATGTCAAGTACTTGTTCTTGCATGTTGTATCTAATGAGTGTCCTTTGTTTGCAGCACTGTACTTTGCAGCGAGCCTGTTTACGGCGAGTGCTTGATAAACTTCACACATTAACACCACCTTTAATAATTGAATCCTGTGAACTCCTCCCAGTGATTGCTACTATAGAAGGGAGGAAGGATGGATGCATTTTCAAAGTGCTGTCCAAACGGGCACACTGTTGGAGAGCTGGGTGGAAATAATCAATGACACTCAACAGAAAACTCTCTGAACAGCTTAACTGTATAGGAACAGTCATGTGGTTGCTTTAATACATTATATATTGTACTATATGGAACTGGACATATCTACAAACCTGTTGTACTCTGAGGGTACATCCACACCAATGCATCGCTACGTTTACGCCTAGCATCCACACTACTTGTCTGGACGAATGGAAACAATGATGATGGAAACACCCACACTCTCTTCCCAACTGGGTCTTATCAGTGACAACATGTCGAGCCAAAACATCATAGCTAGGCCTTCATACCCTTTGTGATTTCATCCTTCTTGTGTGGGTAGCCTGATGTTAGTCGTAGTTAAGTAACCAAGCGCAGGGTAGATAATCTGCTTCCTGTTTACACGCACGTGCATACCCAGTGTACGTGAATGGTCATGGGATATGTGTATCCAGGTGTGTTGGTATGGACAAAGATTATTTCTCATATGGTGCCAAAACGCGTGTGTATGGAGACAATTATTGTTTCAAAATGGCGTTTTAAAAAGAAAATGTATTAATGTGGATGTGGCCTCGTACTGGTCAGCAAAACTTGGAAACTGAGTATCAACCATCACAAATGTTTCTGACTACATTAACATGCTGCTTTTGAGAATAAAACAACTTAAAATTTAGCCTGAGCCCTGTCCTCTGGTCTGTGAGGACGCACTACACATGACGAAGAACAAAAAGTGGAACAGATGACTTGACACCTCCTGTAAATTCAGATTTTTCGCAGCCTGTGATTACATGTTCTGCTAACAGCTGTGACTGATTAAGTCACACTAATGCAGCATTCATTAGAGGCTGCGATGACTGGTGGGTGTTGGTGAGCTGCAGTCATACTAGCAGCTAATACCCGATCCAAATTCAACTGACGCTGGGTCAATAAAACACCATTTCAGCACTCACTTGGACATCAAATTAAAAGGACTCATGTTATTTTAAAGGCCTCGATGTAAAGCTGAAGGACACATTGATGCATTTTGAGGTGTGATCAATTTTTACACACTCAACTGTTAAGATGGTATGCTCGAATGAATAACATCTATATAACATTAGCATCTACAGCATAGTTTTTCTCTTTGAGAAACACTTATAAAAAATAGATAAAATGTTTACCTTCAAGGTCATGCTTTGATTTCAAAACATTTCAATCTCATTTTTCTCAAATCAACTGACTTAAAAGTAGAGCTGCACGATATGCAAAAAAATCCACATTGCAATTACTTTGAAAGATACTGCAATTTGAGTCAGTAGAAATGCTCATTTTTTGCATTTAATTTTCACAAAAAAAAAAAAAGATCATGATGACATGATTTTTGCTGGGATCTGTACCAAACAAGCATGCTCCCTTATGTCCGGGATATGATGTGTAAGCTGGGGCATCTCTGTTGCACCACAATGCTTCATTTATAATGGAATGTTGCAGCTCCTGGGGTCTGGATATTGCACTTGGCAATACTGTGATTTCGGTAATATTTTGATCAGTTGTGCAGCCCTACTTGAAAGTGATCCAAGGGTAGACATTTGTTTGGGTTTTGGGTAATTGTCATGATGTAATAAATTAAGATATGACAGCAAGAGAGATCTACAAGAGTTAATCAAAACCACACACCTCTTTTTCCATTTGCCTTGTTAATTCAAACAAAAATGCGTCTTCTGAGACTCCGCTTGTCATAAATTATGTCCTGCCAATACATTCAAAGACTGACTCCATAACTGCTCATTATAAAGCCATTAAGAGAACCACTGAAAAGTATTACTGATCAATGCTTTTACTGCGTATTTGCCTGTCCCTGCACAGTGTGAGCATGTAACAGTGAGGGCGTATGTTTCTGGTGGAGTCACAGTCGTGGTTTGGAGGCATAGAGAGGGTAAGATCTGAGGGCTGTCTTACCTTCTTGTCCGTGTCTGGGGGTCTATCCATACATTGAGAGGAAGAGTCACTTAAGCTTTGAGACCTACTACCACGGCCCCTGCTCCTTCGCTAAAAAGGTAAAGAGGAACTCCAAGTTACTGGATGAAGTCCAAAGAAGAGAGTCTAAAATTAGACCAAAAAAAGAACTCTATGATACAAAAAATAAACAAAACTTAAACTAAAAAAGGCTGACTGAACTCAAGGAAAACTCAAAATTCAAAAAACAGTCAAAAAACATTGTCACAAGCATTGGTAGAAAGGTGGTTATAGGAGTGAACTTATTGGTCACTAATGAGTAAAAAAAAAAAGCATGGTGGCAGTAGGTATTTATACAAATATACATTATACCTCCACTGTAGAAAAGACCATTTCCTTTGTTCAGCTTTCATTGACCAAATGTAACCATTAGGCAGAGTCATTCAGGTGTAGAACATCCGTCAATATTATACATTAGAAAAAACAATCAGGGCTGAGGGCAGCAGTGAAGCCCCACACAACCATAAGTTGTGTTTTATTGTTGTTTTAAAAACTCCTTCGCCAGAACTAGGATCTAAAGAGGCATCATGGGACACTTTTGAGAGGTCTTGGTTATCGATCTCAGTCCAAGTCAGCTTGCTCTTGCTCATAGCATCTGTTGCCATGGTGATAAACAACTACATCCTCAAATTACAGCCAAATTACCTCCAGGCATAGATCAAGGCGTGCGTTTACCCAGTCTCTATTCAAAAGTACAGATCTATGACCAGAGACTGTGTTTCTTTTGGCATTTCATGTAAAGCTGACTCTCTGAGGCAACCTGGAGCACCACGGGATAAATCCTCCTCTCCTGGCTTCACATACAGCTCACTGGCAATCTCTTCCCTTTAAAAGTCTAAATCTGGATCTCCATACTGACATACTGTACAACACATACGAAAGAGATCATCAATTACTGTTCCTACTGAAAAACACTGGATAATCATTCAGCCTTACAGACTAAAAAAATAAATAAAATAAAAACACTTGTATGACTCCTTGCCTATTTTTTAGGGTCGTTTTCTGTGCACCTTTTTCAGGGTTGGATTTTCAGGTTTCTTTCACTTTAACTTCAATAACTTAGCTGCCCTGTAAACATGTTTTTACTGTTAGAGATCAGTTGCTTTGGAGGAACAGCTCAGGGCAGAAAATTATGCAACAGGGTTTGCAAATCACTGTCACAGAAGAAGTCTGAAACCAAAGCTGTGTGCCAGAAACAGCCAGTGTAGATGATCAGAAATGTAAAGACGAGGCATCAAAGAGTGCATTTGGAGAGACAAGCGGGGTTACAACCTGGTTATGTAATTAAAATATAAAATATGAGCAGCTATATTTCGTTACAGGTTAAATTGGTGGTATTCAGCTTACAGATACTGGGTCTCATTCATGAAATGTGTAAGAACAAATCTGTGTGTAAACTGCAGTAGGAAAATTGCGTGTATTCCGGCATTCATCGGTATTAGGTAACACTTCAGATTAGGGTTCTTAAACATGTGAATGAGTTATTTAAATCGACTTAATACAAGACTGGAGAATGCTGTTCCAACCTGCTCCTCTTCTGCCCTCTTTACGCACTGCAGCCCCAAACTGCATGTCATTTTTGTTTAATTTAATGATCAGAAATGGGACGTTGAAGACGTAAACATTATTTCAAATTGAGTTTTGGTTTAATAAGACTTGTGGACGTGGGAAAGCAGTTCGGCGTCTGTCTCAGCTCACACCACACAGCTGCTGAACCCATATCTGCCAGAGAGTTGGAGGGAGGCGGTGTAGTTTTACGCCAGACTGTCTTACTTGTTGTTAAACCTAACAGCAGGTTATTGCCCACATTAGACTGCCTGTATTAAGATGTTTTAATATGAAGCTTAGGGCAAACTGACAGAGAGGTCTCTACAATGACGCAAGCAATGCGCTCGTCTACAGCAGAGAGCTGTGACTGGGAAGAGCCTCCTGTAGCCATGGTGTTTTTTTGTGTGTGCCTAGGTTAATTTCAAACCATTTTCGTTTAACTTTTTGGATGGTTCTTACGACAGATGACAGAGTTAACGGCACCTGTTACCTCCCTCCAAGCCATAGAATTACCTATCTCTGTCACATTATTAGTAACAGAAGAAAATAAAATGTTTTTCTCAACCCCTCTTCGCCTGAAATAACTTCAACCTCAGCGTCAGAAATGTTTTTCTTTCTCTTTCTCTCTCTGTCTTTGTTTGCTCCATGTTCACAGGTCGACGGGATGCACCTATCCATAGTAATTATCACCTCCATGCATGGCAGTCACTAGCTATTATTGCTGATTCCAACTGACTGGCATTCATGAACATACACACGTGCCTACGATCAAATCTGAGTTTTGTGCAGCGTTTTTAGAAGGTTTTTAGTACCAAGTTTTTCTGTGCAAATCTATTCACAGATTTACTGACATTTAATGAATGAGACCCAATGTCTTCAAAAAGAGATTACTTAAAGGGATAAGTAATTTGTTTTGTTTTACGTTCTAACTGAACGCAACACGAGTGAGCATCAGTTTGATTGTATTGTCTTCTATTGACATGCTCCGACTGGCTGCAGTGTGGCCATTTTGAGCTGAACTCTAGTTGGATGCCCTGTTTCTATGAACTCCTGTCGCTCGCTTTGAAAGCTCTGAAATGGACATGCAGCGGCTGATTTGTGAATTAAATTGAGGAGTTACTTACACAACACCTCCTCATTTAAACACAAAAACCTAAATAAGGGTGCAGCTGTTGGGAGGAAGATCCCCACAGTGCTGAACATTTCTGGTAAATGACCATCGCTAACAGCAATGTACTTGCTGTTACATCACGAAACAGAGGTGCGTATTTAACAAATTCAGTGTGGACAGAGGGTGATGCTCGCTCACTGTTAGGATACGGTGTAAAATTCAATTCAATCCCAGACTAATGAGTGTTTCAAAAGTAATCTAGTAATTATAATATGTACATTTTACAAATTAAATTTTAGGGCCTGTGTTCAGTAATCTGTCATGGAATATGTCTTGACATTAACCTTCCCAACACTGGAAATAAAAATTATTCACACATAGTTTTGACAAAATCAACAACAAACAAGTAAAATCTAAGTTTCAAATTACATTTAGCTACTGACAGTCCAGTCAAACACCATATGTTGCTAACACGCCGTAAACATCCATCAAGTGGTATTTTATGAAACCCACTCTGCTAACAACATTGCTTTCCTCATCATTGATTCCCTCTCGTACATTCCTGTCATCCATACAATCTCAGCTTAATGACATTATGCCCCAGCATCCAAAGCCATTCATACACGATCAATATAACAGCATGAGTCTTTCCATCAGCGTTTGTTAACATTGCAAAATGTCATCTGTGTGTGTGTGTGTGTGTGTGTGTGTGCGCACACTATGAATAAAGCCTGTTCTGTGTTTCTATCCTACCACTGTTACAGGAATCATAATAGTTAGGTCACGCTCCCGTTTCTCATATTTGCGTCCCCCTCCCAGCTGATGCAGAGCGTGTACATGTATACGTGCGTATATCTTCTTATAGGTTGTTAACTATCAGGGAGGCAGAACAAAATCTGGAACACAACAGGACGTCTCATCAGTGAGTGTGTGTAATGAAAACGCATTTGCTCTGCATATCCAGTTGTTGGATTTGTGTGTTGATATGCCTATCCTTTTCATTCTGATCTTATCTGATTGAATTCTGCTTAACAATGGGCGAGCTATTCACCTATCAGGTTTGCATTATGCTGGTTGCATATTCAGAGCAAGACTAACAGACTGCAGAAGATAAGGCAGCAATCATGGACAAGAAACCAGCAATCTGCCATTCAGGAGTGAATGCCAATTGTTTGGCAAAAAAAAGTTTGAAGCCCAGACAAAAGAGACTGTTCTTCTGCGTCTTTAACCTTTATACAATATTTAGCACTGTACTTTGTATACCATCTACAAAAGGAGTGGCTTCTCTAACAACACTGAACTGACAAAACATCGACACTGCAGCTTTTTTATTTACACCATGTGTCAAATTTACATAAAGCAGCACAAAGCCACTACTACTACTGCTGACAGGACAGGACTCTTAAGAAATAAATCACTGATATGTTATCAACCAAAGAATTTACAATACATAGATAATGATTAAGCCTGACTTGTTTGACCTTATGGTGAAAACCAGGCTCAAAAGGACCCTATCCAGCGCCTGTAAACCCAACCTGCTGTGCCCACTCTGGGCTTAGCACCAATACACAAGGGACTGGAGGGGACCCTGGGCCACTATTAGAGAGATTAGAGGCATCAGGAAGGGACGAGGAATAAGAGTAGATGGAAAGTGGTAGATGGAGGGTAAAGGACAGGTGGAAGAGAGGCAGGCTGTGGGGGGATGGATTCACTGGTCCAGTGAAAGAGGAAGCAGATGGGGAGAAAAATAGATGGAGGAGAAGGGGGCAGAGGCCAACAGAGACCGGAAGCTGACTGAAGGAGGGAGATGGCTGAGCAGGAAAGAGAAACCAACAACAGAGAAGGTTGGACAAAAGATAGAGAGGTGGAGGACAGATGAGAAGGACAGGGATGAGAAAGGGTGAAGGAGGTAGAGACACAAGAAAAATCAGAAGAGGTGATGGCGGGTCATCTCTCAAATGGCAGCAGAGGAGTGCCATGTCATTCACAAGATGAACCGAACTCTTGTAGTTAGTGGAATGAAAAAACATAAATTCTTGTTGAAAATTTTAAGAGAAACGCAAATACTCTTATGCATATATATGTAGTCATGTGTAACAAACATTGTGTCTTCTGCATGCCCTTAATATACACACCAGTCACAGTGGTTTCATATATAAAACTGATATCAATGCTCTAATCTGAAGGAAACACAGTGAGTCTGATACAAGCTAGTAAGTGAAACCTGTCATGTACCCTAAACTAGGGGCTTCCAGGAATCACTGGTCAACACTGTGCATCGTTGTACACTAATTGTTCATCTGTAGTTTTAGCACGGTGCACTTAATAAAACAGTGGCAATGCATCCACAGCAGTTATGAAGCTCGGGGCACTGTGTAGGTAGTCGTTGTTGACAAGTCATAGTTGAGATGGCCTTTTGACGAGCATTTAAAGGTGGACAGAACTGTGGTTGTTGTTGAGCATTTGTTTGTTTCAAGCGTTATTTTCTGTTATGTAGGGCTGGGCGATATAACGACTATGTACGCTTTGTCAATATATTTTCAAGCAAGATATAGATTTAGACAACACTGTTCATATTGATATGTATCTCTCCTCTCTCACACTCGCCCCACTCACTCACTCGCAAGTTCTCCAGCAACACTAAGAGAGACACATTTCTACTCCTCTGTTTAATCTGACTGTTAATTAGTCTACAGGTGACATCAGTCTATATGTTGCAGGTGCTACGCTAAATCAGTCTGTGAGATTAATCAAATGACAGCAGTAGCACACCTGCAATCCAGCGCTGCGCTGCATGTGTGGGACACAGAGCTGCTTGATTGCATCAGGTGAGCGTTTGCTGGCTACTTTGTGTGTGAGGTTGACTGTAGCGATCGCTGTTATTCTTGGTAGTTGTAGTCTATTGCGTGACATTGAGACAGCGCCTGGATGCAGGCGACAACACATTTCATATACAAGATGTATATGACGTAGACAAAGAGTTTCTCGCTCCTTCCCTCCCTCGGCCTCTCTGGTGAAGATTCTTAAGTGTTTCAAACTACAATGGATTTAGACCTACATGATACTTTTAAACTCATATTACAGTTTTGTGTCCTTTGCTGCAAACCTTTAAACCTCTGTAGCTACAGTACTCGGTGAAAAAAGATAACATACAGCCCTGCTATTTATTCTATATAATTTTCATTTACATGTTGTGCAGCTCTGTATTTTCAAACAAGGAAAAAATTCCCTGTCTTTGCATTTTATTTTGATTACAGTCTGATTTTATAAAAGTGCTTGTGACATCTTAAATGTGGCTTCGACTTGCAACTAAACATGTGGCTCATTACATAGAAAATACAGAGATATATATCATGTATCGCCATTGAGCCTGAAAATACCGTGACATGAAGTTTTGTCCATATCGCCCAGCCCTAACATTATGCCATTTTAAATAAAGAAAATTTTAGGTGTTTAGAGAAGACAAGACTGCAGCTATCCCCAAAAGAAAGACAAGCTAGTCCCAGGTGGGTCCTGCTGTCATTAGTCAATCCTTTACTGGTTGTATTTGAGACGTTTTTTTAAGACTTGATCATTATAATTTGGTTGGAAAAATTATACATATCCAGCGATTAATCTGTTTGGAATCAGTCGATGACTACTAAAATGCAGCAGTCATGAATACCCTATTATGCAGATATGTAAGCTTGTATGTTTACACTATCATATTTATAAAGAACACAAGCGTCCTCGTTGGTTAGCTAGTGCAGTCAATGATTTATCATCTTAAACTTAAACCAAAATACATAAAAATATAATTTGTCCTCACATGTGCAGAAATAGGTTATGGCAACAACAGAAAAAGTCAGTTGAGACATACTGTCTGGTGATGTGTGAAGTTGTGGTTAAAAGATTTGTAGAATATGACAGAAATATGAGAGGACACTTACCAATTTGCTGTGGTGGTATTTGCAATATCCACAGTACTTGACATTGTCTGCGTCTGATCCTTGTTCCTCACATAACAACCCCGCAAACTGGGCACTGTGGCAGAGAGGAGTGTAAAGGAAATTAAAGAGATACCAGAAACAGGAAAGCTTTCTACATTTATATGTAATACTGTAACAAAATAAGAATCAGAATTACAACAAGTGGTGAACATGAAGCAACAGGGAAGCACCAGAGGTGACAAAAAATGCAGGTTTGGCCTCTCTAAAGCAGGCTGTGCTGGTAATACAGTCTGGAATACATGGAAATCTTAATATTCACAGTAACTCAAAGTTCTTACTACTACATTACTCCGAAGTATATCAAATCTACACATCTTTACTTGAGTTTGAGTGGAACGCAGCAGAAACAATCTCCTCCTTGTCTAGAGAGGTTAATGTGATGTGAACTGGTCTCACCATGTGACATGGAAGGCCTGCCTGCAGCCGTGTTTGTTGCAGGTCATACAGGCTCCAGTGGCTGCTTTACTCTCTCTGCCCTGGTCCTCACAGATATAACATGTCTACACACATGCAAGCAAACAAACACAGTTTATTTATTTATTTAGATCCCATTAGCCACTGCCAAGGCAGCAGCTACTCTTCCTGGGGTCAACACAAGTTAGCACTACATCATGTAGAACAAGTATGTCATTAAAAATCCAAGGCAAAAAGGCACAAAAAACAAAAAGAAAACACAAAAACGAACATTTAAAATGCTAATGACAATAATTACAGCAGTGACAACAAGAACCCACACTGTATCTAAACAGTCAGTAACATATTTGACAGCTCAAAAATGACAGCTTGTGATGTGATGCATAGATACATGTTTTTTACCTTGTTGTAGCGCTCATGTGGCACAGACTGGAGTACTATGGGCTCCATAGTGGAGACATTGGCGAATTCCACTTCAGGTATGTAAAGGGCACAAACGACATGGGCCCAGCCTGCAAAGACACACAGAAAATAACCATCAACCTCTGCACATATGTGACAGCACAGAGTTTGTGTGTGGCAACTTCTCAGGGTTTACATGTATAAACCATCTGTGAATAGGCATAAGAGTGTGCAGAACTGATTTCTGTAACGCACTTTTTTCATTTGTTGGTTGCAAGTTGCAAAGGACTGATAGAGGACTGATAACCTGAACTGCTCATACATCACCACAAGAATTTTATCAGCTGGGTAAAACAAAAACAGCCTTTCTCCAGCACATTCTTCAGAGTTGTAACTCATGACACCGACCTGAAAAAATGTCAAGTCTCTACACTAAATGCATAGCTGACCTTGCAACATTTCTGTGTTTGGTCCCGTATATTTGAGTTGCTGGAAACGTTGCTTTTTGAACTTTGGTGTGGATCAAACAACCAAACAAAGACAGCCGATCATGAGCCCCTTCTCGTCCATCGTGTTGCACTACATGATACATCATCTCCTCTTAATCTATCTGCACAGTGTAATTAATATCTATAAAGTTCAATACAGTTTTGACGAAAGTTCATGTCCAGGTATTTCCTTTTGAGACCTTTGTGACCGTTAGAAAAGATAAAAATAAGCCGTTAGACTCGACAAAAGACAGACAGACGCACAGCACAACTCCAAAACAGTCATGTGAATGTGTTCCTTGTTAGTCCATGAAACTTTTGATTTGTTGTCAATGTGAACCCAAAATGGAGCAGACCAAAAGGCAACAATGGATAATATTTCTTTGACCCAAACACAACACAACTGTGGTCTGAACCCATCATTAATGTGCCAAATTGCAGTTTTCCATTCACATATTAAACATAAATTAAACCGAGTTCAACTTTGAAATGCTGAAATCGTAAATGTTATAATTTGCAACCTGGTAGTTAATCTATCTAAGTAGCCGTTTATTGAGCCCTAACACACACAGCTGCCTGTCAGTGAAGACAAACTGGGGGCGGTGGAATGACAGTGGGGCATAGTGGAGTGGCAGCAGAATTGACGACGAGCTGAGGAGGAGCAGAAGGCGGTCAACGGGAGGTCAAATGGAGGTGGGAGTCTCCTGCCACGCTGGAGGTGTCTGTTTTTCCCCATAGCGGAAACAAAAACAGGCTTAAACTTACAGTTGAACCCCTGACCTGCCTTTGACCTGGTGAGTGGGACAGGGGGAGGAGGGCAGAGGGCGGGACGGAGGGGAGGCAGCGAGTGTGAAATGGGGGCATGTTGTTGTTTTGAAGTCCCTCCAAGAATCTGGAAGAGGCCTATAAAACAGGACTATAAAAATGGTACAGCCTTCCTCCTCAAACTGAGCATTCACACTTTTACACCCCAAAAACCCAACAAAGCATCCCTTTACAAACATCCCGTACTGCAAGACGTTATCAGAGTCCAACCTGTTCAAAAAATGAGCTTAAATTTGGTTGCTAACAAGGCTATAAAGTGTGGAACGATCTGAAATAAACAATAAAAGAAAGAGGTAAAAGGCTGCCAATTCTTGATAATGGCTTTATGAGCTTCTGTGGTAAACCATGACACCAACCCCAGGTAAAAGAACAACACTAACTTTACTTCATGTTGTACTTACTGTAGCAGGTAATATACTGCAAATACAGTAAAACTACATCAGTATAATCAAAAATATGTTCTGCTGCTGCCATGTATACAGTTTGTAGGAAGTGAACCTGTTGCTACTGTTTTAGTGCACTTGTTTCTATCAAAATCTTTTAATTACATGAATGAGAGATCATGTTTAAAACATGTTCCAGGGTGCAAATTCTTTCAACTTTGTATGTTATCATGTTTAAACTCCTGCCATGACGAAAGCACCAATATTTACCGGGGAACCTACAACTAAAGAAGACAAACAGCAGCTGTAAACTTAATTTCTGTCTGCCTCTACACTTCCCCTTCTTCTCTTCCTGCTATATGTTAAGATGTGAGATCAAATACCCATTTCAGACTAATCCCTTTGCTCTGCTTTATTACTGTCCCACCTGAAATAACAGCGACTACCACACAGATCAACAAGTGAAGAGGAACTGACAAGAGCAGAGAAACGGACGGTCGGGGAAAAAGATGGTGAGAGAAAAATGGGAGGAAGAAGAGAGGGAGAGAGGGGTCATGGGAAGGGTAAAATAAAAGAGAAAGTAGTAAAACGGTGTGTGTTAGTGTTGTCCTGATGCCTCCCTGCAGGCCTGGACACAATCCCACAGCTGTGCCTCTCTCTCTGACTGACTCAACACACACACACACACACATTCACATACACACAGAATATTTACAGTCTCCACCAAGCTGACCTCCCAATGAACCCAGAGAGGAGACTCCTCACAGGCCATGCACTATACCCATCCTGGCCCGCCCCCTCATAAACATACACACACACACACAGACACACACACATAAAACATGGACTGGCAAGGACGGCAGAGAGAGGCAGCACACACAACAAACAGCGACATAACTCTCCCAGCACGCTCACACCCCTTAAACTTGCCGGTGACATGCAATTAATGACAAAATACACAAGAGGCTCACCACAGATGTGGGTGTGTGTATGTGTGTGTGCGTGTGTGTGTTTAAGTAGCAGAGAGGGATTCTACCTCCGTTGTCTGTCCTCTTGAGGGCTCCATCTTTGTGGGGACACAGCTCGCATCTCTGTGGGTAAAGAAGCAACACCAGGTCAGAAACAACAGGTCATCTACTCCGGGGGAGGTAAACACAGAAAAGTATGACAAACATGCCAGTGTGTGAGATAAACTGGCAAGCGGCCCTGACTCGGGCACAAGGCCAGAAACTCTGTGGGAAAACACCCTCGCTATCTGCCACCTGAGGTTGTTTCTTACTCCAACTGTGTGTGCGTTCTGTATAACAGCAAATTCAAGTCCTCCGGCAATTATTTCTGCTACTCCGAGCCCGACAATTGAACTCTTCCTCAACTCAAACAGAAGCTGCTGTTGCTCATCTTAAACTACAAAGAGCCCTGTGTGTGTGTGATCTGTACAAGAGACGAAAGACTTTCATGTCCCTTCTTCCCTTGTTTCTTCCCCCTTTTCTCCCACCAGTAAGTTTGTGTTGCATGTTGAAGTTTACACCTCACAAACAAGATATAAACGGTGCTTCAACTCCACATTACTATCTTAAAATTAGTCTTTCTGAACACTTTTTAATGTTGTAAACTTATTCTGTTATAGTTCTGTCTGCAAAGTGCTGTGCAATTAAATCACTGCTTCATTTACTCTTCTTAATCCATAATCTGTCTTATTACGACACCAGCGCACAACAGAGCAGATGATCTTTAATACAACCGTATGTGTAAATGACCGTCGCAAATATATTTACCAGACAAACAAAGCAGATCATAAATGACCGACTCCACTGCTCAATTTTATTCAGACAGGGTAATGGATTCTTTAGTTGTCAGATTTTCAGATAAAAAAAAAAGGGTGATTATTTATCAGATGATCACGTTTTTACCCGTTATGGTTATCCACTAATTTGCGCACAATGTAATTCTTTGTGAACACAAATATAAACACCAGATCGTTAAAATACTTTCATATGAATTTCCTGATATTATCTCTAAAGGGACACATCACCTATTTGTTGGTTGTACAGCCTGGAGTGCTGGACAAACCCATCTGTACACAGATTCCCTCAAAGAGCATGAAGTTTGGCTCTTCACTCATCAGCTGTGATTTAAAGATTTTGTACACTTTGACACTGCTTTGCAACATTCAAAGCATTTATGTAAATGAGAAAACTGGTTTCCTTCACCAGGTTAAGAGGTTAGAGGAAAACTTAGTTATCCTGCTAAATTTCTGCGAGAGAAACTTTGCCCTCTGCGCACACATGACTACGGCACGTCGGCAGATCATTCCTAGCACCTGTATCAACAACTACGCAAGTAAATCTTGCCCTGACAAAATCTCGACAGGTCCTTAGAAGTTTGCCGAGGTCATATTAAGTTGAAACTCAGCAACTTAGCCATACCAGTTTACGGCTTTCGTGTCACAAAAAGAGCACATAAAATATGGAAACTCTTCGGCCAAATTCAGTTCAGTCCTGAGTGACATGATTGAGAGGTCTGTGGAGAGCGGGTCAGTCTAGCAAATGTTGGAAATGCAGGGTTTTCCAGAGCAGCGTTCCTGCATTTTTACAGGCAGTTATGATGCAGACAAGATAGCTTGTCATATAGTTTGTACATCAAAGTCCGCCACCTGCAACAAATGGAACTGTTGGTGAACTGGCCACACTCAAACAGCATTTATGATGCTTTTTAATAGAGTTTTTCAATCAGGATTACAACTGGTGAAGTATATAGATTTTTGGCTGCAGGATGGCACACACCACAGAACATACTGCCGGCACAGGCAGTAGCTCCACAAAAAGAGGCAGGGGCGTCTGTGCAGACTAGGGGTGTAACGATCCATCGATCTGGATCGATATATAGATTCAATGATCAACGATTCAGTTATCATTGATGCAAAGTGAAAACATCAATCCATATTCTCATCTTTACAATATCCCTTTATTTTCAAAGTCTGCATCACTGTCAAACGGTGGCAGGCAGACGGCAAGCAGCAGAGAAAAAGACGATGATGATAACGTTATTTACTCGGAAATAAATCAGCAGTGTGGAAATATTTAAGATTTCGGAGAAAAAAACGGGTCAACAGATAGAGCATATGCCGTACGTAAACAAAGCCATGACGAGATAAGAAACCATGCATTTGTCTGGATGTGCATCTCGTTCTGCTAACTCACTACAGCAACTTTATCTGCTCGTTTTCAACAATATTCGGCTGAAAAAACGTGCACACAGGGTGAAATTCAACCGAGCTGTTCTAGCAGGAGATACAGTGACTTAAGCCAATGGCGAGTAAGAAAAATAATTACGTTTCGTGTAATTTGGTAAACAATGAGTAGAGGAAAAAGAGTCCACTAGCTGCTAGGCTAATTTATGCAATGTAACACGCTTCAGCTAATAATGGGTCACTAGCAAAAACCAGCTGTTTTGTTTATGAACCTTGACAGTTCTTACTGAGCTGAATTTCATACTGTTGTTAAATGATGTCATTAATCCATGTTTCATGGCTGTTGGGAGAAGTTTGCTTCAGGGCTTTAAGCCAGATAGACCTGAAGTTTTAGGAAAACGACGATGGTTTGGGTTCAAATTAAAAGATTTTTTCCAGAAAGGTCTGTCTGGTAGAAAGCCCTGGAGGTTAAATTATCCCATGTGCTGCGTAATGTGTTTAAATTTAAAGTAAACTTTACTGCACTTAGGCTGTTACAATTATTTACACTATTTATGTGTTGTTTTTATCTTTTGTGGCCAAAAGTAAAAAAGAAAGAGTGGTAGCTTCTTCTGTAACAGATTATGTTATATGGGGATATAACATCGTCTCATATCGATCGCAGGCCCCTGAATGGCACTGAATCGAAATCGTATTGTGGCAGACTTTGTGATATCCGCAAATATTGTAGCGTTGTCCAAAGGACTGAAATAATATCATATTGTGATGAAAGTGGAGATTTACACCCCTGACATAGGCCTCCAATATTGTTTCTCTAGTTTTAGTTCCTCTATTCTTTCTATTTCTATTTCTACTTCACCTTTGATACTGCGGCTTCTGCCAAGCTGTTCAGAGATTTGATGACATTTTATACATTCTGGGCAAAAAAACACAAGCAAGCTTTCAAGTCTCACTGCTAAGTTAAACAACAATACTACTGCTATGTGATCAACAGTGTGATTTAATACAATACAATTCCTTATTAGATTCCCTGTTAAAAAAAGCCAAAGGACAGCTCTATCAAGTACATTTTGTATAATGTAATAAACCGCTTCCAACGCATTTGAACTTCTGCACTGTGGTAAACCACGTGTGGTAATGTTGTCAAAAATATCAATTTATTAATACATATCCATTCTGAATAATTAAAAAGGTTTCAATACTAATTTTCTGTAGCATCAATACATTAGTAGCAGCTGCACTTTCTCGCTGTCTCTCTGCTAGTGTTTGGTCATTTTGATGTTCTTCTTACCAAGAAAAGAAAGGTCGTTGCTGCCTTGTTATATTTATCTTTTAATAAAAACTTTAAAATGCATGTAATCTACATTGCTTTTTTCTGTGGATCGAAAATTGTATCAAATTTTCAAGGTATTGAATCAAAGTTAGATATTCCAGTATTGTAATAACACTAATATTTGGTAAGCCACATGGTAAGGCTGGGCAATATTCCAATATTTATTATTTGTCACCTACCACATCAGATTTTAGTTTTTCTAAATATTAACAGTCCGATTTCCTCAAATAACTAATAATTAACAAACTGTGGATGAAAGACATTCGGGGTCTACTCTATGAAACATTTTCATCAGCACAACATGTGACATTGACATTACATGGTGATGAAGTATTACAGTGTCTTCAGCATGCGTTGTGCCAAGTCCTTGAGCATACATGCTGTTGATACAAGATCCAAACTGGGGCTGTTTTCCTCAGTGCATTTACTGCACTGTTGAAGAGCATGATGTCCACCATCTTTGTTAGACTGTCCTGTTATCCCAGGAGTTCATTCATAAATGATGAATGGATAGATGGATTGTTTGACTCACCACGCGGGCTGCTCTCTCCTGAGATTCACACTTTCTGCAGAACCAAGGACCGGTGGGCACCTGCACGATGCCATAGCAGGCTGAAAAGAGACACAGAGGGTGCGTTAAAGCGAGTCATTTCAGCTACAACAAAAGACTACATGATACCACAGAATGCAATTACACAGCGATGATGAAACCACACCAAACCTGACGACACTGGATAACATCTTTACAGTATCGTACCATCTTCTACTTCTGACTAGTTGTTAGATGTGCCAGAAGGCAAAGTTGTGACTAAGCTGGTTTGAATGTAGAGCTGAACAGTGTTTTGATCTGACAGAGTGTTGAACACGCTGCTGTTGTTTTTATATCATGCTCCTGACAGCTGACATAGTTTTCCAGCACTACAAAATATTTTAAGCCCCCGGGACAATGGCAGAATCACTGTTAATGCACTGTTAATGTCAACACATATTGGCATAGATGATCATTTTTGCTTTATGTTTACGTTGCCAGGCTTGTTACCCCACACATAAAGAGGCAGCATTCAAATAATTCACACTATTTACTTGACCTCCGCACATTTCTATGAAAAAGGAGGCTGTGAGCTGCAGCTGCATTTTAGAGATGAAATGATTAGAAAATTCTTACAATGACACGCAGCAGTTACATTTGTATTTACTCACTGCTGTGTGGATGCCACATGAACAGGGCCACAAGGTCGGAGAGGACTCAGCTGCTATTTATGTCTCTTAACTTTCAAACATTATGACAAGTTCTGTCAAATCTAAATATTTTGACACCGCATTAGCAAACAGTATGATTTACAAGATGGAATTCAACTTCAAAAACACACTGAGTTCTTTCATCTTGAGTTATAACCTGATTTCACTGATGCTTACACGACTCAGACTTGTTGCAGCACAGGCATTGCTACCCTAAATACGGCAGCGCTACCCTAAATAGCCTACCTCTACACATTTTCAGATTATCTCTGATCTGACCAGAGCTCATAATCCAATGGAATAAACAGCTATAATCCAGATTTCTCAGAACAAAACACCCATAAGGTAACTGAGTTCAAATGAAGAAACTGGTGACCAGACTTGCAGACAAAACATCAAATACCAGTTGGTTAGAAGATTCTGCTCACACTGCATACTCGACTTATTATGATTATTACGGCTAGCTGATTCAATCATTTAAAAACTTGGAATCTTTACTTGTTGCCATGATTACTGATAGCACAGAGTATGTAAATGCTTTCAAGATTATTTTTTTTCAAGATTCAGAGTGGTGCTCAAACAGACGGAAATGCTACGAAACTCTGAGGATATGTTGGAAAAGCTGCAAAATTTAAGATTTTACTCACTAACTAATAATTTCACATGTGAAATTGACAATACGCAACAGTCTGGCGCCTTGTTTTGTGTTCTCTCTGCACTGCAATGCAATATTTTAATTTCTTGTACAGTACATTATCTTCCAAAATGTTCTCTCAACATTACTTAATAGTGCATATTCAAACAGCATTAGTATATAGTGTGAAATCTGGACTCTCTCCCAGTCTCAGTGAAGCACTCCTGGTCTCTCCTGGCTCTTTTTTAGATACATATCATCTATGGATAAACGCCAGTGTTCCAACAGACTTCAAAATTATATATATATTAAAAAAAATCTCCAACAGATTAACGTCTGTTGATTCCTGTATTACAGGAATAAGCCATTCATTGGTTACTAGTTAATCTTATCTGTCAAACATGTTGCATTTAAACAGACGCTGTCATAGCTGTGGTTCAGGGGCAGATCTGGACAAGGCAGCACATGAAATGTTGCTTATCTGAATCAAAACCCTGTCTGTCCTGAACTTGTACAGTACAGGTTGTAGGGCCGTCTTGAATGCTTTGAAGCTTCCTCCACTGCCATGATGATCGACATCCAAAACAGTAATTTAATGCTTTGGAGAGGCTGCTTTTTTTTTTTTTAATTATATATGCATTAGCCCAAAAATCCACAACAGTCGTAATCCTTCAATATTCAACATTGGCTTGGGCTACAGTCTATTTATTCATTAATGTATTTATAGGTCTACATATGAGCCAATTTGTTTTAACGGGGTATTTCATTTGATGTAATTATTGCATATTTCGTAGCCGTTTTTGTTTCGATAATAAGGAAAATTCTTTAAATCTGATTTTTGTCCTTGTCTCATTTGGCTCATAATTACAATAATGGCAAAGTATATAAGTAAGACTGCAAGTTTGAAGAGAGTATGATAGCTTGTGTTGCCCCAGCAAGGCTTCAAATATTCACAGGTAATACTCCATGAAGCTTCAAAGCCCTAAAAGTTGTACTTTGGACAGCCTTTACAGCTTGTCTGCTCACAGTTATTCACCAGGGGATGAAGAAGTGGCTTTCAGAGCACATTGCATGCATGTCCTTCCAACCATACTTTAATTGTCATGCAAGTGTTACACATTAAATAAATCATACAGTTAATGTTCATACCAAATCAATTTACATAGACCACATTTTGGAAGAGACTGGATGTTTCACAGAGGGTTTATGTTTTGATGTAAGTGTTTAATCTGTGGTCTGATAGCCAAAACATTTCACACCTCATCGCTGCTTTCAATATATAGTAATACTTTATACTAAAGCTTTAAAACTAATCTTTCATTTTGGAAAATTGAGTGATAATAGCATATGGTATAAATTCTTGATGGGGTACATTTGATACTGAGAGTATCTAAATCCACTATAAATAACTTTCCTGTCTAGTTCTCAGCAGTGTCATAATGCACTTAATCAAATGCAAACTGATACAGCATGTTCAACAGAGTCATGATGCCTGACAGGCTGAGGCTGGGATAACATGACACAACCATAAAAGTGAAATATTTGATGCAATGAGATTTGGTACACTTAAGTGTCTACATAATGAGTAATTTTACTAAAACTGTTTGGGTTAAGTTTTTCAAAGAGGAACACGTGCATCAAACAGTTTTAACATCTGACTGGATCTGTGTGCTGCCATGTATGTAACTACTGGCTTACAGACAAGCTCCTGTCAGACCCAGTTAACAGTCCAAACACTGACAAGTTGTTTCAACAACACTTGTGTTACAAGTGTGAATTCACTGAAATGCATCTGCATGGGTTCAGAGTTGCTGACATGTGTAAGAGTTCTCACTCTCCCCCTGCGTTTGCCAAATGGACACATGGCCAGCTGTTAAGTTTGTAAACACTGGACGTCATTATCTGAGTCATCTTGGGTGAGCTGTGTTTTGGCAGCATTGCATCGCTGCCACAACACTACATTAGAAATCACTGTTTTGCTGCTTGCACTGCTCCAAATGTTGGACTCCCAACTTAAAAAGCTGCTTCTAAATAAGCTTCCCTGCATATCTAATGCAATTTGGGTTGTTATGTAGCAGGCAGAGGGCTGCATCACATATTGTAAGTAAGTTTACAACACTTGCCACGAGGAGAGTTTCCCTCCTGCATATCCCACATGACAGCTCCTGACAGCAATACAGATAAAATGCGCACAACTCGCAGCCAACATGGTTTTCATAAAGCAGCTGCCAACTATAGGTCTGCAGCGGATTACACAGGCAAAGTCAGCTGCCAAGCCGAAGCAGTGGACTGCCCTGCTGCACGAGTAAAGCCTGACCTCAGCCTGGCCTTGGTGAGGGCAGGCGGAGGAGGAGGCTCCATACGGAGCGCTCCATAACCTTGCAACAAGACTACGCTAACTAGCCTGTGGGCTAACTGCTAAGTCCTAGCCGAGCTAACAGCGCAGCTTACCTTGATGCACGGCGACGTTGCAGCCGTGTCCGTCGCAGTACACCAGCGGGTTTTCCGCCCAGCCTCTCTCGTCAGAGCAAACACAGCAACCGCCGATCATCTCCTTCATATTATTCGTCGACAACTCGTCGTCCGCCGCCAGACAACGCTCGCCGGAGACCATCTACGAAGAAAGCGGACATGCGGAGGAATACGACATAAAGATGAACGGAAACCTTCGCCGAAGACGCCCCTCTTTCCCCCGCTGAGCCGCTTTAGGTCCCACTCGGTCGAAATGTCATGTTTTAAACGTATTTACGTCCCTTTTCGACACTGTATTTTCTCACCAAAACATCCACTTCACGGCGCGACGGTGAGGAGAAGAGGGGGTAACTCGTAGTGAACAGGAAACACGCAATGACGCAAGGCGCGTGTGTGCGCGTGCCCTCTGACAGGAAGTAGAAGGCGGATGTGATTGGACCGCCGCGAGCAGCGACCCATTTTGGTTCCACATGGCCGAGGTGGTTTGAAAGTTTGTGGCAAAGAGACTTCCACTGTCAAGTGACACTGTAGCAACATGGAGGTAGGCGAAGCTGCGGTGCGGTAGCGACAGAGAACTGCAGAGTTTTGCAGCCATGAGCAGCAGGACGTTTAGAAAACAGACGTGAATGTTGTTGACTGTGTGTGTTAAAAGTTTGTTTACAGCAAGAACTGTAGTTCTTGATCTGCTGAGAGGACTAGGGTGAGTTTGTGATGCATGGAGCACAGTTATAATGAAAGGAAATGTGAATATTTCCGTGTACACACTTAAAAAAGTTTTAGTTTCAGCATGTAAATCATGTTTGAATATACATGTGAGGTCACATCAGAGTGGAAATGATCAGTCCATCAATCAGTCAACCGAAAATTAATTGACAACAGGTTTGATAATTGATTAATCAAATGAATTAGCAAAAAAATATTCTCAGTTTGAGCTTGTCATGCAAGGATTTGCTGCTTGTGTCTGCTTCCTGACATTTTGCTAACTATTTATCATGTTTGTATTTTGGACTGAAAGTTGGACAAAACAGTACTTGATGAAGACAACTTGGGTTCTGAGAAATTTAAAAAGCATTTTACATTTTTGTATTTCCTAAAAATAATAAAGCAGCACAGTTATCCCTCACTGCACTGGACTGATTTTAAAGTCTAAATAATTAACCAATAAATCAAGAAACTGATTGGCAGAATGATCAGTAATGAAAATATTTGTTATTCGCAGGCCTGGATAAATTGTGTCTTCACACCTACAAAAAAATCCTTTTTTGTTCAGATAGGTTCAAGCTGAATAAACACACTTATACATATCAGTTTTTGCCGTAAATTCTGGACAGCTGCTGATTTTCCCTTTTGGATATTGGATTTTTCTGCATTTAAAATGTGTTGTATCATCTCATGTAACAATCCATTTGGATCACTGTCACTTTACTACCACTACTCTATAGGCAGGCTGCAGATTTGTAATTATCCTAGAGGCTTAATGATTCATTGTCATGCTGTAATGCAGTTTTCCAGATGCTAATTATGTTTGTACACATTCACACACACACATCCTTTAAGGTCAGGCTCGTAGGTGTTTTATTGCATGTCACTAAAAACAATAGTTAGATGATTAAAAAAAAAATTCGAACTGTGTGTCCATCATGGCACAAACAAGACAAGGACAAACAACAGCTTTTAAACAAGAATTCTTACAGTTTTAAAGTCATGAGAGCCATAGGTTTTCAGGAATTTTATTAGATTTTCTTATACAAAATAATAGCACACATATTTAAAAAATGAATCATAGTTTTACCTACACCTTTGAACATTCATTAGCTTGCGTTAGGACTTGTATTTTTCATGTCACTAAAAGATTTTTTTTCACCATGCCTTTTCAGTATGATAAAGAATGGTAAAGGTGTGTAGGCCCCATGAGTGTATAGAGCCAGCAGTCTTGAGACAGCAAGTAGAAAAGCTTTCCATTGTAAGACTGAATACCTTTATCTTTCAGAAATACTAAATAGGCTCTGAGAATCCTATAGCAGGCTGTACATCAGACCTGTCAATATACAGTTTTGTTTTGACAGCATCCCCATGCTGTTGCCAAGGATGCTCCAGAACACACACACACACACACACACACACACACACACACACATACACATACACATACACACATACACATACACATGCTATTCCAAGCACTCAGCTGCTGCTTGCATCACCGATTCCTCTGAGCGAGCTCCCGCTCTTGGTTTCCAGAGAAACGTAATGACTTGCCAATAATGCGCAAGAGCACACGAGCGTCCTCCGTGTAATATGGTGAGCGAGAGGTCCCTGGGAGTGCCTGCCCATTGTTTGCTTTAATTTCAAATTGCTCAAATGCTCCAGTCGACACTGGGCACTGCACTAAAAGGGGGTGTGGGAGGGATGGGGAGCTGGGGAAAAGGGAAAAAAAAAGTGAATTGTGTGTGGCAGGGGAAAACCTATTAGAGCTGGAGAGAACAAAGGGAGGCGAAGGAGGGGGCAGCGGTTGTGGAGGGGCCCATATAGCTACTGAAACACTGAAAATGGCAAATGATTTTTACAACTTGCACTTGATTAAGTCAAAGTCTGCACGAATCATGTATAATGTTCCTCGGGTTGTCAGAGAGGAGCTTTCTCTGAGACCGAAAATTGCAGCGACACTATCTGCCTCCAAGCACCATTGGTGGCCTCACATATAGCACTCAGAGCTTTTATATAATTTAAAGTATTCTGTGATTATAACACGACAGTCCTCACAGATGCTAGATGTTGGAGCTTTGTTTTTCATACTGAACATCCAGTTGGTGTTTGGATGAGGATCTCTAAATCCACGGCAACACCGTTCTCCTGAAGGCCTCGATCTGTTGGGAAAAATTAGCCGTCTTGTCTCAATCATATTCTTTTGCCATGTGAAGTTGACCAACTTGTGAAACTTGCACCAGTTTTCCACAATGCCAGCGTGGCCTGTAGAGCAGAATTTATGTCAAAGGCTACAGACTCTGTCAGAGCTTTCAACAGTTAAGCCTGTATATTGTGTAAAGTAGGTAGCCTGTTTTACTTGCACAGTCCAGCGGTGAAGTCAGACCTGGGAGAGAAAGGAGAAATAAACCAAAGACTGCAACAACATCCTCAAAAACTACACTCAAATGTGGCATTTCTCATTTTATTTATTTTGCAGTTTGCAAGCATGTAAAGTAACAATATAGAAACGGTGTAAATAAAAGGCTTTAATTAGCTCTCCTGCAGTATGTTCATTCATATTCCCCCATATGTTTTTTTTTTCCATGTCTTCTTTGGTCTACGTTTCATTGTCAGTACTGTCACTTCACAGCACTTGAGATTTAAAAAGTCAGAGGGCTCTCATGATTGGGTCCTGGGCATGTTTGCATAGGCTGAGTGAAGCTTTGTGGTCTCTCTGTGCAGGATGAGGAACGTGTAAAATGCACTGGGAGGAAAGACAACACTGGGAAAAGCAGCCCCCACACCCACAGACTTCTATGTAAGCTGCGTCTGAGATGATGGCATTGTGTTAAGGCATTGTATACACAAACGTTGGACACACTTAATTGCCTGCCAGTTATTTATTTTGTCTGATGGTTTCTGCTCTTTATAGATTTCCTAACTACATCTATTTAAAGGGGTTTAAGTGTTTGTTTTTTTAACATTTATAACTTCTCCACAAGACCCAGACGGAGCAGGGTTAGTTTGAGATGTCGCATCAGTATAAAATCTAAATTTCTCCCAAGTGTGTGTGTGTGTGTTACAGGGGAACTCTGCAGAACACAGTCCGAGAGGAATGTTTAGCTCCAACAAACAACCACTGACAGCTGGGACTTTTATTTTGAAGCAATTGTGCTTTCAAACAGATGCTTGTTTTCCAATCGGTTCATCAATGAGGAATGGGTATTTTTCAGGGGTGTCATGAATGTAAAATGTCCTTGCTAAAAAAAAACAAAAACCAACCTAACACTGTGTATGTCGCGTTCAAGAAAATATGTCGTGTGACATATGTGATCAGTTTTTACACAGCCTATCCCAGCACATACATTTAGTCTATTATTCTTTAAGCCTGCATGGTTAAATTGAAACAATGAAAACAGTGTTTCACAGACAAAGAAGCACTCACACACACAAGTTCTTCATCCCGTCTCGTGTGTGCTGGATACAAACGTCCCTGAATTTGTTTCTTAACTGTTGCATTAATACAGTAAGTTTAGTTAAGATTATTCACCTGCAGCAACACTAATAAATGCGTCATTAAGTTTAATGGAGCCTTATATTCTGTGAGGTGGTAATTATAGGCTATACACAACTCTTTATAGATATTTAAGTAGTATTTTTTATCTCTATAGTATGGATATACTTGGGTTGATTCATGTCTTTCTTGTGGTTTATGGCAGTTTATGGTACATTTAATATCAGTTGTAAGGGCTGTGATGGTTGTGACAGATCATGCATTACCATCTGTCTCATATGATTTTTTTTCTCCTCATAAGACAGGACGTGTTGGGAGCTATTGGAGGCATTATTTCTTTATCAGTTATTCCAGTGTAGTTTTTCGATCTTTGGGAAAGCTGCAAAGGCTGAAATGACCCAAATGGCGAACTGAGCCCAACACTCCCGAGCCATGATGCCTCTTTCTTGGTCACACACCACATTGAGACCCATCAGTATTTGCCCATGGTCTCCTCTCTGGTCGGCGAGTAGCACAGGGGCCCAGGAAAAAAATACAAACAGTCCCAACACGACGGGGTGAAAGGTGAAGAGAGCCCTCCCCCCACCACTGTCCGCACACACTTCAGGCTCGGATTGCATGTAAAATCACATTCTCCCGGGGTGGTGGGGGGTGGAGAGGAATTCATTGTTTTGGCATGGGGCAGTGGGTTTGTGTCATAAAAAGTCTATGCTCTTACAAGTGCCTGCGCCTCCTTGACCAAGTGTCTCCATAAAACTCGATGCAAAACAAATGACTCGGAGCTGCAGGAGCAACACGTTTGCTTTTGACGAGTGTTGGAAAAGTGAAAGAGTTTGGAGGCTTGCCCACACCAAAAAGATTTTTATGGCCATGTGAGGTTATAAAAATTTATGAAATTCACCAAATGAAGCAGTTAAATAAACCTCGGCCAAGGTTTCCACGTCACGAGTGTATGGAGTGTGTAGACTTTCTATATTTTGCAAGCCTGTTAAATTGAAATACACTTTTGTCCGTCTCTGTTTATATTCTTTAAACGGTCTTGCATTCCTGCTCGGGCATTAAAATGTAGGTTACACTGCGCAAAGCTGTGGAGCAGTGGTCATGTGTGTGCACTGGTCATGTGTGTAGAGGTTCTGTCCTCACCAATCCGTCTATGTCCCCCATTAAGCCGCTCTTCCACCGTGAAGCAGTGGAAAATAGGGAAAAGTAAAGCAGCAGCCACGAGGCGAACATCCGCCATGTTTACTTTAAATTAAAAACTAAACGCTGCAATCATTTATATTTCACTTTTAGATATTTTAACCGTGTGCCATCATTGTTCCTAACGTGATCCAGGTTACAATGTTACGCACACTGGCTCAACTCCAAGCCCCAAACATATCAGATTAAAGCGAGTTTTGGTGGTTCCCCCTCCATGCTGCAAACACACACACACCTTTGCAAGAGTATTCTAGCGTCTATCACATTTTGAGCCTAAAGTGCAACATTTACTCTTCCCCGGTTTTTCCCCCCGTTCCACCAGCACACTGCCGGCTCTTGTGAGAAACCTCCCCCGTGCTTCAGCTCTCTCCTTCGGCCACTCGGGTCTCGTCTCCTCCCCTCCGGTCCCGACCAACATCCAGGCGCAGGAGAGGGTGGAATAAGTGCCCTGTGGCATCTGCTGCATCACAGATCTGCATAACAAAGAGTCCCCGGTCTTAATTGGAAATACTCAAATATGTACATATACACAAGGTTATTTTTATTCAGTAATTATGACATTAGTATATTGTTTTAGGATGTTTTAGATGGAGCTCAATTCAGACTGTGGGATGAGCTGAGAGTTAAATTTAAAAATAGTGATCATGGTGACAGCATGGGGTATTTATCACGTGTAATAGCACGGATGTTTGAGAAACTTCACCGGAAGATATTGTAGAAAATTCAACGTGATATAGACAGTAATTACAAGCTAATTTTTAAAGTATTTTATTTTTTTAATTTTATTTTATTGTCTAGCTATTTTGTGGGTCATATTTTATAAAGTTTGTTGTGTTTTAAGAATTGTTTCAAATAAATACCCCTAATATTAATAAGTGTGTTTATGGATATTCCACGTGAACAAGTCTCTTGAATAGACTGCTGCTGTTTTCTGTGGATCATCGTTGCGATCTTTAACCCTGTGTTTAGGTGTGTGTGTGTGTATGTGAGGGGGGCATGTAAGACAGTGTTGAGCAATGCATTTAGAAATATTTTTTAAAAATAATTCAAAAGCATGTACGGTTTCCCATCGACATCCCAGGTCAACAAAATTGTTGCTGACTGATCCACGTTGCAGAAGCTCCACAAACGCCAACCGGTTGTCCACAACTGCTTTGCAATCTTACTATTTGGTGATATGATATATAATATTATAGGACAATAATACCTTATGGAAAGTGCACGTGAGAGGTCAGTTTCGACGTGAACCAACTTAGGTCAGTAGAAGAGAAGTGGATAGGTTGCACGGTTTTAAATAGTCTGCATTCAAGTGACAAGACTTGGCATGTGTTACGATAAAACAATGAGCACGCATCAGTTAGACCCACCTTTATTGGCTATGTATATGTACACATAACATAACATTTTTGCATTGTTCTCATGCACTTACACACAGCAAGTTAAACAACACAGACAATTAAAGGAAGAGAATTGCACACACACACACACACACACATATATATATATTTACAAAACGATCAAATTGCAGTGGTCATGACGTGGGATGAATCAAGCAGCAAGAAGCCTCGACTGTCAGTCCCCCCCTGCATCTCCCAGGCCAGGCACGGTGCACTGTGGCTCTGGGATCTGAGTTATTCCCCCGGGGATCCGGACCTCAACAAGCTGCCCCTCCTCTCACTTCACTCTGCTGCTGCATCCGTGAAACTCCGCGTGCCCCTCGTATTAATGCTGTCATATAGAATCAGCACGTGAAGGGCGAGTTTTGCTGCGAGAGGAGCTCAACGTGCAGGTTACTGGTTGTGTTCACAGCCACGAGAATGCAGGTCAGGTGACCTGTGGCTGTGTGGGAGTTGAACTGGAGTTTACTGATTGTGAAGTGATTGGGGCAGCCTATCAGACATATATTCACTGATAGCTGCACAGAGGCGACCTACACACACACACACACACACACACACACACAGAGAGAGAGTGACCTCTTATGATGTGTCTTAACTGCAACCCTGAGCCTAACCCACGAGTAACTTGCGCGGTGTGTAACAGCTTTCTGCGGCTTATCCAGTAAAATATAACCTACTTTATAAATAGAAGGAGCTTTTTCACACTAGAGGCTACTATAATTATAACTTTTAATTATCTCTACAGATTCTATGCCACAATGCGCACAGCCGCTGTAATGTAAGCTCTTAAATTAGATAAAAATATTTCAGTCACAGTTCGACCCAAATCACAGTCCCCGTATATAGGTTAACATTTCAGGGCGCAACACCATAACCCTGTCATCCAAATACGTGCGTACGCGTGTGTGTGTGCCTACAGGTACCTCCATATATTTTCCATTAAGCCCCATTCATGTGCTGTTTTCTCTATCTTATTTAATACGCACGATCTTGTCTGTAGGTCCATGGCCACCACGTTAGTGATTATACTCCACGGTCCAATATTGCGTGGATTTTGTGGCCACGATCCAGTCACATTCAGAGGTTTAACAAGGAGCGATAATAACAACGCCTACGTACATAACACGCTGTTTGATGTAACACCGAGGTAACACCGATGCTATTCAACACACAGTGAATGGTCTGTAAATAAGCAAATAGGCTTAACATTGTGGAAATGAACATGCCCAGTCTTGAGTTTGGCCCCATCGCGCACAGCGCTGCCCGGTGAGGAACGGGCCACAGGGGGATTCACGTGTTTTATAGATAACAAAGACGGAACATAACGCGGGGAGTATTGGGAAAATATGGCTCAGGGGCGAAACACAATAGTCAGTCCAAACATCCTTGCGAAGGTCTACCGGTAATTCAAACAATTAGCCCTTATAATGTAGTGCACAGGCACATTATTTGGACAGCAGTGTGGGTGGTGGCTTCAGCCTATACGTTTGTCTTGATTTCTATGTGGTGTACGCGCATGTGTGCGTGCGGGCATGTGCGTGGATAAGGCGTGCGTCTTTGACATTGTGCGCCTTTATAAGTAAGTGTGTGCGTATGCGCATATTGTGTGCATGTTGTAAGCAAAGTCAGAGCGTAGTGTGTGTGTGTGTGTGTGTGTGTGTGTGTGTGTGTGCGTGTGTGTGTGTGCACATGCAATATGCACGTACGCACAGACAAAAAGTGAACATGTGTGTTAAATATTACGCACGACACCGGACAAACAATTCCAGCAATGAGCACGTTATATTCATTCATCCCACAATACCCTGTGTTCCTGTTCCCCCTGTAATAAAAAGCTACTTGTTGATAGTGCTATAAATATTTTTAACACAACAGTATATGTTTGTAATACAAAAAATAGATTTTATAATTGTTGCTCCATTATGTGTCGTTAAAAAATTAACGCTGGATCTTAATGGGAATGTTCAGTGGCTGCAGCTTTCACCTACATTGTCTAGAAAAATCTTGTGGGAAAAGCAACCCTGACTCTGCACTTTTAGCCTGTCCAATCAGTGTTCACGTTGTTTTAGCAAGAGTGAAAAGTAGGGTACAATTTAACGGGGATTTGTCGGTTTAGCATGACTCCACTAAATACGCGTAAATATCATTTCTAGTGTTTGACGGTATTTAAAAAAAAAACCCCTCTAAATATGATAGTTGTAGGCGCAAATGCAGAGGGGTGCTACACCCTGCTTTACACCACATTTTAAATTATTACACACACACACACACGCACGCAATTGAAAGGGAAAGGGTATTAAAAGCACTGGAAATGCCGATGAAGTCATTAAGGTACAGCCAGACAAATAAATATAAGCCTACGCAGTGTGAGCAAATATTGTAGGATAAGTAGGTCAGTCTATAGTCAACCTTCGAGGAAAAAAAATCATATGGACGCAAAGCTAGAGCCAACAAAAGCAGATGAGTTGAGCCTTGGTCAGGGCAGCAGCCTAAACGTGGAAAAGCAGCTCTCCAAGTGTACAAAGCAAAATGTCTTTGTTTAAGCTGCGCTGCGTTCACACACATCAAACCGCCTCAAACACCCGGAGTGTGGAGTCATTTTACCAGCACACTATCGATTGCATGTGCCGCGTGCATTTTGATGTGGACCGAAAAGGGGAATAAGCACAATACATTCCAGTCTTATCATGACACTTCACAGGCTCAGGCTACCTATTCTGGTCGTACACGCACCGTGGACCGGGGTGCGTTTTCTGCAGCTTTTTGAAATATGAACTTGTCATAACTGCATTATTTACTCTAACAGCAGAGTCTGTGGGCACAATTGTAAACTATTGTGATGGTAGGGTGTGTGAGGGGGTGGGGATGGAATATCCATTTTTATTGCATCACCTGTCAGCGGCGTCCAATGGGCGTCGACTCCGAGGGCATTAATTGATGAAGGTGTCTCCAGACTGGCGCACCTCCCCTCTCTGTCATTTTATTTGTGGCTCAACCAGCAGCCAGAATAGCAGCTGCATTTTAGCTCTTATTCTGTTTCTCTCTGACTCTCTCTCTCTCTTTCTCCCTCCCCTCCACCCTCACAACTCCATCTCCCTCCCTCCCTCCCTCCCTCCCTCTCTCTCTCTCTCCTCTCGCTATTTTATCCCTCTGGCTGAGGCAGTGGTGTACACCTACCCCTCGTCCTGCTGCCGACCAGAGGGGAGTGGAGCCGGCAGAGGCAGGTAGCAGCAGCCCCGGCTTGGTGGACGCATCCATCGCATTCCTCCACCATGCCGGACCGGGGCAAGAGGCGACGAGTGGATGCTGTCAGATCATTCAACCTATTAGACACCGGCAGCTCCATTTAAGTCCGCATGTCAAAGTTTGCATTTTCATGACGCAGCAGCAGCAGCAGCAGTGTGGATGGATTAAAGGTATGAGCAGGATGCCTTGAGCTCGCGACCCCATGCCATTTACTGGTAAATCCATAATATACTGAGAGTGACTACATGGATTAATACATTGGATGCATAAAACATGGGAGACCTGGAGTGTGGCTTTGAGGAAATGCAAGGAGTGAGATTGGGATACCTGCTCATCAAAGGCAAGCAAATGTTTGCTTTGTCTCAGGTCTTCACCGACCTGCTGAAGAACATCCCTCGGACCACGGTGCACAAGCGCATGGACCACCTGAAGGTAAAGAAGCACCACTGCGACCTGGAGGAGCTGCGGAAGCTTAAAGCAATAAACTCTATAGCTTTCCACGCCGCTAAATGCACTCTCATATCGCGGGAGGACGTGGAGGCTCTGTATTTCTCCTGCAAGACGGAGCGGGTGTTGAAGTCCAACAAAAGGAAAGCGAAAGCGGTGGGTTCCCCCGGGGGTGAGGATGCGTCCCCGGGGCTCCTCCGTGCGGACGCCGAACTGTGGAAGGAAAAAGTTTGGTTTAGTTTGCACGGTGTCCCGGAGACTCTCACACTTCACAACAAAACGAGCAGGAGGCGAGAGCTGACTCCTTGCCTTACCGACTCCAAACTACCTCAATTTTACCACAAAACCCACGGACGGGAGTTCCGTTCGGCGACTAAGTCCAGTCACAAACACTTTAAAAACTATGAAACAGCTAAAATAACAGGGAACCGCGTTACTTTGAGCCAAAGGCACTCGTTTTTCCGGAGCGCGGTGAGCCGGCAGCCGGTGGTGCTTCAGTCCGCCATAGCTGCTCAGTCCAGGCTCTCGCGCTCAGCCGGCGACCTACTTCACAAAAGGAAGAGGAGGCGCGAGGGGGGCGGCGGCAGGGACAGCGCGAGGCACTCGTGGAGCAGAAGCAGACACGCGCACCACCACGTACCACCGGTGCTGCTCGTACAACCCAAATCACCCGGCAGTCACGGGACTTCTTTCGGTGCTTTCCACCTCGGTCCGGATTTCTATCTCGACCCCAGACCTCACCATCATCACCACCACCAGCATCACCATCATCATCATCACCACCACCACGAGCCGAGTTTCCCGGAGAGTTACAGCAGCGACACCGAGTCCAGCACCTACTCAGACCGCGCGTACCCAGACTCGGACTTTGGGTCCGGCTTCTCCACCAGCAGCAACTCCGGGAGCTCCGAGGAGGAAGAGGAAGGCGAGGAGGAAGATGACACGCAGTCGGAGAGTTCAGAGGTCAGCTCAGACGAGGAGGAGAGCTCCACTCAGTCCGACTCCAGCTCTGTTTCTAGCCGTGTTTCGGTCCAGAGCATCCGGTTCAGACGGGCCCGGGTCGGTTCTCTCGCCAAAACTCTCCACACTAGTAAAGCACCTTTGGTCCTGCAGCCCACGTTTCACTACAACAACCAGCATCAACCAGAGAAACACAGGACACTGGGCCATGCTGCAGCCTCACAGACAGGCGACAGCAGACAGGAGAAACATCAGAAATGTGAGTTTATCTGCAGTGACACCAGAAAGGACTTTGGACCCTTACAGCCACCCACATTTAACCCAGCTGTCATGGGGGAGAGCTTTTTCACTGAATCCAAAAGGGAAACGCTGTTTGAGGCAGATCCAAACAGGGCTGACCATGTGGACGAGCTCCCCCCTTATTCACCGGGACCCAACCGGAATAAGGCCTTTCACCCCTCACGCAGGACACCGGGGCAGCCCACCAAGTGCCCCCCGGGACTGAGCGCGCAGTGTGACCAGGACAAAGACGCCAAGCTCCCCAAATGTAGCGACAAAAGGGAGGCGAAAGCCAGCTGCGTAAAAGTGCCCAGTCCACTCAAAAAAATAAAGACCGAGCCGGAGGAGCTGTGTGTGACCGCCGCCCCCCACCCGGACAGCGGCAGGACAGCCAGGACACCACCCTTCAACCTCCACAATGTGAAAGTTAAAGTGGAGGAAAGCTGTGATGAATATGAATACCAGAGCCAGGCCGCTGTGGTCAAATGTAAAGGGGATAAGACAGAGAGCAGCAATGGCCAATATCCAATCAAACACGGGGACTTTTTCAACAGCGGGATTAAAGCCACAGAGAGGAGCCCCGATGTGGCCCCCAGGTCCCCCTGTGGTCCTCAGGAATGCATGAGCACCCAGGACTCCCCATGTATCGAAGAGGGGGAGCACAGGAACAAAAACTGCAGGGCTCCGGTGCTGGGGAGTAAAAAACTCAGAGTTTCCAGGACGCAAACAAAACAAAATGTGCCCAGAGTCAACAAGGCTGCCTCTTCCTGCTCTTCTGCCTCTTCTACTTCTTCTTCTTCGTCTTCTTCTCGTCCAGCGGGCTGCGAGGAGGTATCCACTGAGGAATTACCGAGCAGACGCAAACGCAGCAACGCGAGCACTGTAGCATCGCCTGCAAAAATGCCTTTCAGCCTGATGGCAAATTTCCCATCCCCGCCGTCGCTGGTTGTTGGCAGCGACGGGGATTTGTGCCCTGCTTACTCCCTGAACTCGCTGAGGGGCCCCGGGCCTCCCCCTCCGTCCCACCCCGTGTGGAGGTGGCAGCCAGGCGGCCAGATTCTCCCTCCCCCACACGCTCAGAGAACTAGGAAATACTGAGCTGGTTTTTCAAGCAAAGAAAATAAAAGGGCCCCCACCGTGTCCATCTGAACGCAGTCTTAACGTGAGCTCACCAAATTGCTCGCAACTTTATCGGTGTTTATTATTATTTTTCTGTGAATGGGTTTACATTCCGCTTTGTTTTGAAGTTTGATCGAGGAAAAAAATCAACATGATCCCCCTTCTGGAGCCTCAGAAAACGCCCACAGGACTGTGAGACACCGCTCGTGGATTTTACGCTTAACAAAAACTTGTGTTTTAAATAAGCTATCAATCCTAAGCAATATGTTAGGTTCTCCTTATTGTGTTTACTTGACTATTTTCTGATTATTTCTTCTTCGCTTTTCTATGCTCGACCTGTTGGATTGTATGGTGCCAGGGTTTCACTGGGTTGCGCTTTGTCTAAAAGAGGAAAGAGGGGTTTAAAAAAAAAGAAGCCCACAGCATTCCTTGAGACGAGGCTACTCTTAATCTAGCTGGGGCTGGGAGCAAGTTTGGTTAAATCAGAAAAAAATCAGGGTTTCCCATTCTGTGCCACCTGGTAATATTTTCTATATCAAAGCTGTGTTTTCTTTCATGGCTGTCATGTTGACCAGCTTGGCCACATTGGCCCATGTGCCCAAGTGTTCAATTTCAGAGAATTATTAAAAAATTGGTTTTATTAGTGTCTATCTATACATGCTCACGGTTAAGCCTTTATTAGATTTGACAGGAATTTAGGAATTTATTGGTGGTTGTGGGTGTGTTTTTTTTCCTTTTAGAGTGCTTGTCATATAGTTTTCAGTCTTGTTTTTATTTCTGCGGAGTATTTCCTGGTTTGCAAATGTGTGACTGCGCACAGACGCAGGCCCAGTCACAACACAGGCCTTATGTACAGACAATCAAAAAGAAATAAGGCTCAGCCCTTCACAGCACGTTAGATCACCACGATAGACTCGAGTCATGTCCCTCCTGGTCCACTTGGCCACCGATTTCTCCTGCACACGATGATACGTGTGCCAAGGCTATAGTCTGTATTTGCGTAAAAGCACGAGTTTGAAATAAATGAATAAAACACAGACAAAATGACAATATCCAAGACAGGCTTAGGATGGGATGGGATTCAGGAGTCACAGTGGGGAAAAACAGCACCAAAACAGCGTGAAACACCTTCTAGCTACTCTGGCTACTCAGAAACAATGCGACAAAGCACAAGAGATAGGCTTAAATGCATTGCACTTTGATACTGTTTGGGGTCTTGTTTCAGCTTTAGGGTTTTCTGACTAGCCTGTGAAATGATGTCTGAGAGATGCTGATAGAAAAACAACAAAAAGATGAGACTGTTTAATTTGGATGTAGACACAAAGGCCAACATTCATTTGACTGTTATTTGGATATGTAAGAGTCACCCATGTGTGAGTGTCTGACCATGCCATGATGGTTTTCTGATTTCCTATAATTCAATAATATGCTAATTTCCGTGGAGCCATTGTTGTTCATTATTATATTTTTAGTGTAAGTCAATTGTGTGGTTCTGAGCTGGACAAAAACGCCAATTATTTCCTCTTGGACATCCAAATAGACTTTAAAATATTGCTTTCTGTGTTTGTCAAGCACATCACCATGTCATCACCTTTAATGTAGCCTTTTGAATATGGCCGCTCAGTGAATGTAGTCCCCCAGACCTGTTTGATTTGCTCCCTAAATTCAGCCAGAGACTTCAGTGCAAAACACCTTTAAACGGAAGTAAATCAAGTGGCTGAAGCTGCACCTACATGTAGGTATTCTAAGTAAATGTGTAGATGTTTTTTAATGGCAGTGCAGGACGCGCTCTGCTAATTGGCAGGCTTTTCTGTCTGCGACAAAGAGAGGCCCAGCTTATGGCGAGCCAGATCACAACAAACCCAAAGCCCGTGAATGATGTCAGCCTCACAAGCACAGCAAAGGGTGCATTCATTCAGAGGATTGTAGAAACTATTTAATGGGTGATTGTAAAAAAAAAAAGAGGCAGAGAGAAATGTACAAAAAGTGAGTTTCATTCTGCCTAAATCAGTGTGGATACATGTGGTAGATGATTAAAGCACCTCTCTGCAGCCATGAAGCCCCCAAAACTCACCGTGGGCCTTACTCCCGAGGCTGGAGCGACTATTCAAACTTGAACTTATATTCTCAGCCTGTAAACTGGCTATTTTTTGCAGCCCGTGACACAAGCTGGTATATGAGCAGGCTAGCAGTAAAAACGGAGGGGGTTGCACAGGGTTGAGAGGGGGAGTTGCTGTGTTGCAAGAGCGAAGCTTTCAACCTTTAATCCGCATGTCAAAAGCATAGGCTGCACGGCATAGGAAGAAGAGGAATAGCCTGCGCCCAAAGCAGTGCGGGTTTTGCCCCCCTGACGCACCAGCCTATTCTCACGCAGCACTCACAATGCACGGCCGAGGGACGGAGATGGTGGTAATGGCCTGTTGGGAGGGTCTTTCCACCGTTAAGACAAATAGCTCTCTGACAGTGACGCTATCAATGTAAACAATTGCATCGTGCAGCAGCTAGAGGCTGCGTGCACTCCTCCACCACCACCACCACCCCCCCACACACCTTCCTCCTCCTCTTCCCCACTTCCCTGCCCTCCTCATTCACCCATTTACTTCGCTTTTTTGATACAATACTTGAGGTCAGGTTTTTGACATGGAATTTGAAGTCACTGGTTGTTTATATGAATCTGAATATTTATTTTTGTGAATTTTTCTGGGGTTTTTCTTGTATATTGATTTTTTTTGTTGTGAATATATATAGAACAACTGCACTCGAAATGGAAACTTGAACGGTGGATTTCTGAAGCACTTTCCCTTTCTTTTTTTTTTTTTTTTTAATTATGAAGCATTCATTAAACGCGACTGAGTGTAATTATCAGACTCTTTCTCTTTCTTTTGAGTTGGACAATCATTTGTTGTGGTTAACACATTTAATGATGGAGAAATTGGCCTGGGATTTGCATTAAGAGAGGGTTATGAAAACAAAGAAATTAAGTGATTTCAAACTTTGTTTATGGGGCTTCTCTTTTCTTTTTTCAATCATCTTTTATTTTGAGAACGCAGCTGCTTTTCTTGTGTTGCAATACTTTGCCGTTAAATGTCCTCAACCTTCCAATTTACTCTGTAACACGAGTAATTTCATAAATGTTTAAAAGCGTTTAGGGAAATCAGATATACCCAGTCTCCAATTAAATAACAGATAAGGTTTTGTCCTGAGGCAAAGAGGTCTCACATTTGAAAGGAAATAGACCCCAAATAGATCTACAGTAGAGCTTATCCACATTGTGCGCAGTTTAAACTAACAATAGACCTAATAATGACTGGCGGTAAATACCCCTCAAACATGGCTGCATACAGTATCTCCAGTTTGCCTAAACTCTTCTATTAGTGAGGGAATCCCTTCCCTGGTGTATTTAAGGGGGGTGTGCGACGGAAGAAGTGGTAGGCCTGCGGAGCCTGCAATAATAACAAGAGGCAAACCGCAGACATTTACGCATGCAGCATTTCCAACCACTGGCACATGAGGTGCTGCGAGCCTGTTCGCTTTAATACATGAAACAGACTCCTGCAGGGACGCTTAACGTTTGTGCAACTCATAAAACAAACAATATTGTAGCTTGCATGCGTTTGCAGGAAGCTTGTGTGCAGAGGTGGCCTGTGCGTCGAGTAAAACGTCATAACACCCTTCGATTATGTGCTGCAGCAACACTACAAGTACATATCGGATTTTTTAAGAAAGGGGGGATGTAGAGTATAGAGGTATCATGGGGATAAAATACAATAAAGTAAACTAATAATTCACATCCATAGGTACCCGTATGGACACACAGGAATACAGCTAAACTCGCCTAAAGGCTATTCACAATATCGTGCGCAGCGCAGGACCATGCAACTTTCCTAAGAAAGCTTTGACCAGACTTGCTGTTCGCTCAATCTGCCATGTTTGACGTGATGTTTCCCTGATTAATGGGACTCTGCGGTATACGGTCCAGGCCAAAGCCCCGACGTTGATAAGGGGAGCCGGGGCTGGCAGGCTGTCTGGCCCCGGCACGGCTGCTGTTGCTGCTGCTGGAGCCTGGAGGGGCCATACTGGGAGCAGAGACAAGCCATTATACTGCTGCTGGCGTTTCAGGGTTAAATTCCAGTGCGGATTGGGAACCAGTAGACTGTAACTTCTATAGAATAACAATAGAAAGAATACGTGAAAAAGAACAAAACAAGCCTTGACAGAATTTGATTTTAAATAATAAAAAAACAAAGGTTTCTATAAAGAGTTCAGCTTTATATCTGTGGCTGACCGCATGTTTGGGAAACGAAGTTATGGGTAATGCTGACAGACACATGCCGCGTTCAGGTCAGCACTTTGCATTGATCTTTGAGACAATTAAATACACGGAGACCGATAAAAGCTGTCAGGACGTTTTTATGTTTAATCTCTCAACTGTAAAGTATTTGCCTGCCACTCACCGCTTCACACAAGGTCACTCACAAGCTCATAATATTTAGGGTGTGAAATATTAATAAACAAAACAAAAGGGGAGGATTTGTAAAAGATTCGTGTGTGTTGTTGAAAGGCTTTTAATGCATCACCAATTACGCAGCAGTACCTCTTTTTTCTTTCTGTGTTTTTTCTCTGTCTCTGGATGAATTAGTGGAGCAGAGGAGCCACGAAAACTGCTCTCTGCTTGATAAAATAGTTTGACACGAAGCTGTAGCAGCGAGACCTGCAGATTGCATGCGCACACGTTTTGCTTTTCTGACATGAAGCCTGTGTGGGAGCACTGCTGCTGCTGCAGGACGGTGACCTGCTGTGGGTGGAATAGCATTTGCATCGTCAACGTAAAATTAAAATTAAAACAATGCTGAAAGAAAACCCAATATTTATTAGAATTAAGGGACAAAGTAGAGTTATATTTAATCAGAATATAACTGAAATTATTTAAGTAATTCAGGACTTTTTCTTAAAGTTATTGCGCAGAGAGACTTTTCAGTTGCATGCACAGTGCGTCACACACAGTCTCTGGTTTGGGCTCCTGATAACACTCAAGCTTTTTTGCTCTCTGGACGTTTAGATGGCTGACTATAACTTTACAGAGGCCATGCATTCAATAACTATGTCAGTAAGCTGACTGTTTGATGCTTATAGAGAGGACATTTATTGTATTTAATTCCAAAATAAAAGCTTGCCCCTTTAATTAAGTGAAACACCACGCGCACCACGTTTCAGTGTGACTGCATCTGTGACCCCATGTGACTACACAGAGAGCAGAGCTTCTGTTCAAAGTGTAAAACAAACTTTCCCCATGAGAGAACTCCCTATAAAGTAATGGCTCCTCCGCGCGCTAAAGTGAGCGCGCTCCTCTGTGTGACCCGTGCGCTTTTCCCTCTTTACCGTGAATTTATACAAGCTACAGATCTGAGAAACAGGGTGGATTAAATGAACAATAAAACCTCGTCTTTTCTCTCCCCACTCCCACATCTCTCTCTTCTTGGTATTAATATTTTGACCTTTTTTGTGGTACGAGCTGTAAGCACTTTCACGCTCCAACAGTTGTGCGTTTAAATAGAGTTTGAGTTACATGAAGGAGCGTAGTTTAATGTTTGAAGGGAGGCTGTTGACAAGAGAACTATCGAGAGCTTTATTGTAGCCCAAGTTTTAATTTGCAACCTTGTTTTGGTTATATTATTTTTAACAACGTACCCTTCTTCAGCTACAGCCTTTGGGTATGTTACTTTTACATTTTGGTGACTGGCAATCAATCAGTGCGCCTTAAAGTCAGAGACCTGCATGAATAAAAAATAAGTAGTGCAAAGGTCAGGGCCTCATAACACTATGAAATTCATATAATCGTGCAGCAAAGCAAAGCAGTGATACAAAAGCACAAATAAGAATCAAGGGATTTTTAATCTGGTCGTCTGCACCAACATCCCGAAGTTTACATCCCTATAATAACTGCCATCCCACTCCACTCTTGCGCATGCATTTCCTTGTAGTTCATCACCACGATCGTGGCTCCACACGAGGGAGGAAACTGCCGGGGAAACAGCGCTGCCTCTGCTGGGTGTTACCCGGCATCTCCCCGCACAGACGCGGGGTCAGAGGGAGGGATGGCGGCCTGTGTGGAGAGGAGCTGGGAGCAACTCTGCTGCTGCAACTTTGCCTTTGTTAAAAGTCAGATGGAGTGTTTCAGTGCGGGATGAGACATTGGTTAGTTTGTCACCGCAATTTAACAAAAACAAAAAATATTTTTTACTTAAAATTCTATTGAAATTTACCAACTCCATATTTAGGCTCCTGGTTACACAACATAGATTCTTTTAATAGACATCCTGTAAAGGCACAATGTCAAAGTGTATTATTATTACTGGTAATAATATTAATAATCATCTGTATTATATTGATTTTTATTTTTACTTTTTAGAGTTATATACCAAAAAAATCCGACTAAAATGTGTGATCTTGCTCAAGTGACTCAACTCTGTGTTTTCCAGCCTGCTTGTGTAACATAAAGTCAAATGATCTCGAGTTAATAACTGACCTCAGAGCGCTAAAAGCACGTTTAGAGAAGACACAGGGAGCCCACAGAGCTGACGTCTGGGAGGATTTCCCTGGCCAGGGGGACTGCATGGGGGGAAGGAAGGGGAAAACCAGCACTGGAGGGCTTCTGCTCGGTCATGGAGCTCAACTCCATTTGTAAAGGCTTTTCTGCGGACAGGAGAGAGCCAGATGTAGCCCTAATGTTGAATGGAGCATGGAGACTGGAGCAACTTTGAACATACAATTCAATCAGTTATCAACAAGCCCCCCGACTTCAGTGACGTGTCTCGGCCTCGGGTGCAGCTGTAAGCCCGGTGTTTAGGCGATCAGAGGGAGGCAACACTGATCGGAATCACAGGGAGGTTTACACAGGCCATGTTAGGTCTCTTTCATCCAGACACGTATCAACACTTAAATGGCTTTTATTCGTAAAACCTAAACCTGCTATTACCTCTGCTTACTGTTGGCCTATATTGTGTCTCCCATTAGAGGTTTATATATGAATTATTCATCATTTAAAGACCTATAAAAACAATTAACACATATATTCAAAAGTGTTTTAATGTCTAATACTTGTGTGTTTGTGGAGCTGATTTTATTACAAATTATTAAAACATTTTTTCCCCGTGAAGGCTGAGAAACTGCACTAAATAAAAACACGACAAACTCAGCTTTATGTTGTTTTTAAACCTTACCAGTATCCATCCTGTCAGTCAATGTGACACAGAAAAATGTTGTTTTCAGTTGGAAACAGGACACGCAGCTTAACTAAAACCCTGTCAGCTCTATGGACATAAAATACCTCAACATGTAAACCAAGATATATATTTTCAAAAACATTTATTTTGCAGTGACCCACATTTTATGTAAAGATAAAGTCTGAAATTCCTGTTGTCCATTTGTTTTTAAAACATGCCTAATCCCATTACATTCATGATTGAGCATGTGCCATGTATGAGCATGTTTTACGATCCTTAACTTGTCATTTTAATTAATTATTAGTATTATTATTTTATATTGTTAGTTTATTTTCCATTAATACATACGCATAAAAATCAAAGTACTCCCTGGCAAGCAAATATTAAGCGAGGAGACGATTTAAGAAGGCCTTAACTTAAAGTTTTTGTACTGAAATCATGAATTATTTGTCTTTAAATGAACCCTTCCTCCACACACACATACACACACACACACACACACACAAATCTCATAGTGATTTCTTTGTTGTAATCTCCAGTAGAAACACCTTGCTTCCTTTAGATGGGGACATATTATTTGCATTTTAAGGTATATCGTCTCATTCATTTACACCTTTGTATTATTTATTATTTATGATAAACTCCATCAAGCTTTCACACTGTTTTTGCTCTAAAATGTATCATCGCACTGGTTTTACTGGCCACATTTTTTTACCTGGCCCAGAAGATGTTGGAAAATGTTTCATTTAAATGTATTTTGCGTCTCCATTAAAAAGAGGAGTTAAACTACAATAACAAATGTAAGATTTATAAATACATATTTTGCTGATACATTTAATAAAAGCAGCTGTAGAATCTGTGCAGTCCAGTAGTGCAGGAGATGAGACGACAGTTTAAAGCTCCTGCCTGTTTATCCTTTTAATTTCAGCAGATTGAAATGTTTCACAGCCTGAAATCTAATATCTGGACACTAGTTCCCTTCATGAAACGACACATCAGTCGAGAACATTACACACTATAGGGGGATTTGAACACGGCCAGAAGCGGCGGTGACCTTTGACCCCTCATACCAGGGAGTTAGGGAGTTAGGACAAGGAGCCCAGCCTGGATTGGGGATGAAAGCCACCAACATACATCCAGCAGAGAGCCTCCTCCACTGCTGATACGGAGACACATCAAAAAATAATTTGCATTATTAACATAGAAAATAGAAACAACTCTTCAAAACACTTTAAGAGAATGAGTTCCTGCTGGTGGCCTCCATGCATTCAGGCCACAGCTTGTTGATTATGGATTACTATGTCAGTGCCACTGCCCCTTGCCTAAGTCGACAGATATTCTCACCTCAGTCAGGGCTACATGTCAAACGTCAGACTGATGAAAAACACAGCTTATTGCTTTGCTGCAGGGCGAGCAGGCAGGCAGGAGACGTGATGTGTCAAACCCACATTTGAGCGCATGAGCTTCCTTTCTTCTCCTCTTCAAGTGAAGTTTCTTAAATCGGGAGGGTGAGAAATATAATAGGACACTTTTTTTTGGGGAGGGGGGTTGTCTGGGTTTTTGCCAGATAAGGTTTCAGCCAACTTTCACCCACTTCTTTATATCGGGTATTCAGGGTGTGGGACAAAGGGGAAAGCCAGACTCATTGTTACTAACTCCTAATTTAGGCCTAATTTCACTACAGAAGGTCTGTTAAAGTTTGAGTGAATGCTCCTTTAAAAATCATTTATGTGTATCTGTAGAGCTCAGTAATGAGTTAGCACTTCATCCTGTGTGTTAGTGCTGCTGCCAGGAGATTTAAAATGTGTTTAATAGTGACTTCTGATGATTTTGCCTTTGTTGCTGTCTTCAGTTATTCATATTCATATCAATAAGGCTTACAATGTGATGTGAGTCTACAGCTTCATCATGCTGTGAGGTTTATTTGTTCTTATGTACTATCAGTAGAATATTATTCTGACATAAATGTATTTTTATATTATTATTTCCTGGATTTTCTCGTGTCTTTTATTGCGTTTTCTTCACAGCATTTTCCCTGTGATGCCACTTGTATAATATCATATTAAACTCATTTTCTGATGTGTTTTTTTTTTGTCTCTCTTTTTCTCTCTGGCCAAACAGAGGACACTGCTCCTGGTGATCCAGCTCTGATAAGATAAGCATGTTACAGTGAATCCTCGATAATAATTCGGCCTGATTGAGGCTTGTTTGGAGTGTAATCTGAGCCCACAGAGCTGCCTCTCGGGGGGACAGAGCGCCGTCAAACAGCGTTTAAATAAGGATGTTTCACTTATATGGAGCACAGAGCTGACTCCATTATGATCAGGACGCCTCAGGTATGCTTTGATAAAACTTTAAATGCAACATCACCTGGTTTGTTGTCATATTTTAATGCCAAATAGACTGTTTTTACATCTGATTACTTTACATTTGCCTGAATAACTTAATTAACTTAAGGTGCGTGTTCATTTTTGGACTTTTTGCGCACATTCATTCTCCTTTCACCTCTTTCAGATATCCACAACTTATCACGACCTTCCAAATTCCCTCTGCGTCCCCAGGCCTCCTTTATGATGTCGTGGCTGAGCAGCTTGCAAATGAATTTGTGAACGCACTGATCAAGGAGATGCACACAGTAACCCACTGCTGCTGCAGACCAAAGTCCATCTATGAAGCTCCGTGCACACAGAGAGAGAATCAGGTATAATGTTGTGCTGGTTGAGGGGATCGTGAGAGACACACGCTCATTAGTGTATGACTTAACTGCGAGGCCTCATTAATTAATGAAGTGACAAGCATCACATTAGGGAGCGGATTTTGTGTAAGAATCTTTACATATGTCTCCCGTTAATATGTAGATAGTAAAAAGATTAAATCTATATCCTGCAAATTACACAAACTGCTGCAAAGCCTCAATAATCAGCTGCTTGAAATACAAAATATAAATGCTCTAAAGAAGCTGAGCCCGTCTGTTCAATCATTTCCAATTATTCTTTCTTTAAATAAAACATTTTAGTCTCTCCTTTTTAATATCGATTGAGGGGCAACTTGTCTCTCTTTCTCTGGAAACTCGCTGCCATGACCGCCTAATCTGCTCATCTTGATTCATTTGTGTTTTGGCAACACGATGCAGCGTTTTGTCTCTCCGGGCTTTTCCCCAAATACATAATGACTGTATCCATTTCAAATATCACTGAGATGATAAATGCCAACTGGAAAGCTTCACTGAAAGTGCCATGAAGTTGTTAAATAAGAGAGCCCAGTGGTTCCATCTGAGCCTCCTTCATCAGTCTGTAGAGATGATCTGTCTTAATGAAATTATTTGATCCTTGTTTTAGAGCGAGTGTGAAGGACCCATGCGTCCTGAAGGAAAATGCCATCGAACCACTGCGTTAATAAAAACGTGTTTATTAGACAGCAATCGATTCAAAAAGAGCAAGTACTGGAGCTGCTGTGTGGATAATTTCATGGAGATGGGGTCTGGTGAGATCAGGCCGATTAACCTTCAAAATTAAAGCACTAAAATATGTCAGTTTGTACATGCAAAGCCACAGAAACAGGCATGAGGGGTTAGTGTTCCTCCAGTAAAACAAAAATAATTAGAAAAGAGGGAGCAGCAGTGGGTTTAATCAGACAGCCAAACAGACCAGAGCAAAATCACGCAATGTTTCTTTAGATGTCTTAGCTTTATTCTCAGACGAGAACAACTTTAGAGAATAAAAAGGTGGGTCATATATGAGCTCCTGTCGCTGATGAAGACACCAACAACTTCAATTTTGTTTTATCTTTTATGTTTCATCAGTTTTAAGTTCATATCTTCATGCAACATGTGTTAACTTCCTCTTATATGGTTTAATATCACCCGATAAACGCGATAAAATTACGCAAATTAAAAGTAACCTGAATTGATGGGTCGATTTCTCTTCCTGCTTTTATAACAGCACCCCTGTGATTATATCTATTTTAAATCCCGCTCCACCTCAAGCGACTTCAAAGTCTACCGGAGTCAGCTGTGTTGTTTTTCCTCCAGCGGGCTCGGTGTCCTCGGTAGAGGCGCAGACTGCGGGCGCTTACATAACGCTTCGCCTCTTTATTGCGACTCTCCGTTACGCAGCGCCACAGCGCTCATCCAGCTGCTTATTTTTTCAAGATTTCGTTGATTTAATCATTTGTTCATTGTACCATCGCGCGTGCACGGTGAAAACACAGCGCGCGCTTAACGAATTAAGCAGGTTATTGGGGCTTATAGGCCCGGGGTGGACTTTACGCACGGTCACGACCACAGCGCTACATGTTGATGTTACGGTTTGAGGGGAAAATGCTTCTCAAAGTGTGATCCGGGGACCTCCAGGAGAGCTTGAATTGCCTCCCACACAAAATGAAGAATTATGTGTTTTCACTGTAAAATAATTCACATAAAATGATCCCAATTTAATCTGTATATCAGCTCCAAATATATGTCTCACTCCCATAACTGTTTTGTTTTCTTAACAGCAGTTGAACCTATATTAAATCAACAATAAAAAAAATCCCGCTATTTTGGATTTTCATATAAAATCAAATAAGATTTGTTTGTGTTTCTGTGCTCTCGTGCAGGTTTACTTGGTGTTTCTAAGATGTGGAGGCGCCTGTGAGTCCCTGCGTAAAGAGACGGAACGAAATCACCAAAAAATGCGCGTATTCCGTATAAAAAAATGGACAGAGAAAATGTGTTTGATTCCCCCCGCTGTGCCTCTCTCTGCTTACAGTCAGTTCGGGGACATGGTGCGGTCTGGCAGCGCCCCCTGCTGGCTGCAAGGACCCGTGGAAAATTCTCTTAAAGGGGATGTCTAGAAAACCGGAAGAGTTTTTTAAGGTGGCACGGTGGAGTTAGCAGCACGAAGAGGACGCTTTCCCCCCCCAACTAAAGGGCTCACAGGGCAGGCTGGACTCAAACATTTTCACCGGTTCCGTTGGGTTGTTGCGTTTCTCACCCTGACAGCTCCAAACTGCTTTGTAAAAAATATTCTTACAAAGAATGTGTGTCTCCTGGAGCTGCAATCTCCCCTTACTTAAACTGAGCTGTAAATTAGCAATGCATGTGGGATCGCTTTTTCTTATTTCCAGTTGAAACTAATGAATTTCTTTGAGTTAAGCAAATAAGTGGCGACCAGGACCCGAGCAGAGTGACAGCTCTGCACACTCATCCACACAGCTGGAGCTCAGTTGTTGGATGTGACACCCTGTAGTCCTTTCAGTCATCAGAGAGAAAAAAAATAATAAAGAGAATAAATATGGTCAATAAGATTCACATTTGTCACACTGCAGCTTAGATTTTGCTTCATATCGATATCATGGCTCATTCAGATGATACAAAACTGCTCCCTAAAGGAGAATATAAGCACCATATTCCTGGTGATAAAATAAAACATACATGGGATTACTTTAGGATGACGTCTCCAGATGTTAGTTTCAGTGCTGATGAAGGAGCAGAGATCAGTCTGCGGCCCTCAGGTGATCCAACCGGCTTCAAATGGGCTGAATCAAACCAATAATGGGACGCAGCCTTGGTCTCACAAACTTGTCTGTGCAGAAATAATTCACCTCCTTCTTGTGATAAAGATTGGAGGCCGATGTGAAGCACGTGGGCGCGCGGCCAGGTCACCACGGGCCACGTACATGTGTGTGCATGAAACGGCTCAATAACAACAGACAGAATAATTTCACATATCTTTAGATTAAAAAAATGCACGCACGGGGTGGAAAATATTATATAAAATAACACAAAGCAACACATGCGTCTTCTCACTTCAGTTTCCTGGTGTTTTGCCTCTTTTGGTGTCATCATTTTTGCAGTGATTGTGCGTAAAGAATCTGAGTTTATTAAAAGGATAGCCCCTTGAGATGTTGCATCTCATTCTTAGACACAAATACAAAGCAAAAACACGCAGACAAAACTGCGTTACACAACAAACACACACTACAAATACACAGATACAGACGTCTTCCTCACCATCTCCCTGCTGTCAGCTGCTGTACAAGAAAATTACAGCTGTATACCGTGACCTCGGATGGCTGCAGAGCAGCTTCCAGTACGACATTTTAAAAACGCGAACAGGTTGTTTTGAGAATATAAGGAAGTCCTGAAGCAGCGGAAAGAGGAAACAGATCTCGAGAAAAGAGGAAGATTATTCCAGTCAGATGGAGCTTTGTATTCAAATGACCTTCGTCCAACTTCTTTGAAAATTCCGGGGACAAAGAAAAAGGGATGTTGCACATGTCCACGTGGACACGAGGGATTACATGGTGTCAAGAACGGTTTCAAACACGAGGGACAATTGAAATAAACCCAGTGAAACTGCCTTCTAGATTTAGGCTGCAGCCAGTTTAGTGATTCATACATGAAGGAGTGGTGAGTTCTGTATGGACACCTCGATATGAATCTACATAGGGAATTATACACCTCATTAAGGCGTGCGTAAAGACGCAGCAGCTCGGACAACAGGCCTGTGCACAGTCATTTATAAAAACCTTAACTCTGATGGTGCCACTGGTGACCTTTGTGATTTTGCGCGGACTGCAGATAACACATGACATCACTAACTTGGAAGTGGCACGAAGGGCAGATTCACACTTTATTTAAATCCATAAACAGCGTGCTGCAACACATAAAATCAACGACATTCACGCTACAGATCTTCTCTACCTGTGCCATCAAACTCCCCCTTCTGTGGGGAGCAGAGCTGAAACAAAGGACACTATTAATGCACATTACTACTATCAGGAGCAGCCTGCTTTTTACCACCATTTTAGTTCATTTTCTTGTACTTATCATACTCCTATTGTTACTCCATGAGGCACTTGTATATTTTGCCAGATATTTAGTACTCTATTTTTCCCAAACTGGGCCCAGTGTGTGACCCTGACCCGGGGAACCCACTGCTTGGCTGTGCTGTGAATCTTTAAAATTGTGGTTACTGTACTTAGTGTTACTGTAATTTGCAGCATCCTGTGGCACAAGAAATAAAGTTCTATTGAACTGAATATACAACACTACGGCCTTGAGTTAAAATCATTCTCACTGATGTTTTATTATAAGCGTCACAAATACGTGCTGTCGTACTTATTTCTGTTTTTATTGCAGAGCAAATAACTGGTGTTTGATCCCAGCTCCCTCCTCCGTCACCCTTTCACTTTCCTTTATTTGCATACAGTCCCTCTCTGTTCTCACCTGGTGTCACCTGCTTTCCAATCCCACTCCTCCTCTCCTCTCCTCTCAGTCCGAAACCTGCGCGTCCTCCTCACCAGACGCACTCCGTCCATCCAGCTGCTCTCCTGAGCTCGTGCGGCCTTTGTGCGGATCAGACATGTTCTCTGCTTTTGTCTGCACGCTCGTTTCACTGCACTCCTTTTATCACCGCTCGTCTGTGGCACAGCCCGCGCCGGACCACGAGAGCTCACCGTGGTTCGTGGGGTGCGTCAATGCCAGCAGCAGACTGTACGCACCTGAAGGTGTCCGTGACCTTGACCCGGTAACCTGCTCGGTGCGCTGCCTGGATGAAGGGTAAGTTGAGAGGGGGGGACTCTAAAAGAGCACGTTGAGTCAGAGGCATTTCAGCTTTTATTTTGTATATTTGTATAAAAGTACCGAGAAAAACCTCCTTATGATTTTTAAAAATTATTCGTATTGGATCCGGTTCTTTTTACAGTGGTGACTCTTAATTTTATTGCGTCACAGTGATCTCATATAATGTATGAAAACTGATTTTTTAAGAATAAATTCCCCCAGCAGCCATGCTGTTCTCACTCTGAAATATTTTAAATAATTTCAATCACCAGGCCAGATCTCTTAAAATATTATATATATAAAATTGAAGTCCATATTTTCCTTCATTGTTTCCCTCTCTTTAAAAAAATCTGGAATCAAACTCAAGTGGCTTAAAAAGCTTTAAACATTAGAATATAATATGTGCTCTGCTCTCTGGGCTCAGTCAGATATATTGGCTGCATAAATCAGACGTTGTGTTGGAGTTATTTTTTTAATCGTTTGCATATATGTAGGTTATTGTTGCAAAGACTTGCACCAATTTTTATTACACACCTTGGATTCCCAGCAGTAAGCCGCCCTCTCTCCAACACATCAAATGTCCCACCACATGTTAACGCTCTGTACAGATGAGCTGGATGCACGTGCAGCACACTGACAGTATTTCATTAACTTTCACTATTTGTTGTTGGAGGTACCAGGTGGCAGCCTTGACCTCAGAGGCTTGTTACTGTGGCAACCAGCAACATGGTGTGGTGGCCAGTGAGTGTTTCAACACATCTTCCAGTGGAGGGACAAAGGATGTCAGAGGACAAAGACAAAGGTGAGACAGACGGCTGCTTTCCCCCCATTTTCCTTTCAGGGTCTAACCTCTGTGTCCAGAGTGTTACTGTCCTCTGAATGCCAAGAAATTCATTCAAGAAAGTAGAGTTTTAAGGGCCAGATTGTAATTTACACCCAGTGTTTAAAATATGAGCTACGGTCCCTGAGGCTTTTTGTATTTAACCCATGGTGAATACTTTCACTGTGAGTCTTGTCTTGTCCTTAGTGTCCTCTACCTGCCTGTTGGAGGTGGACAGGGAAGCGTGGCACTCTACAGAACTGAAGGACCGTTCCTGCACAGACTTCATGTGTCTACGTCTCCACACAGAGTGCATGCTGGGAAGACTTTTGCTGTGGAAGTTTCTGGAAACCTGGCTGGACGTCCCAGCCAGCCCACAGGTCAGCTGCTACTGTTTTTTACACAGGTGTAGTTCAGGGAAATACGACTCTTCAAGTTGCACATAGCTCGAGAGTCTGGCTTGGAGAAAAGGTTTGTTTTGGTTAAAATGTTTTCTTCCATGGGTTCAAGTGATTTTATTTTAAAAGTGTTTCTTGTAATTTATTTTCTGTGACTCTGCAGCTGTGTAAATATATTTATTTTTTGCCTTCAGCTTTTTAAATAAAGTATTTTGAGTTTTTGCTTGAATTAATGATACTATATAATTAATCATTTTATTTTTATAATTACATGACCGTAATTATATCACATTATTTATTAGAAATATATATGTTATATATAAATTGTCGTGTGGGCTGAATTTGAGAAAGACAGCATTTGTGTAGTCAGTGTTACTGAGTTTATTTATTTTATTTTTTTAATAACTTATAACCAAAGTTCAGTCATTTTTGCAGTAAATAAATAAAAAGACATACTTGCAAAAAACAGTCAAAGCCACCTCTCAAATGTGTTAACATACATTTTTGGATAAAATTTAGACACGATGAAGTTGTATATTATACGGAAAACACATTTTCTAATATTGTTTGTTATCAGCTGCAGATGTGCTGTGTAACATGATTAAAAATGATCAACAAGAATTTATTTATATTAGAAATGTTAAAATAATGTCCATGATATAATTGTACATTGTATAGGAAATAACTGCACTGGATGTAATTTTTAAAAAAAAATGATTATGTTTGAGGAAAATATTTTATTCATGTTCTGCTGACTAATAATTAACTCAGAATGTTGTTGTTATTTATTTTTTTATGTGAAATAATATGTTTACATACAGAGAAAAAATATTAGGGTATTTGATAAATGTTGATATGATTTAAAAAATATTTGCAGCATGTGTTTGTGTTTCTATTTTCCTGTTTTAAATTATTTTTTTCTGTGATTTTTTAAGGGATCCAGGGAGTGGGAGGGCAGGACCTCTCTTATGTCACTGTTGAGTTTCAGGAAACGACCCCTAAAGGTCAAAGTTCACATCGTGTCAATGTGTTGGATGATGGCTCCTTTGTTGTGTCGCATGACTGGGTTTTAGAAACTCCAGGAAAATATGAACTCAGTAAGTTCACAGGAGCAAATAAAAGTTGTTAAATGGTGAAAATTCATTGCTTAAAAATATGTATTATTATGTCTTCACCTTCTTTCTCCTTTTCTGTTTTATTCTGTCATTTTCTGCTTAGACGTCAGTGTCTCCAACCCCCTCTCCACACTCTCCTCCACCCTCCACCTCTCCGTCTTTCAGTCCTTTGCACACGGCTTGGTGGTCTCTGTGCTTCATGGCCCCCTGGGGGTCCCCTCCTGCGCCCCGTCTCTTCAGACAGATTCCAGCAGTGTGACGGAGGAGGCAGCGTACCTGGGCGACCCTGTCACACTGCAGGCGTACATGACGGGTGATGGTGCGGCAGTGGAGTTCTTTTGGTTGTTTACTTACAAGGAAAAAGAGGAAAACATGGAGGGTGTAAAGATAGCGTGTCTTCCCAACTTGGACTGTGTGAACAGCACCGTGGTGAGTAGGGCTGCTGTTGTATCTCAAATTATTGATTATTATGTCAGATGTTTTCAGCATTTAAGGCTAAAGCCCTCTCTTTAAAATTGATTACAATGCATTTTTAACATTGACACAAACCAAAATAACCTCACAGTCTGAGCTGAATGAGGCAACTTTGCATGTTGGAGGTCTCCAGTGACAACAAAAGATAATTGTTAAAATAACTAAATAAATTAAAAACATTACTACCATAAAATAAGTGATATTAAAGGAATACTTCACCCCAAAAATGCTAAGTTGCACATCAATTACTCACTCTGTTGTGAAGAATTTGTTGACAAAATTGTGGGTTTTTATTCACTCAAAGAATGCACGAAAAATTACAAACCAAGAACTGAACAACTAAGAATATAAAAGAGGTCGACAACATAACTATACTCAATATAATAAATAAACAAGGCATTAACTGAACAAACTGACCTGTCAAAATGACACACCAGGGACAATATACAGTGGCTTGGCCAAACCAAATAATACACAAGGGGTAAACAAAATGGACGACAACTACTACTAAATACAAAGCAAAACTAACTCAACCCAAATCCCCCCCATGACATGGCAGAACATGGTTTGGTCCAATGAGTTGGCTCAAGGATTTAAGAGTCCTCGGCCCTCAGCCACAGCAAGAGACCTCGCCAAACAACCACGATAACACAAAGGCAAAGACAGACAATTAAAATCAAACAATTTGCCTGTGTAACTTATAATGCTAGAATGTGTACACGTAAATTAGACAATGTGAAGTTAAAGGCAAATAAACAGATTCTAAATCAAACCAACTGTGTGATGTGAGATGGTTGACCATAAATGAAGTGTGTGGCATGTGTTTGGGAAGCACTGAGCATATGACTCGATAAATAACACTGGTATTATTCTGCACTAGTTGTGTTAGAATTTGTAAACAGATGTTTACACTGTGGTTTTGCTGTTGTTAAATGCGGCCCCCTCTGACTCTGATTCATCAGGAATTCTCTCTGTTTTTTGTTTCTTTGTTTACTGTGGAGGCATGCGAGAGAAACTATGTTTTTTTTCATGAATTCAGCATATCACACGGTGAGCAACTGATACACAAATGATCATTTTGTGGGTGAAGTATTCCTTTAAGGTCAGCCTGCTCGTGTTTACAGTCCGGCCTGTATGCGACTGCAACAAAGAATTTCAAAAAGATTATGCATCTTTCAATATCAAGCGACAAACTGTGTTTTTGTCCTACTTCCAGGGCATCCTATCAGCTTTAAATATGGAGGGACTGCACATTTTCTTTCCCCAAAAATAACCAGAACAGTTTGAAAATAGAGACATATATGATGTTAATAATTACATTTCAGATTTATGATGGATTACATACATGTAGAATTCAGGTTTAGTGAGAAATCCAGTGCGGAAATCCAAACTGAAACTGAAACTGACAGCAACTGTGGTCTCCCAACACAACCAGAACCCAGGAGTAACAGCCAGAAATTATATCAAGGCTATGATTTACTCACATTAAATTATATGATTAACCTTTTTTTAAATTGAAGAAGGGTCAAAAAAAGAAGAAAAATCCACATAAGAATCAAAAGCAAACAATAACAGCTTTATAGTGAATTATTTATTGAACTCTTATTTAGTCTTGTACTTAATGAGACTGATGCAACCAAACTCTGATGCACACACATTTCTTAGATCACCATAGCAACACAAAAGGAGTTAGAATGGCGTCTAATAGCTTATTTTACTTGTAAGAACCAGAGCTACTGATGTGTGGATTTTCAGAGCGATACACCAATTGGTTCAATTGCAAAAGCTCACTGAAACAGTGGTTACAACTCCAGGGTTCTGCACAGACTGTTCAGGTTAAAGAGAGAAATGTTGTAATGTCAGTCAGGTGGATGCTGCTAAAATTAATATGAGACCATGAGCCCGAGGATTTTTCTGCATCGGTGTGTGATTCCGTCAAAACAAAAGTCCTCTGCTACTGTTAGGATTTTTTATTAAGTGGGAAAAATGCACACGTTCTAAGTATAAACTGGGATGTTGCCTATGCAACAGAATCTCATGGGGTTTTGGTCAGCGTGGACGGGACGCTGTTCTCTGTAGGTGCTTTGATAATTTGGTGTTTTAGGATGACCAAAAAAGTGAAAAATATTATTTATAATAATATTATAATAATTTTATTTATTTGCTGAATAATAAAAAATAATTTCTAAATGCCTGCAGAGCTGGACTTTTCAAACAGAGGGAGTTCACCTGGTGTCAGTGAACGCCTCCAGTGCCTATGGATGGATACAGGAGACAATACATGTGGTGAGCGCTCTGCATTTATTAACAGACATCCTTATGTTTATTTTTGATTAAAGGACAAAGCTGAGGGAATTTTAACTTTGTCTTGTCATCGACAAATACATAAAAAGACCCAAAACATCCATGTGTGAGCCTGTCTTTCAGCGCTCTCTGACTTCCACAGCCTGACATCCTTAATCACCTTTAAAAATGGCTCACAAATATGGAGTTTAATTTAAAAGAAAGGCTCAGTAATTTCCTAAAACAGCTGGGCACTGTAGTTTTAAGCAAGTGTTACTCATACAGAAATAAACAGAGCATTTGTTTGGGACTATTTTCACCTGCGGATGAATACACATTTGGTGGGAAAGCAAGCAAGCATATACAGCAAGATGATGTACGTGTGATCAGGCTGTCCTCATTCACTGTTGGTACTTTTTTTAAAAGATTTTTTTAGGGCTTTTTTGCCGTTAATTGAATGATGGCTTTAGCGTGAAAAGGGGATGAAAGAGTGGTGACGTGCAGCAAAGAACTGCAGGTGGGAATTCAACCCGTGGCTGCTGCAGCAAGGACAAGGTCTTTGTACATGAGACGCGCGTGTGCCCCCACTGTTTGTACTTCTACCTATGAAAAGCAATGCACTGTAATTTGTATATAACACACGTAAATGTGAGCCAGGAGGCTGTGATCATGTGATGTAGTCTGTCATATGACGGGAGCGAAGAAGGAAGTACATAATGTCAAGACACAAATACAGAACTTTGACCCAGGAGACCAGAGTTCGCTCCCCCGTGTGAAACCAAAAGTCAACGTTGAGTTGTTTTCTATGTCTGACATACATGAGTGTGTGTGTGTATTTGCAGGTGGTTGTGCCTCGCGCTGTTTCCAACTTCACAGTAAGTGTATCAAGGAATCAGCTGACACCCGGGGAGGACCTCTCTGTGCACGTGGAGCTGTTCACCACCATGAAGCACCTCCTCGTCCTCAACCTCACCCTGAACGCTGAGTGTGGCAGCGCTGACTCAGAGGACAATGACAATAAAAACGTCAGTGACAACATCAAAATTACTCATCAAGAAAACAGCAATGATCGCGGCTGTAACGACAGTAACCATGGCAACATCAGCTGCGATCACAGTCTCAGTCAAAACCACAGTAACATCTATTCATCCATCAGCTCAGATACCCCCCACTTTGCCCCTCTTCGACTCCTCCAGGCCTCCAACAGCTCCAGCTGCCATTTGCGTCTCCACCTCTACTGCCGCATCCCCACCGCTGCAGGACAGTATCACCTCACAGCGTCTCTTCTCTCCACTCCTGACCCTTCATCAGCGCTGCTCTCCACTGTCCTGCCTCAACCCTTGATGGTGTACGAGCGTATATGTACCCTGAGGCCTTCTGGGAGCTGGAAGTCAGCAGTTTCAACACACGCAGAATTCAGCCTGGAGGTTGTCAGCCCTGCCAGTGGAATGGGGTCGAGAGTGACTTGGACTTTAAGTTTGAATAATGTCACTTTTATGAGCAGGACAACTGAGGAGTGGAGCATGAACGTGTCTCTTACAATAGCAGGCTGTTATAAAGTGACAGTTAAGGCCTTTAACCCAATCAGCTGGGCCTCTTTCTGTACACACATCCTCGTTCAAGATCCAGTCGGCGAGTTGCTGTTAAAAGTTCCCAGTGTGGTTACAAGACATCAAAAACACTTTGTTTTCTTCAACGTTACAGCAGGGTCAAATGTGACTGTGTCTCTGCTGGTGAATGCAACATTGCTGTACAGAAACAGCAGCTACACTACAGGCGAGGAGGCAACGGCGGTTTTGCTTTCCGACCACACCGGGACGGTTGTGGTTGAGCTTCGAGCTGAGAATCGAGTGTCTTCTCAGAACAAAAGCGTGAGAGTGTGTGTTGAGGGGAACAGGAAACCGTCACCACAAGTTAGAATTAATCCAACGTGGCAACCGCCCGCCAGTCAAAGTCCTGCTCACAACCAGGGTGACAATGGTGAGGAAGTGTTTTTAACTAACACCCACTGAGCAGCACCAAGCGTCAGAACATTTATTAAACATTTTAGAAAGGAAGTCCGACTTCCTTTTCTTGTAAGCGTCTGAATTTTTTAAATATTTAATCAGTAATTAAACATTTTTATCTTTAATTACAACAAGTCTTTTGTCACAAGGCACTAACGCAGCCAATGAAGGCCTCGTGCTTTTATCTGAATGTTGCACTGCTAAACTGTTAATGACTAACTTTAGGGAGTTATTTTCATGAGGCTTTTATAATTTGTGGTATATACTACAAACTAGCGACAATGTGACGTCTGTTTTGTCCCCTAACAGTGCGGGTTTACGCAGCAAAGCAAGCTTATCCCACAAATACAGATATCATTTTCCTGGCTGTGGCTGACGTACCAGACCCTGTGAAGTTCCTCTGGCACTTTGGAGACTCAAGATCAGACAGAACCACCTCGAGGACCGTCACCAAAAGATACCACAAACCTGGCAGGTGTGACACACAGATGGAGTATTGAAAATACACTGTAGATGCTTCTTGTCAAGCAATGAAATCATCAAAATTGATAACCTGTTAACAGGAATAAATGGAGACACAGCACATTGATAGATCTTTACCTGAGCATATAAAATACAACACTTAATCCCCTTCTTGTCAATGTAGGTACGATGTATTTGCTGTCATGTCAAGTGGCCGCGCCTCCCTGACCTCCGATGTGTTCCCGCTGGTCGTCCAGAGAGTGGTGAAGCTCAACAGGCTGCTCCACGAGGCCTCTGTCCTGCAGAACCAAACCGTGACAGTGAGCTGTCGGGTCAATGCGGGAACTGACGTCGCCTTCCTGTGGAGCTTTGGAGACGGATCACCCAGGCTGGGACAGAGCACAGAGCAGCACGTCTTCCACAGGTGAGTTACACTAACAATATTGATTTTTAACTAGCTTTATGGTAGCTCAGGTAAATTAAAATTTGAATGTTTTCTAAAAGACTTGTTGGAGATTCAGTGGTATTGGTGTACATGTTGGTTGATATTAACACAAAAAATTCTAATATAGAAATGCCAAGGATATATTAAATGTAGCCTTATGTTGAATTTATACTTCTGCGTTGAATTGAAATGTAACTACATGTCGTGGCAACGCAGACCTCCTGTCTGTTTTTGTAAGGTGAAACCATTTCACTTTTATTTCACAGATAAGAAACAATAAATTGTGAAGACAATAAAGCTTCTACTATGATGCAGTTTTGGGTCTTGTGTGTGTGATTTATCCTGGCTTCATATGAGCAGAGGAAATCTCCACTCGTCGCTAGGCTAATTTATACAATGTAAAATGCCATAGGCTTGTGCTAACAACGTTAGCATGTTATATTTGTTTGGAAAAAGTGTTTAGTATGACAGTTGTTTTGGTGGTGAATATTGTGAGTTGTAATGGAGCCAAATTGTGTGCCATTACCTTTGTTAAATGTTGCTGTTGTCCCTGGTTTTATATGAGTAAAAGAGGGGAAAAAAAGCTAGTCTCTAGGCTAATTTATTTGTTAATATTTTAGTTTCTGGACTGGTTAAAGTAATTTATAAAAGGCAACCATATAACCTGTCTTTTTATAACATTTTTTCTTTAAATCTAAATGCATCGTCACCTCTTTCTGCCAATTTCCATCAGTAGGTCCTGTTGCCTGCTTCCACTTTAGTAGTGCAGTATGCTGGCAGACAAATGTTATCGTATATTTTTAAATTCTCAAATATTAATATTTGTTGTGGTCGAGCTATCGTTTCAAATTTTTTGTTATGGGCTATTCTATACTTTTATACAACCTGTAATTTTCTCAAAGCTTTATTTGATAAACCTTGATAATGTAGATTTATATCAGATGAAATCCATGTTTTGTTGACACACTAGTCAGCTTGCTCTTTCATTGTTCTCCAGTTAGCTGTTATCCTTGAAATGCCCGATCCAGCTGTGTATTTTTGCCACGCTGACTGTGTGTTTTTTCTCTCTGCAGGACAGGAGAGTTCAAAGTCAAAGTAACTGTGTCTAACCTGGTCAGCTCTGCCTCTCTGAGTGGTCACATCTTTGTCGTGGACCGGCCCTGTCAGCCTCCACCAGTGAAAAACATGGGGCCTCTTACACTACAGGTACATTTTACCAGCAGGGCTGCTACCTCTGTCTACTGTGGTGAAGTATAACTAAAAAGATATCATTGCCTCCTTCACCCCAATCGTCTTCTTTCCTCAAGGTGCGAAGATATGAAGTTATCCGTCTGGGGGTGACCTATGAGGCCGAAGTTGACTGCGATATTTCAGGAGGACTTTACTACACCTGGACCTTGTTTGACTCTGCAGGACGGATCTTCCCTCTGCCTCTCATAGACACACACAGACAGAGCCTCACACTGCCCAGCCATCTCCTGCACTATGACACCTACACTGCTGTAGCCAGGGTAAGTAGTGGATCTGGGGCTCTTGATGTCCTGCTCCTGAATTGAGTGTATTTCGACTCCAGTTACTGTCATTGCTCTGCAGGTTCAGATCGTTGGCAGTGTGGTGTACAGTAACTACACTGTGAGAGTGCAGGTGACACCGAGCCCTCCTGTGGCCTTCATCCAGGGCGGCACTAACATCTTCATTAACAACAGAAACTCCACAATGGTAACCCTGGACGGGCAGAGGTCTTATGACCAAGACTTCCCCATGAACCCTGTCAGGTACAGAAACTTTACAAGACACACACAAAAACCTTTAACTGATACAACAGATACGTGCAGTCAGATTTAAAGGGAGAGTTCACCCCAAAATTTAAAATACATTTTTTTCTCTTACCTGTAGTGCTATTTATTTATCTAGATTTCTTTGGTGTGAGTTGCCGAGCATCGACACATTCTCACTCTGACCTGCGTCACATATCGACGATTTGGTCATGGACTTTCCATGTCCACATATGACGTGCAAGGTACCCTGGGTGTGTTGGCTGCTGACGTTCTGGAGCACCATGTCAAGTTCTGCCTGTTACATGTGTTGTCTTTTTTCAAAATACACTTCCGTTTTCACAGGAAATGTAAAATTTACAGACAGTCTCTATCAAAATAAATGCACCACGTCTGTATAACAACTCGAAGTGATGTTTTTTCCTTCAACAACAAACACACATGGTTAGGGTTTAGGCAAGAAAAGCACGTGGTTTGGTTTGGGAAAAGAGAAGAGTTTGTTAGACCCGCCCACCCCAGTCGGACTTTCGCCACCTTAACTTTTGTCCTTATCCCACTGTGTTTCCCCCGACATCGCCAGACACCGTTAAATTATAACAGCAACCTGCCACGTATTATGCCGATGTTAAGAAGATGGTTTCTGACGCTGCAAGTCACTGCCCAAGCACCAGATTTCAACGACTTCGAAGTGAGATCAGGCTCCGAGTGTTGGAGATATCAGCCGTAGAGATTTCTACCTAGTGTTAAGTATAATAGAACTAGGTGGGACTCGGCTTGTGGTGCTCAAACTATCCAAAAATACATTTGAAAAACATCAACAGCAATGTCTCGTTCCAGAAATCATGACCTGGTTACTTGAGATAATCCACAGACCTTGTTGTAATCACGTTCATGTAAGAACTAACCTTGCAGAAGGAAGTGTGCATCTACTGCTAGCTTACTTAGCACCTCTGAGCTAGCTAACATTACAGCTCAGCAGAGCAGGACACCATTGATGTTTATATGTCATGCTGTCACGAGCCTCTCATCCATTAGTAGATGCACACTTCCTTCTGCGCAGTGATACGGTTGGTGGGTGTAGTTCAGTACAGAGAAAATAGTCCCAACATGAAACTGCTCTCAACAAGGTCTGTGGATTATCTTGAGTAACCAGGTCATGATTTCTGTAAAGAGACATTGCTGTTTAGTTTTTCCAAATGTTTTTTGAGCACCACAAGCTGAGTGCCATCTAGTTCCATTACATTGGAGAGAAGGCCAACATCTACGGCTGATATCTCCAATATTTGACAACTCACACCAAAACAATCTAGGCTGATAAACAGCACGACAGGAATATTTGATTTGCAGTTGACCTGTCCCTGTAACCCTTGTTTATAATTTTTTCCTTCACAGCTTCAGTTGGACGTGTAAACCAGTAAGCTCCATCACCAGCTCCTGTTTCAATCATGACGTTCCCACTTCATCCCCTGTGCTCGTATTTCCTGCTAGCTTCCTAAAACACAACCTTGACCAGTTCCAGTTCACGCTCACCATCCGCAGCGGTGAGCGTTCAGCTTCATCAGAGACCTTCCTCACGTTAACATCAAATGTGATCGGGTGAGAGTCATGAGAAAATCAATATGTCAATCATTATGTCCTCCTGAGACTCAACCTTTTGTTTAGTATGCATTTTAATTTCTCCTCGCTATTTGGGATCAGTAGGACCTGATAAGTATGAGAAACTAAACACTGTCAACGATAATAAAGTCCCAATGTCCTCAAATCAGATGACAATTAAGTCCCAATGTCCTCATACAAGACGACAAAAAATCCTAATATCCTCAAACAAGACAATAATAAAGTCCAGTGTCCTCAAATGAGCCGACAATAAAGTCCCAAAGTCCTCAAACGAGACGATAGTAGAGTCTTAGTGTCCTCAAACGAGACGACAATAAAGTTCAATGTCCTCAGCCGAGACAATTAAGTCCCAATGTCCTCAGACAAGACAACAATAAAGTCCCAATGTCCTCAAATGAGACAACAGTAGAGTCCCAGTGTCCTCAAATGAGACGACAGTAAAGTCCCAAAGTCCTCAAACGAGACGACAGTGGAGTCCCAATGTCCTCAAACGAGATGACAGTGGAGTCCCAATGTCCTCAAACGAGATGACAGTAGAGTCCCAGTGTCTTCAAATGAGATGATAATAAAGTCCAAATGTCTTTAAACAAGAAAACAATTAAGTCCCAATGTCCTCAAATGAGACGACAATAAAGTCCCAATGTCCTCAAACGAGACAACAGTAGAGTCCCAGTGTCTTCAAATGAGATGATGATAATAAAGTCCCATTGTCCTCAAACGAGAAGACAGTAGAGTTCCAATGTCCTTCCAAGAGACAGTAATAAAGTCCCAATATTTTCAAATGAGATGATAATAAAGTCTCAATGTCTTCAAATCAGTACTTCCTAATTAACACTGTCTTAACTTGTTGCTGTTGCTAAAATTGGTCAAATTTGTTGCCATATCAAACAACAATTATTACTCATAAATAAACAAGTTTCAACCATAAATGTGATCAGGTTTTGGACCTTGTCCACTTTTGTGTCAGGATCGGCTGCAGATGGACTTGGCAGAGATGGCTGCCATCTTGTTTTTACAGGGATTAGTGTATTGTGCTCTCACTACCACTAGATGGCACAAAGAAGTGTCCATGAATGAGGACAACAGGTCTAAGTTAAGAAGAATGAGGTATAAGGTCAAGTAAACCCAGAATGTGATGTCCTCATATGAGGACACAGGGTCTCAGGAGGATATCTGAAGACTATGGACGTACTTTAACAAGCAAATTTTGATGCTATTTGCGACCAGTGTACTGTACCCTCATACACACGTGACTCTTGTATCTGAATGTTTCCATCCCAGGAAGGTGTCAGTTTACTGCCCTCAGTGCCAGGGAGACTGGGTGAACTGGGATCAGTCTTTCTCTGTCAGTGCCTGGTGTGAAGGCTGTGATATTTCCCCAGAATACATCCAGTACACCTGGAGCCTGTATTTGGTCAACGCATCATCCAAGCCTGCCATAGAAGGTAAAAAAATATATATAAATGCACCCGGACATGTGTGAACTGCCTTTATTTCATTTGCAAAAAAGAAAAATCAATTCTATTCCCTTCTTTTTTTTATTTTTAGTCCCATTTTGTTACACAGTGGATCTCAGTGCTCCATCTACTATCATTGAGGGTCCTGCTGCTTCCCCTCAGGCTTCCGCCCTGCATCCACTTGCTGCAGATGCTTCACAGTACGCCCATGCTGTCAATATCTTTACTCCCGTCTCTCCGATTGAGAGTGCCCCCGAAACTAGAGCCAAAGCACTAAATCTGAACGTGACAGAACCCGAGCCCTCGCCTGTCTCTTCTCTAGTCAACACAGGAATAACAGGATCAGGTAAGACGGGCAAATGTGTGTACTGTCATGATACTGGAACGTTTTACAGTTTAAAGGAATACTTCACCCCCCAAATGACCATTTGTTTATCAGTTACTCGCCGTGCGGTGTGTTGAATTTGTGACTTTGTTTTTCTCGCGTGCCTCCATGGTTAACGAAGAATCCGAAAACTGAGAAAATTCTTAATAAATTAAAGTCATAGGGGTCCACGTTTAATAACAGCAAAACTACCCACCTTGTTCCTAACCCCCATGATGCCTTGCATCAACATGGGCGCAACTTCTGATGTCAAACCAGAGCCAGCGTTTTCCAGTGGTAACAGTACCTAATGGTACACTAACAGAGTGATTAGGAAACAAAACGTGGAACACACTAGCAGCATTGGTTGTGTGTTAGCCATTAGCTCTCCTTGCTACGTTAGCATGTTGTCAAATTTAAGTCCAAGCTAGCTTACAGTAAACATCTACTCCTACTAAAAGATGCTTTAATCATGTCCTATGACTCATAACCAAACATTAACACATTCAGCAAACATTTAACATAATTTAGTATTAATTTTAGTTCCATGTAAAGTGAACAAAGGTGATGTTTCCCAGCTAATGCTCTGCTCGTCAGCCTTAACTACGCATTTTCATGACTGCTGATTTATTAAATTAGAGTTCAACTGGGTGGAACATGACACCAGATTCAGCAGCAGACCTCAGTAATTTCAGTAATATAAAGTACTAGTAAATAAATAACTTAAGGCATTTGTTTTATATGATATGAAAGACGTAAATCAGTAACACATCCTCAGACTAGGTAACGTTAAACACATAATTCAAGGTATGCTGCTGGGTTTTGTTTTTTTTCTTATGTCATTCGAAGCATGTGAAAATGAAGTTTATACATTAGAGTAGAGTTTGCAAGTGTTTCTTAAAAATGGGAATTATCTCATTCTGCAGATAAAGTTGAATCAAATGTTGTGAAGAAAAGTGTGAATATGTAACATTTACCATGCTCACAGTCTTAAAAAAAACCTTAAAAGCATTTAAGACATGGTCATCAGTAGGAAAAATCAACAAGAAGCAATAATGTGCGAGGTCATAGTTACAGTAAAACGGATACTTTATGAATTATTTAACAGCTTTTCCTCTTTATGTCCAGGAGAGGAGTCCTTTTATCACCCTCTGGGGGAAACTGACCCCCTAAAGCCTTTGTCCTCCTCCACTGAATACCTGCCACTTCCCCTTGACAACAGCGGCGTCCTCTATTCAGACCACTTTGGCCAGAGTGACGTTATCAGCGAATTCCCAATTGATTCCGAATCCTCTGCTGACTGGGAGTTTTCTTCTCCTTTCCTGGAGAGCAGTGACTTGGGAGGTCGACTAGGTGAGACAAAACTGCGCTGAAATGTTGGCTGAGTCTTGAGTGGTCTCGCAGTCATACAAAATCAAGCTATTATTCAATTTATTTCATTAACAAGCTACCCAACAGTGTATAAAGCAATTTAAATTAGCCCTAACTTTACCAGCTGCAACATTAAAGTGGAGCACACATGAATGCATCAATAATTATAATCCAATAATGTGATATTTTGATAACACTTTTACAAGGCTAAAGTAAAAATATAAGTGCACTTACAATATTTCTGTGCTGCTCTTTTCCATAAGTAAAGATCTACGTGCTACTTCCTCCACTTTGTCTATCAATAAGGAATAAATTGCCCCGCTCTACCAGGCGCAGCTCAGCTAACACAGGTTGAGGAAGCTGTCAATCAAGCACAGTCTGCACATGCCCACACTGTCTAATCAGGCACAATAAAAACACCCAGGTGTGTAGGGTCTTTAAACCTGCATTAATTATAGTTTGGCAGCTTTGGGTGACTGTAAACACAACATAACTTTTAAAGGTGATGTAGCAAACTTGTTAGCAAAACACACCCAGCAGATAGACAGCAACATTAAATAAGAGTTTTGCTTCTAACCACCTGATAAATGTAAGTCCAATATTAACTTTCTTAGCTTTGCTTTTAGTCTGTCTGGCTTTTTAGCTGCTAAATGCTGCATTATGTTCACCAGCTTTCCTTTTTTTTCTGAGGCCTTTGTGACAGTTGAACATGTCCTCCAATAACATGGATTTCTCCGTCTTGGCCTCTTTCAGTTGGCTCTCTGTCTGTACTGTCTGGTCTCTGTCTCTCTCAGCTCTTTCCTTGGCCCTTGATGTGTCTATTTCTCCAGTGTCAACTGCAAATCCTCTAAATAAATTCAGTCTATGGGCAAGACATGTAGCAGATGTGTCAACAAGTGCAACTGTAGCCAATCAGAGGCGGAGTAAGGCGGGTCTTGCCAAGAAAAGCCAACAGCAAAGCAACAAGCAGAAAAAACTGCAGGATTAGCATGTGATGTGCTTCCCTCGTCTACATGCCTCAGTGTGGCGCTGGTGTCAGTCACACTATTTATCCTGACTTTTATCCAGACCTCCCCAGAAAACAAGTCGGCTGCACTTTAGAGCTTTTCCTGGGAAAAAGAGCTTAGAACTTTTGTGGACACTACTGCGCTACTCGGTCAATTAATTAACGTCGCTACCTAAAGTTCAGTGAAGCTGAGACGAACTGCAGAGTCAGTGATAATCATCTGTGGGTTAATCACCACGGAGCACATTCACATTACACAATGTCATTTTAACCACTGTTAATTTTCGTTTTCACTTTTTTGCAACCTAAACAAAAGAGTTGTATGAAATCTAAGGAGTTAAACTGAGAGCAGCCAACCCAGAGCAAGTTACGAGGACAAAGAGATCTCAACCACTGAATTTCTTTGTCTGATCATAACACAATGAGCACCCTTTAATAGCATGTACACAGTCTGTTCAGATTTTCAGTGTGTAACTATGTTGTGCATTAAAGCTGATTCTATGGCAGATTTAGATTATGATGTTCCCTCGATGAGCGCAGAGGAAGGAGACCCGGGGATTTCAGCAGGGAGGCCCACAGGTACAGTACATGTCTGTGTTTGCGAAATATCACCAGTGTGGGAGGTTGTGTGTTAATCCCATGCATTTTCCCAGGTGTGGATGGTGAGAGCTTCAGTCCAGGAGATGATTCAGTGTCTGATCCAGCATCACATGAAGACCAGGGGAGTAATCTGGTAGATTCCAGACCATCTGTTGTGATGCAGGAGCCAATCTTGCTTGACTTACCTCGAGTCCTGGTAGACAAAGGCCTTTTTGAGTCCTACACTTACACAGGTACATTCAGGAAACTCAGTCACACAGTTCCTCTTCTTTAGTCACCTATCTCAGAATTTAGTCATCTTTTTCTCTCCTTCCAGGCATTTCATCCCCTTTGCTCAGCTTTAGACCGTTCAGTCTAAAGCCAGGGAGCAGATACATGTTGGAGGTCACTGCAAGTAAGTTACACAACAATAACTGACCCATGGACACTGAGCCACTGAGTCTGTGCAGTCCGATATAAATCCTATATTAGTCATAATCCAGGTGAGGAAGGGTTTTGAGTCAGGAACAGAAGTCCTCCCTGTTGTTGGATATGACGTCTTTCATTATTCCTTAGAGATGGACCACAGAGCTCTTTCTGAACACATAAACGACTAACATTACCTGATAAATAAGACGTCATAGGTGAGGCGAGATGGGTAAAGAATGATGCAGAATAGATATAATGTGGTTTTCTGGGATGGGGGCAGCCATAGTGGTCTCTAATCTATCTAATCTGCATACTAATCTGACTGTCACCTGCTGTTCTCAGAATTTCAAGATAGTTTTCTGGGCCGGACTCAGCTGTTCTTAAAAACCAATCCTGCTCCGAAAGGCATGACATGCCAGGTGCAACCAGTCAAAGGAGTGGAGTTATATACACACTTCAGCATCTTCTGCACCTCAGGGAAAGAGGTATCTCTTGTTTCTTACATTAAACACACACACATTCATCGTTGCATATTTGACCCTGCATACTGTACCAGATGGGTGTTATTTAAGGTCCTTCGTATGTGAGACAATATTTAGTACAAGAAAAAAGTTTAAAGAAAGGATACTTTAACATGAGGGCGTTTATCTTTGTATGATTAATGTATTTTCAGTCTTGGAGATCATGTGTCTGAGAAACATGACCTCTGTTTTGGGGGAGCTGCCTTGGTCCATTATTGTTCCCATTGTACATGCTGCCACCTGGTGACATCATTAGAGAATGCAATGTTTGTTTCCATAGTTACGTGGATGACACACTGTAGATCTCTGCTGAACCAAACGATGCTGCAGCCATAGACTCTGTTACTTAAAGTTAAATGAAGACAAAATGGAAATCCTGCCTGTCTGCCCTAAAACAAAAAGAGAAGTGCTGCTTAATAATCTGGGTGACAAGTGTTGGTTTTTCCACCTCAGAAACATTGCTAAGCCGCCTCGACTCCTGTAATGCACTCTTTACTATCCACCTTTTTGCTCCAGCTTAGATTTGTTCACACTGTTTGCTGCATGTCAACCCTCATGTTTTGTGTGTGTGCTGAAGGACTTACTGTACGAGCACAGTGTCAGTGTAGGAGACAGACCTCCCAGGACGCTGTATCAGGGGCGAGACTTCCAGTACTACTTCAGCCTTCCTTCTGGTGACCCCGGTGATGACTATAAAGGTAATCTAAAACGCACAGACACACTGATATGTAACTTTTACAGTGCATACAGATGCAGTACCATGATAACTTACTAAGTGATTGATTTTTGGGCTTGTAGTCACAATTTACACAGCGATCAGAAGCAGCACGTATGGGACGGCCACTAAACCCTGTCCTGTCACGGTCCAAGTTCAACCGAGCTTCCTCAGAGACACCTCCTCTTCATCTCATCTTGATCCAGACCTGGAGCTGTAAGAGTCACCATGTCACCACATATCATATGGTTGTGTTTATCAATCAATTTCAATCAATCAATCAGTTTTATTTATAAAGCTCAATATCAAAAATCGTCTGATAGCTGAAGGCTCTGGCTCCTGTTCTACTTTTGGAGACTTTAGGGACCATGAGTAACCCTGCATTCTCAGAGCGCAGTGTTCTGGTGGGATAATAGGACACTATGAGCTCTCTGAGATATGATGGAGACTGATCATTTAGAGCTTTGTAAGTCAGGAGAAGGATTTTAAATTCAATTCTGGATTTTACAGGGAGCCAGTGCAGAGAAGCTAAAACAGGAGAAATGTGATCTTGTTTCTTAGTGACGACCTGCTTTATGTAGCAGGGTTTTTTTTAGAGCTGTACTCTACGTACAGTACTACAGTACTCGATACTTTGCAGATCATACTGGATAATTGCAGAAGCATACTTGGGTGCCAGAAACCTGGAGATTACTATATATGGACACTTTAAATTTTGAAAAGACTGACTGTGACGTTACTTAAAATCTTGAATTTATTCTGTTTTCATAATCCATGAAAGTTTGAATTAATAACCAAATCACAATTTTTGTTTACATTAACACCTGGGAGGAAAACCCTGCTAGTAAATGTTGCTTCAGTTTATTAGTTTGCAGCCACCTGAAAAAGGTCCACCTGAAACAAATCAATATAAGTTTAAGTGCAGCTTATGCTATATCAGCACACTCTCACTCCGACCTCGTCACGTATCGTTTGGTCATGGACCTTCCACATCCAGATACGACGTTAAAGGTACCCTGGGTGTGTTAGTTGTTGACGTTCTGTTGACACCGTGCCAAGTTCTGCCTGTTACATGCATTGTCTTCTTTCAAAATACACTTCTGTTATCACAGGAAATTTACTGTTTACATACAGTCTCTTTCAAAATAAATGCACTATGTCAGTACAGCAACACAAATTAACGTGCACATGGTTGGGTTTAGGCAACAAAAACACGTGGTTAGGTTTAGGAAAAACTTTATAATCTTACGGGACACGAACACCACTCTCTCAGGTGAAGTTTGGTGTTTTTTGGACCCATCCATCACCCCTTCCACCCATCCTACTCGGACTTTCGCCTCCTCAACTTTCGTTCTTGTCCCTCCAAGTTTCCTCCTGACACCACCGAGAGCTGTTAACCCCTAACAGCAACTGGTCACATATAATGCCAAAGTTAAAGGATGGCTTTTTTGTCAGTGACTGACGCTGCAAGTCGCCACCCAAGTGCCGGATTTTGACGACTTCGGAGTGAGACTAGGTTGGCTATATATGAAGTATTTTCATCGTTTTACCTTGCTGTCAAACAGCCCTGTCCGACGGACCGGACTCCACTGACAAAAAGAGTAATGTTAGAACACCAGAGTTGCTGGTCTACCGCTGCCTCTGTGTGTAAGGTAAAGCGGTTAAATATTCCAAATATAGCTTACGCTTAAAACTCATGTTGATTTTTTTATGTGTATATTGTAAGGTGACTAAAATACGTTTTGCTACGGCCCCCGTCAACAGCATGGATGTATTAAGAAACCTGGATACAGCAATGGAGGTGCCAAAATGGAGGAGCCAAAATGGTTCAAACTACCCGGATGATCCGTAGATGATCAGCACTACTTGCGCACTGTGCTGTAAAGCAGGCGTGCAGGAGACTTACAGCGTCTGAGTGTGACCGAGTGTAGCCAAGCATCTTACTTCCATCTGCCGAGCCGGCTACTTCCGGTTTAGTGCTCTGCTAATTTGAATAGGGATGAAATTATTTAATTGTGCAGCCCTTCTCCTGACAGTGAAACGAGTCAGATTGCGGGGTTGTGAGGCTAAAAAAATTGTATCCACAGACGTTACATTACAGACGTCTCTTTCGCCCAGTAAGTCAATGGGAAAGAAGTATTTTTTGGGCCACAGGGCTTTATGTGACAGACCCCAGAATTTGCAGTACCACTGTTCGGCCACTACGAAAATTGACTTCAAAGCTTGGCGCACTTCCTGGGGCCCTGGTCCACAGTGGTACATTGCTCAACTTCTGGATTTGATTTATCGAAGATACTGGCACAGCAATACAGTATGTAAAATAAGTACAACAGAAATATCAGATAGGTCAGACCACCATGTTTAACTGTATATCTTTCAACGATACAGGTACAGCAGAAAAATGATAACTGAAATAAACAAGTTTGCAGATTTCACATATCTCCTTTGTCTACTCAGGAAGTGTTAGCGTGACGTCACAGTGATTCGGTCTGTAGCTTTTAAATGGCTAATTAGAATACGTAGAATTTTAATGTACCATTAATTAAGTCAACCTTTGTGTTGCAATCAAGAACATTTACTATTTATACAATATATTGTTGTGTTATTAATTTCCATTTCTCTCCAGTTCAGAGTCAGGTCTGAGGAACCTCTCAGCTCTGGTGCGGCTTGGAAACAGTATTGAGATTCGTAACTACATCAGTCTGCTCTCCAGCATCCTGAACAGACTCAGCCTGGACACAGAAGCCAACACACACGCACAGAGACGAACACGCAATGTCCTCATCAGCACTGTGTGTGAGCTCGAGAGCAGTGAACAGGTACACACACACAGACCTATGCTGCACCTCAAGATTATCAGAATGTTTCTGATTTTAACAAGTCCATCGTCTACTCTCAATTTCCGTTTTGCAGCCACAGTTAGATTTTAACTTTTCCACCTTTGTCAGCATGTAAATAACATGTCATATAATCCTAGGCGTCAATGGTGGACAACATCTGCATTCTCAAAAACCTGTTACAAGTTACAAGTCAGGTAGGTGGAAAGTCGTCTCCTTTCATGGACTTTTGTTGAGAAGAGACACTTGCTAAAAGATTGTTTCTGACCTCCTTTATCCTGTTTAGGTGACGTTATCTAGTGCAAGACGAGTGACAGGTCATGTTCAGGTCATCTCAAAGCAGCTTTCAGAGTCCAGTGCTCCGGCCCGGTTCTACCTGGACCAGAAGACGCTCAACACCTTAGTTTCCCTGCTGTCATACAGCCTGCAAGCTGCTGTCGCTAGTGATGACTTCACACCAGCAATGTCCACCAGTGCTGACATTACCCAGACATTAAAGTCAGACCCACATGATAAAACACAGGACTCACCCAGCATTGTTTACATCAAACGAGACAGATCGATTTCAACAAAGCAGGCGTTGCAGTTTATAGCTGACATTCTGCAGACTGCTTCAGACCTGATGCTGGTGAGAAAAACAAACACGTTCTTGTGCATGCCGACTCATGAACGTACATATTTTCATACCTGTACCTCACATATATCAATCTATTGCCAATCCCCCTCTTTTTTTTTTTTTAGAAGTACATCTTGCTCCATGAGGCCAAGGAGCGTAGAGTCAACACTGGTCTTATTGCTTTACACGCCACGTACCAAAACCAAACCTCCACAGTCATCAGCAGCGGCTCGACCACCTTCTACATGCCTGCCTCCCTGATCCAGCTTCTGTTTGTTCATCACAGTCGAGAGACAGAGAGCAGACCACATCGACCGTGTGTGCTTAGCTTGCTGACTGAGCTCACCCACAACCCTTACACGTGGGTCCGCTTTCCTGGAAGGGTGAGACTGGCATGACGCAATGACACTGAGTGATTAAAGAGAAAGGCATTGCTCTCATTTTCCTCTGTTGATTCCAGCTGAGCGGACCAGTGGTTGACCTGAGTCTGTACAAGTGCAGCACGAGAAGGAAGATCCCAGTTCGCTCCCTTGTCCAGCCTATAAACATCGAGCTGCAGCAACATCCAAGAAACGTATGTCGCTGTTTCTCCACATCACTACAGTAGAGCACACTGTTAAATAAAAGTGGGTGACCATGTTTTCACTTCCTTCTGCAGAAGAGCTCTGTGCCTGAGTACGTCCTCCTAAGCAGCCAGGTCAACTACCACAGCTTCAACATTACCCAGGAGCACTTGCAGCAGGCCATCCAGCTAAGTGTGGTGTTCACGCCACCGCTCAACAAGGCATTTCCCATCATGCTGCTCTTCAGGTAGACTTTGCTGTTTTATAGGCATTATCATCTGATAGTTGGAGCAACACAATAACACAACATAATAATCCTTTTTTTCCCAACTCTTTTTATGGGAGTTTTCAAAGTTAAACAGACAGTGATAGTAGAATAAAAGTGAAAACAGAATTTCTGAAAAATTTAAAATATTCAAGTCAAAAATACTCTTAAAGGTGAGTTGTCATACATGTATCCACCTTGTTCCTAGTCCCCATGATACCTTACCTGAATTATGGGTGCAACTTTCGGCGTTGAAATGAAACCAGCGATTTCCAGTGGCAACAGTTTGTTTACAGTACTCTATTCTTCTTTCCAAGAGCAACTGGGAAATAAAACATGGAACATATCACATGTTATAGCTCAAACTGGATCATGTGATCATACCTCTGCCATCTCTGACAGCCATCTCAAAGCACTGTTGTCTTTTTTCCATTCAACCGTGCACGCTAACAGTTAGCTTGCCTTGCTCCATTAAAATATTGTTCACACTAACATGACCGGAGCTAGCTTAAGGTAAACATCTGCTCCTTTTAAAGATGACTTATGATTTATGATGACTTTAAGAGATACCAACACATTCGGCAAACATTTAACATAATTCAGCATTAACTGTAGCTCCATGTAAAGTTAATAAACCTGATGTTTCCCAGCTAATCCTCCACTCATCTGCATTAACGATGAAGGTTACACATTTTTTTAACTTCTGATTTATTAAAAACTGTTCTGAGTGAAACATGAAGCTGAATTTAGCAGCAGACTTCAGTCATAGTAATATAAAGTAGGAGGAAAAGAAATAACTTTTGGCATTCATTTTTTTATGATATAAAGGAAGTGCGGTAAATCAGCCCTGATGACTAAATACATATTTCAAGGTATGCTGCTGAGTTTATTTTCTAACGTAGCTTGAGAATGAAGTCAGACAGGGAAAGACAGGCTCTGCATCAGTCAGAGATGGAGTAAAAGAGTGATTTTGCGACCAAAGGAGCCAGCAGGGAGCCAGAATGCCACCTCAAATTTTTCCTAACACAATATAATAACCTTAATGAGTTTTTGAGTAATAGATCAAGCTGAGAGTGTCTGTTGTGGCAGGATGTTTGAGAGGCCGACTCCCAGCACCTACCACCTGCACAAGATTTACCACTGGGGGAGCGACACTGCACGCTTCACTCTGCCTCCATCCTACCTCAGAGGTGAGAGATCTCTCGGCTTTCGGCTCTGTCCCTCCTCCCTCCCTCCTTGTCTGTTCATCCCTTAAATAACAAGTCATTTTGGTATGTGTCAGTGAATATCTAAAAAGGCTTTAGCAAAGTTAAAAACGTCCAAAACATGTTTTTTTTTGTGTGTTTGTTTGTTTTTTTACGTCAGTTTCATAGTTATGTCCTTTTGTTGTTTAACTGACAGCTCTGGAAGTACTTCAGAAAGGGGCCCCACACCTTTTGGAATTTTTTATCTGAGTTGCAAATTGAGTAGTGTATCTTTTCAAGATTAAGGCAGGACATAATGTCCCTCCGCCAGTGGGCATGGGTGGGCGGGGCAGCCTCCCTCCATCTGATTATAACTGCCCATCTGTATGGCGTTGAACTGGAGTCAGGTGTACATCATCGTCTGCGGTGGCGCCAAAGAGGGCGACCAGAAGGTTGGGTTGCAGGTCAAAGCTGAGTATTGAGGATAAGGTTTGGAAAACGTCCTTCCAGTACCAATACCTGTGAATCTAAGTGGCCTCACCTCTTGAACATCTGGGGTTCACATCTGGGTAAATAGGGTTAGGCCTGACTTTAGACAATTGGGCTCTGTGCACAACCTAAACTGTGAAAGAGAGTGGCAGGGTGAATATAGTTCGATTAAAGGTCAAACAGTTGATGAAATGCAACATCCTACAACCATTCTTGTTGTTCTAACCTTATTGTTTTTGCTGCCCGAGTTATCTCAGACCAATACAAAAGAACTGTTTCATGTAAAGCACATCTGTAGTAACAATGCAGTAACACGTTTGGTGATTGGCTGCAAGAATATCCATCCAGTATTTACTTGTTTCAGTGTACTTTGGGTAGCTGTTCATATAACTGTATTACCAAACTCCTAAACAGCCCCAGGAGCTGGTCACCTGGCCCTGCTGAATGCTAATTTTGGGAAAACACCCAGACACAAGCAGCTGAGTGAAGAGGTCAGCTACAGTCTCAGAGTGGACAGCAGCCTGTGTTTGTCCTGGGACAGCCACCAGGGGGCCTGGACGCGCCACGGCTGCAGGACACAGCACGCAGACACATCTGCTGCAGTCAACTGCAGGTAAGGCACGGATTAAATGTGTGTGGGCATGAGAGCGCGAGACCTTCACAGAGAGAAACACACACATGCAAGAAATGAATGTACAAAGTGACAATGCACATTAATGAATCACTTCTTGCTGTTTTATCTCAGTTGCCACCAGTTGAGGCCGCTGACTGTGGTGCAGCAGCAGATCCAGAGCAGCCACGACACCATCAGTCTGGACCCGTTCCTAAGGTGACCTCATCCTCTTTAGACTTGGATGATGTATTAAACCAGAGAAAACAAAATCTTTCTGTTGCTTAAACTGCAGCAGTAATTTGAATCTTAAAATCCACCAGTGTCTCCTCTCTCCCTCTGTGTCACCTCAGCGTGTCCAGTGATCTGACAGTACTGGGTGTACTGGTGCTGTGTGTGTGCCTGTACATCCCGGGGCTGGTGGTGTGTAGAAGAGCAGATGTTATTTCCGAGGCAAATCTCCAAGTCCACTATCTTTCTGACAACTCTCCGTCTGACCCTTATCTCTATGCTGTTACAGTCCGCACTGGTCTCTGCTCTGCCGCTCGCATGAGTGCAAAGGTAAGATGTTTTTTTTGTTTTTTTGGCTCATTGCTTTCAACTGCGCATGAAAGTCGCCAAATGATGACGAATCATATTGAAACTGAGATGTGGTTTTTAAATATCAGATCATGACGGATTACGACTACAAGGCTTGTCATTTGGACATTGTTGTTTTTAGCGAAATGAATACTTTCACAGCATAGGTGGGTTATGAGAATATGGGCTCCTGGGAGCAGACATGTAAAAGGCCCCACCCCTTCTCCTACACAGGGGCAAGACACACAGACTTTGTGCTGACTTTGCCTCTTTTCTTGCTGTTGCTTCGTATCTTTGGTAGTTGTCAGCATTTATTTGTGGCCTCGTGTCTCTTTGAGGTAATTTTGTTTATTTTAGGAGTACATGTGGCTCTTTGAAGTCATTTTGTATCTCTTCCAGGTGTATTTGGTTGTTTTCTGTCTCTTTGTGGTCGTTTTGTGTCTGTTTGAAGTCATTTTATGTCTTTTTGAGGTGTATTTTGTTGTATTGTATCTCTTTATAGTTATTTTGTGTCTCTTTGTAGTTGTTTTGTGTCTTTTAGGAGTACATTTGGGGCTCTTTGTAGTCCTTTTGTGTGTCTTTGAGGTATATTTGCTTGTGTTGTGTCTCTTTGTTGTTGCTTTGTGTCTGTTTGAAGATATTTTTATGTCTCTTCAAGTTACATTTGGTTGTATTGTGTCTCTTTATAGTTGTTTTGTGTCTGTTTGAAGTAATTTTTATGTCTTTTTGAGGTGTATTTGGTTGTACTGTGTCTCTTTGTAGTTGTGTTGTGTCTGTTTGTTGTCACTTTCTGTCTGTTTGAAGTCGTTTTATGTGTTTTTGGGATGTGTTTGGTTGTATTGTGTCTCTTTGTAGTTGTTTTGTGTCTCTTTGTAGTCGTTCTGTGTCCGTTTGATGTCAATTTATGTCTTTTTGAGTTGTATTTTGTTGTATTGTGTGTCTCTGTATTCGTTTTGTGTCTCTTTGAAGATATTTTTATGTCTCTTCAAGCTACATTTGGTTGTATTGTGTCTCTTTATAGTTGTTTTGTGCCTGTTTGAAGTCAGTTTATTTCTCTTTGAGGTGTATTTGGTTGTATTGTATCTCTTTGTAGTTGTTTTGTGTCTCTTTGTAGTCCTTCTGTATCTGTTTGAAGTCATTTTATGTCTTTTTGAGATTTATTTGGTTGAGTTATTTTTCTTTGTAGTTGTTTTGTGTCTCTTTGTTGCTGGCTGTTTATGTTTGAAGTCATTTTATGTCTTTTTGAGATGTATTTGGTTGTATTGTGTGTATTTGTGATAATTTTTGTGTCTTTGTAGTCATTCTGTGTCTGTTTGAAGTCATTTTATGTCTCGTTGAGGTGTGTTTGTTTGTGTTTTGTCTCTTTATAGTTTTTTGTGTCTGTTTGAAGTCATTTTTCTGGTCTTGTGTCTCTTTGAGGTCATTTTGTGTCTTTTAGGAGTACATTTGGGGCTCTTTGTTGTCCCTTTGTGTGTCTTTGAGTATTATTTGGTTGTTTTGTGTCTCTTTGTAGCTGTTTTGTGTCAGTTTGAAGTAATTGTGTATCTATTTAAGTTATATTTGGTTGTTTTGTGTCTCTTTGTAGTTCCTTTGCATGTCTTTGTTGTTGTTATGTGTCTCTTTGAAGCTCAATTTACGTCTCTTTAAAGGAAAATTGTATCTTTATTGGTCTTTATATGTCTCTTTGGGGTTGCTTTGTGTCTTTGATACATACTAAATATGTAAATAATGAGTAAAACTGATTCAGTTTAACTGAAGTATCAAAGGTGCTGTGTACAGTATCATCAGTTGGTTGTATTGTGTCTCTTTGTAGTCGTTTTGTATCTGTTAGAAGTCATTTTATGTGTCTTTGAGGCATATTTGGTTGAGGTTTGAGGTTGTATTGTCATTGTGTGTCTCTTAAAATATATGATACTAAGTTTTTGTCTCCCTTGAATGGATGCACGGACAGATTCATAGAATAATGTGCTACTGTAGGCGTTAATATGACATTTTCTTCCTGTTTATTAAAACTAGAGCTTATTTCAAACTGTAGAGACTTAGTTTGATATTTTCAGTAGAGGACTTTGTTATTGTTATTCCCTTTATATTGTATATATAACCAGACAAAAATACACACATACAACAGCGTTATCTTGATTTAACTGGCACACATCGTGCAGTCGTGCAGTCGACTGTGGATGTTTTACAGGTGACTTCACAGGACAAAAAGTAGAAACCCACTAAAAATGGTACGATTATTTGAATCATCATAAATGCGGAAGCCTGAGCCCAAGACCATGTAGACCACATCTCCCTTTTCCAGTTGCAGAACTAATGCATTAGACACAGAGACAAAGCCATGGCTGTCATTGTAATCGAAACTATACGTTATTGTCTTATCATTGTGGCAGAGTTTAGCACCCATCACATCTGAAGTGCGGTTGTCCCACATGGTGAATCTCAAATAGTAGACTCCTCTGACTGGGGCTGTGAAGACACCTGCAGCAGAGGAGAAAATCAGTGAGGGGTGAAAATAGTCTTTGTTGTGTTGAGGGAGGTGTCCTTGTGTTGTTATTTGATGCTTTAACAGGACTTCAACATGGATTTTTAGAAGTAATCTGTAGGAGCTCTTGGTTTTATTCTCTTCCCAGATCATTTGTAAGAAGACAAAGAGATGTTTGTTTTATTGCTTTGACTGATAAAATTCATAGCACAGAAATCTTACTACAGTCACATCTTGCCTTCTGTAAAGAACTCCTTTGCACATTTATGTGTGTAGATCAAAAAGCTGTGTACCTGTAGTTGGGCTGTAGGCCTGGCCGATATTGGTGAAGACTTTACTGAACTTCAGTGTGATCTCAGTGTTGAAGGGTCCAAGTACTCCTGCAGGAAGTCCAGCTGAGAACGCCACCTTTGGACGGTCTGTGTGAACGTGGAGGATGCAGAGAAAAGTTGACTGATGTGCAGTCTATCAAGAAATGTCACTGTACATCTTTTGTTGAGAGAATCATTTCCTCATAATCATATTCAACTACACAGCACAGTGACACTGCAGTCATTTGGATACTGATAACCAGCAGGCTTTGAATTCTAGTAGAATCAGTGACAGCTGAATATCATCATTTCTGCTTCATTTAGTAACTGTGGTCATAAATATGAATGTCTCTCTGCGTTCTGCTGCTCTGAATATGTTCCTTAGTTCAGCAGATCCATTTTCACAGTCAACATGATATTTTGACTTCATAATAGTTTACTGAACTTACCTGCATTCTCTCTCTTGAGCTCTGCCACCTGGTTTTCACTGGAGCTCATTCTGGTTTCCAACACTGTCAACACATTTAACATGTTTATTGTAAAATAGAATTAAAGTCATCAGTTTTAACCAGATGTAAAACCTTATTTAAATGTAAATGTTTCCACAAAATCTTTTGACGACTCCTCTGTGACCTTTGCACATCACAGCTGAGAGAGTTTTACACAATGTTTTCTACCTCACTATAATTTGTACTTTTTAATTATGTTTTCATAACTTACCCACGTTCTCTCTCTGAAGCTCAGTGACTGCATTTTCACTGGTGTTCACTCTGGCCTCCAAGACTGTGAACATGTTTAATGTTTGTCGTGTTAAGTTCACTGTGATCATTGCATCACTAAATATGTTGTTACTGTTAACATAATGTAGTATTTTCTCTTTGTAATGATTGTTATAGCTGACCTATGTTGTCTCTCCTGAGCTCCTCCACCTTGTTGTTGCAGGCAGTTATTGTGGCCCCCAGTACAACAACAACATTAACACTGAATGCTTAATCATGCCCTCACCCTGATCTTAGTTTCATTCAGTATATTCTCATAACATAACACACAGTATTATGCCGAAGTTCACTTATAGATTTTGAAGCTTTCCCATGTTCTCTCTCTGGTTTCCAACACTGTCAACACATTTGACTTATTCATCCTAAACTAGTATTATGGTCGTCAGGTTTCACATTTTTCTGGACTTTTGATGACTTTGTTATCATACCTGTGATCTTGTTTTCACTCGCTGTTACTCTGGCCAGAAGATCTGTGATAAGGGAAAAAACAAGACGCAGATTATTAGTTGATCAACAACCAGAGGTAATAACTCATTAATATGTTAAACTTGTTTCTGCTGAAGAAAATCTTTACTTCTCTTTTCTCACATTTGGACATTACATCTGAGACAATTTCACAGGGCAGTGTGTTTCTGTTATGAAACCTGTTTATTATTGGATGGTGTTTACTGAACTTACCTGCATTCTCTCTCTTGAGCTCTGCCACCTGGTTTTCACTGGAGCTCATTCTGGTTTCCAACACTGTCAACACATTTGACTTATTCATCCTAAACTAGTATTATGGTCGTCAGGTTTCACATTTTTCTGCACTTTTGATGACTTTGTTATCATACCTGTGATCTTGTTTTCACTCGCTGTTACTCTGGCCAGAAGATCTGTGATAAACAAAAAAATTGTAAACAGGTTAATAGTTGTTCAACAGTTTTTGGGGAGTAGTGGAATACATGTTATTAAATCAGTAATTTAACCACATCTTGCAGCAGCCTGCTGGGAGCTCCACTGCATTCATTTCAGCATAGTGATCCAAGTAGCTAAGTTACTTTCTGGCCATGTTCTCTGTAGTTAACGACTGAAACTACTGACACATTTCGGCCATGAATTCTTTTTATTTCACCATTGCTTCTCCACTGTAATTGAACCTCCTTTGACCAGTCCAGCCTCATTTGTCTTTCATCCTGACCACAGTGAAGGCATGTAGGCAATCCATTTATGAGCCAGACTTTGTAAAACCAAACTTGAATAAATTAGGTGTCAGTTAGTCAGAAGTCTTGATTATTTCTACTTCTCAATAAATGCTTTGAGAAGTTGCCTTCTGTTTTAGAAGTTACCTCATTAACTGAGCAATCCTGCATTTTTCTGTAATCCTACCTGTGATCTTGTTTTCACTCGCTGTTACTCTGGCCAGAAGATCTGTGATAAGGGAAAATGTATAAGTGTTTAATTTGAAATATAATTATAGTCATCAGTTTTAATCATCACAGCTGAGAGAGTTTTACACAACAACATGTTTTCTACCTCACTATAATTTGTACTTTTTAATTATGTTTTCGTAGCTTACCCATGTTCTGTCTCACGAGCTCAGTGACCAAATTTTCACTGGTGTTCAGTCTGGACTCCAAAACTGTGAACATGTTTGAATATTTTTACTAAAAGGTGAATTATTGTATTACTGTATTTTTTATTGTAGATGCAGTTACATTTTCTTCTAGAGCTTGACCAAATAGGAAAACTGTCACAAACTGAGTTAATTCACATTTGAATGAATTCATATCTTTATTTATAATTAAAGTAATGTAAATGTATTTACCTGCATTCTTGCTTTCACTGGCTGTCAGTCTGGCCTGTGTGGCTGGGTGTAAAGCAATATATTAGTGCATGAATCTGTGCAGCACTGTGTGACTGACACTCAGTATGTTTTATGATGTGTATCACCTGCACTCTCTTGCTCCAGCTTCTCTATCTTGCTCCGTTGTTGGATGGCCATGTCTCCCAGCTCCTTCAGCTCAGCCCAGATGTCAGGGGTGATGTTGGTCTGGCTGCTGCTCTGATCATGGGCTGCTCCGACACCCTGTATGTTAAACTCAGCCTCTTTCTGCCTGTTTCGCCCCTCTGTCTCAGTGTGTGTCCCTGTCACCTCTCCACTCTCACCCTGAGCCCACGTCCGTTGCAGACAGAGCAACAACACCAGAAAAACTGCAGCGCTCCTCATTCTGAAATATCACCTGTTTAGACAGCCAGATGCAGTCTGACACGTCTACTTTGATTCCTGTCTTTATATACACGTAAAACAGGTCAGTGAAGAGGCGTATGAGAATGAAACACATGTCGTTGATAACAAATTTAAAAATACCTCCAAACATCCTTGAGCACTGAGCTGATTTTAAAGTAAACGTCAAGTAGTTTGAATGATGTTATTTTGAAATACTTTGTAATACATGCTTTAAAATAACATTAAATGTACTGTATATAACTTTATAGACCTACGTGTATGAGTCATTTTATACTATTTGTTTTGTTTCGTCCAGTTTATTATCCAACGTGTGTACAGTGGCTACCAGGATGCTAGTTCAGCTGGTGCCTGTTTTTCTCCATCTTTCCTCAGTGTTCATATCTACAAACCTCAACTTGGCTAGCTAGCAGCTAGCTCGCTAGTACTCAGCAGAAGAAGAGTTTACAGACCAGTGAGTTGATTTCCTCATTCTGATGAGTGACTCTCCGCCACATGCCACCACCATCCAAAGCCAAGCACAAAAAGCACCACCAAGCCTTGGAAAATAGACAGAAGAGCATAAATTGAGCACAAATTTATCAGAGCTGACAGAGAGGTGACTTTTTTCAGTGATTTTTTGTCACAACTTGACCAGTCTGTCCGATGTGAACACCATCATCATTGCAAATTACTTGCACGCACCAGAGCGTGAGCAGCATGATGCTGACTGCAGTTCATTTAACGGCTTCAGAGAGGAGTCTCTAATAACAAGGACGTCATGAAAGTTACATACAGAGCCTTAAAAGGAGCAGTGTGTAGGATTTAGTGGCATATAGCGGGGAGGATTGCAGGTTGCGACCAGCTGAGACTTCTTCCAAGTGCCAAGCGTGAGCTCCTGGTCAGGATTCCCTAGGTGTTTATTGTTCAGAGGGTTTTTAACAGAAGTCGAATTATCAGCAGAGGACTTTTAAAACATGCTGATTATATTATATTCCCTCTCTGCAAACGTATTCCCCTAAACTCTTCACACTGGACCTTTAAATAACTGATTTATGAATCAAGTAAAACGGCTTGACGTTGGATGTTTTTGTCTTTATCAAAGTGGATGCTCTCACAGTACTTTGATAGCAGGTTAGTCTTGCAGTGACCACTGAGTTAGGTGTTTGTCTCACTTGAATGGATGCATGGATGGATTCATAGAGTAATGTTGTGTTATTGTAGGTGTAAATATGACATCCTCTTCCTGTTAATTAAAAGTAGAACTTATTTTGAAATGAGACTTTGTTTGATATTGTCATGAGAGGACTTTCCTATTGTTATTCTCATCATCTTCTTCATATTACCAGACAAAAGTACACACATACAGATTTTTTGTTTTATTTAATTGGCACACGTGTTTTCAATAGTGTGATGTCAGAACTTAATGCAATTGACTGTGGATGTTTTACAGGTGACTTCACAGAGCAAAAAGTAGAAACCCACTAAAAATGGTACGATTATGTGAATCATCAAAAATACCATGACCTGGGGGGAGAGCCAAGTAGACCACATCTCCCTTTTCAAGTTGAAGAATTAATGCATTAGACACAGAGACATAGCCGTTGTCATCATTGACATCGTAGCTATTTATCATTCTCTTCTCATTGTGATAGAGATAAGCACCGATCCAAGCTAAAGAGCGGTTCTCCCACACAGTGAATCTGAAGTAGTAGACTCCTCTGACTGGGGCTGTGAAGACACCTGCAGCAGAGGAGAAAATCAGTGAGGGGTGAAAATAGTCTTTGTTGTGTTGAGGGAGGTGTCCTTGTGTTGTTATTTGATGCTTTAACAGGACTTCAACATGGATTTTTAGAAGTAATCTGTAGGAGCTCTTGGTTTTATTCTCTTCCCAGATCATTTGTAAGAAGACAAAGAGATGTTTGTTTTATTGCTTTGACTTATAAAATTCATAGCACAGAAATCTTACTACAGTCACATCTTGCCTTCTGTAAAGAACTCCTTTGCACATTTATGTGTGTAGATAAAAAAGCTGTGTACCTGTAGTTGGGCTGTAGGCCTGGCTGATATTGGTGAAGACTTTACTGAACTTAAGTGTGATCTCAGTGTTGAAGGGTCCAACGTTTCCTGCGTCAGTCAGTCCAGCTGAGAACGCCACCTTTGGACGGTCTGTGTGAACGTGGAGGATGCAGAGAAAAGTTGACTGATGTGCAGTCTATCAAGAAATGTCACTGTACATCTTTTGTTGAGAGAATCATTTCCTCATAATCATATTCAACTACACAGCACAGTGACACTGCAGTCATTTGGACACTGATAACCAGCAGGCTTTGAATTCTAGTAGAATCAGTGACAGCTGAATATCATCATTTCTGCTTCATTTAGTAACTGTGGTCATAAATATGAATGTCTCTCTGCGTTCTGCTGCTCTGAATATGTTCCTTAGTTCAGCAGATCCATTTTCACAGTCAACATGATATTTTGACTTCATAGTAGTTTACTGAACTGACCTGCATTCTCTCTCTTGAGCTCTGCCACCTCCTTTTCACTGGAGCTCATTCTGGTTTCCAACACTGTCAACACATTTCACTTATTCATCCTAAACTAGTATTATGGTCGTCAGGTTTCACATTTTTCATGGATTGTTTTGTCATCTCACCTGTGTTCTTATTTTCACATGTGGTTACTCTGGCCAGAAGATCTGTGATAAACAAAAAAATGATAAGCAGGTTAACAGTTGTTCAACAGTTTTTGGGGAGTAGTGGAATACATGTTATTAAATCAGTAATTTAACCACATCTTGCAGCAGCCTGCTGGGAGCTCCACTGCATTCATTTCGTAAAACCAGACTTGAATAAATTAGGTGTCAGTTAGTCAGAAGTCTTGATTATGTCTACAAGGGGTGTAACGATCCATCGATCTGGATCGATACATCGATTTAATGATCAACAATCCAATCACATCGATGCAAAGTGGAAACATCGATCATATCGTCATCTTTAGCATAGGCTTTTATTTTGAAGGTTTGTGCCACTGTCAAACAGCGGCAGGCAGATGGTTAGCAGCCAAGAGAAAGACGATGAGGATAACGTTATTTACTCGGGAATAAATCAGCATAATGGAAATATTATGGATTTCGGAGAAAAGAAGGATCAACAGACAGCACATGGCGCATGTAAACAATGACGTCACGAGATAAAACACAACGTGACGTCACCTGCCTGGACGAGTATCTCACTCCGCTAGCTTCTGGCTTTAGCAACATTAGCCGCTCCGTTTTAACAATGTTCGTCTGAAAAACCGTGCATGCAGGCTGAAATTCAACCGAGCTGTTCTGTCGGGAGATACAGTGACTTAAACCAGCGGTGAGTAAGATAAATATTACTGCTGCGTGTCATTTGTTAAGCTATGAGAAGAGGAAAAATGTCCGCTAGCCGCTAGGCTAATTAATACAATGGAAACATGCTAACGCTAATAATGGGTGATTAGCAAAAAACAACTGACAGGTCTCTGACCCTTGACAGTTATTACTGAGCTGAATGTTACACTTTTTCTTGAATGGTCCTGTTGTTAATCTGTTTTATGGCTGTTGGGAGAAGTTTTCCTTCAGGGCTTTAAGCCAGATATTCCTGAAGTTTGATGAAAAAGATTATGTTTTTTTTCTTCCAGAAAGATTTCTCTGTCAGAAAGCCCTTTGTGTCAGTGGAGTCAGTTTAAAGTGCACTTTGCTGAACTTATTATTTATGTGTTTATGTGTTTTATGGCCACAAGTAAAAAAGAAAGGGGTGTCAGCTTCTTCTGTAACAGACTGTGTTAAATGGGCATTTAATATCACCTAATATTGACCACAGACCCCTGAATCGTAACGAATTGAAATGGCACACTTAGTTATATCGGAAAATATTGTATCGTTGTTCATAGTATCGATATGATATCGTATTGTGATGAAACTGGTGATTTACACTCCTAATTTCTACTTATCAATAAATGCTTTGAGAAGTTGCCTTTGCCTTCTGTTTTAGAAGTTACCTCATTAACTGAGCAATCCTGCATTTTTCTGTAATCCTACCTGTGATCTTGTTTTCACTCGCTGTTACTCTGGCCAGAAGATCTGTCATAATAGGCAGATTAATAGCTGATCAACAACCAGATATAATAACTCATAAGTATTGCAAAAAAGAAATAAATCTCCACTCCTCTCACTTTTGATGACTTTGTTATCATACCTGTGATCTTGTTTTCGCTCGCTGTTACTCTGGCCAGAAGATCTGTGATAAAAGGCAGGTAGATCGTTGATCAACAACCAGATGTAATAACTCATTATTGCAAAAAAAAAAAAAGATCTCCACTCCTCTCATTTTGGACATCACATCTGAGAGAGTTTTACACAACAACACATTGTCTAATAGGCCTGTAAGAGGCACTGTTTATTATTGGATGGTGTTTATTGAACTTACCTGCATTCTCTCTCTTGAGCTCTGCCACCTGGTTTTCACTGGAGCTCATTCTGGTTTCCAACACTGTCAACACATTTAACATGTTTATTGTAAAATAGAATTAAAGTCATCAGTTTTAACCAGATGTAAAACCTTATTTAAATGGAAATGTTTCCACAAAATCTTTTGACAACTCCTCTGTGACCTTTGCACATCACAGCTGAGAGTTTTACACAACAACATGTTTTCTACCTCACTATAATTTGTACTTTTTAATTATGTTTTCATAACTTACCCACGTTCTCTCTCTGAAGCTCAGTGACTGCATTTTCGCTGGTGTTCAGTCTGGCCTCCAAGACTGTGAACATGTTTAATGTCTTTCTTGTTAAGTTCACTGTGATCATTGCATCACTAAATATGTTGTTACTGTTAACATAATGTAGTATTTTCTCTTTGTAATGATTGTTATAGCTGACCTATGTTGTCTCTCCTGAGCTCCTCCACCTTGTTGTTGCAGGCGGTTATTGTGGCCCCCAGTACTACAAAAACATTAACACTGAATGCTTAATCATGCCCTCACCCTGATCTTAGTTTCATTCAATATATTCTCATAACGTAACACACAGTATTATGCCAGAGTTCACTTTTAGATTTTGAAGCTTACCCATGTTCGCTCTCTGGAGTGTCTTGACCACATCTTCATAGGAGTTCATTCTGGCCTCCAAAACTGTGAACACAATATTTATCATTTCTATTGTAAAGTGTCTATCAATCTATCTATAATTAAAGTAATGTAAATGTATTTACCTGCATTCTTGCTTTCACTGGCTGTCAGTCTGGCCTGTGTGGCTGGGTGTAAAGCAATATATTAGTGCATGAATCTGTGCAGCACTGTGTGACTGACACTCAGTATGTTTTATGATGTGTATCACCTGCACTCTCTTGCTCCAGCTTCTCTATCTTGCTCCGTTGTTGGATGGCCATGTCTCTCAGCTCCTTCAGCTCAGCCCAGATGTCAGGGCTGATGTTGGTCTGGCTGCTGCTCTGATCATGGGCTGCTCCGACACCCTGTATGTCAAACTCCGCCTCTTTCTGCCTGTTTCCCCCCTCTGTCTCAGTGTGTGTCCCTGTCACCTCTCCACTCTCACCCTGAGCCCACGTCCGTTGCAGACAGAGCAACAACACCAGAAAAACTGCAGCACTTCTCATTCTGAAATATCACCTGTTTAGACAGCCAGATGCAGTCTGACACGTCTCCTTTGATTCCTGTCTTTATATACACGTAAAACAGGTCAGTGAAGAGGCGTATGAGAATGAAACACATGTCGTTGATAACAAATTTAAAAATACCTCCAAACATCCTTGAACACTGAGCTGATTTTAAAGTAAACATCAAGTAGTTTGAATGATGTTATTTTGAAATACTTTGTAATACATGCTTTAAATAACATTAAATGTACTGTATATAACTTTATAGACCTACACGTATGAGTCATTTTATATTATTTGTTTTATTTTGTCCAGGTTATTATCCAACGTGTGTACAGTGGCTACCAGGATGCTAGTTGAGCTGGTGCCTATTTTTCTCCATCTTTCCTCAGTGTATATATCTAAAAACCTCAACTTGGCTAGCTAGCAGCTAGCTCGCTAGTACTCAGCAGGAGAAGAGTTTACAGACCAGTGAGTTGATTTCCTCTTTCTGATGAGAAGCAGTGTCACGTTAAAAGTCAGTGTTTTTCTGACGCTGTTTGGCGTGTCGCAGAGGGGCTGCTAACTACAGTGGCCAATGAAAATGTGAAAACGTGTATCTAGAATCAGTGTTTGGTTTGTCCGTTCTTGGCTACTGTAGAAACCAAGGCGGTGCAACACTGCAATTACCATAGACGAGGACCCGCTCCCTCTGTAGATTTAAACAGCTCATTGTAAGGCAACGAAACACCATTCTTATTTTCTGGTGGTTTAACACTAAAGAAAAGATGCTGATTATATTATATTCCATCTCTGCAAACGTATTCCCCTAAACTCTTCACACTGGACCTTTAAATAACTGATTTATGAATCAAGTAAAACGGCTTGACGTTGGATGTTTTTGTCTTTATCAAAGTGGATGCTCTCACAGTACTTTGATAGCAGGTTAGTCTTGCAGTGACCACTGAGTTAGGTGTTTGTCTCACTTGAATGGATGCATGGATGGATTCACAGAGTAATGTTGTGTTATTGTAGGTGTAAATATGACATCCTCTTCCTGTTAATTAAAACTAGAACTTATTTTGAAATGAGACTTTGTTTGATATTGTCATGAGAGGACTTTCCTATTGTTATTCTCATCATCTTCTTCATATTACCAGACAAAAATACACACGTACAGATTTTTTTTTTTTATTTAATTGGCACACGTGTTTTCAATAGTGTGATTTTGAAACTTAATGCAATTGACTGTGGATGTTTTACAGGTGACTTCACAGAGGAAAAAGTAGAAACCCACTAAAAATGGTACGATTATATGAATTATCATAAACACCATGAGTTGGGTAGAGAGCCAAGTAGACCACATCTCCCTTTTCCAGTTGAAGAACTAACCCATTAGACGCAGAGACAGAGCCGACGTTATCATTGTAATTGTCACCAAGCATCATTCTCTTCTCATTGTGATAGAGAAAAGCACCGGTCCAAATTGACGAGCGGATCTCCCACAGAGTGAATCTGAAGTAGTAGACTCCTCTGACTGGGGCTGTGAAGACACCTGCAGCAGAGGAGAAAATCAGTGAGGGGTGAAAATAGTCTTTGTTGTGTTGAGGGAGGTGTCCTTGTGTTGTTATTTGATGCTTTAACAGGACTTCAACATGGATTTTTAGAAGTAATCTGTAGGAGCTCTTGGTTTTATTCTCTTCCCAGATCATTTGTAAGAAGACAAAGAGATGTTTGTTTTATTGCTTTGACTTATAAAATTCATAGCACAGAAATCTTACTACAGTCACATCTTGCCTTCTGTAAAGAACTCCTTTACACATTTATGTGTGTAGATAAAAAAATCTGTGTACCTGTAGTTGGGCTGTAGGCCTGGCCGATATTGGTGAAGACGTTACTGAACTTAAGTGTGATCTCAGTGTTGAAGGGTCCAAGTACTCCTGCAGGAAGTCCAGCTGAGAACGCCACCTTTGGACGGTCTGTGTGAACGTGGAGGATGCAGAGAAAACTTGACTGATGTGCAGTCTATCAAGAAATGTCACTGTACATCTTTTGTTGAGAGAATAATTTCCTCATAATTATATTCAACTACACAGCACAGTGACGCTGCAGTCATTTGGATACTGATAACCAGCAGGCTTTGAATTCTAGTAGAATCAGTGACAGCTGAATATCATCATTTCTGCTTCATTTAGTAACTGTGGTCATAAATATGAATGTCTCTCTGTGTTCTGCTGCTCTGAATATGTTCCTTAGTTCAGCAGATCCATTTTCACAGTCAACATATTTTGACTTAATAATAGTTTACTGAACTTACCTGCATTCTCTCTCTTGAGCTCTGCCACCTGGTTTTCACTGGAGCTCATTCTGGTCTCCAACACTGTCAACACATTTAACATGTTTATTGTAAAATAGAATTAAAGTCATCAGTTTTAACCAGATGTAAAACCTTATTTAAATGGAAATGTTTCCACAAAATCTTTTGACAACTCCTCTGTGACCTTTGCACATCACAGCTGAGAGAGTTTTACACAACAGCATGTTTTCTACCTCACTATAATTTGTGCTTTTTAATTATGTTTTCGTAACTTACCCACGTTCTCTCTCTGAAGCTCAGTGACTGCATTTTCACTGGTGTTCACTCTGGCCTCCAAGACTGTGAACATGTTTAATGTTTTTCTTGTTAAGTTCACTGTGATCATTGCATCACTAAATATGTTGTTACTGTTAACATAATGTCGTATTTTCTCTTTGTAATGATTGTTATAGCTGACCTATGTTGTCTCTCCTGAGCTCCTCCACCTTGTTGTTGCAGGCGGTTATTGTGGCCCCCAGTACTATAAAGACATTAACACTGAATGCTTAATCATGCCCTCACCCTGATCTTAGTTTCATTCAGTATATTCTCATAACATAACACACAGTATTATGCCAAAGTTCACTTTTAGATTTTGAAGCTTACCCATGTTTTCTCTCTGGTTTCCAACACTGTCAACACATTTCACTTATTCATCCTAAACTAGTATTATGGTCGTCAGGTTTCACATTTTTCTAGACTTTTGATGACTTTGTTATCATACCTGTGATCTTGTTTTCACTCGCTGTTACTCTGGCCAGAAGATCTGTGATATGGGGATAAACAAGACGCAGATTATTAGTTGATCAACAGCCAGAGGTAATAACTCATTAATATGTTAAACTTGTTTCTGCTGAAGAAAATCTTTACTTCTCTTTTCTTGCATTTGGACATTACATCTGAGACAATTTTACAGGGCAGCGTGTTTCTATTATGAAACTGTTTATTATTGGATGATATTTACTGAACTTACCTGCATTCTCTCTCTTGAGCTCTGCCACCTGGTTTTCACTGGAGCTCATTCTGGTTTCCAACACTGTCAACACAATTATCATGTTTATTGTAAAATAGAATTAAAGTCATCAGTTTTAACCAGATGTAAAACCTTATTTAAATGGAAATGTTTCCACAAAATCTTTTGACAACTCCTCTGTGACCTTTGCACATCACAGCTGAGAGAGTTTTACACAACAACATGTTTTCTACCTCACTATAATTTGTACTTTTTAATTATGTTTTCATAACTTACCCACGTTCTCTCTCTGAAGCTCAGTGACTGCATTTTCACTGGTGGTCAGTCTGGCCTCCAAGACTGTGAACATGTTTAATGTTTTTACTAAAAAGTGAATTATTGTTTTACAGTATTTTTTATTATAGAGTCAGTTTATTGTAGATGCAGTTACATTTTCTTCTAGAGCTTGACCAAATAGGAAAACTGTCACAAACTGAGTTAATTCACATTTGAATTAATTCATATGTCTAAATATGATTAAAGTCATGTAAATGTATTTACCTGCATTCTTGCTTTCACTGGCTGTCAGTCTGGCCTGTGTGGCTGGGTGTAAAGCAATATATTAGTGCATGAATCTGTGCAGCACTGTGTGACTGACACTCAGTATGTTTTATGATGTGTATCACCTGCACTCTCTTGCTCCAGCTTCTCTATCTTGCTCTTGCTGTTCCTCAGCTCCACCTTTTGTTCGATGGCCATGTCTCTCAGCTCCTTCAGCTCAGCCCAGATGTCAGGGCTGATGTTGGTCTGGCTGCTGCTCTGATCATGGGCTGCTCCGACACCCTGTATGTCAAACTCAGCCTCTTTCTGCCTGTTTCCCCCCTCTGTCTCAGTGTGTGTCCCTGTCACCTCTCCACTCTCACCCTGAGCCCACGTCCGTTGCAGACAGAGCAACAACGCCAGAAAAACTGCAGCGCTCCTCATTCTGAAATATCACCTGTTTAGACAGCCAGATGCAGTCTGACACGTCTACTTTGATTCCTGTCTTTATATACACGTAAAACAGGTCAGTGAAGAGGCGTATGAGAATGAAACACATGTCGTTGATAACAAATTTAAAAATACCTCCAAACATCCTTGAGCACTGAGCTGATTTTAAAGTAAACATCAAGTAGTTTGAATGATGTTATTTTGAAACACTTTGTAATACATGCTTTAAAATAACATTAAATGTACTGTATATAACTTTATAGACCTACGAATCAATCAATCAATCATTTATTTATCACATAGAATTATACAACGTACAACTCCAGTGAAATGTGATCCATCAGCTCCTTTAACTTGTGCACTGTCATTCAGTTCTTTTCTTTAATCTTCCTACATTGATCGCTGCTGCTTTGTAATTGTCCCTGTTTCATGGATGGTTCTGGTAATCCATGGTTTCTGGTTGTGGAATGATTAAACTGTCCTCTCATCCCAACCTTGGTGGCTTTATGGTTGCTCCACCTGAACACGGGCAGCGACTCCACTCACTCACATTGCCACCAATACATCAGTCTGTATTCACCGTAAAGCACACGCCTCCCCTCCTTCTCTCGCCATGACATCCTCTTCCTATTTATTAACACTAGAACGTATTTTCCAAACTGTAGAGACTGTGATCTTGTCATCAGAGGGCTTTCTTATCATTCTTCCTGCCATCTTGTTTTTATAATCAGACAAAAATACACACATACAGCAGATTTATTTGGTTTTATTGGCACTTATATTTTCAATAGTGTGATGTCAAAACTTAATGCAATTGACTGTGGATGTTTTACAGGTGACTTCACAGAGCAAAAAGTAGAAACCCACTGAAAATGGTACGATTATATGCATCATCAAAAACACCACTGCCTGAGACAAGAGCCAAGTAGACCACATCTCCCTTTTCCAGTTGAAGAACTAATGCATTAGTAACAGAGACAAAGCCAAAGTTGTCATTGTGATCGTGACCAACCATCGTTTTCTTCCCATTGTGATAGAGAAAAGCACCGGTCCAAGTTGACGAGCGGAGTTCCCACATGGTGAATCTGAAGTAGTAGACTCCTCTGACTGGGGCTGTGAAGACACCTGCAGCAGAGGAGAAAATCAGTGAGGGGTGAAAATAGTCTTTGTTCTGTTGAGGGAGGTGTCCTTGTGTTGTTATTTGATGCTTTAACAGGACTTCAACATGGATTTTTAGAAGTAATCTGTAGGAGCTCTTGGTTTTATTCTCTTCCCAGATCATTTGTAAGAAGACAAAGAGATGTTTGTTTTATTGCTTTGACTTATAAAATTCATAGCACAGAAATCTTACTACAGTCACATCTTGCCTTCTGTGAAGAACTCCTTTGCACATTTATGTGTGTAGATAAAAAAGCTGTGTACCTGTAGTTGGGCTGTAGGCCTGGCCGATATTGGTGAAGACTTTACTGAACTTAAGTGTGATCTCAGTGTTGACGGGTCCAACGTTTCCTGCGTCAGTCAGTCCAGCTGAGAACGCCACCTTTGGACGGTCTGTGTGAACGTGGAGGATGCAGAGAAAACTTGACTGATGTGCAGTCTATCAAGAAATGTCACTGTACATCTTTTGTTGAGAGAATCATTTCCTCATAATCATATTCAACTACACAGCACAGTGACACTGCAGTCATTTGGATACTGATAACCAGCAGGCTTTGAATTCTAGTAGAATCAGTGACAGCTGAATATCATCATTTCTGCTTCATTTAGTAACTGTGGTCGTAAATATGAATGTCTCTCTGCGTTCTGCTGCTCTGAATATGTTCCTTAGTTCAGCAGATCCATTTTCACAGTCAACATGATATTTTGACTTCATAGTAGTTTATTGAACTTACCTGCATTCTCTCTCTTGAGCTCTGCCACCTCTTTTTCACTGGAGCTCATTCTGGTCTCCAACACTGTCAACACATTTCACGTATTCATCCTAAACTAGTATGATGGTCGTCAGCTTTCACATTTTTCTGGACTTTTGATGACTTTGTTATCATACCTGTGATCTTGTTTTCACTCGCTGTTACTCTGGCCAGAAGATCTGTGATAACAGGCAGATTAATAGCTGATCAACAACCAGATGTAATAACTCATAATTATTGCAAAAAAAGGAAAAAAATCTCCACTCCTCCAATTCTGGACATCACATCTGAGAGAGTTTTACACAACAACACATTGTCTGATCGGCCTGTAAGAGGCACTGTTTATTATTGGATGGTGTTTATTGAACTGACCTGCATTCTCTCTCTTGAGCTCTGCCACCTGGTTTTCACTGGAGCTCATTCTGGTTTCCAACACTGTCAACACATTTAACATGTTTATTGTAAAATAGAATTAAAGTCATCAGTTTTAACCAGATGTAAAACCTTATTTAAATGGAAATGTTTCCACAAAATCTTTTGACAACTCCTCTGTGACCTTTGCACATCACAGCTGAGAGAGTTTTACACAATGTTTTCTACCTCACTATAATTTGTACTTTTTAATTATGTTTTCATAACTTACCCACGTTCTCTCTCTGAAGCTCAGTGACTGCATTTTCACTGGTGTTCACTCTGGCCTCCAAGACTGTGAACATGTTTAATGTTTTTCTTGTTAAGTTCACTGTGATCATTGCATCACTAAATATGTTGTTACTGTTAACATAATGTAGTATTTTCTCTTTGTAATGATTGTTATAGCTGACCTATGTTGTCTCTCCTGAGCTCCTCCACCTTGTTGTTGCAGGCGGTTATTGTGGCCCCCAGTACGACAAAAACATTAACACTGAATGCTTAATCATGCCCTCACCCTGATCTTAGTTTCATTCAGTATATTCTCATAACATAACACACAGTATTATGCCAAAGTTCACTTTTAGATTTTGAAGCTTTCCCATGTTCTCTCTCTGGTTTCCAACACTGTCAACACATTTGACTTATTCATCCTAAACTAGTATTATGGTCGTCAGGTTTCACATTTTTCTTGACTTTTGATGACTTTGTTATCATACCTGTGATCTTGTTTTCACTCGCTGTTACTCTGGCCAGAAGATCTGTGATAAGGGAAAAAACAAGACGCAGATTATTAGTTGATCAACAACCAGAGGTAATAACTCATTAATATGTTAAACTTGTTTCTGCTGCAGAAAATCTTTACTTCTCTTTTCTCACATTTGGACATTACATCTGAGACAATTTTACAGGGCAGCGTGTTTCTATTATGAAACCTGTTTATTTTTGGATGGTGTTTACTGAACTTACCTGCATTCTCTCTCTTGAGCTCTGCCACCTGGTTTTCACTGGAGCTCATTCTGGTTTCCAACACTGTCAACACATTTCACTTATTCATCCTAAACTAGTATTATGGTCGTCAGGTTTCACATTTTTCATGGATTGTTTTGTCATCTCACCTGTGTTCTTATTTTCACATGTGGTTACTCTGGCCAGAAGATCTGTGATAAACAAAAAAATGATAAGCAGGTTAACAGTTGTTCAACAGTTTTTGGGGAGTAGTGGAATACATGTTATTAAATCAGTAATTTAACCACATCTTGCAGCAGCCTGCTGGGAGCTCCACTGCATTCATTTCGTAAAACCAGACTTGAATAAATTAGGTGTCAGTTAGTCAGAAGTCTTGATTATGTCTACAAGGGGTGTAACGATCCATCGATCTGGATCGATACATCGATTTAATGATCAACAATCCAATCACATCGATGCAAAGTGGAAACATCAATCATATCGTCATCTTTAGCATAGGCTTTTATTTTGAAGGTTTGTGCCACTGTCAAACAGCAGCAGGCAGATGGTTAGCAGCCAAGAGAAAGACGATGAGGATAACGTTATTTACTCGGGAATAAATCAGCATAATGGAAATATGATGGATTTCGGAGAAAAGAAGGATCAACAGACAGCACATGGCGCATGTAAACAATGACGTTACGAGAGATGACGTAGGTGACGTCACCTGCCTGGACGAGTATCTCACTCCGCTAGCTTCTGGCTTTAGCAACATTAGCCGCTCTGTTTTAACAATGTTCGTCTGAAAAACCGTGCATGCAGGCTGAAATTCAACCGAGCTGTTCTGTCGGGAGATACAGTGACTTAAACCAGCGGTGAGTAAGATAAATATTACTGCTGCGTGTCATTTGTTAAGCTATGAGAAGAGGAAAAATGTCCGCTAGCCGCTAGGCTAATTTATGCAATGGAAACATGCTAACGCTAATAATGGGTGATTAGCAAAAAACAACTGACAGGTCTCTGACCCTTGACACTTATTACTGAGCTGAATGTTACACTTTTTCTTGAATGGTCCTGTTGTTAATCTGTTTTATGGCTGTTGGGAGAAGTTTTCCTTCAGGGCTTTAAGCCAGATATTCCTGAAGTTTGATGAAAAAGATTATGTTTTTTTTCTTCCAGAAAGATTTCTCTGTCAGAAAGCCCTTTGTGTCAGTGGAGTCAGTTTAAAGTGCACTTTGCTGAACTTATAATTTATGTGTTTATGTGTTTTATGGCCACAAGTAAAAAAGAAATCAGTGTCAGCTTCTTCCGTAACAGACTGTGTTAAATGGGCATTTAATATCAACTAATATTGACCGACAGACCCCTGAATCGTAACGAATCGAAATGGCACACTTTGTTATATCGGAAAATATTGTATCGTTGTTCATAGTATCGATATGATATCGTATTGTGATGAAACTGGTGATTTACACTCCTAATTTCTACTTATCAATAAATGCTTTGAGAAGTTGCCTTTGCCTTCTGTTTTAGAAGTTACCTCATTAACTGAGCAATCCTGCATTTTTCTGTAATCCTACCTGTGATCTTGTTTTCACTCGCTGTTACTCTGGCCAGAAGATCTGTGATAACAGGCAGATTAATAGTTGATCAACAACCAGATATAATAACTCATAATTATTGCAAAAAAAAATCTCCACTCCTCATTTTGAACATCACATCTGAGAGAGTTTTACACAACAACACATTGTCTAATAGGCCTGTAAGAGACACTGTTTATTATTGGATGGTGTTTACTGAACTGACCTGCATTCTCTCTCTTGAGCTCTGCCACCTGGTTTTCACTGGAGCTCATTCTGGTTTCCAACACTGTCAAAACATTTAACATGTTTATTGTAAAACAGAATTAAAGTCATCAGTTTTAACCAGATGTAAAACCTTATTTAAATGGAAATGTTTCCACAAAATCTTTTGACAACTCCTCTGTGACCTTTGCACATCACAGCTGAGAGAGTTTTACACAACATGTTTTCTACCTCACTATACTTTGTACTTTTTAATTATGTTTTTGTAGCTTACCCACGTTCTGTCTCTGAAGCTCCTTGACCACATCTTCATAGAAGCTCATTCTGGCCTCCAAAACTGTGAACACATGAAACATTTCACTTATTGTAAAGTAGGTTTATGGTAGTTACATTGTATTCTGGAGCTTGACCAAATAGTGAGTTAATTCACATTTGAATTAATTTAGATATTTATCTATAATTAAAGTCATGTAAATGTATTTACCTGCATTCTTGCTTTCACTGGCTGTCAGTCTGGCCTGTGTGGCTGGGTGTAAAGCAATATATTAGTGCATGAATCTGTGCAGCACTGTGTGACTGACACTCAGTATGTTTTATGATGTGTATCACCTGCACTCTCTTGCTCCAGCTTCTCTATCTTGCTCCGTTGTTGGATGGCCATGTCTCTCAGCTCCTTCAGCTCAGCCCAGATGTCAGGGCTGATGTTGGTCTGGCTGCTGCTCTGATCATGGGCTGCTCCGACACCCTGTATGTCAAACTCAGCCTCTTTCTGCCTGTTTCCCCCCTCTGTCTCAGTGTGTGTCCCTGTCACCTCTCCACTCTCACCCTGAGCCCACGTCCGTTGCAGACAGAGCAACAACGCCAGAAAAACTGCAGCGCTCCTCATTCTGAAATATCACCTGTTTAGACAGCCAGATGCAGTCTGACACGTCTACTTTGATTCCTGTCTTTATATACACGTAAAACAGGTCAGTGAAGAGGCGTATGAGAATGAAACACATGTCGTTGATAACAAATTTAAAAATACCTCCAAACATCCTTGAACACTGAGCTGATTCTAAAGTAAACATCAAGTAGTTTGAATGATGTTATTTTGAAATACTTTGTAATACATGCTTTAAAATAACATTAAATGTACTGTATATAACTTTATAGACCTACGTGTATGAGTCATTTTATATCATTTCTTTTATTTCGTCCAGTTTATTATCCAATGCCTGTACAGTGGCTACCAGGATGCTAGTTCAGCTGGTGCCCTCCGGCGCCTACACCACTTTTTCAACTCTTTTTAAGTCAAAACGTTGTTACATAATATTCAATCTAATATATTCAATATAACATTTAATTAAAAATAAAATTATTTTATACATTATAGCTACTATCTAATTTCTCACCCCCTTTTCAACCCAGGTGGCATATTCCGGACATTACTGAGCTAGTGCACCATGGTTGCTATGTCTGCGTATCATAAGCGAGTTTGGGTTGTTTGTCTTTCTGCAAATTTGCCTATAAATATTGGCAGTTAGCTTGTCTGTTTTAGTTGTGGACGCATTTCACGTTTTCGCCATTGCAGATTGAGACACATTTGTGGTAAAAACGGGAAAGGTGTGGAGAAGCGGCTTGTCTGATTGCATGTTTTTCTCCGGACATCTGGCAACGCGGCTCTCTGCAGGTACACTGCAGCAGAAGTCAGCGTGAAACAGGACACGCCAGTTAACGCTCCACAACTTAAGGAACAATAAGAAAAGGAAAAAAAAACATTTGAGGTATGTTTCTCAGAAGAACCAACTGTGTAACCTCAAAGTTAGAGGGAAAAGTGTAAATGTGTGTTAACGTTACGTTACGTAACGTTACTATAACTTTAGGTTACCTAGCTAAGTAAGCTGTCTCTGAGTTTGTTAAATTAACATTAACCCTTTAGAGAGAACTATTGAACTGGCCAGCTAACGTTAATGTCAAAGTGTAATGTCTTTGCGTCAGGATTTCCTTGTCTTGCAAGTAAAAATTTTTTGTACATATATGAGGGGAAATCTGGCGGTCTAGTTACTGTTCATATTTTTGAGATTAGCATGGGCATTGTCGCGCGCTAAAGTCAACGTCTCGAGCTCCAAACAGACTTTCTGTGAACAGAGGTTTCCATGGTCACAGCAGACGGCGGGAATAGGTGGCTTTCACGTGACGTCACAATGCTGAATCGCGAGAACGCGAAATTCAGATGGAGGGCAGGAAGTGAATTTGCTGTATCTGCCGTCAGAGAAAATGCCTATGTTTTGTGCAGTTTACGTCTGCTCCAATCGTTCAAACAGAGAGAAGGGAAAGCGATTTTTTAGAATGCCAAAGGATGTAGTCCATAAAGGTGAGAAATGTAAAAAGCTAACTGAACAACGCCATAAAAAGTGGATTTTAAACCTACGTCTGCGGTGGGAAGGAGCAAAGTCACAGGCTTCAGTTGGTGTACCAGGGGCGCTAACATCCAGCCGGGGCGACCTAGGGTGTGTAATCCAGGGAGGGGTGCTTAAGTGTGGGTGCACAGGACCAGCCGGTGGTGAGGGTTCTGGAGGAGGGTTAGAGCAATGGGAGAGTGGCCGTGGGCCGAGCTGAGGGCTGCGGGCGGTCCGCATTGGCTACCTTAAGAGAGTCATGGTTACTTCCGCCAATAGGCGAATGTTTAAATAGTGAGGCCCGGCTTAGGTGAGGGGGCACGGGGATGGAGCAGAGGACCGGATAAGTGTAAGAGTAATGGGAAAGTGGCCGCGGGCCGGGCTGTGGGCTGCAGGCGGCGGCCGGGTATCAGAGAGGCGAAGACCGTGGGGAAAAAGCCGACCGGGAGTACTCGATGGGCGGGTATCAGACAGGCGAAGACCGTGGGAAACAGCCGACCGGGAGTGCTCGATGGACAGTTTATAACGAGCGCAAAGGTCGCTTAAAACAACCCGGAACACGCGCTTGATGGACGAGTTAAAACGAACGCAAAGGCCGCTTGAAAAGACCCGGGAGATGGGTCATAAACAGGCTCTAAAGACGTCCAGTACGGACTCTCTACTATGGTTTCCTCCATGTTTAGGCTACCGATGTTTACTTCCTGCCCTCCATTTGAAATCGCCCCGCCTTCGCACGTCATCATAATCACGTGACTGAAACCCAGCTATTGGAGGGCCGTGCAAACCCACGGAGTAAGTTGTGCCCGCCCTGGACAGAGCCGAGCCACAGCGCCACTGTCCAAGCTAAAGTAAATGAAACAGACTGTGATCTTGGATGTGCGAGTTAAACTTACACATGGACGCATAAGTGCATGATCATTATTCAGTTGGCTGTTTTGGTTCTCGCCTGTCGTTGAAAGTTTTGCGCTTCACTGTCTCAGTTGGTCTGTCTGTTTCCCATTCTTCTGCTTCCACAGACAGGTGTGTGTGTGTGTGTGTGTGTGTGTGTGTGTGTGTGTGTGTGTGTGAGAGTTACTATGATCACTATGGTTACCGTGATGCTCTGTGTCTCTTTGTAACTCTCATGATTCATAACAGGTTTTTACATTAATCTGTTTTTACAACTATCATGACTGTGATTGTACCTTGTTACCAAAATCTAGGGACATAATTTTACATTTTTGTTTAACATAATTCAAGAGGAGGAAGCCTCAGTGTGTCCGTGATGAGGATAGGCTGCGGTCTGTTATAAAAAGTATGAGCAAATCATGTGCTGGTGCAGCAGGGCTACCAGTGGAAACCGGTGAAACCTGTAATGTTGAAAAATCAGTGTGCCCCCCTGGAAATATTTCATACCCCCCCCCCGGTTTGTTTCTGCAGCCGGGTCTAGTCAAAAGTACAATAATATTTTTCACCGATGGTCCTGACACACTCAAAAATTAATCAAAATATAAATGATTCTCCAAATTTGGTTTCAGGGAAAATGATGAAAAAAAAGTTGCTCCTCACCCATGCACTTTGAGGTCATGTCAAGGGGATTCAAAAATGAAATGGAGAGGTTAATTCCTTGGTTGTGTAATTTCAGTGAGTGACTCTTCTCTTGTGTTTATAGAATACTGAAGATGGACAGGAAGTTACAGACAGACAGCAGAATAGCACAGACAGTCAGAACAAGGACAACACAGCCAGTGAAGGGACAGACAGTCAGAACAAGGACAACACAGCCAGTGAAGGGACAGACAGTCAGAACAAGGACAACACAGCCAGTGAAGGGACAGCTCAACCAGGAGCACAACCTCAGGTAGGAAAATAGAGAAAATAAATTAGAGAGGAGTACATTTAACATTTTTTGATGATCTGTGATCATAATTCTTATCATCTCAAAAATGTATCTATTTATTATTATTTTATTTTTACATTTATTTGAATATGTTTTGTATGTGGTTTTTCGCACAACCCTTACTCGGGTCAGATTTTGCCCCCCCACTTTTACGCAAAGCTAGGCACCCATGCTGGTGCCTATTTTTCTCCATCTTTCCTCAGTGTTTATATCTAAAAACCTCAACTTGGCTAGCTAGCAGCTAGCTCGCTAGTACTCAGCAGAAGAAGAGTTTACAGACCAGTGAGTTGATTTCCTCATTCTGATGAGTGACTCTCCGCCACATGCCACCACCATCCAAAGCCAAGCACAAAAAGCACCACCAAGCCTTGGAAAATAGACAGAAGAGCATAAATTGAGCACAAATTTATCAGAGCTGACAGAGAGGTGACTTTTTTCAGAGATTTTTTGCCACAACTTGACCAGTCTGCCCGATGTGAACACCATCATCATTGCAAATTACTTGCACGCACCAGAGCGTGAGCAGCATGATGCTGACTGCAGTTCATTTAACGGCTTCAGAGAGGAGTCTCTAATAACAAGGACGTCATCAAAGTTACATACAGAGCCTTAAAAGGAGCAGTGTGTAGGATTTAGTGGCATATAGCGGGGAGGATTGCAGGCTGCAACCAGCTGAGACTTCCCTCCCAGTCAGGATTCCCTAGGTGTTTATTGTTCAGAGGGTTTTTAACAAAAGCCAAATTATCAGCAGAGGTCTTTTCCTCTCCAAAACAAATGGGCCCAGTCATTCACACAGGTAAAACCACTCTATAAAGCAGTTTCACGTTAAAAGTCAGTGTTTTTCTGACGCTGTTTGTCGTGTCGCAGAGGGGCTGCTAACTACAGTGGCCAATGAAAATGTGAAAACGTGTATCTATAATCAGTGTTTGGTTTGTCCGTTCTTGGCTACTGTAGAAACCAAGGCGGTGCAACACTGCAATTACCATAGACGAGGACCCGCTCCCTATGTAGATTTAAACAGCTCATTGTAAGGCAACGAAACACCATTCTTATTTTCTGGTGGTTTAACACTAAAGAAAAGATGCTGATTATATTATATTCCCTCTCTGCAAACGTATTCCCCTAAACTCTTCACACTGGACCTTTAAATAACTGATTTATGAATCAAGTAAAACGGCTTGACGTTGGATGTTTTTGTCTTTATCAAAGTGGATGCTCTCACAGTACTTTGATAGCAGGTTAGTCTTGCAGTGACCACTGAGTTAGGTGTTTGTCTCACTTGAATGGATGCATGGATGGATTCATAGAGTAATGTTGTGTTATTGTAGGTGTAAATATGACATCCTCTTCCTGTTAATTAAAACTAGAACTTATTTTGAAAAGAGACTTTGTTTGATATTGTCATGAGAGGACTTTCCTATTGTTATTCTCATCATCTTCTTCATATTACCAGACAAAAATACACACATACAGATTTTTTTGTTATTTATTTAATTGGCACACGTGTTTTCAATAGTGTGATGTCAGAACTTAATGCAGTCGACTGTGGATGTTTTACAGGTGACTTCACAGAGCAAAAAGTAGAAACCCACTAAAAATGGTACGATTATTTGAATCATCATAAACACCATTGCCTGAGACAAGAGTCAAGTAGACCACATCTCCCTTTTCCAGTTGAAGAATTGATGCATTAGAAATAGAGACATAGGCGTAGTTGTCATTGTAATCATAACCAAGCATCATTCTCTTCTCATTGTGATAGAGATAAGCACCGGTCCAAGTTAAAGATTGGCTGCCCCACACGGTGAATCTGAAGTAGTAGACTCCTCTGACTGGGGCTGTGAAGACACCTGCAGCAGAGGAGAAAATCAGTGAGGGGTGAAAATAGTCTTTGTTGTGTTGAGGGAGGTGTCCTTGTGTTGTTATTTGATGCTTTAACAGGACTTCAACATGGATTTTTAGAAGTAATCTGTAGGAGCTCTTGGTTTTATTCTCTTCCCAGATCATTTGTAAGAAGACAAAGAGATGTTTGTTTTATTGCTTTGACTTATAAAATTCATAGCACAGAAATCTTACTACAGTCACATCTTGCCCTCTGTAAAGAACTCCTTTGCACATTTATGTGTGTAGATAAAAAAGCTGTGTACCTGTAGTTGGGCTGTAGGCCTGGCCGATATTGGTGAAGACTTTACTGAACTTAAGTGTGATCTCAGTGTTGAAGGGTCCAACAGGTCCTGCGTCAGTCAGTCCAGCTGAGAACGCCACCTTTGGACGGTCTGTGTGAACGTGGAGGATGCAGAGAAAACTTGACTGATGTGCAGTCTATCAAGAAATGTCACTGTACATCTTTTGTTGAGAGAATCATTTCCTCATAATCATATTCAACTACACAGCACAGTGACACTGCAGTCATTTGGATACTGATAACCAGCAGGCTTTGAATTCTAGTAGAATCAGTGACAGCTGAATATCATCATTTCTGCTTCATTTAGTAACTGTGGTCATAAATATGAATGTCTCTCTGCGTTCTGCTGCTCTGAATATGTTCCTTAGTTCAGCAGATCCATTTTCACAGTCAACATGATATTTTGACTTCATAACAGTTTACTGAACTTACCTGCATTCTCTCTCTTGAGCTCTGCCACCTGGTTTTCACTGGAGCTCATTCTGGTTTCCAACACTGTCAACACATTTGACTTATTCATCCTAAACTAGTATTATGGTCGTCAGGTTTCACATTTTTCTGGACTTTTGATGACTTTGTTATCATACCTGTGATCTTGTTTTCACTCGCTGTTACTCTGGCCAGAAGATCTGTGATAACAGGCAGATTAATAGCTGATCAACAACCAGATGTAATAACTGATAATTATTGCAAAATAAAGAAAAAAATCTCCACTCCTCTCATTGTGGACATCACATCTGAGAGAGTTTTACACAACAACACATTGTCTAATAGGCCTGTAAGAGGCAATGTTTATTATTGGATGGTGTTTATTGAACTGACCTGCATTCTCTCTCTTGAGCTCTGCCACCTGGTTTTCACTGGAGCTCATTCTGGTTTCCAACACTGTCAACACATTTAACATGTTTAATTTAAAATAGAATTAAAGTCATCACTTTCTGCATTATTACTTTGTAATCCTACCTGTGTTCTTATTTTCATTCACTGTTACTCTTTCCAGAAGATCTGTGATAAGGGAAAATGTATAGGTAGCTTTAGTTAATCAACAACCAGATGTAAAACCTCATTTAAATGGAAATGTTTCCACAAAATCCTTTGACGACTCCTCTGTGACTTTTCCACATCACATCTGAAAGTATTACACAACAACATGTTTTCTACCTCACTATAATTTGTACTTTTTAATTATGTTTTTTTAGCTTACCCATGTTCTGTCTCTGAAGCTCCTTGACCACATCTTCATAGAAGCTCATTCTGGCCTCCAAAACTGTGAACACATGAAACATTTTGTTTATTGTAAAGTAGGTTTATGGTAGTTACATTTTATTCTGGAGCTTGACCAAATAGTGAGTTAATTCACATTTGAATGAATTCATATCTTTATCTATAATTAAAGTAATGTAAATGTATTTACCTGCATTCTTGCTTTCACTGGCTGTCAGTCTGGCCTGTGTGGCTGGGTGTAAAGCAATATATTAGTGCATGAATCTGTGCAGCACTGTGTGGCTGACGCTCAGTTTGTTTTATGATGTGTATCACCTGCACTCTCTTGCTCCAGCTTCTCTATCTTGCTCCGTTGTTGGATGGCCATGTCTCTCAGCTCCTTCAGCTCAGCCCAGATGTCAGGGGTGATGTTGGTCTGGCTGCTGCTCTGATCATGGGCTGCTCCGACACCCTGTATGTCAAACTCAGCCTCTTTCTGCCTGTTTCCCCCCTCTGTCTCAGTGTGTGTCCCTGTCACCTCTCCACTCTCACCCTGAGCCCACGTCCGTTGCAGACAGAGCAACAACGCCAGAAAAACTGCAGCGCTCCTCATTCTGAAATATCACCTGTTTAGACAGCCAGATGCAGTCTGACACGTCTACTTTGATTCCTGTCTTTATATACACGTAAAACAGGTCAGTGAAGAGGCGTATGAGAATGAAACACATGTCGTTGATAACAAATTTAAAAATACCTCCAAACATCCTTGAGCACTGAGCTGATTCTAAAGTAAACATCAAGTAGTTTGAATGATGTTATTTTGAAATACTTTGTAATACATGCTTTAAAATAACATTAAATGTACTGTATATAACTTTATAGACCTACGTGTATGAGTCATTTAATATTATTTATTTTATTTCGTCCAGTTTATTATCCAACGTGTGTACAGTGGCTACCAGGATGCTAGTTCAGCTGGTGTCTATTTTTCTCCATCTTTCCTCAGTGTTTATATCTAAAAACCTCAACTTGGCTAGCTAGCAGCTAGCTCGCTAGTACTCAGCAGGAGAAGAGTTTACAGACCAGTGAGTTGATTTCCTCTTTCTGATGAGAAGCAGTGTCACATTAAAAGTCAGTGTTTTTCTGACACTGTTTGGCGTGTCGCAGAGGGGCTGCTAACTACAGTGGCCAATGACAATGTGAAAACGTGTATCTAGAATCAGTGTTTGGTTTGTCCGTTCTTGGCTACTGTAGAAACCAAGGCGGTGCAACACTGCAATTACCATAGACGAGGACCCGCTCCCTGTGTAGATTTAAACAGCTCATTGTAAGGCAACGAAACACCATTCTTATTTTCTGGTGGTTTAACACTAAAGAAAAGATGCTGATTATATTATATTCCCTCTCTGCAAACGTATTCCCCTAAACTCTTCACACTGGACCTTTAAATAACTGATTTATGAATCAAGTAAAACGGCTTGACGTTGGATGTTTTTGTCTTTATCAAAGTGGATGCTCTCACAGTACTTTGATAGCAGGTTAGTCTTGCAGTGACCACTGAGTTAGGTGTTTGTCTCACTTGAATGGATGCATGGATGGATTCATAGAGTAATGTTGTGTTATTGTAGGTGTAAATATGACATCCTCTTCCTGTTAATTAAAACTAGAACTTATTTTGAAATGAGACTTTGTTTGATATTGTCATGAGAGGACTTTCCTATTGTTATTCTCATCATCTTCTTCATATTACCAGACAAAAATACACACATACAGATTTTTTTGTTATTTATTTAATTGGCACACGTGTTTTCAATAGTGTGATGTCAGAACTTAATGCAGTTGACTGTGGATGTTTTACAGGTGACTTCACAGAGCAAAAAGTAGAAACCCACTAAAAATGGTACGATTATGTGAATCATCATAAACACCACTGCCTGAGAAGAGAGTCAAGTAGACCACATCTCCCTTTTCCAGTTGAAGAACTGATGCATTAGAAATAGAGACATAGGCGTAGTTGTCATTGTAATCATAACCAAGCATCATTCTCTTCTCATTGTGATAGAGATAAGCACCAGTCCAAGTTGAAGAGCGGTTCTCCCACATGGTGAATCTGAAGTAGTAGACTCCTCTGACTGGGGCTGTGAAGACACCTGCAGCAGAGGAGAAAATCAGTGAGGGGTGAAAATAGTCTTTGTTGTGTTGAGGGAGGTGTCCTTGTGTTGTTATTTGATGCTTTAACAGGACTTCAACATGGATTTTTAGAAGTAATCTGTAGGAGCTCTTGGTTTTATTCTCTTCCCAGATCATTTGTAAGAAGACAAAGAGATGTTTGTTTTATTGCTTTGACTTATAAAATTCATAGCACAGAAATCTTACTACAGTCACATCTTGCCTTCTGTAAAGAACTCCTTTGCACATTTATGTGTGTAGATAAAAAAGCTGTGTACCTGTAGTTGGGCTGTAGGCCTGGCCGATATTGGTGAAGACTTTACTGAACTTAAGTGTGATCTCAGTGTTGAAGGGTCCAACGTTTCCTGCGTCAGTCAGTCCAGCTGAGAACGCCACCTTTGGACGGTCTGTGTGAACGTGGAGGATGCAGAGAAAACTTGACTGATGTGCAGTCTATCAAGAAATGTCACTGTACATCTTTTGTTGAGAGAATCATTTCCTCATAATCATATTCAACTACACAGCACAGTGACACTGCAGTCATTTGGATACTGATAACCAGCAGGCTTTGAATTCTAGTAGAATCAGTGACAGCTGAATATCATCATTTCTGCTTCATTTAGTAACTGTGGTCATAAATATGAATGTCTCTCTGCGTTCTGCTGCTCTGAATATGTTCCTTAGTTCAGCAGATCCATTTTCACAGTCAACATGATATTTTGACTTCATAATAGTTTATTGAACTGACCTGCATTCTCTCTCTTGAGCTCTGCCACCTGGTTTTCACTGGAGCTCATTCTGGTTTCCAACACTGTCAACACATTTCACTTATTCATCCTAAACTAGTATTATGGCCGTCAGGTTTCACATTTTTCTGGACTTTTGATGACTTTGTTATCATACCTGTGATCTTGTTTTCGCTCTCTGTTACTCTGGCCAGAAGATCTGTGATAACAGGCAGGTAGATCGTTGATCAACAACCAGATGTAATAACCGATAATTATTGCAACAAAAGGAAAAAAATCTCCACTCCTCCAATTTTGGACATCACATCTGAGAGAGTTTTACACAACAACACATTGTCTAATAGGCCTGTAAGAGGCAATGTTTATTATTGGATGGTGTTTACTGAACTGACCTGCATTTTCTCTCTTTAGCTCTGCCACCTGGTTTTCACTGGAGCTCATCCTGGTTTCCAACACTGTCAACACATTTAACATGTTTATTGTAAAATAGAATTAAAGTCATCAGTTTTAACCAGATGTAAAACCTTATTTAAATGGAAATGTTTCCACAAAATGTTTTGACAACTCCTCTGTGACCTTTGCACATCACAGCTGAGAGAGTTTTACACAACAACATGTTTTCTACCTCACTATAATTTGTACTTTTTAATTATGTTTTCATAACTTACCCACGTTCTCTCTCTGAAGCTCAGTGACTGCATTTTCACTGGTGTTCACTCTGGCCTCCAAGACTGTGAACATGTTTAATGTTTGTCTTGTTAAGTTCACTGTGATCATTGCATCACTAAATATGTTGTTAGTGTTAACATAATGTAGTATTTTCTCTTTGTAATGATTGTTATAGCTGACCTATGTTGTCTCTCCTGAGCTCCTCCACCTTGTTGTTGCAGGCGGTTATTGTGGCCCCCAGTACTACAAAAACATTAACACTGAATGCTTAATCATGCCCTCACCCTGATCTTAGTTTCATTCAATATATTCTCATAACATAACACACAGTATTATGCCGAAGTTCACTTTTAGATTTTGAAGCTTACGTATGTTCTCTCTCTGGAGTGTCTTGACCACATCTTCATAGGAGTTCATTCTGGCCTCCAAAACTGTGAACACAATATTTATCATTTCTATTTTAAAGTGTCTCTCAACCTATCTATAATTAAAGTAATGTAAATGTATTTACCTGCATTCTTGCTTTCACTGGCTGTCAGTCTGGCCTGTGTGGCTGGGTGTAAAGCAATATATTAGTGCATGAATCTGTGCAGCACTGTGTGGCTGACACTCAGTATGTTTTATGATGTGTATCACCTGCACTCTCTTGCTCCAGCTTCTCGATCTTGCTCTTGCTGTTCCTCAGCTCCACCCTTTGTTCGATGGCCATGTCTCTCAGCTCCTTCAGCTCAGCCCAGATGTCAGGGGTGATGTTGGTCTGGCTGCTGCTCTGATCATGGGCTGCTCCGACACCCTGTATGTCAAACTCAGCCTCTTTCTGCCTGTTTCCCCCCTCTGTCTCAGTGTGTGTCCCTGTCACCTCTCCACTCTCACCCTGAGCCCACGTCCGTTGCAGACAGAGCAACAACGCCAGAAAAACTGCAGCACTCCTCATTCTGAAATCTCACCTGTTTAGACAGCCAGATGCAGTCTGACACGTCTACTTTGATTCCTGTCTTTATATACACGTAAAACAGGTCAGTGAAGAGGCGTATGAGAATGAAACACATGTCGTTGATAACAAATTTAAAAATACCTCCAAACATCCTTGAGCACTGAGCTGATTTTAAAGTAAACATCAAGTAGTTTGAATGATGTTATTTTGAAATACTTTGTAATACATGCTTTAAATAACATTAAATGTACTGTATATAACTTTATAGACCTACACGTATGAGTCATTTTATATTATTTGTTTTATGTCGTCCAGTTTATTATCCAACGTGTGTACAGTGGCTACCAGGATGCTAGTTCAGCTGGTGCCTATTTTTCTCCATCTTTCCTCAGTGTTTATATCTAAAAACCTCAACTTGTCTAGCTAGCAGCTAGCTCGCTAGTACTCAGCAGAAGAAGAGTTTACAGACCAGTGAGTTGATTTCCTCATTCTGATGAGAAGCAGTGTCACGTTGAAAGTCAGTGTTTTTCTGACGCTGTTTGTCGTGTCGCAGAGGGGCTGCTAACTACAGTGGCCAATGAAAATGTGAAAACGTGTATCTAGAATCAGTGTTTGGTTTGTCCGTTCTTGGCTACTGTAGAAACCAAGGTGGTGCAACACTGCAACTACCATAGACGAGGACCCGCTCCCTATGTAGATTTAAACAGCTCATTGTAAGGCAACAAAACACCATTCTTATTTTCTGGTGGTTTAACACTAAAGAAAAGATGCTGATTATATTATATTCCCTCTCTGCAAACGTATTCCCCTAAACTCTTCACACTGGACCTTTAAATAACTGATTTATGAATCAAGTAAAACGGCTTGACGTTGGATGTTTTTGTCTTTATCAAAGTGGATGCTCTCACAGTACTTTGATAGCAGGTTAGTCTTGCAGTGACCACTGAGTTAGGTGTTTGTCTCACTTGAATGGATGCATGGATGGATTCATAGAGTAATGTTGTGTTATTGTAGGTGTAAATATGACATCCTCTTCCTGTTAATTAAAACTAGAACTTATTTTGAAATGAGACTTTGTTTGATATTGTCATGAGAGGACTTTCCTATTGTTATTCTCATCATCTTCTTCATATTACCAGACAAAAATACACACATACAGATTTTTTTTTTCTTTTTGTTTATTTAATTGACACATGTGTTTTCAATAGTGTGATGTCAGAACTTAATGCAATTGACTGTGGATGTTTTACAGGTGACTTCACAGAGCAAAAAGTAGAAACCCACTAAAATTGGTACGATTATTTAAATCATCAAAAACACCACTGCCTGGGACGAGAGTCAAGTAGACCACATCTCCCTTTTCCAGTTGAAGAACTAATGCATTAGAAATAGAGACATAGGCGTAGTTGTCATTGTAATCATAACCAAGCATCATTCTGTTCTCATTGTGATAGAGATAAGTACCGGCCCAAGTTAAAGATTGGCCGCCCCACACGGTGAATCTGAAGTAGTAGACTCCTCTGACTGGGGCTGTGAAGACACCTGCAGCAGAGGAGAAAATCAGTGAGGGGTGAAAATAGTCTTTGTTGTGTTGAGGGAGGTGTCCTTGTGTTGTTATTTGATGCTTTAACAGGACTTCAACATGGATTTTTAGAAGTAATCTGTAGGAGCTCTTGGTTTTATTCTCTTCCCAGATCATTTGTAAGAAGACAAAGAGATGTTTGTTTTATTGCTTTGACTTATAAAATTCATAGCACAGAAATCTTACTACAGTCACATCTTGCCTTCTGTAAAGAACTCCTTTACACATTTATGTGTGTAGATAAAAAAATCTGTGTACCTGTAGTTGGGCTGTAGGCCTGGCCGATATTGGTGAAGACGTTACTGAACTTAAGTGTGATCTCAGTGTTGAAGGGTCCAAGTACTCCTGCAGGAAGTCCAGCTGAGAACGCCACCTTTGGACGGTCTGTGTGAACGTGGAGGATGCAGAGAAAACTTGACTGATGTGCAGTCTATCAAGAAATGTCACTGTACATCTTTTGTTGAGAGAATAATTTCCTCATAATTATATTCAACTACACAGCACAGTGACGCTGCAGTCATTTGGATACTGATAACCAGCAGGCTTTGAATTCTAGTAGAATCAGTGACAGCTGAATATCATCATTTCTGCTTCATTTAGTAACTGTGGTCATAAATATGAATGTCTCTCTGTGTTCTGCTGCTCTGAATATGTTCCTTAGTTCAGCAGATCCATTTTCACAGTCAACATATTTTGACTTAATAATAGTTTACTGAACTTACCTGCATTCTCTCTCTTGAGCTCTGCCACCTGGTTTTCACTGGAGCTCATTCTGGTCTCCAACACTGTCAACACATTTAACATGTTTATTGTAAAATAGAATTAAAGTCATCAGTTTTAACCAGATGTAAAACCTTATTTAAATGGAAATGTTTCCACAAAATCTTTTGACAACTCCTCTGTGACCTTTGCACATCACAGCTGAGAGTTTTACACAACAACATGATTTCTACCTCACTATAATTTGTGCTTTTTAATTATGTTTTCGTAACTTACCCACGTTCTCTCTCTGAAGCTCAGTGACTGCATTTTCACTGGTGTTCACTCTGGCCTCCAAGACTGTGAACATGTTTAATGTTTTTCTTGTTAAGTTCACTGTGATCATTGCATCACTAAATATGTTGTTACTGTTAACATAATGTCGTATTTTCTCTTTGTAATGATTGTTATAGCTGACCTATGTTGTCTCTCCTGAGCTCCTCCACCTTGTTGTTGCAGGCGGTTATTGTGGCCCCCAGTACTATAAAGACATTAACACTGAATGCTTAATCATGCCCTCACCCTGATCTTAGTTTCATTCAATATATTCTCATAACATAACACACAGTATTATGCCAAAGTTCACTTTTAGATTTTGAAGCTTACCCATGTTTTCTCTCTGGTTTCCAACACTGTCAACACATTTCACTTATTCATCCTAAACTAGTATTATGGTCGTCAGGTTTCACATTTTTCTAGACTTTTGATGACTTTGTTATCATACCTGTGATCTTGTTTTCACTCGCTGTTACTCTGGCCAGAAGATCTGTGATATGGGGATAAACAAGACGCAGATTATTAGTTGATCAACAGCCAGAGGTAATAACTCATTAATATGTTAAACTTGTTTCTGCTGAAGAAAATCTTTACTTCTCTTTTCTTGCATTTGGACATTACATCTGAGACAATTTTACAGGGCAGCGTGTTTCTATTATGAAACTGTTTATTATTGGATGGTGTTGACTGAACTTACCTGCATTCTCTCTCTTGAGCTCTGCCACCTGGTTTTCACTGGAGCTCATTCTGGTTTCCAACACTGTCAACACAATTATCATGTTTATTGTAAAACAGAATTAAAGTCATCAGTTTTAACCAGATGTAAAACCTTATTTAAATGTAAATGTTTCCACAAAATCTTTTGACAACTCCTCTGTGACCTTTGCACATCACAGCTGAGAGAGTTTTACACAACAACATGTTTTCTACCTCACTATAATTTGTACTTTTTAATTATGTTTTCATAACTTACCCACGTTCTCTCTCTGAAGCTCAGTGACTGCATTTTCACTGGTGGTCAGTCTGGCCTCCAAGACTGTGAACATGTTTAATGTTTTTACTAAAAAGTGAATTATTGTTTTACAGTATTTTTTATTATAGAGTCAGTTTATTGTAGATGCAGTTACATTTTCTTCTAGAGCTTGACCAAATAGGAAAACTGTCACAAACTGAGTTAATTCACATTTGAATTAATTCATATGTCTAAATATGATTAAAGTCATGTAAATGTATTTACCTGCATTCTTGCTTTCACTGGCTGTCAGTCTGGCCTGTGTGGCTGGGTGTAAAGCAATATATTAGTGCATGAATCTGTGCAGCACTGTGTGACTGACACTCAGTATGTTTTATGATGTGTATCACCTGCACTCTCTTGCTCCAGCTTCTCTATCTTGCTCTTGCTGTTCCTCAGCTCCACCTTTTGTTCGATGGCCATGTCTCTGAGCTCCTTCAGCTCAGCCCAGATGTCAGGGGTGATGTTGGTCTGGCTGCTGCTCTGATCATGGGCTGCTCCGACACCCTGTATGTCAAACTCAGCCTCTTTCTGCCTGTTTCCCCCCTCTGTCTCAGTGTGTGTCCCTGTCACCTCTCCACTCTCACCCTGAGCCCACGTCCGTTGCAGACAGAGCAACAACGCCAGAAAAACTGCAGCGCTCCTCATTCTGAAATATCACCTGTTTAGACAGCCAGATGCAGTCTGACACGTCTACTTTGATTCCCGTCTTTATATACACGTAAAACAGGTCAGTGAAGAGGCGCATGAGAATGAAACACATGTCGTTGATAACAAATTTAAAAATACCTCCAAACATCCTTGAGCACTGAGCTGATTTTAAAGTAAACATCAAGTAGTTTGAATGATGTTATTTTGAAACACTTTGTAATACATGCTTTAAAATAACATTAAATGTACTGTATATAACTTTATAGACCTACGAATCAATCAATCAATCATTTATTTATCACATAGAATTATACAACGTACAACTCCAGTGAAATGTGATCCATCAGCTCCTTTAACTTGTGCACTGTCATTCAGTTCTTTTCTTTAATCTTCCTACATTGATCGCTGCTGCTTTGTAATTGTCCCTGTTTCATGGATGGTTCTGGTAATCCATGGTTTCTGGTTGTGGAATGATTAAACTGTCCTCTCATCCCAACCTTGGTGGCTTTATGGTTGCTCCACCTGAACACGGGCAGCGACTCCACTCACTCACATTGCCACCAATACATCAGTCTGTATTCACCGTAAAGCACACGCCTCCCTTCCTTCTCTCGCCATGACATCCTCTTCCTATTTATTAACACTAGAACGTATTTTCCAAACTGTAGAGACTGTGATCTTGTCATCAGAGGGCTTTCTTATCATTCTTCCTGCCATCTTGTTTTTATAATCAGACAAAAATACACACATACAGCAGATTTATTTGGTTTTATTGGCACTTATATTTTCAATAGTGTGATGTCAAAACTTAATGCAATTGACTGTGGATGTTTTACAGGTGACTTCACAGAGCAAAAAGTAGAAACCCACTGAAAATGGTACGATTATATGCATCATCAAAAACACCACTGCCTGAGACAAGAGCCAAGTAGACCACATCTCCCTTTTCCAGTTGAAGAACTAATGCATTAGTAACAGAGACAAAGCCAAAGTTGTCATTGTGATCGTGACCAACCATCGTTTTCTTCCCATTGTGATAGAGAAAAGCACCGGTCCAAGTTGACGAGCGGAGTTCCCACATGGTGAATCTGAAGTAGTAGACTCCTCTGACTGGGGCTGTGAAGACACCTGCAGCAGAGGAGAAAATCAGTGAGGGGTGAAAATAGTCTTTGTTCTGTTGAGGGAGGTGTCCTTGTGTTGTTATTTGATGCTTTAACAGGACTTCAACATGGATTTTTAGAAGTAATCTGTAGGAGCTCTTGGTTTTATTCTCTTCCCAGATCATTTGTAAGAAGACAAAGAGATGTTTGTTTTATTGCTTTGACTTATAAAATTCATAGCACAGAAATCTTACTACAGTCACATCTTGCCTTCTGTGAAGAACTCCTTTGCACATTTATGTGTGTAGATAAAAAAGCTGTGTACCTGTAGTTGGGCTGTAGGCCTGGCCGATATTGGTGAAGACTTTACTGAACTTAAGTGTGATCTCAGTGTTGACGGGTCCAACGTTTCCTGCGTCAGTCAGTCCAGCTGAGAACGCCACCTTTGGACGGTCTGTGTGAACGTGGAGGATGCAGAGAAAACTTGACTGATGTGCAGTCTATCAAGAAATGTCACTGTACATCTTTTGTTGAGAGAATCATTTCCTCATAATCATATTCAACTACACAGCACAGTGACACTGCAGTCATTTGGATACTGATAACCAGCAGGCTTTGAATTCTAGTAGAATCAGTGACAGCTGAATATCATCATTTCTGCTTCATTTAGTAACTGTGGTCGTAAATATGAATGTCTCTCTGCGTTCTGCTGCTCTGAATATGTTCCTTAGTTCAGCAGATCCATTTTCACAGTCAACATGATATTTTGACTTCATAGTAGTTTATTGAACTTACCTGCATTCTCTCTCTTGAGCTCTGCCACCTCTTTTTCACTGGAGCTCATTCTGGTCTCCAACACTGTCAACACATTTCACGTATTCATCCTAAACTAGTATGATGGTCGTCAGCTTTCACATTTTTCTGGACTTTTGATGACTTTGTTATCATACCTGTGATCTTGTTTTCACTCGCTGTTACTCTGGCCAGAAGATCTGTGATAACAGGCAGATTAATAGCTGATCAACAACCAGATGTAATAACTCATAATTATTGCAAAAAAAGGAAAAAAATCTCCACTCCTCCAATTCTGGACATCACATCTGAGAGAGTTTTACACAACACATTGTCTGATCGGCCTGTAAGAGGCAATGTTTATTATTGGATGGTGTTTATTGAACTGACCTGCATTCTCTCTCTTGAGCTCTGCCACCTGGTTTTCACTGGAGCTCATTCTGGTTTCCAACACTGTCAACACATTTAACATGTTTATTGTAAAATAGAATTAAAGTCATCAGTTTTAACCAGATGTAAAACCTTATTTAAATGGAAATGTTTCCACAAAATCTTTTGACAACTCCTCTGTGACCTTTGCACATCACAGCTGAGAGAGTTTTACACAATGTTTTCTACCTCACTATAATTTGTACTTTTTAATTATGTTTTCATAACTTACCCACGTTCTCTCTCTGAAGCTCAGTGACTGCATTTTCACTGGTGTTCACTCTGGCCTCCAAGACTGTGAACATGTTTAATGTTTTTCTTGTTAAGTTCACTGTGATCATTGCATCACTAAATATGTTGTTACTGTTAACATAATGTAGTATTTTCTCTTTGTAATGATTGTTATAGCTGACCTATGTTGTCTCTCCTGAGCTCCTCCACCTTGTTGTTGCAGGCGGTTATTGTGGCCCCCAGTACGACAAAAACATTAACACTGAATGCTTAATCATGCCCTCACCCTGATCTTAGTTTCATTCAATATATTCTCATAACATAACACACAGTATTATGCCAAAGTTCACTTTTAGATTTTGAAGCTTTCCCATGTTCTCTGTCTGGTTTCCAACACTGTCAACACATTTGACTTATTCATCCTAAACTAGTATTATGGTCGTCAGGTTTCACATTTTTCTTGACTTTTGATGACTTTGTTATCATACCTGTGATCTTGTTTTCACTCGCTGTTACTCTGGCCAGAAGATCTGTGATAAGGGAAAAAACAAGACGCTGATTATTAGTTGATCAACAACCAGAGGTAATAACTCATTAATATGTTAAACTTGTTTCTGCTGCAGAAAATCTTTACTTCTCTTTTCTCACATTTGGACATTACATCTGAGACAATTTCACAGGGCAGCGTGTTTCTATTATGAAACCTGTTTATTTTTGGATGGTGTTGACTGAACTTACCTGCATTCTCTCTCTTGAGCTCTGCCACCTGGTTTTCACTGGAGCTCATTCTGGTTTCCAACACTGTCAACACATTTCACTTATTCATCCTAAACTAGTATTATGGTCGTCAGGTTTCACATTTTTCATGGATTGTTTTGTCATCTCACCTGTGTTCTTATTTTCACATGTGGTTACTCTGGCCAGAAGATCTGTGATAAACAAAAAAATGATAAGCAGGTTAACAGTTGTTCAACAGTTTTTGGGGAGTAGTGGAATACATGTTATTAAATCAGTAATTTAACCACATCTTGCAGCAGCGTGCTGGGAGCTCCACTGCATTCATTTCGTAAAACCAGACTTGAATAAATTAGGTGTCAGTTAGTCAGAAGTCTTGATTATGTCTACAAGGGGTGTAACGATCCATCGATCTGGATCGATACATCGATTTAATGATCAACAATCCAATCACATCGATGCAAAGTGGAAACATCAATCATATCGTCATCTTTAGCATAGGCTTTTATTTTGAAGGTTTGTGCCACTGTCAAACAGCGGCAGGCAGATGGTTAGCAGCCAAGAGAAAGACGATGAGGATAACGTTATTTACTCTGGAATAAATCAGCATAATGGAAATATGATGGATTTCGGAGAAAAGAAGGATCAACAGACAGCACATGGCGCATGTAAACAATGACGTTACGAGATAAAACACAACGTGACGTCACCTGCCTGGACGAGTATCTCACTCCGCTAGCTTCTGGCTTTAGCAACATTAGCCGCTCCGTTTTAACAATGTTCGTCTGAAAAACCGTGCATGCAGGCTGAAATTCAACCGAGCTGTTCTGTCGGGAGATACAGTGACTTAAACCAGCGGTGAGTAAGATAAATATTACTGCTGCGTGTCATTTGTTAAGCTATGAGAAGAGGAAAAATGTCCGCTAGCCGCTAGGCTAATTAATGCAATGGAAACATGCTAACGCTAATAATGGGTGATTAGCAAAAAACAACTGACAGGTCTCTGACCCTTGACAGTTATTACTGAGCTGAATGTTACACTTTTTCTTGAATGGTCCTGTTGTTAATCTGTTTTATGGCTGTTGGGAGAAGTTTTCCTTCAGGGCTTTAAGCCAGATATTCCTGAAGTTTGATGAAAAAGATGATGTTTTTTTTCTTCCAGAAAGATTTCTCTGTCAGAAAGCCCTTTGTGTCAGTGGAGTCAGTTTAAAGTGCACTTTACTGAACTTATTATTTATGTGTTTATGTGTTTTATGGCCACAAGTAAAAAAGAAAGGAGTGTCAGCTTCTTCTGTAACAGATTGTGTTAAATGGGCATTTAATATCACCTAATATCGACCGTAGACCCCTGAATCGTAACGAATCGAAATGGCACACTTTGTTATATCGGAAAATATTGTATCGTTGTTCATAGTATCGATATGATATCGTATTGTGATGAAACTGGTGATTTACACTCCTAATTTCTACTTATCAATAAATGCTTTGAGAAGTTGCCGTCTGTTTTAGAAGTTACCTCATTAACTGAGCAATCCTGCATTTTTCTGTAATCCTACCTGTGATCTTGTTTTCACTCGCTGTTACTCTGGCCAGAAGATCTGTGATAACAGGCAGATTAATAGTTGATCAACAACCAGATATAATAACTCATAATTATTGCAAAAAAAATCTCCACTCCTCTCATTTTGAACATCACATCTGAGAGAGTTTTACACAACAACACATTGTCTAATAGGCCTGTAAGAGACACTGTTTATTATTGGATGGTGTTTATTGAACTGACCTGCATTCTCTCTCTTGAGCTCTGCCACCTGGTTTTCACTGGAGCTCATTCTGGTTTCCAACACTGTCAACACATTTAACATGTTTATTGTAAAACAGAATTAAAGTCATCAGTTTTAACCAGATGTAAAACCTTATTTAAATGGAAATGTTTCCACAAAATCTTTTGACAACTCCTCTGTGACCTTTGCACATCACAGCTGAGAGAGTTTTACACAACATGTTTTCTACCTCACTATACTTTGTACTTTTTAATTATGTTTTTGTAGCTTACCCACGTTCTCTCTCTGAAGCTCCTTGACCACATCTTCATAGAAGCTCATTCTGGCCTCCAAAACTGTGAACACATGAAACATTTCACTTATTGTAAAGTAGGTTTATGGTAGTTACATTTTATTCTGGAGCTTGACCAAATAGTGAGTTAATTCACATTTGAATTAATTTAGATATTTATCTATAATTAAAGTCATGTAAATGTATTTACCTGCATTCTTGCTTTCACTGGCTGTCAGTCTGGCCTGTGTGGCTGGGTGTAAAGCAATATATTAGTGCATGAATCTGTGCAGCACTGTGTGACTGACACTCAGTATGTTTTATGATGTGTATCACCTGCACTCTCTTGCTCCAGCTTCTCTATCTTGCTCCGTTGTTGGATGGCCATGTCTCTCAGCTCCTTCAGCTCAGCCCAAATGTCAGGGCTGATGTTGGTCTGGCTGCTGCTCTGATCATGGGCTGCTCCGACACCCTGTATGTCAAACTCAGCCTCTTTCTGCCTGTTTCCCCCCTCTGTCTCAGTGTGTGTCCCTGTCACCTCTCCACTCTCACCCTGAGCCCACGTCCGTTGCAGACAGAGCAACAACGCCAGAAAAACTGCAGCACTCCTCATTCTGAAATATCACCTGTTTAGACAGCCAGATGCAGTCTGACACGTCTACTTTGATTCCTGTCTTTATATACACGTAAAACAGGTCAGTGAAGAGGCGTATGAGAATGAAACACATGTCGTTGATAACAAATTTAAAAATACCTCCAAACATCCTTGAACACTGAGCTGATTCTAAAGTAAACATCAAGTAGTTTGAATGATGTTATTTTGAAATACTTTGTAATACATGCTTTAAAATAACATTAAATGTACTGTATATAACTTTATAGACCTACGTGTATGAGTCATTTTATATCATTTCTTTTATTTCGTCCAGTTTATTATCCAATGCCTGTACAGTGGCTACCAGGATGCTAGTTCAGCTGGTGCCCTCCGGCGCCTACACCACTTTTTCAACTCTTTTTAAGTCAAAACGTTGTTACATAATATTCAATCTAATATATTCAATATAACATTTAATTAAAAATAAAATTATTTTATACATTATAGCTACTATCTAATTTCTCACCCCCTTTTCAACCCAGGTGGCATATTCCGGACATTACTGAGCTAGTGCACCATGGTTGCTATGTCTGCGTATCATAAGCGAGTTTGAGTTGTTTGTCTTTCTGCAAATTTGCCTATAAATATTGGCAGTTAGCTTGTCTGTTTTAGTTGTGGACGCATTTCACGTTTTCGCCATTGCAGATTGAGACACATTTGTGGTAAAAACGGGAAAGCTAACGTCCAGCTAACGTTAATGTCAAAGTGTAATTTCTTTGTGTCAGGATTTCCTTGTCTTGCAAGTAAACATTTTTTGTACATATATGAGGGGAAATCTGGTGGTCTAGTTACTGTTCATATTTTTGAGATTAGCATGGGCATTGTCGCGCGCTAAAGTCAACGTCTCGAGCTCCAAACAGACTTTCTGTGAACAGAGATTTCCATGGTCACAGCAGACGGCGGGAATAGGTGGCTTTCACGTGACGTCACAATGCTGAATCGTGAGAACGCGAAATTCAGATGGAGGGCAGGAAGTGAATTTGCTGTATCTGCCGTCAGAGAAAATGCCTATGTTTTGTGCAGTTTACGTCTGCTCCAATCGTTCAAACAGAGAGAAGGGAAAGCGATTTTTTAGAATGCCAAAGGATGTAGTCCATAAAGGTGAGAAATGTAAAAAGCTAACTGAACAACGCCATAAAAAGTGGATTTTAAACCTACGTCTGCGGTGGGAAGGAGCAAAGTCACAGGCTTCAGTTGGTGTACCAGGGGCGCTAACATCCAGCCGGGGCGACCTAGGGTGTGTAATCCAGGGAGGGGTGCTTAAGTGTGGGTGCACAGGACCAGCCGGTGGTGAGGGTTCTGGAGGAGGGTTAGAGCAATGGGAGAGTGGCCGTGGGCCGAGCTGAGGGCTGCGGGCGGTCCGCATTGGCTACCTTAAGAGAGTCATGGTTACTTCCACCAATAGGCGAATGTTTAAATAGTGAGGCCCGGCTTAGCTGAGGGGGCACGGGGATGGAGCAGAGGACCGGATAAGTGTAAGAGTAATGGGAAAGTGGCCGCGGGCCGGGCTGTGGGCTGCAGGCGGCGGCCGGGTATCAGAGAGGCGAAGACCGTGGGGAAACAGCCGACCGGGAGTGCTCGATGGACAGTTTATAACGAGCGCAAAGGCCGCTTAAAACAACCCGGAACACGCGCTTGATGGACGAGTTAAAACGAACGCAAAGGCCGCTTGAAAAGACCCGGGAGATGGGTCATAAACAGGCTCTAAAGACGTACAGTACGGACTCTCTACTATGGTTTCCTCCATGTTTAGGCTACTGATGTTTACTTCCTGCCCTCCATTTGAAATCGCCCCGCCTTCGCACGTCATCATAATCACGTGACTGAAACCCAGCTATTGGAGGGCCGTGCAAACCCACGGAGTAAGTTGTGCCCGCCCTGGACAGAGCCGAGCCACAGCGCCGCTGTCCAAGCTAAAGTAAATGAAACAGACTGTGATCTTGGATGTGCGAGTTAAACTTACACATGGACGCATAAGTGCATGATCATTATTCAGTTGGCTGTTTTGGTTCTCGCCTGTTCTGAGTCGTTGAAAGTTTTGCGCTTCACTGTCTCAGTTGGTCTGTCTGTTTCCCATTCTTCTGCTTCCACAGACAGGTGTGTGTGTGTGTGTGTGTGTGTGTGTGTGTGTGTGTGTGTGTGTGTGAGTTACTATGATCACTATAGTTACCGTGATGCTCTGTGTCTCTTTGTAACTCTCATGATTCATAACAGGTTTTTACATTAATCTGTTTTTACAACTATCATGACTGTGATTGTACCTTGTTACCAAAATCTAGGGACATAATTTTACATTTTTGTTTAACATAGGCCTAATTCAAGAGGAGGAAGCCTCAGTGTGTCCGTGATGAGGATAGGCTGCGGTCTGTTATAAAAAGTATGAGCAAGTCATGTGCTGGTGCAGCAGGGCTACCAGTGGAAACCGGTGAAACCTGTAATGTTGAAAAATCAGTGTGCCCCCCTGGAAATATTTCATACCCCCCTGGTTTGTTTCTGCAGCCGGGTCTAGTCAAAAGTACAATAATAGTTTTCACCAATGGTCCTCACACACTCAAAAATTAATCAAAATATAAATGATTCTCCAAATTTGGTTTCAGGGAAAATGATGAAAAAAAAGTTGCTCCTCACCCATGCACTTTGAGGTCATGTCAAGGGGATTCAAAAATGAAATGGAGAGGTTAATTCCTTGGTTGTGTAATTTCAGTGAGTGACTCTTCTCTTGTGTTTATAGAATACTGAAGATGGACAGGAAGTTACAGACAGACAGCAGAATAGCACAGCCAGTGAAGGGACAGACAGTCAGAACCAGGACAACACAGCCAGTGAAGGGACAGACAGTCAGAACCAGGACAACACAGCCAGTGAAGGGACAGACAGTCAGAACAAGGACAACACAGCCAGTGAAGGGACAGACAGTCAGAACCAGGACAACACAGCCAGTGAAGGGACAGCTCAACCAGGAGCACAATCTCAGGTAGGAAAATAGAGAAAATAAATTAGAGAGGAGTACATTTAACATTTTTTGATGATCTGTGATCATAATTCTTATCATCTCAAAAATGTATCTATTTATTATTATTTTATTTTTACATTTATTTGAATATGTTTTGTATCTGGTTTTTCGCACAACCCTTACTCGGGTCAGATTTTGCCCCCCCACTTTTACGCAAAGTTAGGCACCCATGCTGGTACCTATTTTTCTCCATCTTTCCTCAGTGTTTATATCTAAAAACCTCAACTTGTCTAGCTAGCAGCTAGCTCGCTAGTACTCAGCAGAAGAAGAGTTTACAGACCAGTGAGTTGATTTCCTCATTCTGATGAGTGACTCTCCGCCACATGCCACCACCATCCAAAGCCAAGCACAAAAAGCACCACCAAGCCTTGGAAAATAGACAGAAGAGCATAAATTGAGCACAAATTTATCAGAGCTGACAGAGAGGTGACTTTTTTCAGAGATTTTTTGCCACAACTTGACCAGTCTGCCCGATGTGAACACCATCATCATTGCAAATTACTTGCACGCACCAGAGCGTGAGCAGCATGATGCTGACTGCAGTTCATTTAACGGCTTCAGAGAGAAGTCTCTAATAACACGGACGTCATCAAAGTTACATACAGAGCCTTAAAAGGAGCAGTGTGTAGGATTTAGTGGCATATAGCGGGGAGGATTGCAGGCTGCAACCAGCTGAGACTTCCCTCCCAGTCAGGATTCCCTAGGTGTTTATTGTTCAGAGGGTTTTTAACAAAAGCCAAATTATCAGCAGAGGTCTTTTCCTCTCCAAAACAAATGGGCCCAGTCATTCACACAGGTAAAACCACTCTATAAAGCAGTTTCACGTTAAAAGTCAGTGTTTTTCTGACGCTGTTTGTCGTGTCGCAGAGGGGCTGCTAACTACAGTGGCCAATGAAAATGTGAAAACGTGTATCTATAATCAGTGTTTGGTTTGTCCGTTCTTGGCTACTGTAGAAACCAAGGCGGTGCAACACTGCAATTACCATAGACGAGGACCCGCTCCCTATGTAGATTTAAACAGCTCATTGTAAGGCAACGAAACACCATTCTTATTTTCTGGTGGTTTAACACTAAAGAAAACATGCTGATTATATTATATTCCCTCTCTGCAAACGTATTCCCCTAAACTCTTCACACTGGACCTTTAAATAACTGATTTATGAATCAAGTAAAACGGCTTGACGTTGGATGTTTTTGTCTTTATCAAAGTGGATGCTCTCACAGTACTTTGATAGCAGGTTAGTCTTGCAGTGACCACTGAGTTAGGTGTTTGTCTCACTTGAATGGATGCATGGATGGATTCATAGAGTAATGTTGTGTTATTGTAGGTGTAAATATGACATCCTCTTCCTGTTAATTAAAACTAGAACTTATTTTGAAATGAGACTTTGTTTGATATTGTCATGAGAGGACTTTCCTATTGTTATTCTCATCATCTTCTTCATATTACCAGACAAAAATACACACATACAGATTTTTTTGTTATTTATTTAATTGGCACACGTGTTTTCAATAGTGTGATGTCAAAACTTAATGCAGTCGACTGTGGATGTTTTACAGGTGACTTCACAGAGCAAAAAGTAGAAACCCACTAAAAATGGTACGATTATTTGAATCATCATAAACACCATTGCCTGAGACAAGAGCCAAGTAGACCACATCTCCCTTTTCCAGTTGAAGAATTGATGCATTAGAAATAGAGACATAGGCGTAGTTGTCATTGTAATCATAACCAAGCATCATTCTCTTCTCATTGTGATAGAGATAAGCACCGGTCCAAGTTAAAGATTGGCTGCCCCACACGGTGAATCTGAAGTAGTAGACTCCTCTGACTGGGGCTGTGAAGACACCTGCAGCAGAGGAGAAAATCAGTGAGGGGTGAAAATAGTCTTTGTTGTGTTGAGGGAGGTGTCCTTGTGTTGTTATTTGATGCTTTAACAGGACTTCAACATGGATTTTTAGAAGTAATCTGTAGGAGCTCTTGGTTTTATTCTCTTCCCAGATGATTTGTAAGAAGACAAAGAGATGTTTGTTTTATTGCTTTGACTTATAAAATTCATAGCACAGAAATCTTACTACAGTCACATCTTGCCCTCTGTAAAGAACTCCTTTGCACATTTATGTGTGTAGATAAAAAAGCTGTGTACCTGTAGTTGGGCTGTAGGCCTGGCCGATATTGGTGAAGACTTTACTGAACTTAAGTGTGATCTCAGTGTTGAAGGGTCCAACAGGTCCTGCGTCAGTCAGTCCAGCTGAGAACGCCACCTTTGGACGGTCTGTGTGAACGTGGAGGATGCAGAGAAAACTTGACTGATGTGCAGTCTATCAAGAAATGTCACTGTACATCTTTTGTTGAGAGAATCATTTCCTCATAATCATATTCAACTACACAGCACAGTGACACTGCAGTCATTTGGATACTGATAACCAGCAGGCTTTGAATTCTAGTAGAATCAGTGACAGCTGAATATCATCATTTCTGCTTCATTTAGTAACTGTGGTCATAAATATGAATGTCTCTCTGCGTTCTGCTGCTCTGAATATGTTCCTTAGTTCAGCAGATCCATTTTCACAGTCAACATGATATTTTGACTTCATAACAGTTTACTGAACTTACCTGCATTCTCTCTCTTGAGCTCTGCCACCTGGTTTTCACTGGAGCTCATTCTGGTTTCCAACACTGTCAACACATTTGACTTATTCATCCTAAACTAGTATTATGGTCGTCAGGTTTCACATTTTTCTGGACTTTTGATGACTTTGTTATCATACCTGTGATCTTGTTTTCACTCGCTGTTACTCTGGCCAGAAGATCTGTGATAACAGGCAGATTAATAGCTGATCAACAACCAGATGTAATAACTCATAATTATTGCAAAAAAAGGAAAAAAATCTCCACTCCTCCAATTCTGGACATCACATCTGAGAGAGTTTTACACAACACATTGTCTGATCGGCCTGTAAGAGGCAATGTTTATTATTGGATGGTGTTTATTGAACTGACCTGCATTCTCTCTCTTGAGCTCTGCCACCTGGTTTTCACTGGAGCTCATTCTGGTTTCCAACACTGTCAACACATTTAACATGTTTAATTTAAAATAGAATTAAAGTCATCACTTTCTGCATTATTACTTTGTAATCCTACCTGTGTTCTTATTTTCATTCACTGTTACTCTTTCCAGAAGATCTGTGATAAGGGAAAATGTATAGGTAGCTTTAGTTAATCAACAACCAGATGTAAAACCTCATTTAAATGGAAATGTTTCCACAAAATCCTTTGACGACTCCTCTGTGACTTTTCCACATCACATCTGAAAGTATTACACAACAACATGTTTTCTACCTCACTATAATTTGTACTTTTTAATTATGTTTTTTTAGCTTACCCATGTTCTGTCTCTGAAGCTCCTTGACCACATCTTCATAGAAGCTCATTCTGGCCTCCAAAACTGTGAACACATGAAACATTTTGTTTATTGTAAAGTAGGTTTATGGTAGTTACATTTTATTCTGGAGCTTGACCAAATAGTGAGTTAATTCACATTTGAATGAATTCATATCTTTATCTATAATTAAAGTAATGTAAATGTATTTACCTGCATTCTTGCTTTCACTGGCTGTCAGTCTGGCCTGTGTGGCTGGGTGTAAAGCAATATATTAGTGCATGAATCTGTGCAGCACTGTGTGGCTGACGCTCAGTTTGTTTTATGATGTGTATCACCTGCACTCTCTTGCTCCAGCTTCTCTATCTTGCTCCGTTGTTGGATGGCCATGTCTCTCAGCTCCTTCAGCTCAGCCCAGATGTCAGGGGTGATGTTGGTCTGGCTGCTGCTCTGATCATGGGCTGCTCCGACACCCTGTATGTCAAACTCAGCCTCTTTCTGCCTGTTTCCCCCCTCTGTCTCAGTGTGTGTCCCTGTCACCTCTCCACTCTCACCCTGAGCCCACGTCCGTTGCAGACAGAGCAACAACGCCAGAAAAACTGCAGCGCTCCTCATTCTGAAATATCACCTGTTTAGACAGCCAGATGCAGTCTGACACGTCTACTTTGATTCCTGTCTTTATATACACGTAAAACAGGTCAGTGAAGAGGCGTATGAGAATGAAACACATGTCGTTGATAACAAATTTAAAAATACCTCCAAACATCCTTGAGCACTGAGCTGATTCTAAAGTAAACATCAAGTAGTTTGAATGATGTTATTTTGAAATACTTTGTAATACATGCTTTAAAATAACATTAAATGTACTGTATATAACTTTATAGACCTACGTGTATGAGTCATTTAATATTATTTATTTTATTTCGTCCAGTTTATTATCCAACGTGTGTACAGTGGCTACCAGGATGCTAGTTCAGCTGGTGCCTGTTTTTCTCCATCTTTCCTCAGTGTTTATATCTAAAAACCTCAACTTGGCTAGCTAGCAGCTAGCTCGCTAGTACTCAGCAGGAGAAGAGTTTACAGACCAGTGAGTTGATTTCCTCTTTCTGATGAGAAGCAGTGTCACATTAAAAGTCAGTGTTTTTCTGACACTGTTTGGCGTGTCGCAGAGGGGCTGCTAACTACAGTGGCCAATGACAATGTGAAAACGTGTATCTAGAATCAGTGTTTGGTTTGTCCGTTCTTGGCTACTGTAGAAAACAAGGCGGTGCAACACTGCAATTACCATAGACGAGGACCCGCTCCCTGTGTAGATTTAAACAGCTCATTCTAACGTAACGAAACACCATTCCTATTTTCTGGTGGTTTAACACTAAAGAAAAGATGCTGATTATATTATATTCCCTCTCTGCAAACGTATTCCCCTAAACTCTTCACACTGGACCTTTAAATAACTGATTTATGAATCAAGTAAAACGGCTTGACGTTGGATGTTTTTGTCTTTATCAAAGTGGATGCTCTCACAGTACTTTGATAGCAGGTTAGTCTTGCAGTGACCACTGAGTTAGGTGTTTGTCTCACTTGAATGGATGCATGGATGGCTTCATAGAGTAATGTTGTGTTATTGTAGGTGTAAATATGACATCCTCTTCCTGTTAATTAAAACTAGAACTTATTCTGAAATGAGACTTTGTTTGATATTGTCATGAGAGGACTTTCCTATTGTTATTCTCATCATCTTCTTCATATTACCAGACAAAAATACACACATACAGATTTTTTTTTTTTTCTTTTTGTTTATTTAATTGGCACACGTATTTTCAATAGTGTGATGTCAGAACTTAATGCAGTTGACTGTGGATGTTTTACAGGTGACTTCACAGAGCAAAAAGTAGAAACCCACTAAAAATGGTACGATTATGTGAATCATCATAAACACCACTGCCTGAGAAGAGAGTCAAGTAGACCACATCTCCCTTTTCCAGTTGAAGAACTGATGCATTAGAAATAGAGACATAGGCGTAGTTGTCATTGTAATCATAACCAAGCATCATTCTCTTCTCATTGTGATAGAGATAAGCACCAGTCCAAGTTGAAGAGCGGTTCTCCCACATGGTGAATCTGAAGTAGTAGACTCCTCTGACTGGGGCTGTGAAGATACCTGCAGCAGAGGAGAAAATCAGTGAGGGGTGAAAATAGTCTTTGTTGTGTTGAGGGAGGTGTCCTTGTGTTGTTATTTGATGCTTTAACAGGACTTCAACATGGATTTTTAGAAGTAATCTGTAGGAGCTCTTGGTTTTATTCTCTTCCCAGATCATTTGTAAGAAGACAAAGAGATGTTTGTTTTATTGCTTTGACTTATAAAATTCATAGCACAGAAATCTTACTACAGTCACATCTTGCCTTCTGTAAAGAACTCCTTTGCACATTTATGTGTGTAGATAAAAAAGCTGTGTACCTGTAGTTGGGCTGTAGGCCTGGCCGATATTGGTGAAGACTTTACTGAACTTAAGTGTGATCTCAGTGTTGAAGGGTCCAACGTTTCCTGCGTCAGTCAGGCCAGCTGAGAACGCCACCTTTGGACGGTCTGTGTGAACGTGGAGGATGCAGAGAAAACTTGACTGATGTGCAGTCTATCAAGAAATGTCACTGTACATCTTTTGTTGAGAGAATCATTTCCTCATAATCATATTCAACTACACAGCACAGTGACACTGCAGTCATTTGGATACTGATAACCAGCAGGCTTTGAATTCTAGTAGAATCAGTGACAGCTGAATATCATCATTTCTGCTTCATTTAGTAACTGTGGTCATAAATATGAATGTCTCTCTGCGTTCTGCTGCTCTGAATATGTTCCTTAGTTCAGCAGATCCATTTTCACAGTCAACATGATATTTTGACTTCATAATAGTTTATTGAACTGACCTGCATTCTCTCTCTTGAGCTCTGCCACCTGGTTTTCACTGGAGCTCATTCTGGTTTCCAACACTGTCAACACATTTCACTTATTCATCCTAAACTAGTATTATGGCCGTCAGGTTTCACATTTTTCTGGACTTTTGATGACTTTGTTATCATACCTGTGATCTTGTTTTCGCTCTCTGTTACTCTGGCCAGAAGATCTGTGATAACAGGCAGGTAGATCGTTGATCAACAACCAGATGTAATAACCGATAATTATTGCAACAAAAGGAAAAAAATCTCCACTCCTCCAATTTTGGACATCACATCTGAGAGAGTTTTACACAACAACACATTGTCTAATAGGCCTGTAAGAGGCAATGTTTATTATTGGATGGTGTTTACTGAACTGACCTGCATTTTCTCTCTTTAGCTCTGCCACCTGGTTTTCACTGGAGCTCATCCTGGTTTCCAACACTGTCAACACATTTAACATGTTTATTGTAAAATAGAATTAAAGTCATCAGTTTTAACCAGATGTAAAACCTTATTCAAATGGAAATGTTTCCACAAAATGTTTTGACAACTCCTCTGTGACCTTTGCACATCACAGCTGAGAGAGTTCTACACAACAACATGTTTTCTACCTCACTATAATTTGTACTTTTTAATTATGTTTTCATAACTTACCCACGTTCTCTCTCTGAAGCTCAGTGACTGCATTTTCACTGGTGTTCACTCTGGCCTCCAAGACTGTGAACATGTTTAATGTTTGTCTTGTTAAGTTCACTGTGATCATTGCATCACTAAATATGTTGTTAGTGTTAACATAATGTAGTATTTTCTCTTTGTAATGATTGTTATAGCTGACCTATGTTGTCTCTCCTGAGCTCCTCCACCTTGTTGTTGCAGGCGGTTATTGTGGCCCCCAGTACTACAAAAACATTAACACTGAATGCTTAATCATGCCCTCACCCTGATCTTAGTTTCATTCAATATATTCTCATAACATAACACACAGTATTATGCCGAAGTTCACTTTTAGATTTTGAAGCTTACGTATGTTCTCTCTCTGGAGTGTCTTGACCACATCTTCATAGGAGTTCATTCTGGCCTCCAAAACTGTGAACACAATATTTATCATTTCTATTTTAAAGTGTCTCTCAACCTATCTATAATTAAAGTAATGTAAATGTATTTACCTGCATTCTTGCTTTCACTGGCTGTCAGTCTGGCCTGTGTGGCTGGGTGTAAAGCAATATATTAGTGCATGAATCTGTGCAGCACTGTGTGGCTGACACTCAGTATGTTTTATGATGTGTATCACCTGCACTCTCTTGCTCCAGCTTCTCGATCTTGCTCTTGCTGTTCCTCAGCTCCACCCTTTGTTCGATGGCCATGTCTCTCAGCTCCTTCAGCTCAGCCCAGATGTCAGGGGTGATGTTGGTCTGGCTGCTGCTCTGATCATGGGCTGCTCCGACACCCTGTATGTCAAACTCAGCCTCTTTCTGCCTGTTTCCCCCCTCTGTCTCAGTGTGTGTCCCTGTCACCTCTCCACTCTCACCCTGAGCCCACGTCCGTTGCAGACAGAGCAACAACGCCAGAAAAACTGCAGCACTCCTCATTCTGAAATCTCACCTGTTTAGACAGCCAGATGCAGTCTGACACGTCTACTTTGATTCCTGTCTTTATATACACGTAAAACAGGTCAGTGAAGAGGCGTATGAGAATGAAACACATGTCGTTGATAACAAATTTAAAAATACCTCCAAACATCCTTGAGCACTGAGCTGATTTTAAAGTAAACATCAAGTAGTTTGAATGATGTTATTTTGAAATACTTTGTAATACATGCTTTAAATAACATTAAATGTACTGTATATAACTTTATAGACCTACACGTATGAGTCATTTTATATTATTTGTTTTATGTCGTCCAGTTTATTATCCAACGTGTGTACAGTGGCTACCAGGATGCTAGTTCAGCTGGTGCCTATTTTTCTCCATCTTTCCTCAGTGTTTATATCTAAAAACCTCAACTTGTCTAGCTAGCAGCTAGCTCGCTAGTACTCAGCAGAAGAAGAGTTTACAGACCAGTGAGTTGATTTCCTCATTCTGATGAGAAGCAGTGTCACGTTGAAAGTCAGTGTTTTTCTGACGCTGTTTGTCGTGTCGCAGAGGGGCTGCTAACTACAGTGGCCAATGAAAATGTGAAAACGTGTATCTAGAATCAGTGTTTGGTTTGTCCGTTCTTGGCTACTGTAGAAACCAAGGTGGTGCAACACTGCAACTACCATAGACGAGGACCCGCTCCCTATGTAGATTTAAACAGCTCATTGTAAGGCAACAAAACACCATTCTTATTTTCTGGTGGTTTAACACTAAAGAAAAGATGCTGATTATATTATATTCCCTCTCTGCAAACGTATTCCCCTAAACTCTTCACACTGGACCTTTAAATAACTGATTTATGAATCAAGTAAAACGGCTTGACGTTGGATGTTTTTGTCTTTATCAAAGTGGATGCTCTCACAGTACTTTGATAGCAGGTTAGTCTTGCAGTGACCACTGAGTTAGGTGTTTGTCTCACTTGAATGGATGCATGGATGGATTCATAGAGTAATGTTGTGTTATTGTAGGTGTAAATATGACATCCTCTTCCTGTTAATTAAAAGTAGAACTTATTTTGAAATGAGACTTTGTTTGATATTGTCATGAGAGGACTTTCCTATTGTTATTCTCATCATCTTGTTCATATTACCAGACAAAAATACACACATACAGATTTTTTTGTTATTTATTTAATTGGCACACGTGTTTTCAGTAGTGTGATGTCAGAACTTAATGCAATTGACTGTGGATGTTTTACAGGTGACTTCACAGAGCAAAAAGTAGAAACCCACTAAAAATGGTATGATTATTTGAATTATCATAAACACCATTGCCTGAGACAAGAGCCAAGTAGACCACATCTCCCTTTTCCAGTTGAAGAACTAATGCATTAGACACAGTGACATAGGCAAGGTCATCATTGTAATCTTGACCAAGCATCATTCTCTTCTCATTGTGATAGAGATAAGCACCGGTCCAAGTTGAATAACGGGCCTCCCACATGGTGAATCTGAAGTAGTAGACTCCTCTGACTGGGGCTGTGAAGACACCTGCAGCAGAGGAGAAAATCAGTGAGGGGTGAAAATAGTCTTTGTTGTGTTGAGGGAGGTGTCCTTGTGTTGTTATTTGATGCTTTAACAGGACTTCAACATGGATTTTTAGAAGTAATCTGTAGGAGCTCTTGGTTTTATTCTCTTCCCAGATCATTTGTAAGAAGACAAAGAGATGTTTGTTTTATTGCTTTGACTTATAAAATTCATAGCACAGAAATCTTACTACAGTCACATCTTGCCTTCTGTGAAGAACTCCTTTGCACATTTATGTGTGTAGATAAAAAAGCTGTGTACCTGTAGTTGGGCTGTAGGCCTGGCCGATATTGGTGAAGACTTTACTGAACTTCAGTGTGATCTCAGTGTTGAAGGGTCCAACAGATCCTGCGTCAGTCAGTCCAGCTGAGAACGCCACCTTTGGACGGTCTGTGTGAACGTGGAGGATGCAGAGAAAACTTGACTGATGTGCAGTCTATCAAGAAATGTCACTGTACATCTTTTGTTGAGAGAATCATTTCCTCATAATCATATTCAACTACACAGCACAGTGACACTGCAGTCATTTGGATACTGATAACCAGCAGGCTTTGAATTCTAGTAGAATCAGTGACAGCTGAATATCATCATTTCTGCTTCATTTAGTAACTGTGGTCATAAATATGAATGTCTCTCTGCGTTCTGCTGCTCTGAATATGTTCCTTAGTTCAGCAGATCCATTTTCACAGTCAACATGATATTTTGACTTCATAATAGTTTACTGAACTTACCTGCATTCTCTCTCTTGAGCTCTGCCACCTGGTTTTCACTGGAGCTCATTCTGGTTTCCAACACTGTCAACACATTTAACATGTTTATTGTAAAATAGAATTAAAGTCATCAGTTTTAACCAGATGTAAAACCTTATTTAAATGGAAATGTTTCCACAAAATCTTTTGACAACTCCTCTGTGACCTTTGCACATCACAGCTGAGAGAGTTTTACACAACAACATGATTTCTACCTCACTGTAATTTGTACTTTTTAATTATGTTTTCATAACTTACCCACGTTCTCTCTCTGAAGCTCAGTGACTGCATCTTCACTGGTGTTCACTCTGGCCTCCAAGACTGTGAACATGTTTAATATTTGTCTTGTTAAGTTCACTGTGATCATTGCATCACTAAATATGTTGTTAGTGTTAACATAATGTAGTATTTTCTCTTTGTAATGATTGTTATAGCTGACCTATGTTGTCTCTCCTGAGCTCCTCCACCTTGTTGTTGCAGGCGGTTATTGTGGCCCCCAGTACAACAAAAACATTAACACTGAATGCTTAATCATGCCCTCACCCTGATCTTAGTTTCATTCAATATATTCTCATAACATAACACACAGTATTATGCCAAAGTTCACTTTTAGATTTCGAAGCTTACCCATGTTCTCTCTCTGGTTTCCAACACTGTCAACACATTTGACTTATTCATCCTAAACTAGTATTATGGTCGTCAGGTTTCACATTTTTCTGCTCCTCTGATGACTTTGTTATCATACCTGTGATCTTGTTTTCACTCGCTGTTACTCTGGCCAGAAGATCTGTGATAAGGGAAAAAACAAGACGCAGATTATTAGTTGATCAACAACCAGAGGTAATAACTCATTAATATGTTAAACTTGTTTCTGCTGAAGAAAATCTTTACTTCTCTTTTCTCACATTTGGACATCTGAGACAATTTTACAGGGCAGCGTGGTGTTTCTATTATGAAACCTGTTTATTATTGGATGGTGTTTACTGAACTTACCTGCATTCTCTCTCTTGAGCTCTGCCACCTGGTTTTCACTGGAGCTCATTCTGGTTTCCAACACTGTCAACACATTTCACTTATTCATCCTGAACTAGTATTATGGTCGTCAGGTTTCACATTTTTCATGGATTGTTTTGTCATCTCACCTGTGTTCTTATTTTCACATGCGGTTACTCTGGCCAGAAGATCTGTGATAAACAAAAAAATGATAAGCAGGTTAATAGTTGTTCAACAGTTTTTGGGGAGTAGTGGAATACATGTTATTAAATCAGTAATTTAACCACATCTTGCAGCAGCCTGCTGGGAGCTCCACTGCATTCATTTCAGCATAGTGATCCAAGTCACTGAGTTACTTTCTGGCCATGTTTTCTGTAGTTAACGACTGAAACTACTGACAAATTTGGGCCATGGATTCTTTTTATTTCACCACTGCTTCTCCACTGTAATTGAACCTCCTTTGACCAGTCCAGCCTCATTTGTATTTCATCCTGACCACAGTGAAGGCATGTAGGCAATCCATTTATGAGCCAGAATTTGTAAAACCAAACTTGAATAAATTAGGTGTCAATTAGTCAGAAGTCTTGATTATGTCTACAAGAGGTGTAACGATCCATCGATCTGGATCGATACACCGATTTAATGATCAACAATCCAATCACATCGATGCAAAGTGGAAACATCAATCATATCGTCATCTTTAGCATAGGCTTTTATTTTGAAGGTCTGTGTCACTGTCAAACAGCGGCAGGCAGATGGTTAGCAGCCAAGAGAAAGACGATGAGGATAACGTTATTTACTCGGGAATAAATCAGCATAATGGAAATATTATGGATTTCGGAGAAAAGAAGGATCAACAGACAGCACATGGCGCATGTAAACAATGACGTTACAAGATAAAACACAACGTGACGTCACCTGCCTGGACGAGTATCTCACTCCGCTAGCTTCTGGCTGTAGCAACATTAGCCGCTCTGTTTTAACAATGTTCGTCTGAAAAACCGTGCATGCAGGCTGAAATTCAACCGAGCTGTTCTGTCGGGAGATACAGTGACTTAAACCAGCGGTGAGTAAGATAAATATTACTGCTGCGTGTCATTTGTTAAGCTAAGAGAAGAGGAAAAATGTCCGCTAGCCGCTAGGCTAATTAATACAATGGAAACATGCTAACGCTAATAATGGGTGATTAGCAAAAAACAACTGACAGGTCTCTGACCCTTGACAGTTATTACTGAGCTGAATGTTACACTTTTTCTTGAATGGTCCTGTTGTTAATCTGTTTTATGGCTGTTGGGAGAAGTTTTCCTTCAGGGCTTTAAGCCAGATATTCCTGAAGTTTGATGAAAAAGATGATGTTTTTTTTCTTCCAGAAAGATTTCTCTGTCAGAAAGCCCTTTGTGTCAGTGGAGTCAGTTTAAAGTGCACTTTGCTGAACTTATTATTTATGTGTTTATGTGTTTTATGGCCACAAGTAAAAAAGAAAGGAGTGTCAGCTTCTTCTGTAACAGACTGTGTTAAATGGGCATTTAATATCGCCTAATATCGACCACAGACCCCTGCATCGTAACGAATTGAAATGGCACACTTTGTTATATCGGAAAATATTGTATCGTTGTTCATAGTATCGATATGATATCGTATTGTGATGAAACTGGTGATTTACACTCCTAATTTCTACTTATCAATAAATGCTTTGAGAAGTTGCCGTCTGTTTTAGAAGTTACCTCATTAACTGAGCAATCCTGCATTTTTCTGTAATCCTACCTGTGATCTTGTTTTCACTCGCTGTTACTCTGGCCAGAAGATCTGTGATAACAGGCAGATTAATAGTTGATCAACAACCAGATATAATAACTCATAATTATTGCAAAAAAAAATCTCCACTCCTCTCACTTTGAACATCACATCTGAGAGAGTTTTACACAACAACACATTGTCTAATAGGCCTGTAAGAGGCAATGTTTATTATTGGATAATATTTACTGAACTGACCTGCATTCTCTCTCTTGAGCTCTGCCACCTGGTTTTCACTGGAGCTCATTCTGGTCTCCAACACTGTCAACACATTTAACATGTTTATTGTAAAACAGAATTAAAGTCATCAGTTTTAACCAGATGTAAAACCTTATTTAAATGGAAATGTTTCCACAAAATCTTTTGACAACTCCTCTGTGACCTTTGCACATCACAGCTGAGAGAGTTTTACACAACATGTTTTCTACCTCACTATAATTTGTACTTTTTAATTATGTTTTTGTAGCTTACCCATGTTCTCTCTCTGAAGCTCCTTGACCACATCTTCATAGAAGCTCATTCTGGCCTCCAAAACTGTGAACACATGAAACATTTCACTTATTGTAAAGTAGGTTTATGGTAGTTACATTGTATTCTGGAGCTTGACCAAATAGTGAGTTAATTCACATTTCAATTAATTTAGATATTTATCTATAATTAAAGTCATGTAAATGTATTTACCTGCATTCTTGCTTTCACTGGCTGTCAGTCTGGCCTGTGTGGCTGGGTGTAAAGCAATATATTAGTGCATGAATCTGTGCAGCACTGTGTGACTGACACTCAGTATGTTTTATGATGTGTATCACCTGCACTCTCTTGCTCCAGCTTCTCTATCTTGCTCCGTTGTTGGATGGCCATGTCTCTCAGCTCCTTCAGCTCAGCCCAGATGTCAGGGGTGATGTTGGTCTGGCTGCTGCTCTGATCATGGGCTGCTCCGACACCCTGTATGTCAAACTCAGCCTCTTTCTGCCTGTTTCCCCCCTCTGTCTCAGTGTGTGTCCCTGTCACCTCTCCACTCTCACCCTGAGCCCACGTCCGTTGCAGACAGAGCAACAACGCCAGAAAAACTGCAGCACTCCTCATTCTGAAATATCACCTGTTTAGACAGCCAGATGCAGTCTGACACGTCTACTTTGATTCCCGTCTTTATATACGTGTAAAACAGGTCAGTGAAGAGGCGTATGAGAATGAAACACATGTCGTTGATAACAAATTTAAAAATACCTCCAAACATCCTTGAGCACTGAGCTGATTTTAAAGTAAACATCAAGTAGTTTGAATTATGTTATTTTGAAATACTTTGTAATACATGCTTTAAAATAACATTAAATGTACTGTATATAACTTTATAGACCTACATGTATGAATCATTTAATATTATTTGTTTTATTTCGTCCAGTTTATTATCCAACGTGTGTACAGTGGCTACCAGGATGCTAGTTGAGCTGGTGCCTATTTTTCTCCATCTTTCCTCAGTGTTCATATCTAAAAACCTCAACTTGGCTAGCTAGCAGCTAGCTCGCTAGTACTCAGCAGGAGAAGAGTTTACAGACCAGTGAGTTGATTTCCTCATTCTGATGAGAAGCAGTGTCACGTTGAAAGCCAGTGTTTTTCTGACGCTGTTTGGCCTGTCGCAGAGGGGCTGCTAGCTACAGTGGCCAATGAAAATGTGAAAACGTGTATCTAGAATCAGTGTTTGGTTTGTCCGTTCTTGGCTACTGTAGAAACCAAGGTGGTGCAACACTGCAATTACCATAGACGAGGACCCGCTCCCTCTGTAGATTTAAACAGCTCATTGTAAGGCAACGAAACACCATTCTTATTTTCTGGTGGTTTAACACTACAGAAAACATGCTGATTATATTATATTCCATCTCTGCAAACATATTCCCCTAAACTCTTCACACTGGACCTTTAAATAACTGATTTATGAATCAAGTAAAACGGCTTGACGTTGGATGTTTTTGTCTTTATCAAAGTGGATGCTCTCACAGTACTTTGATAGCAGGTTAGTCTTGCAGTGACCACTGAGTTAGGTGTTTGTCTCACTTGAATGGATGCATGGATGGATTCATAGAGTAATGTTGTGTTATTGTAGGTGTAAATATGACATCCTCTTCCTGTTAATTAAAACTGGAACTTATTTTGAAATGAGACTTTGTTTGATATTGTCATGAGAGGACTTTCCTATTGTTATTCTCATCATCTTGTTCATATTACCAGACAGAAATACACACCTACAGATTTTTTTGTTATTTATTTAATTGGCACACGTTTTTTCAATAGTGTGATGTCAGAACTTAATGCAATTGACTGTGGATGTTTTACAGGTGACTTCACAGAGCAAAAAGTAGAAACCCACTAAAAATGGTATGATTATTTGAATTATCACAAACACCACTGTCTGTGTGGAGAGCCAAGTAGACCACATCTCCCTTTTCAAGTTGAAGAACTAATCCATTAGACACAGTGACATAGGCAACGTTATCATTGTGATCGTGACCAACCATTGCTCTCTTCCCATTGTGATAGAGAAAAGCACCGGTCCAAGTTGAAGAGCGGTTCTCCCACAGAGTAAATCTGAAGTAGTAGACTCCTCTGACTGGGGCTGTGAAGACACCTGCAGCAGAGGAGAAAATCAGTGAGGGGTGAAAATAGTCTTTGTTCTGTTGAGGGAGGTGTCCTTGTGTTGTTATTTGATGCTTGTGTGTAGATAAAAAAGCTGTGTACCTGTAGTTGGGCTGTAGGCCTGGCCGATGTTGGTGAAGACTTTACTGAACTTAAGTGTGATCTCAGTGTTGAAGGGTCCAAGTCGTCCTGCGTCAGTCAGTCCAGCTGAGAACGCCACCTTTGGACGGTCTGTGTGAACGTGGAGGATGCAGAGAAAACTTGACTGATGTGCAGTCTATCAAGAAATGTCACTGTACATCTTTTGTTGAGAGAATCATTTCCTCATAATCATATTCAACTACACAGCACAGTGACACTGCAGTCATTTGGATACTGATAACCAGCAGGCTTTGAATTCTAGTAGAATCAGTGACAGCTGAATATCATCATTTCTGCTTCATTTAGTAACTGTGGTCGTAAATATGAATGTCTCTCTGCGTTCTGCTGCTCTGAATATGTTCCTTAGTTCAGCAGATCCATTTTCACAGTCAACATGATATTTTGACTTCATAGTAGTTTACTGAACTTACCTGCATTCTCTCTCTTGAGCTCTGCCACCTGGTTTTCACTGGAGCTCATTCTGGTTTCCAACACTGTCAACACATTTCACTTATTCATCCTGAACTAGTATTATGGTCGTCAGGTTTCACATTTTTCATGGATTGTTTTGTCATCTCACCTGTGTTCTTATTTTCACATGCGGTTACTCTGGCCAGAAGATCTGTGATAAACAAAAAAATGATAAGCAGGTTAAGAGTTGTTCAACAGTTTTTGGGGAGTAGTGGAATACATGTTATTAAATCAGTAATTTAACCACATCTTGCAGCAGCCTGCTGGGAGCTCCACTGCATTCATTTCAGCATAGTGATCCAAGTCACTGAGTTACTTTCTGGCCATGTTTTCTGTAGTTAACGACTGAAACTACTGACAAATTTGGGCCATGGATTCTTTTTATTTCACCACTGCTTCTCCACTGTAATTGAACCTCCTTTGACCAGTCCAGCCTCATTTGTATTTCATCCTGACCACAGTGAAGGCATGTAGGCAATCCATTTATGAGCCAGAATTTGTAAAACCAAACTTGAATAAATTAGGTGTCAATTAGTCAGAAGTCTTGATTATGTCTACAAGGGGTGTAACGATCCATCGATCTGGATCGATACACCGATTTAATGATCAACAATCCAATCACATCGATGCAAAGTGGAAACATCAATCATATCGTCATCTTTAGCATAGGCTTTTATTTTGAAGGTCTGTGTCACTGTCAAACAGCGGCAGGCAGATGGTTAGCAGCCAAGAGAAAGACGATGAGGATAACGTTATTTACTCTGGAATAAATCAGCATAATGGAAATATTATGGATTTCGGAGAAAAGAAGGATCAACAGACAGCACATGGCGCATGTAAACAATGACGTTACGAGATAAAACACAACGTGACGTCACCTGCCTGGACGAGTATCTCACTCCGCTAGCTTCTGGCTGTAGCAACATTAGCCGCTCCGTTTTAACAATGTTCGTCTGAAAAACCGTGCATGCAGGCTGAAATTCAACCGAGCTGTTCTGTCGGGAGATACAGTGACTTAAACCAGCGGTGAGTAAGATAAATATTACTGCTGCGTGTCATTTGTTAAGCTAAGAGAAGAGGAAAAATGTCCGCTAGCCGCTAGGCTAATTAATACAATGGAAACATGCTAACGCTAATAATGGGTGATTAGCAAAAAACAACTGACAGGTCTCTGACCCTTGACAGTTATTACTGAGCTGAATGTTACACTTTTTCTTGAATGGTCCTGTTGTTAATCTGTTTTATGGCTGTTGGGAGAAGTTTTCCTTCAGGGCTTTAAGCCAGATATTCCTGAAGTTTGATGAAAAAGATGATGTTTTTTTTCTTCCAGAAAGATTTCTCTGTCAGAAAGCCCTTTGTGTCAGTGGAGTCAGTTTAAAGTGCACTTTACTGAACTTATTATTTATGTGTTTATGTGTTTTATGGCCACAAGTAAAAAAGAAAGGAGTGTCAGCTTCTTCTGTAACAGACTGTGTTAAATGGGCATTTAATATCGCCTAATATCGACCACAGACCCCTGCATCGTAACGAATTGAAATGGCACACTTTGTTATATCGGAAAATATTGTATCGTTGTTCATAGTATCGATATGATATCGTATTGTGATGAAACTGGTGATTTACACTCCTAATTTCTACTTATCAATAAATGCTTTGAGAAGTTGCCTTTGCCGTCTGTTTTAGAAGTTACCTCATTAACTGAGCAATCCTGCATTTTTCTGTAATCCTACCTGTGATCTTGTTTTCACTCGCTGTTACTCTGGCCAGAAGATCTGTGATAACAGGCAGATTAATAGTTGATCAACAACCAGATATAATAACTCATAAGTATTGCAAAAAAGAAATAAATCTCCACTCCTCTCACTTTTGATGACTTTGTTATCATACCTGTGATCTTGTTTTCGCTCGCTGTTACTCTGGCCAGAAGATCTGTGATAAAAGGCAGGTAGATCGTTGATCAACAACCAGATGTAATAACTCATTATTGCAAAAAAAAAAAAAAGATCTCCACTCCTCTCATTTTGAACATCACATCTGAGAGAGTTTTACACAACAACACATTGTCTAATAGGCCTGTAAGAGGCAATGTTTATTATTGGATGATATTTATTGAACTGACCTGCATTCTCTCTCTTGAGCTCTGCCACCTGGTTTTCACTGGAGCTCATTCTGGTTTCCAACACTGTCAACACATTTAACATGTTTATTGTAAAATAGGATTAAAGTCATCAGTTTTAACCAGATGTAAAACCTTATTTAAATGGAAATGTTTCCACAAAATCTTTTGACAACTCCTCTGTGACCTTTGCACATCACAACTGAGAGAGTTTTACACAACAACATGTTTTCTACCTCACTATAATTTGTGCTTTTTAATTATGTTTTCATAACTTACCCACGTTCTCTCTCTGAAGCTCAGTGACTGCATTTTCACTGGTGTTCACTCTGGCCTCCAAGACTGTGAACATGTTTAATGTTTGTCTTGTTAAGTTCACTGTGATCATTGCATCACTAAATATGTTGTTACTGTTAACATAATGTAGTATTTTCTCTTTGTAATGATTGTTATAGCTGACCTATGTTGTCTCTCCTGAGCTCCTCCACCTTGTTGTTGCAGGCGGTTATTGTGGCCCCCAGTACTACAAAAACATTAACACTGAATGCTTAATCATGCCCTCACCCTGATCTTAGTTTCATTCAATATATTCTCATAACATAACACACAGTATTATGCCAAAGTTCACTTTTAGATTTTGAAGCTTACGTATGTTCGCTCTCTGGAGTGTCTTGACCACATCTTCATAGGAGTTCATTCTGGCCTCCAAAACTGTGAACACAATATTTATCATTTCTATTGTAAAGTGTCTCTCAACCTATCTATAATTAAAGTCATGTAAATGTATTTACCTGCATTCTTGCTTTCACTGGCTGTCAGTCTGGCCTGTGTGGCTGGGTGTAAAGCAATATATTAATGCATGAATCTGTGCAGCACTGTGTGACTGACACTCAGTATGTTTTATGATGTGTATCACCTGCACTCTCTTGCTCCAGCTTCTCTATCTTGCTCCGTTGTTGGATGGCCATGTCTCTCAGCTCCTTCAGCTCAGCCCAGATGTCAGGGCTGATGTTGGTCTGGCTGCTGCTCTGATCATGGGCTGCTCCGACACCCTGTATGTCAAACTCCGCCTCTTTCTGCCTGTTTCCCCCCTCTGTCTCAGTGTGTGTCCCTGTCACCTCTCCACTCTCACCCTGAGCCCACGTCCGTTGCAGACAGAGCAACAACACCAGAAAAACTGCAGCACTTCTCATTCTGAAATATCACCTGTTTAGACAGCCAGATGCAGTCTGACACGTCTCCTTTGATTCCTGTCTTTATATACACGTAAAACAGGTCAGTGAAGAGGCGTATGAGAATGAAACACATGTCGTTGATAACAAATTTAAAAATACCTCCAAACATCCTTGAACACTGAGCTGATTTTAAAGTAAACATCAAGTAGTTTGAATGATGTTATTTTGAAATACTTTGTAATACATGCTTTAAATAACATTAAATGTACTGTATATAACTTTATAGACCTACACGTATGAGTCATTTTATATTATTTGTTTTATTTTGTCCAGGTTATTATCCAACGTGTGTACAGTGGCTACCAGGATGCTAGTTGAGCTGGTGCCTATTTTTCTCCATCTTTCCTCAGTGTTTATATCTAAAAACCTCAACTTGGCTAGCTAGCAGCTAGCTCGCTAGTACTCAGCAGGAGAAGAGTTTACAGACCAGTGAGTTGATTTCCTCTTTCTGATGAGAAGCAGTGTCACGTTAAAAGTCAGTGTTTTTCTGACGCTGTTTGGCGTGTCGCAGAGGGGCTGCTAACTACAGTGGCCAATGAAAATGTGAAAACGTGTATCTAGAATCAGTGTTTGGTTTGTCCGTTCTTGGCTACTGTAGAAAACAAGGCGGTGCAACACTGCAATTACCATAGACGAGGACCCGCTCCCTATGTAGATTTAAACAGCTCATTGTAAGGCAACGAAACACCATTCTTATTTTCTGGTGGTTTAACACTAAAGAAAAGATGCTGATTATATTATATTCCATCTCTGCAAACGTATTCCCCTAAACTCTTCACACTGGACCTTTAAATAACTGATTTATGAATCAAGTAAAACGGCTTGACGTTGGATGTTTTTGTCTTTATCAAAGTGGATGCTCTCACAGTACTTTGATAGCAGGTTAGTCTTGCAGTGACCACTGAGTTAGGTGTTTGTCTCACTTGAATGGATGGATTCATAGAGTAATGTTGTGTTATTGTAGGTGTAAATATGACATCCTCTTCCTGTTAATTAAAACTAGAACTTATTTTGAAATGAGACTTTGTTTGATATTGTCATGAGAGGACTTTCCTATTGTTATTCTCATCATCTTGTTCATATTACCAGACAAAAATACACACATACAGATTTTTTTTGTTTTATTTAATTGGCACACGTGTTTTCAATAGTGTGATTTTGAAACTTAATGCAATTGACTGTGGATGTTTTACAGGTGACTTCACAGAGGAAAAAGTAGAAACCCACTAAAAATGGTACGATTATATGAATTATCATAAACACCATGAGTTGGGTAGAGAGCCAAGTAGACCACATCTCCCTTTTCCAGTTGACGAACTAACCCATTAGACGCAGAGACAGAGCCGACGTTATCATTGTAATTGTCACCAAGCATCATTCTCTTCTCATTGTGATAGAGAAAAGCACCGGTCCAAATTGACGAGCGGATCTCCCACAGAGTGAATCTGAAGTAGTAGACTCCTCTGACTGGGGCTGTGAAGACACCTGCAGCAGAGGTGAAAATCAGTGAGGGGTGAAAATAGTCTTTGTTGTGTTGAGGGAGGTGTCCTTGTGTTGTTATTTGATGCTTTAACAGGACTTCAACATGGATTTTTAGAAGTAATCTGTAGGAGCTCTTGGTTTTATTCTCTTCCCAGATCATTTGTAAGAAGACAAAGAGATGTTTGTTTTATTGCTTTGACTTATAAAATTCATAGCACAGAAATCTTACTACAGTCACATCTTGCCTTCTGTAAAGAACTCCTTTGCACATTTATGTGTGTAGATAAAAAAGCTGTGTACCTGTAGTTGGGCTGTAGGCCTGGCCGATATTGGTGAAGACTTTACTGAACTTAAGTGTGATCTCAGTGTTGAAGGGTCCAACGTTTCCTGCGTCAGTCAGTCCAGCTGAGAACGCCACCTTTGGACGGTCTGTGTGAACGTGGAGGATGCAGAGAAAACTTGACTGATGTGCAGTCTATCAAGAAATGTCACTGTACATCTTTTGTTGAGAGAATCATTTCCTCATAATCATATTCAACTACACAGCACAGTGACACTGCAGTCATTTGGATACTGATAACCAGCAGGCTTTGAATTCTAGTAGAATCAGTGACAGCTGAATATCATCATTTCTGCTTCATTTAGTAACTGTGGTCATAAATATGAATGTCTCTCTGCGTTCTGCTGCTCTGAATATGTTCCTTAGTTCAGCAGATCCATTTTCACAGTCAACATGATATTTTGACTTCATAATAGTTTACTGAACTTACCTGCATTCTCTCTCTTGAGCTCTGCCACCTGGTTTTCACTGGAGCTCATTCTGGTTTCCAACACTGTCAACACATTTCACGTATTCATCCTCAACTAGTATTATGGTCGTCAGGTTTCACATTTTTCATGGATTGTTTTGTCATCTTACCTGTGTTCTTATTTTCACTCGCTGTTACTCTGGCCAGAAGATCTGTGATAACCAAAAAAATGATAAGCAGGTTAATAGTTGTTCAACAGTTTTTGGGGAGTAGGGGAATACATGTTATTAAATCAGTAATTTAACCACATCTTGCAGCAGCCTGCTGGGAGCTCCACTGCATTCATTTCAGCATAGTGATCCAAGTCGCTGAGTTACTTTCTGGCCATGTTTTCTGTAGTTAACGACTGAAACTACTGACACATTTGGGCCATGAATTCTTCTTATTTCACCATTGCTTCTCCACTGTAATTGAACCTCCTCTGAGCAGTCCAGCCTCATTTGTCGTTCATCCTGACCACAGTGAAGGCGTGTAGGCAATCCATTTATGAGCCAGAATTTGTAAAACCAAACTTGAATAAATTAGGTGTCAATTAGTCAGAAGTCTTGATTATTTCTACTTCTCAATAAATGCTTTGAGAAGTTGCCTTTGCCTTCTGTTTTAGAAGTTACCTCATTAACTGAGCGATCCTGCATTTTTCTGTAATCCTACCTGTGATCTTGTTTTCACTCGCTGTTACTCTGGCCAGAAGATCTGTGATAAACGGCAGATTAATAGCTGATCAACAACCAGTTGTAATAACTCATAATTACTGCAAAAAAAATAAATAAAAATCTGTAAGAGGCAATGTTTATTATTGGATGATATTTATTGAACTGACCTGCATTCTCTCTCTTGAGCTCTGCCACCTGGTTTTCACTGGAGCTCATTCTGGTTTCCAACACTGTCAACACATTTAACACGTTTATTGTAAAATAGAATTAAAGTCATCAGTTTTAACCAGATGTAAAACCTTATTTAAATGTAAATGTTTCCACAAAATCTTTTGACAACTCCTCTGTGACCTTTGCACATCACAGCTGAGAGAGTTTTACACAACAACATGTTTTCTACCTCACTATAATTTGTACTTTTTAATCATGTTTTCATAACTTACCCACGTTCTCTCTCTGAAGCTCAGTGACTGCATTTTCACTGGTGTTCACTCTGGCCTCCAAGACTGTGAACATGTTTAATGTTTTTCTTGTTAAGTTCACTGTGATCATTGCATCACTAAATATGTTGTTACTGTTAACATAATGTCGTATTTTCTCTTTGTAATGATTGTTATAGCTGACCTATGTTGTCTCTCCTGAGCTCCTCCACCTTGTTGTTGCAGGCGGTTATTGTGGCCCCCAGTACTACAAAAACATTAACACTGAATGCTTAATCATGCCCTCACCCTGATCTTAGTTTCATTCAGTATATTCTCATAACATAACACACAGTATTATGCCGAAGTTCACTTTTAGATTTTGAAGCTTACGTATGTTCTCTCTCTGGAGTGTCTTGACCACGTCTTCATAGGAGTTCATTCTGGCCTCCAAAACTGTGAACACAATATTTATCATTTCTATTGTAAAGTGTCTATCAATCTATCTATAATTAAAGTCATGTAAATGTATTTACCTGCATTCTTGCTTTCACTGGCTGTCAGTCTGGCCTGTGTGGCTGGGTGTAAAGCAATATATTAGTGCATGAATCTGTGCAGCACTGTGTGACTGACACTCAGTATGTTTTATGATGTGTATCACCTGCACTCTCTTGCTCCAGCTTCTCTATCTTGCTCTTGTTGTTCCTCAGCTCCACCTTTTGTTCGATGGCCATGTCTCTGAGCTCCTTCAGCTCAGCCCAGATGTCAGGGGTGATGTTGGTCTGGCTGCTGCTCTGATCATGGGCTGCTCCGACACCCTGTATGTCAAACTCAGCCTCTTTCTGCCTGTTTCCCCCCTCTGTCTCAGTGTGTGTCCCTGTCACCTCTCCACTCTCACCCTGAGCCCACGTCCGTTGCAGACAGAGCAACAACACCAGAAAAACTGCAGCACTCCTCATTCTGAAATATCACCTGTTTAGACAGCCAGATGCAGTCTGACACGTCTCCTTTGATTCCTGTCTTTATATACACGTAAAACAGGTCAGTGAAGAGGCGCATGAGAATGAAACACATGTCGTTGATAACAAATTTAAAAATACCTCCAAACATCCTTGAGCACTGAGCTGATTTTAAAGTAAACATCAAGTAGTTTGAATGATGTTATTTTGAAACACTTTGTAATACATGCTTTAAAATAACATTAAATGTACTGTATATAACTTTATAGACCTACGAATCAATCAATCAATCATTTATTTATCACATAGAATTATACAACGTACAACTCCAGTGAAATGTGATCCATCAGCTCCTTTAACTTGTGCACTGTACTTAAATTCTTTTCTTTAATCTTCCTACATTGATCGCTGCTGCTTTGTAATTGTCCCTGTTTCATGGATGGTTCTGGTAATCCATGGTTTCTGGTTGTGGAATGATAAAACTGTCCTCTCATCCCAACCTTGGTGGCTTTATGGTTGCTCCACCTGAACACGGGCAGTGACTCCACTCACTCACATTGCCTCCAATACATCAGTCTGTATTCACCGTAAAGCACACACCTCCCCTCCTTCTCTCGCCATGACATCCTCTTCCTATTTATTAACACTAGAACGTATTTTCCAAACTGTAGAGACTGTGATCTTGTCATCAGAGGGCTTTCTTATCATTCTTCCTGCCATCTTGTTTTTATAATCAGACAAAAATACACACATACAGCAGATTTATTTGGTTTTATTGGCACTTATATTTTCAATAGTGTGATGTCAAAACTTAATGCAATTGACTGTGGATGTTTTACAGGTGACTTCACAGAGCAAAAAGTAGAAACCCACTGAAAATGGTACGATTATGTGAATCATCAAAAACACCATGACCTGGGTAGAGAGCCAAGTAGACCACATCTCCCTTTTCCAGTTGAAGAACTAATCCATTAGACACAGAGACAAAGCCAAGGGTATCATTGACATCGTTACCAATCATCATTCTCTTCCCATTGTGATAGAGAAAAGCACCGGTCCAAGCTAAAGAGCGGTTGTCCCACATGGTGAATCTGAAGTAGTAGACTCCTCTGACTGGGGCTGTGAAGACACCTGCAGCAGAGGAGAAAATCAGTGAGGGGTGAAAATAGTCTTTGTTGTGTTGAGGGAGGTGTCCTTGTGTTGTTATTTGATGCTTTAACAGGACTTCAACATGGATTTTTAGAAGTAATCTGTAGGAGCTCTTGGTTTTATTCTCTTCCCAGATGATTTGTAAGAAGACAAAGAGATGTTTGTTTTATTGCTTTGACTTATAAAATTCATAGCACAGAAATCTTACTACAGTCACATCTTGCCTTCTGTAAAGAACTCCTTTGCACATTTATGTGTGTAGATAAAAAAGCTGTGTACCTGTAATTGGGCTGTAGGCCTGGCCGATATTGGTGAAGACTTTACTGAACTTAAGTGTGATCTCAGTGTTGAAGGGTCCAACGTTTCCTGCGTCAGTCAGTGCAGCTGAGAACGCCACCTTTGGACGGTCTGTGTGAACGTGGAGGATGCAGAGAAAACTTGACTGATGTGCAGTCTATCAAGAAATGTCACTGTACATCTTTTGTTGAGAGAATCATTTCCTCATAATCATATTCAACTACACAGCACAGTGACACTGCAGTCATTTGGACACTGATAACCAGCAGGCTTTGAATTCTAGTAGAATCAGTGACAGCTGAATATCATCATTTCTGCTTCATTTAGTAACTGTGGTCATAAATATGAATGTCTCTCTGCGTTCTGCTGCTCTGAATATGTTCCTTAGTTCAGCAGATCCATTTTCACAGTCAACATGATATTTTGACTTCATAATAGTTTACTGAACTTACCTGCATTCTCTCTCTTGAGCTCTGCCACCTCGTTTTCACTGGAGCTCATTCTGGTTTCCAACACTGTCAACACATTTGACTTATTCATCCTAAACTAGTATTATGGTCGTCAGGTTTCATATTTTTCTGGACTTTTGATGACTTTGTTATCATACCTGTGATCTTGTTTTCACTCGCTGTTACTCTGGCCAGAAGATCTGTGAAAATAGGCAGATTAATAGTTGATCAACAACCAGATGTAATAACCGATAATTATTGCAAAATAAAGAAAAAAATCTCCACTCCTCTCATTTTGAACATCACATCTGAGAGAGTTTTACACAACAACACATTGTCTAATAGGCCTGTAAGAGGCACTGTTTATTATTGGATGGTGTTTATTGAACTTACCTGCATTCTCTCTCTTGAGCTCTGCCACCTGGTTTTCACTGGAGCTCATTCTGGTTTCCAACACTGTCAACACATTTAACATGTTTAATTTAAAATAGAATTAAAGTCATCAGTTTTAACCAGATGTAAAACCTTATTCAAATGGAAATGTTTCCACAAAATCTTTTGACAACTCCTCTGTGACCTTTGCACATCACAGTTGAGAGTTTTACACAACAACATGTTTTCTACCTCACTATAATTTGTACTTTTTAATTATGTTCAATAGCTTACCCATGTTCTCTCTCTGAAGCTCAGTGACCAAATTTTTACTGGTGTTCACTCTTGACGCCAAAACTGTGAACATGTCTGACTGATTTACACTCAGTATGTTTTATGATGTGTGTCACCTGAATTCTTTTGCTCCAGCTCCTCTGTCTTGTTCTTTTGTTCGATGGCCATGTCTCTCAGCTCCTTCAGCTCAGCCCAGATGTCAGAGGTGATGTTGGTCTGGCTGCTGCTCTGATCATGGGCTGCTCCGACACCCTGTATGTCAAACTCAGCCTCTTTCTGCCTGTTTCCCCCCTCTGTCTCAGTGTGTGTCCCTGTCACCTCTCCACTCTCACCCTGAGCCCACGTCCGTTGCAGACAGAGCAACAACGCCAGAAAAACTGCAGCGCTCCTCATTCTGAAATCTCACCTGTTTAGACAGCCAGATGCAGTCTGACACTTCTACTTTGATTCCTGTCTTTATATACACGTAAAACAGGTCAGTGAAGAGGCGTATGAGAATGAAACACATGTCGTTGATAACAATTATCTCCAAACATCCTTGACCACTGAGCTGATTTTAAAGTAAACATCAAGTAGTTTGAATGATGTTATTTTGAAATACTTTGTAATACATGCTTTAAAATAACATTAAATGTACTGTATATAACTTTATAGACCTACGAATCAATCAATCAATCATTTATTTATCACATAGAATTATACAACGTACAACTCCAGTGAAATGTGATCCATCAGCTCCTTTAACTTGTGCACTGTCATTTAGTTCTTTTCTTTAATCTTCCTACATTGATCGCTGCTGCTTTGTAATTGTCCCTGTTTCATGGATGGTTCTGGTAATCCATGGTTTCTGGTTGTGGAATGATTAATCTGTCCTCTCATCCCAACCTTGGTGGCTTTATGGTCACTCCACCTGAACACGGGCATCGACTCCACTGTGCACGGCCTCCCCTCCTTCTCTCGCCATGACATCCTCTTCCTATTTATTAACATTAGAACGTATTTTCCAAACTGTAGAGACTGTGATCTTGTCATCAGAGGGCTTTCTTATCATTCTTCCTGCCATCTTGTTTTTATAATCAGACGAAAATACACACATACAGCAGATTTATTTGGTTTTATTGGCACACGTGTTTTCAATAGTGTGATGTCAGAACTTAATGCAATTGACTGTGGATGTTTTACAGCTGACTTCACAGAGCAAAAAGTAGAAACCCACTGAAAATGGTACGATTATGTAAATCATCAAAAATACCATGACCTGGGTAGAGAGCCAAGTAGACCACATCTCCCTTTTCCAGTTGAAGAATTAATGTATTAGAAATAGAGACATAGGTGTAGTTGTCATTGTAATCATAACCAAGCATCATTGTCTTCTCATTGTGATAGAGATAAGCACTGGTCCAAGTTAAAGAGCGGTTGTCCCACATGGTGAATCTTAAGTAGTAGACTCCTCTGACTGGGGCTGTGAAGACACCTGCAGCAGAGGAGAAAATCAGTGAGGGGTGAAAATAGTCTTTGTTGTGTTGAGGGAGGTGTCCTTGTGTTGTTATTTGATGCTTTAACAGGACTTCAACATGGATTTTTAGAAGTAATCTGTAGGAGCTCTTGGTTTTATTCTCTTCCCAGATCATTTGTAAGAAGACAAAGAGATGTTTGTTTTATTGCTTTGACTTATAAAATTCATAGCACAGAAATCTTACTACAGTCACATCTTGCCTTCTGTAAAGAACTGACACGTCTACTTTGATTCCTGTCTTAATATACACGTAAAACAGGTCAGTGAAGAGGCGTATGAGAATGAAACACATGTCGTTGATAACAAATTTAAAAATACCTCCAAACATCCTTGAGCACTGAGCTGATTTTAAAGTAAACGTCAAGTAGTTTGAATGATGTTATTTTGAAATACTTTGTAATACGTGCTTTAAAATAACATTAAATGTACTGTATATAACTTTATAGATCTACGCGTATGAGTCATTTTATATTATTTGTTTTATTTTGTCCAGTTTATTATCCAACGTGTGTACAGTGGCTACCAGGATGCTAGTTCAGCTGGTGCCTATTTTTCTCCATCTTTCCTCAGTGTTTATATCTAAAAACCTCAACTTGTCTAGCTAGCAGCTAGCTCGCTAGTACTCAGCAGGAGAAGAGTTTACAGACCAGTGAGCTGATTTCCTCATTCTGATGAGAAGCAGTGTCACGTTAAAAGTCAGTGTTTTTCTGACGCTGTTTGTCGTGTCGCAGAGGGGCTGCTAACTACAGTGGCCAATGAAAATGTGAAAACGTGTATCTAGAATCAGTGTTTGGTTTGTCCGTTCTTGGCTACTGTAGAAACCAAGGCGGTGCAACATTGCAATTACCATAGACGAGGACCCGCTCCCTATGTAGATTTAAACAGCTCATTGTAAGGCAACGAAACACCATTCTTATTTTCTGGTGGTTTAATACTAAAGAAAACATGCTGATTATATTATGTTCCATCTCTGCAAATGTATTCCCCTAAACTCTTCACACTGGACCTTTAAATAACTGATTTATAAATCAAGTAAAACAGCTTGACGTTGGATGTTTTTGTCTTTATCAAAGTGGATGCTCTCACAGTACTTTGATAGCAGGTTAGTCTTGCAGTGACCACTGAGTTAGGTGTTTGTCTCACTTGAATGGATGCATGGATGGATTCATAGAGTAATGTTGTGTTATTGTAGGTGTAAATATGACATCCTCTTCCTGTTAATTAAAAGTAGAACTTATTTTGAAATGAGACTTCGTTTGATATTGTCATGAGAGGACTTTCCTATTGTTATTCTCATCATCTTCTTCATATTACCAGACAAACATACACACATACAGATTTTTTTTTCCTTTTTGTTTATTTAATTGGCACACGTGTTTTCAATAGTGTGATGTCAAAACTTAATGCAATTGACTGTGGATGTTTTACAGGTGACTTCACAGAGCAACAACTAGAAACCCACTAAAAATGGTATGATTATTTGAATCATCATAAACACCATTGCCTGAGACGAGAACCAAGTAGACCACATCTCCCTTTTGCAGTTGAAGAACTAATGCATTAGACACAGAGACACGGCCGACGTTATCATTGTAATCGTTACCAAGCATCATTCTCTTCCCATTGTGATAGAGATAAGCACCGGTCCAAGTTGACGAGCGTTCCTCCCACAGAGTGAATCTGAAGTAGTAGACTCCTCTGACTGGGGCTGTGAAGACACCTGCAGCAGAGGAGAAAATCAGTGAGGGGTGAAAATAGTCTTTGGTCTGTTGAGGGAGGTGTCCTTGTGTTGTTATTTGATGCTTTAACAGGACTTCAACATGGATTTTTAGAAGTAATCTGTAGGAGCTCTTGGTTTTATTCTCTTCCCAGATGATTTGTAAGAAGACAAAGAGATGTTTGTTTTATTGCTTTGACTTATAAAATTCATAGCACAGAAATCTTACTACAGTCACATCTTGCCTTCTGTAAAGAACTCCTTTGCACATTTATGTGTGTAGATAAAAAAGCTGTGTACCTGTAGTTGGGCTGTAGGCCTGGCCGATATTGGTGAAGACTTTACTGAACTTAAGTGTGATCTCAGTGTTGAAGGGTCCAACAGGTCCTGTGTCAGTCAGTCCAGCTGAGAACGCCACCTTTGGACGGTCTGTGTGAACGTGGAGGATGCAGAGAAAACTTGACTGATGTGCAGTCTATCAAGAAATGTCACTGTACATCTTTTGTTGAGAGAATCATTTCCTCATAATCATATTCAACTACACAGCACAGTGACACTGCAGTCATTTGGATACTGATAACCAGCAGGCTTTGAATTCTAGTAGAATCAGTGACAGCTGAATATCATCATTTCTGCTTCATTTAGTAACTGTGGTCATAAATATGAATGTCTCTCTGCGTTCTGCTGCTCTGAGTATGTTCCTTAGTTCAGCAGATCCATTTTCACAGTCAACATGATATTTTGACTTCATAATAGTTTACTGAACTTACCTGCATTCTCTCTCTTGAGCTCTGCCACCTGGTTTTCGCTGGAGCTCATTCTGGTTTCCAACACTGTCAACACATTTAACATGTTTATTGTAAAATAGAATTAAAGTCATCAGTTTAAACCAGATGTAAAACCTTATTTAAATGGAAATTATTCCACAAAATCTTTTGACAACTCCTCTGTGACTTTTCCACGTCACATCTAAAAGTTTTTCACAACAACATGTTTTCTACCTCACTATAATTTGTACTTTTTAATTATGTTTTTGTAGCTTACCCACGTTCTGTCTCTGAAGCTCCTTGACCACATCTTCATAGAAGCTCATTCTGGCCTCCAAAGCTGTGAACACATGTAATATTTCACTTATTGTAAAGTTTATGGTAGTTACATTTTATTCTGGAGCTTGACCAAATACTGAGTTAATTCACATTTGAATGAATTCATATTTTTATCTATAATTAAAGTAATGTAAATGTATTTACCTGCATTCTTGCTTTCACTGGCTGTCAGTCTGGCCTGTGTGGCTGGGTGTAAAGCAATATATTAGTGCATGAATCTGTGCAGCACTGTGTGACTGACACTCAGTGTGTTTTATGATGTGTATCACCTGCACTCTCTTGCTCCAGCTTCTCTATCTTGCTCCGTTGTTGGATGGCCATGTCTCTCAGCTCCTTCAGCTCAGCCCAGATGTCAGGGGTGATGTTGGTCTGGCTGCTGCTCTGATCATGGGCTGCTCCGACACTCTGTATGTCAAACTCAGCCTCTTTCTGCCTGTTTCCCCCCTCTGTCTCAGTGTGTGTCCCTGTCACCTCTCCACTCTCACCCTGAGCCCATGTCTGTTGCAGACAGAGCAACAACACCAGAAAAACTGCAGCGCTCCTCATTCTGAAATATCACCTGTTTAGACAGCCAGATGCAGTCTGACACGTCTACTTTGATTCCTGTCTTTATATACACATAAAACAGGTCAGTGAAGAGGCGTATGAGAATGAAACAGATGTCTTTGATAACAAATTTAAAAATACCTCCAAACATCCTTGAACACTGAGCTGATTTTAAAGTAAACATCAAGTAGTTTGAATTATATTCCTCAAATGTCACTTGTAATGTGTCCTTTCCAAAGTAACATTATTAATGCCTAAACTGTAAACTTCACTGTTCAGTCTATGTGTGTATGGGTTAGGTTCCTCGACTTGGGTTCAACAATCCTTTTAAAAGCCGGTGAAGTCCTGTACGAATGTGTTTGAAATCTTCTCTTTGCAGGTTTACATAGTGCTTAGTGGAGAGGATGGGAGCTCGCACACTAGAGAACTACAAGTCCCAGGATGCACTTTATTCAGGAGAAACTCTCAAGACACCTTTATACTCAGGTAAAATCCAAATCCCTCCAAATATTTACCTTCATATAATACTACTATAATACTACATAATACTTAGAGTAGCTCTGAGTTTTGGTTGATCTTTCATAAACTATTTCTTTGATGTGTTCTTTGTCTCTGATGCCACAGTGCAGCAGAGAGCCTGGGCCCAGTGAGGGGGGTTCACATCTGGCATGACAACTCTGGACCCTCCCCGAGCTGGTACCTCAAACACGTGGAGGTATGTGAGGTAAGATCCACCTGTTTAATGTTTGTGAATGTGTTGCTCCTCCTGTGTGTGTGTGTGTGTGTGTGTGTGTGTGTGTGTGTGTGTGTGTGTGTGTGGACTATCAGTTGACCATGACAAGGGTTTGTTTGTGTACTTTTAATACAGGTGAGCAGGGGGCATGTGAAGGGACGTGCTTGGCTCTTTATTGGACAGTGCTGGTTGGCTGTGACCAAAGGCGATGGCCAGGTGGAGAGATCACTGCGAGTTTGCACTCGGGGGATAGGCTTTGCTAAGGTAGAGCGCTCACACTCAGATACAAAAACAACACCTTTAATCTCTTCTTTCATGTGACCCTGGGCCTCCATCTGTGTGTTCACAGATGTTGCGTCTCAAGCTATCTGACCACCTGGCCGACCACCATATCTGGATGTCTGTGTGCAGCTGCCCCTGTCCTAGCTCATTCACACACACTCAAAGACTTAGTGTGAGCCTGCTGCTTGTGTTGGGATACGCATGTGTCAACACAGTGATCATATCCCAGATGGATGATCGGGTAGGGAACAAAACCTTGAAAGTTCGAGATCTGGTGCATGAGAGTTCCAAAATATGTTACCTATAATGCCCGATCTCTTGTTTACAGTTGCCAATTGAGATGGGCTTTGTCGATGTATCAGCTGTTTCCGTGACGACAGGAGTATTAAGTGTGATGTCAGCGTTGCCTGCAGCAGCAGTTATATCATACCTGTTCCGACTGCGTGAGGTCAAACTGACAGGGTCAGGAGTTCAACACGCAGAGGGCGGAACGACTGAGAAGGACTTCTTTGAAGGTGACATTTAGGTTTACTTGAATTAAGTGAGATTAAGTTGATTAACTCAAGTAAAGTAAGTTAAGTAAAATCTATTCTCAAATAAAAATACAGTTATTCCCATAAAAATGACTCATAAAGTAAAAAAAATACCTGGTTAATAAATTACTCTACGTCACCTTGCATTTAAATATTTTCTAAGGTGTGTGGGCCGGTGCAAAATAATCTAAAAAAACAGCACTTGTTAATAAAACTTTTTCTTTAAAGAAGTAATAGAACAGGTAGACTGATCAAACAGATTTTGAGAGAGTTTCAGAGTTTGCATGTTCTCCCTGTGTCAGCGTGGGTGTTCTCCCACAGTCCAAAGACATGCAGGTTAGATTAATCGGTGACTCTAAATTGTCCGTAGGTGTGAATGTGAGCGTGAGTGGCTGTCTGTCTCCATGTGTCAGCCCTGTGATAGTCTGCGATAGCCTTTAGTGAGACCTGTAAAGGCCCCATTACAGTAGTCAACTCAACTAAAGATAAATGCATGGACAAGTTTAATCGGCATCTTGATATGCTGCACCTGTCAAGTGGACAGATTATCTTGAAAAGGACCAAATTTGCTGCCAGAACTTGAAATAAACCCATTGAATGCATGAAAAAAGTCTTAGATCTTAACTTAAACCTGTGAAAAATTGAAGCAAAAACAAAAGTGTTGGCTTTACAGTTCTGTTCATTGTAGTTTTACTAGACACGGACTGGATTTCCATTTTAATGTAGAGCGTTAGATTGGTTTTAAGAGCAATCTACCAGTTGTAACACAGGTATAAGTGGTGAATGTAGCAAAGTAAAAGCAGATTATTGGCTCCAAAATATACGTAAGTAAAGAGCAGAAGTACAGTCTGAGAAAAGGAACATGAAAAGTATGCTTTCTTTAAAAAAAAAACTATTTTACTCATGTTCTTTTACTTATAATATGTTACTCCCCTGCCAGTTTCTCTCTATTTTCTTGTTGTTTTGTCTAATAGATGCCCGTTCAGTAAATGACAGTACATTTGGGCCCCATCTCTCCTGGAACAGTCTTCAGCAGTGGTCACAAGAAGCCTGGAGCAGGAAACACCAGGTTACATCTCCAGCATTTATCTTTTTCTGTCTTCTCTCTCTTACACTCTCTCTTCAGTATTTTTCATCCCTATCTGCCCCTTCTCCTTATGTTGTAGGGAACAGACCTGCTGTCAGTGTCCACTACCATTCTGGAAAATCAAAACACAGATAAAGAACCTGCCATCCAAACAGATGCTGGGGAGGGAAACAATGTTGATCAAGCACCTCAGGGAAAAGAGTTACACCTTTTAAGTGAAAGACCTCAGAGAGCTCTTTTGTCTGGTACGAGGGATGGAGGTGAAGCTATTCAGGAGGAGAAAGATCCTCACGGGAAAAGGAGGGAAAGCAGCCATCACTGGGCAGCGTGGTCTGGTAACAGCAGTTTCTACCACATCATCGACAGCTTGAACTGGAGAGGATTCAGACCAGTATCTCAGTGGTGTCACTATTTGGCCTGGACATTGTGTCTGCTGCTGTCCCTTTTCTGCCTGGTGCTCTCCGCAGTACTGGGAATGAGGTAGCAGATGTGTGATGGCATGAAGTGAATGAATATTAAGTTGTATGACTGATTAAATGTGAAGCCAGTGGGGTTGATTATGCCTAATTAGTTTATTATTAACTACGGCTGTACCAAATTGTTTGAAGCTTAGAGGCGTCGCTAATAATGTTGACATTCAAAATCTCATTTTAAAGGTGTCTTAAACCTGATATTTCTGTACAGTTGCAGATAAAGGTTAGACGACACTGCTATTATTAGTATTTGTAAAATTAAATTCCAGCGGTGGCTGCGTGGGGTTGTTTCCGATAAGCTGGGTCTCACTCCGTAGTCGTCGAAATCCAGTGCTTGAGCAGTGACTTGCAGCGTTAGAAACCAACGAAAAAAAGGCGTCCTTTAACGTCCGCATGATACGCAGCCGGTTGCTGTTATAGTTTAATGGCACCCCAGGGTGTCAGGGGGAAATGCAGCGGGACAAGGACAAAAGTTAAGGCAACGAAAGTCCGAGTGGGGCGGGCGGGAGGGGCCAACAAAAAACAACTTTCACCCGAAAGAGTGGTGTTCGTGTCCTGTAAGATTCTAAAGCCATACCCTGTTCTTTTTTTCTTAAAACAAACCACGTTGATTCGCGGTGTTGTACCGACGTAGTGCATTTATTTTTTAAAGAGACTGTATGTAAATGTTAAATTTCCTGTGGAAACGGAAGTGTATTTTGAAAGAAGACAATACATGTAACAGGCAGAAGTCCAAAAATGAAAAATTATTGGAAAAAAAAGGTAGATGTAATAAATTCCAAAATTCACAAGATGTTTTCATCAAACAAAATATTCTGCTTCAGTCCATATTTGTTGGTGTCTAGCCTTTAAAAAACATTTTCACTGCTGTCAAAGGCACACAGCTGTATTCACTGGGCAGTCTAACAGCACCGTAAATGTAAATTATTCATGAAAGAAAGCTGATTCAATTAAAAAAAAAAAAAAAAGTAATTAATTTAATTTGATGAATACACTTTATTATTTTGGAACTTTTTTTGGGTGATAAAATATGACAACAAACATTCAAAGCTTCATTCGAAACCCTCAATAGCAGCTTTCAATGTAATAAAAATGACATTCAGTAGAGTCCTATTATTACCACAGACTTTTGGAAACATGATTTATTTTCTGTGTTAAAACTTCTGAGTCTAAACTATGTATATATGTGTGTGTGTGTGTTTTCATATGTCAGGTTCAGCAGCAGCAAGGTCCTGCTATGGATACACTCTCTTTTCTTCTCCCTGATGTCTTGCATCTTCCTCATCCAGCCAGCTGTGGTAAACGAATACCAACCTTTTATAAACTAGATTTCCAATTTTTGAAAAATCATATAATCATTCATGCTAAATGAGAATTAGCTTGAAAATAAATGCAATTTAACACTTACCTCTTCGCACTGTAATTTAAAAAAAACATGTTCCTTTTCTTTTCCAGATAGTTACAGTGGCAGTGATTGTCTCCCTCTGGTTGAGGAAAAGAACAGACTTTCACAGTTTCTCCAGTATAAGAGAGTTTGAGATAGAGACTTCAAAACTGCAGAGCCACAGTGGTGCTAATCGAACAGCAGAGCAGTTCAGGACATCCGGCTTTCCTCAGGAAAGATGCTCATACCTCGAAAAGGTGACAGCCAAACTCCTCTATTTTATTCTGTTCTCATCTATTCTATTTCTATTAAAACAGTGGTCCCTAACTGGTGCAGCCACGGGGTCTAGATTTCTCCTCAGTCATTAGTTCAAGGTCCACACAGTTTAATATATTCAGCACCATACTTGCATTTGGTCATATTGTTGAGCTAGCTTGTTGTCAAGTAGCTGTCCATTATACACTTAAGCGGGATTTGTATGTCTGTGTCGAACTGACACCGTACCTACACCATAGCCTACACCATAGCCTGACGTGCACCTCCCCAGAAATATACCTACACATCACAGCGATGCAGACCTCCTGTCTGTTTCTGTAAGCTGAACCCATTTCCCTCAGTGGAAACAAAGCTTTTATTTACTTTAATTTCACAGATTAGAAACAATAAATTGTGAAGACAATAAAGCCTCCACAAAAATAGCATTTTTTGTCTTTTTTTGTCTTGTGTGTGATTTATCCTGGCTTCATATGAGCAGAGGAAATCTCCGCTGGTAGCTAGGCTAATCAGTACAATGTAAAATGCCATAGGCTTGTGCTAATAACGTTAGTATGTTATATTTGTTTGAAAAAATGTGTTTAATATAAGACGGTCGTTTTGTTGGTGAACCCTGTGAGTTGTAATGGAGCCGAATTTTGTAACATTACCTTTGTTAAATGTTGCTGTTGTCCCTGGCTTCATATGAGTAGAGGAAATGTCCATTAGCCACTAGGCTAATTTATACAATGTAAAATGCCATAGGCTTGTGCTAATAACATTAGCATGTTGTATTTGTGGGGAAAATGTGTCCAGCAAAAGAAATGATTTGTCTGTGAATGCTGCGAGTTATAGTGAAGCCGGTTTGTGTACTTGTGTGTGAAATTGTCTCTATTAAGCCATGTTTAATGTGTGTTTAATGTGTGTTTTGAATCAACTAAACTTTACAGCTCTTCACAGAAACCCCACTGCTGACTAGTGATTTAGAGGTGCTACTGCAGAGTGACACAGACACACCACCGCACTGCAATGCAATGCTCACAACAGCATCTGCGTAAGCTACAGCGTAGGATCTGCTGAGCTGATGCACAAGTATAAATCCGCCTTTACTCTACAGCAGGACACAGCACTTCAAAATAACACTCTGCGCTGGAAATTAAATGTACCTAAAAAAAAGTGTTTTTTTTTTTTTTTTTTTTTTTTTTTAACAAACTTGACATGTTTGCGGTCCATTCAGAACAGACCCGCGACCCACCACTTGAGAACCACTGTTTTGAAATAAAGAGTAAATTATCTCTGATTGACAGGTGCTTGGAGCTCGTCAGCGGGCCCGGTACCTCCGATTTGTACGGCCACCGACTCCAGCTGAGCTGAGGAAAACTCGTGGGAGGAAAAGAAGAGAGGCTTTCATCCAGAACACTCTCAGGTGAGTCTTTGTGTATGTGTGCACCTGCTTGTATATGATTTAAAGCTGTTTAAGTGATTATCTCCACCTTTTGTCATCCAGGGATTTGTCTGTCTGTGGCTCCATGCTCTTCCTGATGCTGTGTGTAAATTATGGCGGCTCATTCAGTGACCATTACCGCCTCAATAAAGCTGTCAGACAACAGTTTATATGGTAACATTTGCACACACACACACGCTGTCTCTCTCTTTGTCCCTGTTGCTCTCTGATAAACACACTCCAAAATCATATTCTGTCTTTCAACAGGAGCTATGATAATGCATTTACGTCCATACAAAAGCATGAAGACTGGTGGAAGTGGGCGCACACCAGTCTAATTAATTTACTCTACAAGAACACATCAGCTGAGGTGAGCTACAAAAGCTCTGCAGAGATTCATCACTCCACGAGAGTTTTTATAAAACAGTGAAAAGGATTCACCTACCCAATGTCATTCAGTGAAAATATGAAAACAAATTACACTGACCGTGTATGAAAAGTCGTCATTTCAATATTATCAAATAAACATTTTCACCAGCAGTCACACATCTTGATTGGAGAGCCAGTCCTGTGGAAGAGGGAGGTGTCCAGCTCATTTCAGGACCAGGTGAGAAACAAAGAGACATGCCGTTACATGTTGTATCCCACTAATTATTTAACCTAAATTCACTCCCTTCATTACATGTGCCATCATAATGAAATTTACTGACTAAATATTTTAAGTTGCATAAGTGTTGAATTCAAAAATTGAAGTCAGGCTCGAGTCACAAATTTGATGTATTTAGACTCGACAAAATCAGCTTGACTTCACTTGGACTAGAGCCTTTTGACTTGAAAATACTTAATACCTTCCCCCAAGCCCAAAGATTAGAAAGTATGTTAGGTTGGCGATGGATTGATGGATATGACATCAAAATACTCTGTTTGATATATTACATCATTTACATTTACTTTCTTACAATATACATATATATATATATATATTTATTTTTTGAAATATTTTTTCATACAAAATTTATTCTGTTGTGGTACTGGTTGATAGTGTTGTATGCAGTGAGAGCGCAATGTCAGAACTATCGCACTTATTTTGACAAAACTTGTTTAAACAAATGATACCATTTTCCAAGGCATTTATAACTTAATGATTTAATACATTATTACTCTTTTGTTAAAATGGCATTAGATTTGGTGACGAGTGCTTTATGACTTGCACAGGACTCGAAACTCAAACCTGACGACTTATAATTCCGCATCAAATCTACGCCCTACCTACGCCGTAGGCTCTGCGTCGAAGTAGCAGAGGGTACGCCGTAAGCTCTGTGTAAATGTAGAGCCTACGCCATAGCCTGACATGCACCTCCCCAGAAATATACCTACACATCGCAGCAACACAGACCTCCTGTTTGTTTCTGTAAGCTGAAACCATTTCCCTCAGTGGAAACACAGCTTTTATTTACTTTAATTTCACTGATTAGAAACAATAAATTGTGAAGACAATAAAGCCTCCACAAAAACAGCATTTTAAGTCTTGTGTGTGATTTATCCTGGCTTCATATGAGCAGAGGAAATCTCTGCTTGTCGCTAGGCTAATTTATACAATGTAAAATGCCATAGGCTTGTGCTAATAACATTAGCATGTTGTATTTGTTTGGAAAACAAGTTTAGTATAAGACAGTCGCTTTGTCGGTGAACCCTGCGAGTTGTAATGGAGCTGAATTTTGTAACATTACCTTTCTTAAATGTTGCTGTTGAAGAGGAAAAGATCACCAGCTGTTAGGCTAATTTATACAATGTAAAATGCCATAGGCTTGTGCTAATAACATTAGCATGTTGTATTTGTGGGGAAAATGTGTCCAGATAAAGACAAGTGTTTGTCTGTGAATGCTGCAAGGTATAGTGAAGTTGATTTGCGTACTTGTGTTTGAAATTGTCTTTATTAAGTCATGTTTAATGTGTGTTTTGGATGTGTTTTGAGTGTGTTTTGAATCAACTTAACTTTACAGCACTTCACAGAATCCCTGCCTTCGACCAGTGTTATGGAGGTGTAACTGCAGAGTGACACAGACACACCACCGCACAAGTATAAATGCTCACAACAGCGTAGGCCACGTGCGTAGGTTGTGGCGTAGGCTCTGTTGCACAAGTAGAAATCCCCTGCAAGTCTTAAGACTTGGCCTTGTCTTGGACTTGAGTGCAAAGACTTGAGAAAAACAGTAACTCAGTCCCACCTCTGGTAATAGTTCATAATAACTAAAGTATGATATATTTTAATATTCTGTGTGAAATGAAAGCAATCTAAGCAGAAAAAGTAATCAAACCTTTCTGTAATGATCCAGTGCACTACTTTGCTTTAACTTTAAGCAAATAATCAGTCACATGGGGTTTGTTCCGAATCTCATATTTATCTCTTGCTTTTAGCAGGTACTGCAGCTGCTCTTAAAAAGTACATACTATTGCATGCAGTTTGCACACAATCAGAAAATGCCACTGTCTCACAACATTACGCCAGAGACAAAGATAAACCCGGAGAGCTCTGCTGTTGTTAGTTTGTGATGTATGTAGTTTAACTTATGACTGCACAGATTGTAGATTCTAACATTATATTTGCGTTAGTGAAATCACATCTGCAGTTCTCTGTCACAGTTATTTTTATAGTTATGTCCTTTTGTTGTTTGTGATATTCATGATTATTTTGTTTACCTAAACAATCAATATTCCTATTATTACTGTTCATCTGGTCATCGGTTACTTGCATGAGCTGTCATCCCTCACTGGGGCTTCTGACAGCTGTCAAACATCTGTTTGCAAGTCATCTGTTTGTGGCTCAGTCGAGCTGACGCATCGTCCACTGCGCAGAGGATGGTGGGTCAGAATAGCCAGAAAAGCATGCTGTCCTGCATACTCTAAAATCAGACTGATATTTTTGGCATACTGCATTTGACATACTATGTGCTGGGGCATACTGAATCTCTTTCTGGCACTCCGTATTGTGTATACTGGAGTGCACTGATGGTACTCTCACTCAAGACATCATTGTACTGCTGTGTTTGTACTAACTCCCCCTGTAGAGAGCGCTGTTTCACAAGCATAGACTCAGACCACACACACAGTATATACTGTAGTAGCCCAGTGATGAAACTCAGTATCTGTATCATTGAGAGATGAGTGAATTCTTGCACTGAGGGTGCTCAAATTAATAAACTGTGTGTTTATTAAAGCTACCCTCGTGTCACAGTTACTAGAAGAGTTAACTCTCATTAATGATTTTGTTCTGATTGTGTGTGTGCTGTCTGTCTGTGTGCTGTGTGTGACTGCTCAGGTCTCCAGTGTGACCCTTGTGCCAGAGTGTCTTGGCTTATTATTGTCTGGAAGCAGAACATCCACTCACCCACACTCCACTGTCTTGGTTCCTATGGCAACGGTGCCAAGGACGTGTGGTCCCTTTAGCAGCTACTTTGGACCAAGTGCTACAGTTGGCTTAGGCCACACCAAGTGAGAAACAGAAAGACAGACGCATAGCTGTTATTTGATTTTTTCCAAATGTGATCACCTCTAATCTCTGTCATATCGTCACCACTATCATTCTGCCGCAGGTCTGATGCTGCATCCAAACTGAAGCTCCTGCATTCAGGTGGCTGGCTGGGCAGACAGACGGTGGCCCTGAAGGTTCACTTCACCTTGTTCAGCCCTGCACCCAACTTGTTCACCAGTGTGACCATGCTCACTGAGCAGAGTCCCACTGGTGCGCTGCTGCCCTCCGCCAAAGTCCAGTCAGTTAGGGTGTATCACACTCCTGCTGTGAGGGACTATGTTGTCATGGTGTGCCAGGTAAACTTCAGATTATGAGGCAGGAGGTGACTTAACCTGCTTCTTCAACAGCTTCTACTTGAGTGGAATGTTATTTAAAAAAAAAAGTCACATGTTATGAAAGTACATTACACTGACTGAATGTGGAAAAACTAAAACATACTGTTGAATTTGCACATATTTTTTCTTTCTTCTTTGTTTGGTATGTAGATGAACATTTCAGAATGAAAGAAACATTTGAAGGGGTTGATATATATAGGTTATTATGCAGTGGTTTCAGTGGTCCGACCTACTTGAGATCAAATCAGGCTGTATGTGGCCCCTGAGCTAAAATCAGTCTGACACCCCTGCTGTACATTTTGTACACACATCATGTCAAGAGATTTTCCAAAGCTGTAAGATTCCTCAGGTTTTTTTCTTCCATCCCTCCAGCTCCTCCTCCTCCTCTTGTCTCTGCTTCAACTCTGTGGTCAAGTGTACGCTGTAGCGCAGCAAGGGCTGATGGGATACTGGAGGACACCCTGCAACTGGCTGGAAGTGAGTCTCCCACTTGTGTATAAACACACACAGAGATAGCTGTTAAGACCAACATACTTCAAAAGAAATCACATGCACACAGCTTGAACATAGACACATGGAAACGTGCACAGGCACACACACACACTCGGCCACACACCAAAGCAAACAAGATCACAATGCCCTAACTGAAAGGGTGAAGTAACCTGTAGCTGTTAAACTAACATACCTGTGCAGTTGGAAGGTCAAAGCACGCAGCAGTATGAGGTGTACTTGATTATGCTTTAACTGTTGTATAAATATACGTCACTGTCTTTCTCTCTCTGCTTTGCAGGTCAGTTTGCTGACAGTATCTTTACTGTATTTTGTTTGTTACATCTATCACTCCGTTATCATCTTGGAGGTTGTGGAGCTGCTGCAGAGACACAACTACAGAGGACATGTTGATGTCAGCTTCCTGGCTACCTGGGAACAAGTGAGAGGAAAATACAGACCGGAAAACAAATATTTGATGTTAGGAAAACAGTTCATTATCTGCTTTAGTTTATTACAGTGCCTCCCTGTAGAGAGAGCCTTATCTTTAAAGAGACTGTTATGAGTAGTTTATTGGCTGAACATTATTTAACTTTGTAGTTATAATACAAATAATAATATAATAATAATAATAAGATGATATAATAGAGGTCATGGCGCTGGTTTTTAAACATGACAGCAATGACTGCCAGGGATTAAAATGTCTTTTGTGCCTGCAGTACATTCGTACTCTGCGTGGCGTTGCACTATTCCTTCTCACCTTGAAGTGTGTGACTGTGCTGAGGGTGAACAGGACCTTGGCCACCTCTGCTACACTCCTCACCCGCTCACTCCCGAGCCTCCTCTGGCCAACGGTAAACACATCGTTCAGTAAAACCATCAGTTGTGATAGGCTTTCATTCCAAGCGTTCCCTTTTGAAATGTTATTTTTGAAAAAGCAAGTCATAGATTAAAAAATGTGTATTATTACAGAAAAAAAACATTTTGTTTTCATTCATTTTCCGTGACCACTTATCCTGTTGGAGTTGTGGCGGGGGCTGGAGCCTATCCCAGTTGTCATTGGGCGAGAGGCATGGTACACCCTGGACAGGTCACCAGACTATCACAGGGCTGACACATAGAGACAGACAACCATTCACACTCACATTCACACCTACGGACAATTTAGAGTCACCAATTAACCTGCATGTCTTTGGACTGTGTGAGGAAGCTGGAGTACCCAGAGAAAACCCACAGAAGGGCTCCCCCACCTCGGGTTTGAACCAGGAACCCTCTTGCTGTGAGGCGACAATGCTAACCACTGTACCACCAGGTTAATTGTTGACTCTAAATTGTCCGTAGGTGTAAATGTGAGTGTGAATGGTCGTCTGTGTCAGCCCTGTGATAGTCTGGTGACCTGTCCAGGGTGTACCCTGCCTCTTGCCCAATGTCAGCTGGGATAATACCCTGCAACCCCCAACAGGATAAGCGTGAATGTGCAAGAATTGATATTGAGGTTCTCGTGATATTATCTGCCATCACTGTAAAACAGCACAATTAAGGAGTGTTCACACATTTTAGCCTCATTTTGTCTTTAATTGTTGCCCATGAGCTTCTGTAAAACCTGTTTGTTCTCAAAATCCTCAGTGTTGTTACAGTTATTAAAGGGTGACTTTGGTATTTTTCAACCTGGGCCCTATTCTTCCATGTTTTTGTGTCAAAGTGTCTAATAGGAACAGCAATTTTTGTAACTGGTCCAGTATTGAGTGAGGCTGCAGCGGCAAAACAGGCTGCGATCTATTCCCTGAGGGAAAACAAGCTCCGTCTGTTAACATCCATTAAAAGTGTTTGTTTTTGCCACTGACAGGCTCAGATTGTTATTCAAAATGTTTCACAGTGTTATGGAAAGGATTCCTACAAAGACAGACCTTTATGTTAAAGAGTAAGATTTTTTTTTGTTTAACCACAAACAGCCTGAAAATCACTAGCACCAAACCCACCAGACTCCATCTAAATAAACAGTCATTTTATAATTGTAAAGCACACTTCATTCAAAGTCAACAGAGGCAAAATGAAATTTATTAAAGCTGTCTTGGTTTGTCTTTTCACAGTTCCAACAATCGCCAACTCTGGTTTGGTTGAAATAAACCCTTAATTCATGCAGTTAGGTGGGAAAATATGCTGTCTCTATCCAGGCTAAAATTACTGTTTATTTGAATGGAGTCTGGTGGGTTTGCAGATGGCGACTGTTTCTGGTTAAACAAAGGATTTTACTCTATAAGAAAAAGGTCCATCTCTGTAGGGATCCTTTCTATAATGTTGACAGACACTTAGAATAACAATCTGAGCCTGTCAGTGGCGAAAATAAGCACTTTTAGTGGATGTGATTTGAAGGTGCCTAATTGCCCAGAGTGCTTACATTGCAGGCTAGTTCACCACCGCTGGCTGCAGCGCTCTTGCTCAAAACTGGACCACTTTCAAACACTGCTGTACACATCAGTCACTCCGACACAAAAACATGAGAAAATAGGGTCCAAGTTGGAAAACACCAAAGTTGCACTTTAACCTTGATGTGTGTCTCAAACTTTGCTGTACTGGGTCCTTGAATTTGAGGGAATTGGACTGGGAAAGTCATTAGAAAGGCCTTAAATTTGATGAAGGTGTGGGTGATATTATTTTTCTAAAATCCTAAAGCAACTTTCAAAGAGCAGCTTTCAAGGACATGTCTCCTTGAAATATTGGGAAGCTATTATTCTAAAGTGGGCAAACAAAGAGCAGGTTCATCAGACGGATGGATAAAAATGGACTCCTTCTTCTTTCTTAGATTTCAGGTCTTATCCTGATGGTGGCGTTGTCCTGCATGGGGAATCTCCTGTTTGTACAAAGCTCCTGGGCCTTCAGCTCACTTTCCCGTTCCCTTCGGACCCTTCTCCGTCACTGCTGGGGTCACAGAGCTGCAAGGGGCCTCTTCCTCTCTGAGCATGATTTCCTTTACAGTGGCATTCTCTATTTGTCCTCTGTGGTTTGGACAGCAATGGTACATATGTACTACATAACATTATATTTTTTTTCTTTGTAAAAATTGACTGCATGCTGGCTGATTTGTGCATACATGAAGTCTTTGCAGAGCTTATTGTCCGTGGAAGAAACAATCTGTTAGAGTCTATATTACTGTTGTGTTTGAACAGACATGTGTCTTTCTTGCAGGTCCTAGGTATGATGTCCTCATTCATCAGAGGTGCCAAAAGATCAACAAACAGGGGAAACGTCTTCACCATAGCAGAACTGGCCGGCTACATTAGACGGAGAGTCTCAGAGTTCACTGGGCAGCATGGACAAGAATGGATTGATAATCAAATGGAAAAGAGGGTGAGGAGCAGAGTTTAATATAAAACTGAGATTCTTCATTGCTGTGTATTATTATAAATAGACTATCTCATGCTACTGGAGACATTTCTTAAAATTAATCCCACATTGACCCCCAAATCCTGTTGCCTCTTTTCCAACCTCCTCAAATGTTACACATCACACCACCTAATTTTAACTTCCTGAGACCCTTTGTCCTCAAATGAGGACATCACATTTTGGGTTTCACTGACCTTACACTTCACTCTTCTTAACGTAGACCTGTTGTCCTCGTTCGTGGACACTTTTTGTGCCATCTAGTGATAGTAAAAGCACAATACACTAATCCATGTAAAATCAAGATGGCAGCCATCCTTGCCAAGTCAGTCTGCAGCCAATCCTGACACAAAAGTGGACAAGGTCCAAACCTGATCACATTTTATGATTGAAACTTGTTTATTTATCATTAATAATGTTTGTAGTTTGATATGGCAACAAAGTTGACCAATCCTAGCAAGCTAAGACACTGTTAATTAGGAAGCACTTGTGTGACGACATTGGGACATTATTGTCGGCTCATTTGCGGACATTCGGACTTCATTATCATTGACAATGTTTATTTTATCGGGTCCTACTGATCCCAAATACTTAGGAGAAATAATAATGCATGCCAAACAAAAATTCTGGTCTCGGGGATATCTGTAAAGTTTACAATGAATTTGCCCTCTGGTTCTTCAGACTTACTACTTTGAGGAGTTTGAAAGCCTAGTAGATGAACTTTTGTTCAGGCTCAACGCCCTCTCAAACAGCCTGCACCACACTCTGCCTCCCAAAGCCCATGACTACAGAGAGGAGGATAGCCCTGCCATCTCAACCATACAGGAGCCCTCCGACATGGTGAGCTAGACTCAAAAACACACACACCTGTATACATTCTTGCTGTCACATACACTACATTATTTTAGAAAGGTGTATTCTGGAAAGCTGATGTTGTTTGAGCACTGTGTGATTCTGTTACAGGACTTTGTAGGAACACAAATGGCAGGAGAGATGATGGTGAATGATCACACAGATGTCAGTGGCCAAGAAGCCCTCCCTGCATCTCACCTGCTCGGGTAATAACATTTGTCCAACACGTTCTTAGGCCATGAATAATTCTGAAATGAAATTCTGAATATCATGAATTACAAAATGGTAAAAATCCCATGTTTTTCTGCATGACACTGCATCACCAGGCCCAGGCTTGAACTGGAGATGTTGCAGTTCCTGCAGCAGAGAGGTCAAAATGGGAACCATTCTCCCCTAAACAGTGTAGCATCGGATAATTCACAACAACCTGGAACAAGAGCTGGAGAGAATTCAAAAGACAGAGAGCTCCAAACTCATCTAAAGGCGCAAAACTACCTGTCTTTCCCAGAGTCAGCATCACTCATTAAGGTTTGGACAGAAGATGTTCTGGAGAAACAAGGTGACCAGTGGACTCAAACACATGACAGTTGTTGGTTAAGTAAAACTCAGGCCACACATACAGAGGTGGTGGTGGAGGTTCTGGTCCATGAGGAGCCTGGGAGTGTGGAGGCAGATCAACAGTAGGGTCCCGATGGAGATGACAGTTGTGGCTGTGACACTGTAAACATTTCAAAAAGCATCTGCAAGATCAAATGTACTGTATCGCATGCGCTCTGCATCTTATTTCATTTGCTTGTTTTGTGATAATATCACCTAATATCACCAAAATCACCATTTGAAATAAGCCTTCCAAAATGTTTTGATACTTACTATTTGTATTATTACGAAAACTGTGTAACTAATTGTTTAATGACGTTGTAATTGAATAAATAAAATGGATTAATGGTCTACAAAACTCAAAGCCTCTTAAAAGGTCCATTGTGTAAGATTTAAGAGGACTTAGTGGCATCTAGTGGTGACAATTGCAGATTGCAACCAGCTGAATCTTCTCCCAATTAGAGTTTCTTCCATGGTCATTGTTCAGGAGGTTTTACACTGTGAGCCGATTTATCTTCAGAGGCCTCCTCCTCTCCAAAACAAACAGACCACATGATTAAAGCTGGTAAAAACACTGAAGAAAGCAGTTTAACGTTACAAATCAGTTGTTCCCCTAAGCTGTTCAGCATGTTGCAGACCAGTCGGTCGCCCAGCACCTGCTAATGTGTGCTCACTTTTTTTCTCTGATAACATAATGTGTGCTCACCTTATTTCTGAACCAGATGTCCAGGAGAGGTTTTTTACCAGGAGCCAAATTATCAGTAGAAGTCTCTCCCTCTCCAAAACAAACAGACCCAGGGATTTAAATCAGTAAAAACACAGAGTAAAGCAGTTTTAAGTTTCAAATCAGTGTTTCTCCTTCGCTGTTCAGCTCGTCAGAGACAGGCCACTAGCCCAGCACCTGCTGATCTCTGCTCATCTTTTTTTTCTGACAACTGAATATTCAGACGTTCAGGAGGTTTTTTCTGGGAGGCCAATTATCTGCAGAGGTCTCTTCCTCTTTAAATCAAACGGACCGGGGTCTCATTTATAAACATTGTGTCTGCACAAAATGAGGCCTGAAAGAGGCCTAAGCCATGCAAAAGTTGTGATGTATATAAAAATAAATGTGATGGGAGAAACTTTGGCCCATGCTTATGAACATTTGGGGACAAAAAATTGGTAATGCAGATGGTGGGGTGAAAGCCTGATTGTAGAAACAGTTGAATATTTTTTGGCATACACCATTTTTGGCTTTTGTCTGTACGTACATTTTTTGTGTGGATCCTACGCATTATTTTATAAATGAGACCTCCAGTGAAAACACGGAATCAAATTCATGTTTTTCTGACACTGCTCATCGCAGAGTTACTGCTGACTACGGCTGACGCAAAAACGCAAAAGCACAAAAATGTGAATGGCCCTAGCTAGAGCCAGTCTTTAGTATGTCCACTCTGGGCTGCTGTAGAAACATGGCAGTGCATCATGGCAGTCTCTGTGGACCAGGTCCCGCTCCCTATTTAGAAATAAACATCTCATTGTAAAGTAACAGCAACACGTTGATTCTTATTTTCAGCTGATTATACACTAAGGAAAACTTACTTATTACATTGTATTCAATTTCTGCCTAAATATCCCTGTAACCAGTGGACTGTAGTGATGTCTGCGTTGTGTAGATGTAAAGAGGCCCAGACCGTGGATATCTTTGGAGGCGATCTCTGTTTATTCCTCTCCTGACAACAGGTGGCAAAACAAAATCCTCCGTCATACACAACCACACAAAGTCCAGCTGCTACACAAATTAAGCAACACAAGATTGAACTTATAAACACAGCTGAACAGCGCTAAAACACAGAAATAACCACATGAGCAATGTCGCTTACGCTTACTTAGACCTTTGGTCATGGCATTCATGTGGATGCCACTTGACGTCCTCCACCCACCCATACACCGCTGTGAGCTAAGTAACCCCCCCTCACGGCAACGGTACTCCCTGATGGCAGTAGCCCCCCAGCAGAGCAATGCACCATGCCACACCAGAAAAACTGCTCAGGAATGGCCTGAGGAACGTGACCAAAAACTCAAGGTGTCAACCTGGCCTCCAAATTTCCCACACCCCAATCTGACTGAGCATCTTGGGAAGTGCTGGTACCCCACATCACAACTGACAGGATCACAGGATCCGAAGCAGCACCCCGGTGCCAGACGCCACAAGACACCCTCCAGAGATCATGTGTCCATGCCTTGATATGTCAGAGACAAGTCCGATCCAGGGAGGCCCCACCGTGGATTAGGTACTTCTGAGGTACCAGCATGTCCCATGGATGCTTGATCAGATTAGGATCTGGGGACTTTGGAGGCCAGGTTGATGCCTTTAGCTCTTTGTCCCGTTCCTCAGGCCATTCCTGAACATGGGGCATGTTCCTGCTGGGGGGCCACTGCCATCGGGGAGCGCTGCTGCCATGAGGAGAGATATGTTTGGGTGGGTGGAGCACATCAAATGGCATCCTCATGAATTTCTGGACCTAAAGTTCCCAGTGATCAATGTTACTCACTTCACCCGGCAGTGGTTCTAATTTTTTGGCTGATCGGTGTATCAGTCAACTATCAATAAGTGTCTTTTTTTTTTAGAATATTTTATTTTTTAGTTTTCCAACTTACATGAACATACAAAAAAAAAATAAAGGAAACATAGTTCCAAACCCTTCCCTAACCCACCCACATGCAAACTAAAAACAACATAAAACAAGAGGCAAGACAAAAATAAATAAATATTCATACTAATGACCAAAGGCTGATTGTAATAACCTTTCTACATGCTGTCCACTATAGAAGTTGGCAGGGTGTCTATATAGGTCAAATAAGGCTGCCAAATCTCTACACAGGTGTTATAATCATTTCTGAGTGTGTATGTGATCTTTTCCAATGGAATACAACTGTTCATTTCCAAAAGCCATCTCGATATAGAGGGTTGGGAGTGGTGGCTGTGCACTTCCTGGCAATGCACAAGGCCAATGCGAGAAATTTCTTTTGGGTCTTTCTTAACTGTGCATCAATATGTGTAAGGTCTCCTAACAAACAGATTTGAGGATCTAATGGGAGATGTAGTCCTAGACATTTTGTCATGATGTCAGAAAAATCACGCCAGAATGTATTAAGTTTTTTGCATAACCAAGTGCAGTGCAGGAATGAGCCCTCTTCTATACCGCATCTAAAGCACAGACTGGATAGCTCAGGTTTATATTTATGTAATTTCTGTGGTGTAATATAGGTTTGGTGGAAAAAGTTATGATGGGTCAGTCTGTATCTAGAGTTAATCGTGGCAGTTAGACTATTTTGACATAATTCAGACCAGAATTCCGCACTAACTGTCACACCGAAGTCGGACTCCCATCTCTCTCTTGATTTATGTAACCCTGGTTTTGGAGCGTCAGTCATCAAGGGAGAATACACTTTTGAAATGAGGTGAGGTGTGTTTCCCTCATGAAGCACTGAGCATAGGTAAACACATTTTAGCTCCCAGAGCAGTTTGAGGAGAGGATCTTAACTGTAAATAAAAACAGTTTCTGCTGGACAGATCATACTTCCTCCTCAGGTCCTCAAAAGACATCAGCGATCCGTTCTCATAGCAGTCCTCTAGATGATGAATCACAGTTCCAGAGTCTTATTATCCAGTGACATGGGTATAAGTTCATTCCGTTTCAAAGGTGTTTTTGGTGAAAAATTGTTTTTCAGTCCAATGCTTTTACAGACCTCATGCCATGTTTTGATGATATGTATCAAAACAGCGTTGTCAGTTCTGTTGGAAATGGTTGTAGGCGTCCATTTGTACGCAAAGTCTGCGGGGACATTTTCTTGAATTGTGTACATTCCAATTAAAACCCAGGGTGGAACATTTTCTTTCTCAAAAAGAAAAGAAACAAGACGCATTTGGGCAGCCAAGTAATGCTTTTTAAGATTAGGAATACGTGAATAAGAGCTGACTGCTATGTTATGCCAAATAAAGGAATCCAAAATGTATTTTTATTTATGCATACAAGTTGCATTTGAAGAGCACTGCTTCTTTGCAAAAAAAGACAAGTTATTGGTGTCAATTTCTGTATTTTTTATAAGAATAAAGTAGAAGATCTTATTTGAAGATCTGAAGATGCTTTTTTTTAAACACTGATTTGCTATCCAAATATTTAACACAGTGACCCTGAGGCTACAGAGACTGGATTGAGATGAATAAATATGACGTGTGGACTTTCACCGTGGCGCTCAAATGATCGTGTTATCGATCACTAAATAAAGTTTTCACACCAAGTGTACTCTCCCTAACCCACTGGATCATGAGCAAGTGTAGGTATCAAGGAGGAAAACAATAAATGAAATCATCCAATAGAATCGTCCAACGTATAATTGAGTGGCGACTTGTGATTGGAGGAGAGCTGCTGATGAGGACCAATCACAACGTGGCAAGTCAGACAAGTTGCAGACGGAGGAGGCGGTGCGCGTGATTTCGGAAGTGATTAGTTTGTATGAAACCACGAGCCAAAGGCGTCCACAGCCACACATCAGTATTGATCCGGACGGCGGGTCTGTGCAGCCGACAGTGTTTTGATGACATTCATCAGCGTCATTAGCTTAAGTTAATTAGCTCGTTGTGAGGAAGCATTAGCGTCAACAGCGGGCCGCATCATCTGTGGACAATGAAGAAGCTCGCGCTGCTGCTGATTGTGTTGCTCGGCGTTGCACATTTTGCAACTCTCAGCAGATGTGAAGATGGTAAGTGTGAGCGTTTGTACAACCCAACGTGATTATTATAACAGAATGAGTGGTTTACGTGAGGTAATGTGGCAGCTGGTGTGTGTTTCCTGTTGTCATGCAAACTAGCTAGCTAAGTTTGTGTAGGTAACTACTCAGCTAAATCTGTTAGCATGCTAGCTAACAGCACAGGTGAGCTAATGTCAACAGGACGCACTTTAACACTACCGTAGGGCATATCCGAAATCTTAAAGAAGTCTGTGCCTCTTATAACTTCTAATTTCTCAGCAAATCTGTGGCAGTACAGGTGTACCCCTCATTTATATACACTGCATGTTGCAGTGACTTGCTACACGTCAAACCTTCTTTAACCCTGTGAGACCCACCATAGCCCCATTTTTGTCTTTTTTAGGGGGTGCATGGGATCTTTAGGGGGAGATAGCAGGTCAACAGTATATGCCACATGGAAGTTGCATACATCATCTTAAAGCTGGGAACCTGAAGATTTGTAAAAGTTGCAGCCCAGCTCGGTGTGTGAGGTTTTCTGAGGTTCTAGTCACAAATCTGTAATAAACAGTGTTTTGATTAGGCTGCTTTCCAAACTTTGACAGATTAGAGTGTTTTAAGTACTTGATGGAAGTATATGATGGCTATTCCCATGCTCAATTATGTCTCATAAGTTGTTGCAGCAATTTTTGACTTGATACCATTCTTTACATAAATTTTGTGCTAAATTTAAATATGTTTTAGCACTTGAGAATTGATAGAAGTGATCAGAATGTCTCCAAAATACCCCATAACCCTTTGAAACCTGAGCAAATTGACTTGATTTCTTTTAAAAACATGTAAAGAAGAGAATGAGAAATAAAGATTAAAAACAAATTTTATAAAAATAAATGTATAAAAGCAAGAAAGAAAGTTAAGGGAAGAACAAATCAACAAACAAGGAAATTACCTGGAAAAAGTGCTTAAAATGAGAATAATTCTGTAACATATTTTTAAGATTTTAATGTAGTTATTATTATTATTATTATTATTATAATTGTTATTGTAAATATAGTTTTTCCCTAGCTTTTTTCTTTTTTTCCCTAGTTTTTTTTTTTTTTTTTATATAATTTGTTAAATCTGTATATATTTTTTTTTTCTTTTGCAATTTGTGGGACATTTCTTACCAAGTTGCTAATTGCCTTTTTCCCTATGTTTTTGAAAGAAATTGCACCAATTTGCTCAGGGTTCAAATGTTTAAATACCTGCAAAAGGTGTCTAAAAAGCAGCAGAAGAAAAGTGATGTTACTACAGGTTTCGAAGGGTCATGACACCAAGACCTTGGGGAACACTGTATAAAAAAATCCATTATGTGATATGGTATCAAAAACTTTTGACATTAGGAGATTCCTGTAAGAAAGGGTGAGCACTTCTGTTCTGGAAATTGCTGATCAACCCACGTATTGTCAATATTAAGTAACCCATCCATCCTCTGAATGACTGAGGTCTCTAGTTTGTGGCCATAAAGTTTCACGAGACTCTGATTATCATAGAGGTCACTATAGGTCATTTTACACAGTGAGATCCTTTAAAAAAACAGTCTCACTACAGTGAAATGGCTACTATGGGGACTAACATCATCATATAAATACAGTTGGGCTCATTGAATCCACACGGTTCTCAGCTTTCCAGTCAGGACCCGATTCATGCAATTCCAAGACTGTTAAGTTTGCAGAAATATTCAAATGCACAATTTTCAGAAAAGGCATAAATAACACATTTATACTGCGTAAAAAAGTATAGTTTTTGCTAGAAACTGCATAAGATGAGTATAAAGTGGGCATGTCTGTAAAGGGCAGATTCATGAGCACCTGTATAACCCTTTACCATTCAGATATCTTGAGGTGAGAGGTCAAGGGACTGATTTGAAAATGACCATGCCAGTTTTTCCGTTGTCAAAATTTAACCTAACTTTGGAATGTTATTTAGCTCCTTTGCCAACAAGCTAGCATGACAGGGTTGGGTACCAGTGGGTGCGTCATGTTGTTTAGTTTAACATGATACCGCTACTTTTGCCCTACCTGCCTTAATAAAAAGAGCAAGCCACAACCTCTTGAAGACGGTAATGTCAGCCAAGATCTCAGATGCTCCGCCGTGTCTCAGAGTGTTAATTCACAAGCAGTATTTTTGTGGGAAGAACACACTGCCTGAGGCTGTGCTCCTGAAATCAGCTTGACTCATTGTCTTGTTTGTTTTCAGATGTAGCAGAGGAGAAGGAGGAAGCTGAGGAAGAGGACAGTGACGATGAGGAGGAGGAGGAGGATGAAGATGATGACACAGAGGTGAAAGAAGAGAACGGAGTGCTGATTCTCACCAACAACAACTATGACACTTTCATGGAGGGCAAAGACACAGTTCTGGTTGAGTTTTACGCCCCATGGTGCGTCCGTCATTCCTCTCGGCTTTTTATTCACTGTTCACAAAGATTTTACAGCATTTCCAAATCCATGCATTTTTCTTAAAAGTATTTCTTTGTTCATTGTTTTAGGTGCGGCCACTGCAAACAGTTTGCCCCAGAGTATGAAAAAATCGCTCAGACTCTTAAGGAGAATGACCCTCCTATACCCGTGGCCAAAGTGGATGCAACGGTGGCTGATGAGTTAGCGAGCAGGTTCGAAGTGTCGGGCTACCCCACCATCAAGATCATGAAAAACGGGGAAGCTGTGGACTATGACGGAGAAAGAAAAGAGAAGGGTAGGGATATTTCACTCATTTAAGCATCACGAAAGTCTTTCAAACCAAACCTCGCCTCTGTTTGAAACGAATTGGTGGTTATATGTTGAGTGTGTGTTTGTTGCAGCTATTGTGGAGCGGGTGAAAGAGGTGGCTCAGCCAGATTGGAAGCCCCCTCCTGAGGCGACGCTGGTGCTCACCAAGGACAACTTTGATGAGACGGTTAACAACGCAGACATCATCCTGGTGGAGTTCTACGCTCCATGGTCAGTCAGCAGGCTGTCAGTTAGGAAAAACGTTCTCTGTAAATGTCATCCATTGAAGACATAGCTGAGCTTTTTATTAAATGGATTTATTTTGAAATGTTGACATGCACAAAACACAGTGAACGTGTACTTAACACTATAATTACCTTTTTTTAAGCACTTCAAACAACATGCCAGCTGAGCTTTTTAATAGCCACTGTTAAGACTCCTAAAACGTTCCTCATTATTTGTCTGTTATAACACACCTTCAGGTGCGGACACTGTAAGCGTTTGACTCCAGAGTACGAGAAGGCAGCCAAGCAGTTGAGCCAGCGCTCTCCTCCCATTCCTCTGGCCAAGGTGGACGCCACCGTCGAGAACGAGGTCGCCTCACGTTTTGGAGTTACCGGCTATCCCACCATCAAGATCTTCAGGAAAGGCAAAGTGTTCGACTACAATGGACCCAGAGAGCAGCACGGTAGGTCACTCACTGTGTAAGGTCATTTATGCTGCGGACGCTAATACAAGCCGCTGTTTTCAATGTAGGGCCGCCCCCTGAATGTTGAGCAAACGTTTGTCGACCAGAAAGGTCATTAGTGGGCAAGATTTCGCTGGTTGCGTATTTGCAGGGGGAATAAAAAACAAAAACGTGACACTCTGTTAGGAGCTCATTTTGAGAAGGTGAAGGACCAACCCAAGGTGATATGTAAACTCATCTTCATTGGTCCACTACAAACATGACGCATCATGTGAAACATGGAAGTAGCTACATGCCCATTAGCCCACAGCGTCATTAACAGGCGGCTCGCTCAGTGTGTGACGTGCACTTGGAGATAAAATATAGGCCTATATTAATGAAGGTTCATTAGTACAGTTTGTATTTCTCTGTAATGTAGCACAGTGTTAACAATGTTACTGAGATTATTCTTTCTCACACCTTCAACTCAAACCATTGTGTTGCCCCGCCCAAAATATATCATTTAATAATTAGATTAATATCATTAACATGCGGCCGACTAGTCGACTAATGGCCCTAAATGATGACTATTGGTCGACTAGGAAAATTCTTAGGTGGGGGCAGTCCTATTTCCATGTATGCATTTTATTTCTGTTCATCCGTCACAGTTAATGCAGCTCTTTCTCTTTCCCTCTAGGCATCGTTGACTACATGAGTGAGCAGGCAGGGCCTCCCTCCAAGCAGGTTCAGGCAGTAAAACAGGTGCAGGAGCTCCTCAAGGATGGTGACGATGCTGTCATAGTCGGGGTATTCTCCAGTGAAGACGATGCAGCGTATGAGATCTACATTGAGGCCTGTAAGTACCATGAGCTTAGAGGCGTATGTCTCCAGGTGGTCAAGTTATGTTTCACTTCATGCCTGTGTGTGCTACATAAAACAAACTTTTCGGGAGAGGGTGATCCATCGTAGCGTCAAAGTTCTAATACCACTGTGTAAATGTCTTTTAAACTGTGTCTTCAAATGGACATGTGGCAAGTATAGCTGTCTCTGTCTGGCAGGTAATGCACTGAGGGAAGATTTCTCCTTCCGTCACTCCTTCAGCCCCGAGGTGGCCAAACTGCTCAAAGCTTCACCCGGTCAGATTGTCGTCGTTCAGCCTGAAAAGTTCCGCTCAAAGTACGAGCCAGCGTCACACTCTCTCGCAGTGAAGGTACTGTCTGTTTGATTGTTTTCAGTGTGGGGTTTTTTTTTTTGGTTTTTTTTTTTGAGCAGTAGTTGTGATTTGAATTGGTTTCATGAGGTATGAAACCCAGAATCAAAAATGACTGTGCTTTCTTTCAGTTGTATCAGGGTGGCACAGACTAGAGTAGTATTAAGAGATGTCACATGAAAAGCCCTTCACGAAAGAGTCTCTCCTTTACATCTGAACTTAAGACACGTTCATGTATTTATCATTTAGGACTCTACGTCGGTGTCAGAAGTGCAGGAGTTCTTCAAAAAGCACATGATTCCTCTGGTGGGCCACAGGAAACCAAGCAATGATGCCAAGCGCTACACCAAAAGACCCCTGGTGGTGGTGTACTACGGAGTTGACTTCAGCTTTGACTACAGGAAAGGTGAGTTTGTCAAGTTCAGATTAATAGGTTTGGGATTTTAAGAGTATGAAGTTGACTTTGCACTGTCCTTAATATGAGTTTAGTTCTGCTAATTTATCTCTTTATGTGTGTCGTTTTAATTATTACACTGTCACAACTGTTTATGTGGCCTGTTAAAATGTAATGCAGCTTTATACAGGATGTCTGCAGGGTCTTTAAAAAGTTAATAAATCAATTTATCAACAATCAAGTCCCTTGAAAAGTATTTAAAAGTTTGTTGATGACATACCATACTATGACTTTTTTATTGCTTACTATACCAGTGGTTCTTGGACTTTTTTTTAATAATGTACCCCCTTTAAAATAGATGTTTAGTATCTCCTGACCAGCATAAAACATTTCTGGCAGAAACACACAGTGAAGAAACATCAACATGATTGCATTTGCTGCACAAGTTGTTTACAGCAGTCTACAATTGCATTGAAAATAGGAGTACTGAATATAAAATGTGGTTTATCATCTTGCATGTATATGTTTTATGAAACGTATTATAGTATAATTGTTAGGTACTATGGGTGACTGAAAAAGTCATGTACATGCTGCAGTACTCTGAAGTACCCCCAGGGGGACCCATAGCTCTATTTGGGAAACACTGTACTATACTATTACTTTTTTTATTACATTTTTATATGACGCACTACACTATATATTTCAATTACATTTTTTTAACATATGATTACTTATACTTTTATGGCATACTTTGACTTTAAATATTTCACCACTACTGACTTTTTTTTTTATAACACTTTAATGACATACTGTAGGAATTTTTTAAAACCTTTTTTATGACATTCTGTACTATGACTTTTTATGTTTTCATGACACACTATACAAAGACATTTTTCCTACTTTTTTATGACCTACTATACTGGGACATTTTCTTCTACTTTTTTATGACATACCATATACTAAGACATCACCAAGACATCCTTTTCTACATTTTAGTATGACATACTATATTAAGACTTTTTTCCCTACATTTCTTTGTGACACACTATACATGGACATTTTTTCCTACATTTTTATAACATACTGCACTAACACATTTTCTTCTACAAATTTTATGACATGCTATGCTAAGACATAGTTTTTATGACATATTATACCAAGATGCTTTTTTTTCTACTTTTTAATGACATACTACATTTTTTGAGACATGCTATACTAAGACATTTTTTCTATTTTTATGACATACTATACTAAGGCATTTTTTTCTACATTCTGGTATGACATACTATGCTAAGACATTTTTATGACACACTGCAGACATTTTTTTTCTACATTTTGTTGTGACATACTGTAGAAAGTCATTTTTCTACTTTTTTTATGACAAACTATACGAAGACATTTTTCCTATTTTTAAGACATACTTTACTAAGACATTTTTATATAACATACTATATGAAGACATTTTTTATGACATACTATACTACCACATTTTTCTGCTTTTATGACATACCATACTAACTACATTTTTTATGACATACTATACTATCAATTTTTTGACATACTATACTGTGACATTTTTTCACATAGTATGATATGACTTTTTTGACAGACTACAAAACGACTTTTTTTTACATACTATACAATGACTTTTTTTTTTTTAACATACTATACTATCAATTTTTTTGACATACTATACTATGACTTTTTTGACATACTGTGCTATGACCTTTTTGACATAATATGCTATGACTTTTTTGACAGACTACAAAATTACTTTTTTACATACTATACAATGACTTTTTTTGACATACTATACTATGACTTTTTTGACATACTACAAAATGACTTTTTTTGACATACTATACTATGACTTTTTTGACATACTATACTGTGACTTTTTGACATACTATACTTTGACTTTTTTGACATCCTATGCTATGACTTTTTTGACAGACTACAAAATGATTTTTTTTTACATACTATACAATGACTTTTTTTGACATCCTATACTATCAATTTTTTTACATACTATATTATCATTTTTTTTACATACTATACAATGACTTTTTTGACATACTATGCTATGACTTTTTTTGACATCCTATACTATGACTTTTTTGACATACTATACTATCAATTTTTTTTGACATACTATACTATGACTTTTTTGACATCCTATGCTATGACTTTTTTTTACATACTATACAATGACTTTTTTGACATACTATACTATCAATTTTTTGACATACTATACCATGACTTTATTGACATACTATGCTATGACTTTTTTTGACATACTGTACAATGACTTTTTTGACATACTATACTATCAATTTTTTTGACATACTATACTATGACTTTTTTGACATACTATACAATGACTTTTTTTGACATATTATACTATGACTTTTTTGACATACTATACTATGACTTTTTTGACATACTATACTATCAATTTTTTGACATACTATACTGTGACATTTTTTCACATAGTATGATATGACTTTTTTGACAGACTACAAAACGACTTTTTTTACATACTATACAATGACTTTTTTTTTTTAACATACTATACTATCAATTTTTTTGACATACTATATTATGACTTTTTTGACATACTGTGCTATGACCTTTTTGACATACTATGCTATGACTTTTTTGACAGACTACAAAATTACTTTTTTACATACTATACAATGACTTTTTTTGACATACTATACTATGACTTTTTTGACATACTACAAAATGACTTTTTTTGACATACTATACTATGACTTTTTTGACATACTATACTATGACTTTTTTGACATACTATACTGTGACTTTTTGACATACTATACTTTGACTTTTTTGACATCCTATGCTATGACTTTTTTGACAGACTACAAAATGATTTTTTTTTACATACTATACAATGACTTTTTTTGACATCCTATACTATCAATTTTTTTACATACTATATTATCATTTTTTTTTACATACTATACAATGACTTTTTTGACATACTATGCTATGACTTTTTTTGACATCCTATACTATGACTTTTTTGACATACTATACTATCAATTTTTTTTGACATACTATACTATGACTTTTTTGACATACTATACTATCAATTTTTTTGACATACTATACTATGACTTTTTTGACATCCTATGCTATGACTTTTTTTTTACATAATATACTATGACTTTTTCGACATACTATACTATGACTTTATTGACATACTATGCTATGACTTTTTTTGACATACTGTACAATAACTTTTTTGACATACTATACTATCAATTTTTTTGACATACTATACTATGACTTTTTTGACATACTATACAATGACTTTTTTGACATATTATACTATGACTTTTTTTGACATACTATACTATGACTTTTTTGACATACTATACTATCAATTTTTTTACATACTATACAATGACTCTTTTGACATACTATACATGACTTTTTTGACATACTATGCTGACTTTTTTGACATACTATGCTGACTTTTTTGACATAGTATGACTTTTATGACATACTATACTATCAATTTTTTTGACATACTATACTTTGACTTTTTTGACATCCTATACTATGATTTTTTTTTTGACATACTATACAATGACTTTTTTGACATCCTATACTATCATTTTTTTTTACATACTATACTATGACTTTTTTGACATACTATACAATGACTCTTTTGACATACTATACAATGACTTTTTTGACATCCTATACTATGACTTTTTTTGACATACTATACAATGACTTTTTTTGACATCCTATACTATCAATTTTTTTACATACTATATTATCTTTTTTTTTACATACTATACTATCAATTTTTTGACATACTATACTATGACTTTATTGACATACTATGCTATGACTTTTTTTGACAGTGTACAATGACTTTTTTGACATACTATACTATCAATTTTTTTGACATACTATACTATCAATTTTTTTGACATACTATACTATGACTTTTTTGACATACTATACAATGACTTTTTTTGACATACTATACTATGACTTTTTTTTACATACTATACTATCAATTTTTTTACATACTATACAATGACTCTTTTGACATACTATACAATGACTTTTTTGACATACTATGCTGACTTTTTTGACATACTATGACTTTTATGACATACTATACTATCAATTTTTTTGACATACTATACTTTGACTTTTTTGACATCCTATACTATTTTTTTTTTACATACTATACAATGACTTTTTTGACATCCTATACAATGACTTTTTTGACATACTATGCTATGACTTTTTTGACATCCTATACTATGACTTTTTTTTACATACTATACTATGACTTTTTTTTACATACTATACTATGACTTTTTTGACATACTATACAATGACTCTTTTGACATACTATACAATGACTTTTTTGACATACTATGCTATGACTTTTTTGACATCCTATACTATGACTTTTTTTTACATACTATACAATGACTTTTTTGACATACTATACTATCAATTTTTTGACATACTATACTATCAATTTTTTTTTACATACTATACTATCAATTTTTTGACATACTATAGTATGACTTTTTTTTACATACTATACAATGACTTTTTTGACATACTACACTATCAATTTTTTTTACATACTATACAATGACTTTTTTGACATGCTATACTATCAATTTTTTTTACATACTATACAATGACTTTTTTGACATGCTATACTATCAATTTTTTTTACATACTATACAATGACTTTTTTTGACATACTATACTATGACTTTTTTGACATACTATACTATCAATTTTTTTGACATACTATACAATGACTCTTTTGACATACTATACAATGACTTTTTTGACATACTATGCTATGACTTTTTTTGACATACTATACTATGACTTTTTTGACATACTATACTATCAATTTTTTTTTACATACTATACAATGACTTTTTTGACATACTATGCTGACTTTTTTGACATACTATACTGTCAATTTTTTTGACATACTATACTATGACTCTTTTGACATACTATACAATGACTTTTTTGACATACTATACTATGACTTTTTTGACATACTATACAATGACTCTTTTGACATACTATACAATGACTTTTTTGACATACTATACAATGACTTTTTTGACATACTATGCTATGACTTTTTTTGACATACTATACTATGACTTTTTTGACATACTATACTATCAATTTTTTTTTACATACTATACAATGACTTTTTTGACATACTATGCTATGACTTTTTTGACATACTATACTGTCAATTTTTTTGACATACTATACTATGACTCTTTTGACATACTATACAATGACTTTTTTGACATACTATACTATGACTTTTTTGACATACTATACTGTCAATTTTTTTTTGACATACTATACTATGACTCTTTTGACATACTATACAATGACTTTTTTGACATACTATACTATGACTTTTTTGACATACTATACTATCAATTTTTTTGACATACTATACAATGACTCTTTTGACATACTATACTATGACTCTTTTGACATACTATGCTATGACTTTTTTTGACATACTATACTATGACTTTTTTGACATACTATACTATCAATTTTTTTGACATACTATACAATGACTTTTTTGACATACTATGCTATGACTTTTTTGACATACTATACTGTCAATTTTTTTGACATACTATACTATGACTTTTTTTGACATACTATACTATCAATTTTTTTTGACATACTATACAATGACTTTTTTGACAGACTACAAAATGACTTTTTTGACATACTATACTATCAATTTTTTTGACATCCTAAACTATGATTTTTTTGACATACTACACTGTGACTTTTTATGGCATACTTTAACTTTTATATTTTTTGTGACATACTTTGACTTTTTAAATTACATTTTTCTTTGACTTTTTATAAGATGAGGATTTACAATGTAGCGACAAACCTCATGTTTATCTTTCATTTTTTAGCTACACAGTTCTGGAGGTCCAAGGTGCTTGAGGTGGCCAAGGACTTCCCAGAATACACATTTGCCATTGGTGATGAGGAGGACTACGCAGACGAGCTAAAGAGCCTGGGCCTGAGCGAGAGCGGAGAGGAAGTGAATGTGGGAATTCTGGCAGAAGGAGGCAAAAAGTTTGCTATGGAGCCGGAGGAGTTTGACTCCGAGGTGCTGAGAGACTTCGTTATGGCTTTCAAGAAAGGTGAGTGTTGAGTCACTGTGTCTTAGAAAGTTGGATCATGTCAAAGGAGCATGGTCTGGTTTGACCATTTGAGGCAAATGCAGTTTTTCTTCAGCAATTTGCAGTGTTTAAACATTCTTATAGAAGCCAAGTTTCAATTTTGAAACTGTTGCATAATTTGCTGCAAGAATCTATTTCTTGGATCAGTACATATGCTGTGCATGAATGAAATCATTTCATCTGAATCATCTCATCAGTGAAACTGCCTGACACTGTGGTCTAGTGCTAAGCAAAACCTTGATTTACAGAAAATTACAAAGTAAAAGATAAATATGAAGAATAAAATATACACAAACGTGTCAATCATGAATAATAAGTTCCAACAAAATAAAATTGCTTTTGTTCTGAATTTCTTTCTTATGTCTACAGGAAAGCTTAAACCCATCATCAAGTCTCAGCCAGTGCCAAAGAACAACAAAGGACCAGTTAAGGTTGTGGTAGGAAAGACCTTTGACGAGATCGTCATGGATACCAAGAAGGATGTCCTGATAGAGTTTTATGCTCCCTGGTGCGGCCACTGCAAGAAACTGGAGCCCGATTATTTGGTTCTGGGCAAGAAGTACAAGGGAGAAAAGAACCTGGTGATCGCTAAGATGGACGCCACAGCCAACGATGTGCCAAACGAGAACTACAAAGCGGAGGGCTTCCCCACGATATACTTTGCACCAAGCAACAGCAAGCAGAACCCCATCAAATTTGAAGGTGGAGACAGAACAGTAGAGGCCTTCAGTAAGTTCTTGGAAACGCACGCCACAAAGCTATCACAGAAGAGAGACGAACTGTGAAAATATCTCTCTCGGTGAGTATTCAAGAACTCTACCCGTGCTCGGGCAGTGTCAGAGGACGCTGAAGAGGCCTCTGGGAAGGTGAAGGGAACGCAGTGGAATTAAACGGTGTTACTGAGTTGCTGTGATGATTACAATGTTCAATCATCTTTTTTTTAGTTTCTGTTCATTCCAAGAGATTCAGCTTTCTTCTGTTTTTCTAAAAGCATGTAAGCACTGTTGAAGGTTTCAGTCTTTTTAAATAAAACTAAAAATGATGGCGGCTTTGTGGGCCAGGACTCAAGTGTGACTCTGTGACTGTAAATCAGTACAAGCTGGACAATATTTATTGTACACATTTTGGACAACAATTGGTCTGGAAATTCAAGTGTTTAATTAAATTTAAGAACAATTTAAATATTAGTAATAGAAATGGCTACATTCTGAGTAGACACAGGCCTTGAAACACTTGGATCGTCCTGACAATACTCAAATTCTCAACATGGTGCATCCTCTATGGCTAGTCAAGTTAATCAAGTAATCACCTACTTAACATGTTATTTAATTGATACTTCCACCTAATTTGGCTGTTTAAGTCTTGGCAAGGGAGATATGCACCTGTAGCAGCAACTGTGACAAGAACATCTGAATTATCTTATTCTCTTTCGATAACATACAATCAGCACTAGAACATCTTTTTGAACATTACAAACCTGGCCGGGTAATACTTTGGGAAAGTGCATCATTCACTGAAAATCATCTTCACATGTTGTACATTCACATGAACACGACATCTAACGTTCACTAGCTGTCTAAACAAGAATGCTTTCAATATTCCTCAGTGATGCAAAACAGTGAAAATATCTGTAAAAATCTGATCTAGAGTGAATACAGCCTTCAGATGAGAGATGGGTGGTGCAGGAGGTGACATCGAGACTGCTGTCTGCTTCACCCATAGGCACTTGAAGATACTGGCACTGGATGAGTTGGCTCTTGAGATGATTGTTATGAAAATTCTTTTGTGAAGCGCAGGTGGAAGTCACGGATCCTCTGCAGCACGATCTTCAGCTTCTCAGTCGGAGGCAAGATGGTCATCCTGGACACAATAATGGGATATAGAATATAGGTTGAAGAGACTGTACATGGCAAAATCAAAAAATACATAATTTTCCTCTCAACTGTAATGCTGTTAATCAGTCTATATCATTTAAGTGTGAGCTGCTGAGTGTTGGCGATGTCAGCCAGTTTTCTCCTTTTTCCATCTTGAAACTGAGAAAGAACAAATGGTTTGAATCACTAAAATGCCCTCGATAGTGCAGGGATTGTTTAATCGTACTAACCTGAAGTGAAAGGTTCCCTCTCTCTGGCCAAATCCACTTCCTGGCACCAGACAGATGCCCTCCTCCTCCAGCAGCCTCATACAGTAGAACATGTCTGGGACCAGGCCTTCCTCCTGGGGGCGTACACACACATACACATTTGAACACATTCATACAAGGAGACCAGGAAATCAGGCTGGTAAGTGACAGAAGTTGTGTGTGCAGAGCAGACCTTTGCTTTGTCGATGGCCTTCTGTGGTAGAGTGATGCGGGGGAAGGTGTACATGGCCCCCTGCACAGGGTTACAGGTGATACCGGGTACAGTATTGAAGGTCTGCTCTGTAAGCCTGGCCTTCTCTGCTAAAGCTGCTAACACCGCTGTCCGCTCCTAGAGAAGAAGGAAAAGATTAAGGGATCATTCTATATTCACTATTTTTAAAAAGAAGTCTATTCTATCTGTACTAGTATAGTATGCCAGTGAAAAAAAAATCCAAAGTATGTCATAAAAAATGTAATAAAAAAAGGAATAGTATAGTATGTCAAAAAAGTCATTAAAAATATCATAGTATAGTATTTCATAAAAATAGTCATAAAAATGTTATACTATAGTATGTCAAAAAAAAAATTATAAAAATATCATAGTATAGTATGTCATATAAAAGTCATAAAAAAGTCATAGTATAGTATGTCAAAAAATAGTCATAAAAATGTCATAGTATAGTATGTCAAAAAAAGTAAAAAATGTCATAGTATAATATGTCATCCAAAATGATGAAAAAAAGTCATAGTATGGTATGTTGTAATAAATCACGACAAAAAGTCATAGTATAGTATGTCGTCCAAAATGATGAAAAAAAGTCATAGTATAGTATGTCGTCATAAATCATAAAAAAAAAGTCATAGTATAGTATGTCATCCAAAATGATGAAAAAAAGTCATAGTATAGTATGTCGTCATAAATCATAAAAAAAAGTCATAGTATAGTATGTCGTCCAAAATCATGAAAAAAAGTCATAGTATAGTATGTCGTCATAAATCATAAAAAAAGTCATAGTATAGTATGTCGTCATAAATCATGAAAAAAAGTCATAGTATAGTATGTCGTCCAAAATGATGAAAAAAAGTCATAGTATAGTATGTCGTCATAAATCATAAAAAAAAGTCATAGTATAGTATGTCGTCCAAAATGATGAAAAAAAGTCATAGTATAGTATGTCGTCCAAAATGATGAAAAAAAGTCATAGTATAGTATGTCGTCATTAATCATAAAAAAAAGTCATAGTATAGTATGTCGTCATAAATCATGAAAAAAAGTCATAGTATAGTATGCCGTCCAAAATAATGAAAAAAAGTCATAGTATAGTATGTCATCATAAATGATGAAAAAAAGTCATAGTATAGTATGTCATCCAAAATGATGAAAAAAAGTCATAGTATAGTATGCCGTCATAAATCATGAAAAAAAGTCATAGTATAGTATGTCGTCATAAATCATGAAAAAAAGTCATAGTATAGTATGTCGTCCAAAATGATGAAAAAAAGTCATAGTATGGTATGTCGTCATAAATCATAAAAAAAAGTCATAGTATAGTATGTCGTCATAAATCATAAAAAAAAGTCATAGTATAGTATGTCGTCCAAAATGATGAAAAAAAGTCATAGTATAGTATGTCGTCCAAAATGATGAAAAAAAGTCATAGTATAGTATGTCGTCATAAATCATAAAAAAAAGTCATAGTATAGTATGTCGTCATAAATCATGAAAAAAAGTCATAGTATAGTATGTTGTCATAAATCATGAAAAAAAGTCATAGTATAGTATGTCGTCCAAAATGATGAAAAAAAGTCATAGTATAGTATGTCGTCCAAAATTATGAAAAAAAGTCATAGTATAGTATGTCGTCATAAATCATGAAAAAAAGTCATAGTATAGTATGTCGTCATAAATCATAAAAAAAAGTCATAGTATAGTATGTCGTCATAAATCATGAAAAAAAGTCATAGTATAGTATGTCGTCCAAAATGATGAAAAAAAGTCATAGTATAGTATGTCGTCATAAATCATAAAAAAAAGTCATAGTATAGTATGTCGTCCAAAATGATGAAAAAAAGTCATAGTATAGTATGTCGTCCAAAATGATGAAAAAAAGTCATAGTATAGTATGTCGTCATAAATCATGAAAAAAAGTCATAGTATAGTATGTCGTCATAAATCATAAAAAAAAGTCATAGTATAGTATGTCGTCCAAAATCATGAAAAAAAGTCATAGTATAGTATGTCGTCCAAAATCATGAAAAAAAGTCATAGTATAGTATGTCGTCATAAATCATAAAAAAAGTCATAGTATAGTATGTCGTCCAAAATCATGAAAAAAAGTCATAGTATGGTATGTTGTCATAAATCATGAAAAAAAGTCATAGTATAGTATGTCGTCATAAATCATGAAAAAAAGTCATAGTATAGTATGTCGTCCAAAATGATGAAAAAAAGTCATAGTATAGTATGTCGTCATAAATCATGAAAAAAAGTCATAGTATAGTATGTCGTCCAAAATGATGAAAAAAAGTCATAGTATAGTATGTCGTCATAAATCATGAAAAAAAAGTCATAGTATAGTATGTCGTCATAAATCATGAAAAAAAGTCATAGTATAGTATGTCGTCATAAATCATGAAAAAAAGTCATAGTATAGTATGTCGTCCAAAATCATGAAAAAAAGTCATAGTATAGTATGTCGTCCAAAATTATGAAAAAAAGTCATAGTATAGTATGTCGTCATAAATCATGAAAAAAAGTCATAGTATAGTATGTCGTCATAAATCATAAAAAAAGTCATAGTATAGTATGTCGTCATAAATCATGAAAAAAAGTCATAGTATAGTATGTCGTCCAAAATGATGAAAAAAAGTCATAGTATAGTATGTCGTCATAAATCATAAAAAAAAGTCATAGTATAGTATGTCGTCCAAAATGATGAAAAAAAGTCATAGTATAGTATGTCGTCATAAATCATAAAAAAAGTCATATAGCATGTCGTCATAAATCATGAAAAAAAGTCATAGTATAGTATGTCGTCATAAATCATGAAAAAAAGTCATAGTATAGTATGTCGTCATAAATCATCAAAAAAAGTCATAGTATAGTATGTCGTCATAAATCATGAAAAAAAGTCATAGTATAGTATGTCGTCCAAAATGATGAAAAAAAGTCATAGTATGGTATGTTGTAATAAATCATGAAAAAAAGTCATAGTATAGTATGTCGTCATAAATCATGAAAAAAAGTCATAGTATAGTATGTCGTCATAAATCATGAAAAAAAGTCATAGTATAGTATGTCGTCCAAAATCATGAAAAAAAAGTCATAGTATGGTATGTTGTCATAAATCATGAAAAAAAGTCATAGTATAGTATGTCGTCATAAATCATGAAAAAAAGTCATAGTATAGTATGTCGTCATAAATCATGAAAAAAAGTCATAGTATAGTATGTCGTCATAAATCATAAAAAAAAGTCATAGTATAGTATGTCGTCATAAATCATAAAAAAAAGTCATAGTATAGCATGTCGTCATAAATCATGAAAAAAAGTCATAGTATAGTATGTCGTCATAAATCATAAAAAAAAGTCATAGTATAGTATGTCGTCATAAATCATGAAAAAAAGTCATAGTGTAGTATGTCGTCATAAATCATAAAAAAAAGTCATAGTATAGTATGTCGTCCAAAATGATGAAAAAAAGTCATAGTATAGTATGTCATCATAAATGATGAAAAAAAGTCATAGTATAGTATGTCGTCATAAATCATAAAAAAAAGTCATAGTGTAGTATGTCGTCATAAATCATAAAAAAAAGTCATAGTGTAGTATGTCGTCATAAATCATGAAAAAAAGTCATAGTGTAGTATGTCGTCATAAATCATAAAAAAAAGTCATAGTGTAGTATGTCGTCATAAATCATGAAAAAAAGTCATAGTGTAGTATGTCGTCATAAATCATGAAAAAAAGTCATAGTATAGTATGTCGTCATAAATCATGAAAAAAAGTCATAGTATAGTATGTCGTCATGAATCATAAAAAAAAGTCATAGTATAGTATGTCGTCATAAATCATGAAAAAAAGTCATAGTATAGTATGTCGTCCAAAATCATGAAAAAAAGTCATAGTATAGTATGTCGTCATAAATCATGAAAAAAAGTCATAGTATAGTATGTCGTCCAAAATCATGAAAAAAAGTCATAGTATAGTATGTCATCATAAATCATGAAAAAAAGTCATAGTATAGTATGTCGTCATAAATCATGAAAAAAAGTCATAGTATAGTATGTCGTCATAAATCATGAAAAAAAGTCATAGTATAGTATGTCGTCCAAAATCATGAAAAAAAGTCATAGTATAGTATGTCGTCATAAATCATGAAAAAAAGTCATAGTATAGTATGTCGTCATAAATCATGAAAAAAAGTCATAGTATAGTATGTCGTCATAAATCATAAAAAAAAGTCATAGTATAGTATGTCGTCCAAAATGATGAAAAAAAGTCATAGTATAGTATGTCGTCATAAATCATAAAAAAAAGTCATAGTATAGTATGTCGTCCAAAATGATGAAAAAAAGTCATAGTATAGTATGTCGTCATAAAACATAAAAAAAAGTCATAGTATAGTATGTCATCCAAAATGATGAAAAAAAAGTCATAGTATAGTATGTCATCAAAAATCATGAAAAAAAGTCATAGTATAGTATGTCGTCCAAAATGATGAAAAAAAGTCATAGTATAGTATGTCGTCCAAAATGATGAAAAAAAGTCATAGTATAGTATGTCGTCCAAAATGATGAAAAAAAGTCATAGTATAGTATGTCGTCATAAATCATGAAAAAAAGTCATAGTATAGTATGTCGTCATAAATCATGAAAAAAAGTCATAGTATAGTATGTCGTCCAAAATGATGAAAAAAAGTCATAGTATAGTATGTCGTCATAAATCATAAAAAAAAGTCATAGTATAGTATGTCGTCATAAATCATGAAAAAAAGTCATAGTATAGTATGTCGTCATAAATCATGAAAAAAAGTCATAGTATAGTATGTCGTCCAAAATGATGAAAAAAAGTCATAGTATAGTATGTCGTCCAAAATGATGAAAAAAAGTCATAGTATAGTATGTCGTCATAAATCATGAAAAAAAGTCATAGTATAGTATGTCGTCATAAATCATAAAAAAAAGTCATAGTATAGTATGTCGTCATAAATCATTAAAAAAAGTCATAGTATAGTATGTCGTCCAAAATGATGAAAAAAAGTCATAGTATAGTATGTCGTCATAAATCATGAAAAAAAGTCATAGTATAGTATGTCGTCATAAATCATGAAAAAAAGTCATAGTATAGTATGTCGTCATAAATCATAAAAAAAGTCATAGTATAGTATGTAGTCCAAAATGATGAAAAAAAGTCATAGTATAGTATGTCGTCCAAAATGATGAAAAAAAGTCATAGTATAGTATGTCGTCCAAAATGATGAAAAAAAGTCATAGCATAGTATGTCGTCATAAATCATGAAAAAAAGTCATAGTATAGTATGTCGTCCAAAATGATGAAAAAAAGTCATAGTATGGTATGTTGTAATAAATCATGAAAAAAAGTCATAGTATAGTATGTCGTCATAAATCATAAAAAAAAGTCATAGTATAGTATGTCGTCCAAAATGATGAAAAAAAGTCATAGTATAGTATGTCGTCCAAAATGATGAAAAAAAGTCATAGTATAGTATGTCGTCATAAATCATGAAAAAAAGTCATAGTATAGTATGTCATCCAAAATGATGAAAAAAAGTCATAGTATAGTATGTCGTCATAAATCATAAAAAAAGTCATAGTATACTATGTCGTCCAAAATAATGAAAAAAAGTAATAGTATAGTATGTCGTCATAAATCATAAAAAAAGTCATAGTATACTATGTCGTCCAAAATAATGAAAAAAAGTAATAGTATAGTATGTCGTCATAAATCATAAAAAAAGTCATAGTAATATGTCGTCCAAAATCATGAAAAAAAGTCATAGTATAGTATGTTGTCATAAATCATGAAAAAAAGTCATAGTATAGTATGTCGTCATAAATCATGAAAAAAAGTCATAGTATAGTATGTTGTCATAAATCATGAAAAAAAGTCATAGTATAGTATGTCGTCATAAATCATAAAAAAAAGTCATAGTATAGTATGTCGTCCAAAATGATGAAAAAAAGTCATAGTATAGTATGTCGTCATAAATCATGAAAAAAAGTCATAGTATAGTATGTCGTCATAAATCATAAAAAAAAGTCATAGTATAGTATGTCGTCATAAATCATGAAAAAAAGTCATAGTATAGTATGTCGTCATAAATCATAAAAAAAAGTCATAGTATAGTATGTCGTCCAAAATCATGAAAAAAAGTCATAGTATAGTATGTCGTCCAAAATGATGAAAAAAAGTCATAGTATAGTATGTCGTCATAAATGATGAAAAAAAGTCATAGTATAGTATGTCGTCATAAATCATAAAAAAAAGTCATAGTATAGTATGTCGTCATAAATCATGAAAAAAAGTCATAGTATAGTATGTCGTCATAAATCATAAAAAAAAGTCATAGTATGGTATGTCGTCCAAAATGATGAAAAAAAGTCATAGTATGGTATGTCGTCATAAATCATGAAAAAAAGTCATAGTATAGTATGTCGTCATAAATCATAAAAAAAAGTCATAGTATAGTATGTCGTCATAAATCATGAAAAAAAGTCATAGTATAGTATGTCGTCATAAATCATAAAAAAAAGTCATAGTATAGTATGTCGTCCAAAATCATGAAAAAAAGTCATAGTATAGTATGTCGTCCAAAATGATGAAAAAAAGTCATAGTATAGTATGTTGTCATAAATGATGAAAAAAAGTCATAGTATAGTATGTCGTCATAAATCATGAAAAAAAGTCATAGTATAGTATGTCGTCATAAATCATGAAAAAAAGTCATAGTATAGTATGTCGTCATAAATCATAAAAAAAAGTCATAGTATAGTATGTCGTCCAAAATCATGAAAAAAAGTCATAGTATACTATGTCGTCATAAATCATGAAAAAAAGTCATAGTATAGTATGTCGTCATAAATCATAAAAAAAAGTCATAGTGTAGTATGTCGTCATAAATCATAAAAAAAAGTCATAGTGTAGTATGTCGTCATAAATCATGAAAAAAAGTCATAGTATAGTATGTCGTCATAAATCATGAAAAAAAGTCATAGTATAGTATGTCGTCATAAATCATGAAAAAAAGTCATAGTATAGTATGTCGTCATAAATCATGAAAAAAAGTCATAGTATAGTATGTCGTCATGAATCATAAAAAAAAGTCATAGTATAGTATGTCGTCATAAATCATGAAAAAAAGTCATAGTATAGTATGTCGTCCAAAATCATGAAAAAAAGTCATAGTATAGTATGTCGTCATAAATCATGAAAAAAAGTCATAGTATAGTATGTCGTCCAAAATCATGAAAAAAAGTCATAGTATAGTATGTCGTCATAAATCATGAAAAAAAGTCATAGTATAGTATGTCGTCATAAATCATGAAAAAAAGTCATAGTATAGTATGTCGTCATAAATCATGAAAAAAAGTCATAGTATAGTATGTCGTCCAAAATGATGAAAAAAAGTCATAGTATAGTATGTCGTCATAAATCATGAAAAAAAGTCATAGTATAGTATGTCATCCAAAATGATGAAAAAAAGTCATAGTATAGTATGTCGTCATAAATCATAAAAAAAGTCATAGTATACTATGTCGTCCAAAATAATGAAAAAAAGTAATAGTATAGTATGTCGTCATAAATCATAAAAAAAGTCATAGTAATATGTCGTCCAAAATCATGAAAAAAAGTCATAGTATAGTATGTTGTCATAAATCATGAAAAAAAGTCATAGTATAGTATGTCGTCATAAATCATGAAAAAAAGTCATAGTATAGTATGTCATCCAAAATGATGAAAAAAAGTCATAGTATAGTATGTCGTCATAAATCATAAAAAAAGTCATAGTATACTATGTCGTCCAAAATAATGAAAAAAAGTAATAGTATAGTATGTCGTCATAAATCATAAAAAAAGTCATAGTAATATGTCGTCCAAAATCATGAAAAAAAGTCATAGTATAGTATGTTGTCATAAATCATGAAAAAAAGTCATAGTATAGTATGTCGTCATAAATCATGAAAAAAAGTCATAGTATAGTATGTTGTCATAAATCATGAAAAAAAGTCATAGTATAGTATGTCGTCATAAATCATAAAAAAAAGTCATAGTATAGTATGTCGTCCAAAATGATGAAAAAAAGTCATAGTATAGTATGTCGTCATAAATCATGAAAAAAAGTCATAGTATAGTATGTCGTCATAAATCATAAAAAAAAGTCATAGTATAGTATGTCGTCATAAATCATGAAAAAAAGTCATAGTATAGTATGTCGTCATAAATCATAAAAAAAAGTCATAGTATAGTATGTCGTCCAAAATGATGAAAAAAAGTCATAGTATAGTATGTTGTCATAAATGATGAAAAAAAGTCATAGTATAGTATGTCGTCATAAATCATGAAAAAAAGTCATAGTATAGTATGTCGTCATAAATCATAAAAAAAAGTCATAGTATAGTATGTCGTCCAAAATGATGAAAAAAAGTCATAGTATAGTATGTCGTCATAAATGATGAAAAAAAGTCATAGTATAGTATGTCGTCCAAAATTATGAAAAAAAGTCATAGTATAGTATGTCGTCATAAATCATGAAAAAAAGTCATAGTATAGTATGTCATCATAAATCATAAAAAAAAGTCATAGTATAGTATGTCGTCCAAAATCATGAAAAAAAGTCATAGTATAGTATGTCGTCCAAAATGATGAAAAAAAGTCATAGTATAGTATGTTGTCATAAATGATGAAAAAAAGTCATAGTATAGTATGTCGTCATAAATCATGAAAAAAAGTCATAGTATAGTATGTCGTCATAAATCATGAAAAAAAGTCATAGTATAGTATGTCGTCATAAATCATAAAAAAAAGTCATAGTATAGTATGTCGTCCAAAATCATGAAAAAAAGTCATAGTATAGTATGTCGTCATGAATCATAAAAAAAAGTCATAGTATAGTATGTCGTCATAAATCATGAAAAAAAGTCATAGTGTAGTATGTCGTCATAAATCATGAAAAAAAGTCATAGTATAGTATGTCGTCATAAATCATGAAAAAAAGTCATAGTATAGTATGTCGTCATAAATCATGAAAAAAAGTCATAGTATAGTATGTCGTCATGAATCATAAAAAAAAGTCATAGTATAGTATGTCGTCATAAATCATGAAAAAAAGTCATAGTATAGTATGTCGTCCAAAATCATGAAAAAAAGTCATAGTATAGTATGTCGTCCAAAATCATGAAAAAAAGTCATAGTATACTATGTCGTCATAAATCATGAAAAAAAGTCATAGTGTAGTATGTCGTCATAAATCATGAAAAAAAGTCATAGTATAGTATGTCGTCATAAATCATGAAAAAAAGTCATAGTATAGTATGTCGTCATAAATCATGAAAAAAAGTCATAGTATAGTATGTCGTCATGAATCATAAAAAAAAGTCATAGTATAGTATGTCGTCATAAATCATGAAAAAAAGTCATAGTATAGTATGTCGTCCAAAATCATGAAAAAAAGTCATAGTATAGTATGTCGTCCAAAATCATGAAAAAAAGTCATAGTATAGTATGTCGTCATAAATCATGAAAAAAAGTCATAGTATAGTATGTCGTCCAAAATCATGAAAAAAAGTCATAGTATAGTATGTCGTCATAAATCATGAAAAAAAGTCATAGTATAGTATGTCGTCATAAATCATGAAAAAAAGTCATAGTATAGTATGTCGTCCAAAATGATGAAAAAAAGTCATAGTATAGTATGTCGTCATAAATCATGAAAAAAAGTCATAGTATAGTATGTCATCCAAAATGATGAAAAAAAGTCATAGTATAGTATGTCGTCATAAATCATAAAAAAAGTCATAGTATACTATGTCGTCCAAAATAATGAAAAAAAGTAATAGAATAGTATGTCGTCATAAATCATAAAAAAAGTCATAGTATAGTATGTTGTCCAAAATCATGAAAAAAAGTCATAGTATAGTATGTTGTCATAAATCATGAAAAAAAGTCATAGTATAGTATGTCGTCATAAATCATGAAAAAAAGTCATAGTATAGTATGTCGTCATAAATCATGAAAAAAAGTCATAGTATAGTATGTTGTCATAAATCATGAAAAAAAGTCATAGTATAGTATGTCGTCCAAAATGATGAAAAAAAGTCATAGTATAGTATGTCGTCATAAATCATGAAAAAAAGTCATAGTATAGTATGTCGTCATAAATCATAAAAAAAAGTCATAGTATAGTATGTCGTCATAAATCATGAAAAAAAGTCATAGTATAGTATGTCGTCATAAATCATAAAAAAAAGTCATAGTATAGTATGTCGTCCAAAATCATGAAAAAAAGTCATAGTATAGTATGTCGTCCAAAATGATGAAAAAAAGTCATAGTATAGTATGTTGTCATAAATGATGAAAAAAAGTCATAGTATAGTATGTCGTCATAAATCATGAAAAAAAGTCATAGTATAGTATGTCGTCATAAATCATAAAAAAAAGTCATAGTATAGTATGTCGTCCAAAATGATGAAAAAAAGTCATATTATAGTATGTCGTCATAAATCATAAAAAAAAGTCATAGTATGGTATGTCGTCCAAAATGATGAAAAAAAGTCATAGTATAGTATGTCGTCATAAATCATGAAAAAAAGTCATAGTATAGTATGTCGTCATAAATCATAAAAAAAAGTCATAGTATAGTATGTCGTCATAAATCATGAAAAAAAGTCATAGTATAGTATGTCGTCATAAATCATAAAAAAAAGTCATAGTATAGTATGTCGTCCAAAATCATGAAAAAAAGTCATAGTATAGTATGTCGTCCAAAATGATGAAAAAAAGTCATAGTATAGTATGTTGTCATAAATGATGAAAAAAAGTCATAGTATAGTATGTCGTCATAAATCATGAAAAAAAGTCATAGTATAGTATGTCGTCATAAATCATAAAAAAAAGTCATAGTATAGTATGTCGTCCAAAATGATGAAAAAAAGTCATAGTATAGTATGTCATCCAAAATGATGAAAAAAAGTCATAGTATAGTATGTCGTCATAAATGATGAAAAAAAGTCATAGTATAGTATGTCGTCATAAAACATAAAAAAAAGTCATAGTATAGTATGTCGTCATAAATCATGAAAAAAAGTCATAGTATAGTATGTCGTCATAAATCATAAAAAAAAGTCATAGTATAGTATGTCGTCCAAAATCATGAAAAAAAGTCATAGTATAGCTATGTCGTCATAAATCATGAAAAAAAGTCATAGTATAGTATGTCGTCATAAATCATAAAAAAAAGTCATAGTGTAGTATGTCGTCATAAATCATGAAAAAAAGTCATAGTATAGTATGTCGTCATAAATCATGAAAAAAAGTCATAGTATAGTATGTCGTCATAAATCATGAAAAAAAGTCATAGTATAGTATGTCATCCAAAATGATGAAAAAAAGTCATAGTATAGTATGTCGTCATAAATCATAAAAAAAGTCATAGTATACTATGTCGTCCAAAATAATGAAAAAAAGTAATAGTATAGTATGTCGTCATAAATCATAAAAAAAGTCATAGTATAGTATGTTGTCCAAAATCATGAAAAAAAGTCATAGTATAGTATGTTGTCATAAATCATGAAAAAAAGTCATAGTATAGTATGTCGTCATAAATCATGAAAAAAAGTCATAGTATAGTATGTCGTCATAAATCATGAAAAAAAGTCATAGTATAGTATGTTGTCATAAATCATGAAAAAAAGTCATAGTATAGTATGTCGTCCAAAATGATGAAAAAAAGTCATAGTATAGTATGTCGTCATAAATCATGAAAAAAAGTCATAGTATAGTATGTCGTCATAAATCATAAAAAAAAGTCATAGTATAGTATGTCGTCATAAATCATGAAAAAAAGTCATAGTATAGTATGTCGTCATAAATCATAAAAAAAAGTCATAGTATAGTATGTCGTCCAAAATCATGAAAAAAAGTCATAGTATAGTATGTCGTCCAAAATGATGAAAAAAAGTCATAGTATAGTATGTTGTCATAAATGATGAAAAAAAGTCATAGTATAGTATGTCGTCATAAATCATGAAAAAAAGTCATAGTATAGTATGTCGTCATAAATCATAAAAAAAAGTCATAGTATAGTATGTCGTCCAAAATGATGAAAAAAAGTCATATTATAGTATGTCGTCATAAATCATAAAAAAAAGTCATAGTATGGTATGTCGTCCAAAATGATGAAAAAAAGTCATAGTATAGTATGTCGTCATAAATCATGAAAAAAAGTCATAGTATAGTATGTCGTCATAAATCATAAAAAAAAGTCATAGTATAGTATGTCGTCATAAATCATGAAAAAAAGTCATAGTATAGTATGTCGTCATAAATCATAAAAAAAAGTCATAGTATAGTATGTCGTCCAAAATCATGAAAAAAAGTCATAGTATAGTATGTCGTCCAAAATGATGAAAAAAAGTCATAGTATAGTATGTCGTCATAAATGATGAAAAAAAGTCATAGTATAGTATGTCGTCATAAATCATGAAAAAAAGTCATAGTATAGTATGTCGTCATAAATCATAAAAAAAAGTCATAGTATAGTATGTCGTCCAAAATGATGAAAAAAAGTCATAGTATAGTATGTCATCCAAAATGATGAAAAAAAGTCATAGTATAGTATGTCGTCATAAATGATGAAAAAAAGTCATAGTATAGTATGTCGTCATAAAACATAAAAAAAAGTCATAGTATAGTATGTCGTCATAAATCATGAAAAAAAGTCATAGTATAGTATGTCGTCATAAATCATAAAAAAAAGTCATAGTATAGTATGTCGTCCAAAATCATGAAAAAAAGTCATAGTATACTATGTCGTCATAAATCATGAAAAAAAGTCATAGTATAGTATGTCGTCATAAATCATAAAAAAAAGTCATAGTGTAGTATGTCGTCATAAATCATGAAAAAAAGTCATAGTATAGTATGTCGTCATAAATCATGAAAAAAAGTCATAGTATAGTATGTCGTCATAAATCATGAAAAAAAGTCATAGTATAGTATGTCGTCATGAATCATAAAAAAAAGTCATAGTATAGTATGTCGTCATAAATCATGAAAAAAAGTCATAGTATAGTATGTCGTCCAAAATCATGAAAAAAAGTCATAGTATAGTATGTCGTCATAAATCATGAAAAAAAGTCATAGTATAGTATGTCGTCATAAATCATGAAAAAAAGTCATAGTATAGTATGTCGTCATAAATCATGAAAAAAAGTCATAGTATAGTATGTCGTCCAAAATCATGAAAAAAAGTCATAGTATAGTATGTCGTCATAAATCATGAAAAAAAGTCATAGTATAGTATGTCGTCATAAATCATGAAAAAAAGTCATAGTATAGTATGTCGTCATAAATCATGAAAAAAAGTCATAGTATAGTATGTCGTCATAAATCATAAAAAAAGTCATAGTATAGTATGTCGTCCAAAATGATGAAAAAAAGTCATAGTATGGTATGTTGTAATAAATCATGAAAAAAAGTCATAGTATAGTATGTCGTCATAAATCATAAAAAAAAGTCATAGTATAGTATGTCGTCCAAAATCATGAAAAAAAGTCATAGTATAGTATGTCATCCAAAATGATGAAAAAAAGTCATAGTATAGTATGTCGTCATAAATCATAAAAAAAGTCATAGTATAGTATGTCGTCCAAAATCATGAAAAAAAGTCATAGTATAGTATGTCATCCAAAATGATGAAAAAAAGTCATAGTATAGTATGTCGTCATAAATCATAAAAAAAGTCATAGTATACTATGTCGTCCAAAATAATGAAAAAAAGTAATAGTATAGTATGTAGTCAAAAATTATGAAAAAGTCATAGTATAGTATGTCGTCCAAAATCATGAAAAAAAGTCATAGTATGGTATGTTGTAATAAATCATGACAAAAAGTCATAGTATAGTATGTCATCAGAAATTATGAAAAAAACAGTCACAGTACAGTATGTTGTCAGAAATGATGAAAAAAAAGTCATAGTATAGTATGTCATCAAAAATGGTGAAAAAAAGTCATAGTATAGTATGTCATGAGAAATAATGAAAAAAAGTCATAGTATGGTATGTTGTCATAAATCATGACAAAAAGTCATAGTATAGTATGTCGTCATAAATCATAAAAAAAAGTCATAGTATAGTATGTTGTCATAAATCATGACAAAAAGTCATAGTATAGTATGTCATCCAAAATGATGAAAAAAAGTCATAGTATGGTATGTTGTCATAAATCATGAGAAAAAGTCATAGTATACTATGTCATCCAAAATGATGAAAAAAAGTCATAGTATAGTATGTCGTCATAAATCATGAGAAAAAGTCATAGTATAGTATGTCGTCCAAAATAATGAAAAAAAGTAATAGTATAGCATGTAGTCAAAAATTATGAAAAAGTCATAGTATAGTATGTCATCAGAAATTATGAAAAAAACAGTCACAGTACAGTATGTTGTCAGAAATGATGAAAAAAAAGTCATAGTATAGTATGTCATCAAAAATGGTGAAAAAAAGTCATAGTATAGTATGTCATGAGAAATCATGAAAAAAAGTCATAGTATGGTATGTTGTCATAAATCATGACAAAAAGTCATAGTATAGTATGTCATCCAAAATGATTGTGACGCCCCTCCCACTGTCTTGCAGAATGTTCCAGCCAGCCTCATCAGGCAGGTGGCTGACATGGGAGGGTTGTTTCCTTGATTAGGCTCACCTGGGCTTCCAGGCTATAAAAGCTGCCTCCTCTGTTCACTTGGTCTCTCCCTTCCTGCAGCTGACATCTACAGGGCATCATTGCTTTGGGTTTGCACCTTCAACACCTCCACAACTCACCTGACACACACACACCCATGCATGGCTTTCATGACTGACTTTGCTGACCTACACACTCCATCTGTAATTTTAGTTTAATAAATTATGCTTGTTTTAAGTAACGCTCTTGTGTGGACTCCCTGCTTGTTACATTCACTGAGCCAGTTTGTAACAATGATGAAAAAAAGTCATAGGAAAGTATGTGGTCAGAAATTATGAAAAAAAGTCATAGCATAGTATGTCATCCAAAATGATGAAAACAAAGTCATAGTATGGTATGTTGTCGTAAATCATGACAAAAAGTCATAGTATAGTATGTCGTCCAAAATCATGAAAAAAGTCATAGTATACTATGTCGTCATAAATCATAAAAAAAAGTCATAGTATAGTATGTCATCAGAAATTTAAAAAAAAAAACAGTCACAGTACAGTATGTTGTCAGAAATGATGAAAAAAAAGTCATAGTATAGTATGTCATCCAAAATCATGAAAAAAAGTCATAGTATAGCATGTCGTCCAAAATCATGAAAAAATTCATAGTATAGTATGTTGTCAGAAATGATGAAAAAAAGTCAATAGTATAGTATGTCGCCAGAAATTATGAAAAAAAACATTCATAGTATTGTATGTCGTCAGAAATTATAAAAAAAAAGTCACATTATAGTATGTCGTCAGATATGATGAAAAAGACATGGTGTAGTATGTCATCCAAAATGATGAAAAAAAAAATCATAGTACGGTATGTTGTCATAAATCATGACAAAAAGTCATAGTATAGTATGTCGTCCAAAATCATGAAAAAAAGTCATAGTATGGTATGTTGTCATAAATCATGACAAAAAGTCATAGTATAGTATGTTGTCCAAAATCATGAAAAAAAGTCATAGTATAGTATGTTGTCCAAAATCGTGAAAAAAAGTCATAGTATAGTATGTTGTCCAAAATCGTGAAAAAAAGTCATAGTATAGTATGTTGTCCAAAATCGTGAAAAAAAGTCATAGTATAGTATGTCATCCAAAATCATGACAAAAAGTCATAGTATAGTATGTTGTCCAAAATCATGAAAAAAAGTCATAGTATAGTATGTCATCCAAAATCATGAAAAAAAGTCATAGTATAGTATGTTGTCCAAAATCGTGAAAAAAAAGTCATAGTATAGTATGTTGTCCAAAATCATGAAAAAAAGTCATGGTATAGTATGTCGTCCAAAATCATGAAAAAAAGTCATAGTATACTATGTTGTCCAAAATCGTGAAAAAAAAGTCATAGTATAGTATGTTGTCCAAAATCATGAAAAAAAGTCATAGTATACTATGTTGTCCAAAATCATGAAAAAAAGTCATAGTATACTATGTTGTCCAAAATAATGAAAAAAAGTCATAGTATAGTATGTCGTCATAAATCATGAAAAAAAGTTATAGTATAGTATGTTGTCCAAAATAATGAAAAAAAGTCATAGTATAGTATGTCGTCCAAAATCGTGAAAAAAAAGTCAGTATAGTATGTTGTCCAAAATAATGAAAAAAAGTCATAGTATAGTATGTCGTCATAAATCATGAAAAAAAGTTATAGTATAGTATGTCATCCAAAATCATGACAAAGTCATAGTATAGTATGTTGTCCAAAATAATGAAAAAAAGTCATAGTATACTATGTCACCCAAAATGATGAAAAAAAGTCATAGTATAGTATGTCGTCATAAATCATGAGAAAAAGTCATAGCATAGTATGTCATCCAAAATGATGAAAAAAAGTCATAGTATATTATGTCGTCAAAAATTATGAAAAAGTCATAGTATAGTATGTCGTCAGAAATTATAAAAAAAACAGTCACAGTACAGTATGTTGTCAGAAATGATGAAAAAAAAGTCATGGTATAGTATGTCATGAAAAAGTCATAAAAATGTCATAGTATAGTATGTAAAAAAAAAAGTCATAAAAATGTCATAGTATAGTATGTCATAAAAAAGTCAGAAATGTCATAGTATAGTATGTCAAAAAAAGTCATAAAAATGTCATAGTATAGTATGTCAAAAAAAGTCATAGAAATGTCATAGTATAGTATGTCAAAAAAAGTCATAAAAATGTCATAGTATAGTATGTCACATAAAAGTCATAAAAATGTCATAGTATAGTATGTCATAAAAAAGTCATAGTATAGCATGTCATAAAAATGTAATAAAAAAGTCATAGTATAGTATGTCACATAAAAGTCATAAAAATGTCATTAAAAAGTCATAGTATACTATGTCATAAAAAAAGTCATAGTATAACATGTCATAAAAAAGTCATAGTATAGTATGTCATAAAAAAGTCTAAAAAATTTCATAGTATAGTATGTCATATAAAAGTCATAAAAATGTTATGAAAAATGTCATAGTATAGTTTGTCATCAAAAAAGTTTTTAAAAAAAGTCATAGTATAGTATGTAAAAAGAAAAGTCGTAAAAAATGTCAGTATAGTATGTCATGAAAAAGTCATAAAAATGTCATAGTATAGTATGTCACATAAAAGTCATAAAAATGTCATAAAAAAGTCATAGTATACTATGTCATAGTATAGTATGTCATAAAAATGTCATAAAAATGTCATAGTATAGCATGTCATAAAAATGTCATAAAAAAGTCATAGTATAGTATGTCACATAAAAGTCATAAAAATGTCATTAAAAAGTCATAGTATACTATGTCATAAAAAAAGTCATAGTATAACATGTCATAAAAAAGTCTAAAAAATTTCATAGTATAGTATGTCATATAAAAGTCATAAAAATGTTATGAAAAATGTCATAGTATAGTTTGTCATCAAAAAAGTTTTTAAAAAAAAGTCATAGTATAGTATGTAAAAAGAAAAGTCGTAAAAAATGTCAGTATAGTATGTCATGAAAAAGGCATAAAAATGTCATAGTATAGTATATCATAAAAAGGAATAGTATAGTATGTCATATAAAAGTCATAAAAACGTTATGAAAAATGTCATAGAAAAAAGTTAAAAAAAAAAAAGTCATAAAAAAAAGTCATAAAAATGTCATAGTATAGTATGTCATAAGAAAGTCATAGAAATGTCATGGTAACGTATGTCCTAAAAAAAAAAAAACTTTAAATTAAAATTTAAAAATGTTTTAAAAAGTAATTGTATAGTCTGCTATATAACATGTTATAAAAAAAAATCCATAGTATGGTATGCCACAAAAAGTTTAGTCATAAAAAAGTGATTGTGTAGTGTGTCATAAAAATATAATAAGTGTTACAGTATAGTTACATAAAAAACGTCATAAAAATGTCAATATAGTATGTCATAAAAAAATCATTTAAAAAGTCATATAGTGGTATAGTATAAAACAAGCCACAAAATGTAATACTGTTCCTCAGAAAATGGTGTCTCAGACTTAAATTCTTTTTGAAGAAAAACAGCTTTTCAGTAAAATCTATTAATCAACCTTTAATACTTAAAAACCCATGGACTCCCTCATATATATGATCCTCTTTACAAAGCTTAAAACCTCTTCTCAGAACATTACAGGATTCAAAAGCTGATTATCAATTATTCAGTGCTGTGCGAGAACCTCAGCAACTTCAGCACACTCAATACAGGCTTTGTGTGCATGCTGGATTATATGGTGTGGTGTTTAAGTGTTTGCATAAGTGCACTGTGTGTTTGCATACACTCAGAGCAGAACCAGGATGTGAGTGCTAGCTGACTGTGTTTGTCAGACCTTCATAAACGTGTTGTAGGAGGGCTCATCTGGCTGCGGGGGGTTGACCACCAGGTCCATGAGGGCCTGTCCGGGTACAGGGGGGCACAGACGCACCGACACCAGTTTGGTGAGCTGGGCCTTCACCTCAGGGTCCATGTTGATCACCTCCATGTAGCCTCCACGGAATCCACACCTGACAAAGACAAATACAGAAAGGGAGCAAGTCAAACACAAAGTGTATTCTCAGCACAGGTGATGTATACGTCAGCAAGGCGACAACTCCTTCGGTCATTTAAGTAAATGTATACACGCAAACCTGATGTAAATATGTACACAAGTCCAGTCTGTGTGTGTTTAGCGACTCACTCTCCCATGTAGCATTTGGACGTGGAGTGGAAGGAGGCCAACTCCACTGTACCGGAGTACTCTGGTCCCATTTCAAACAACACCTTCTTAAAGGAGTGAAACTTACAGCCCTCTGCGTACACATTATCCTGGTAGACCTGAAGTGGGGAAACAGCTCATTAAGAACCCACCATCCATAAAATTACTGAAACATGCAGTCTATCTTAGAGAGCCGACTGAAAGAGGATCAGTGACGTGCAGCAAAGAGCAAATGTGTTCATAGCAAAGTACTAACTTCTGTACATGTCATGAATTACGTGAGATCTGAAATGTATTAAGTCATCAACAAGGATGACAGACTCATACAGTTATGTCTGTGTGGCATGATATTGAGAGGTGTTTCTAATGTTTTGTTAATTACTGTTTCGTGTAAATGCTTCAGGGGTGCAGATGATTAGCAGAAAATTAATTGTGCTGCTCTGTGTGTCGTTCATAATTCTGGCTGCATTGCAAACAGTGATGTGAAAGAGGGCTGTCAGCTTCTGGAAAACAACACCTGGTTTGACATCACTAGTATCGCTCTTTGAGAGAGATGAAACTGAGAGTGAAAAACATCTGAATTGAGGGTATGACATTGGTGCATTACTTCATCAGCCATGAGGAAGAGATGCTCCTCTTTAGCGAATCGGATGACATCTTCAATGCACTGTCTGCTCTGGACCTGACCTATCACACAGGACAACCAGAGTTTGATTACGTAAGTCGGGCGTGCACGTACACACATAGAAAATTACACAATTCTGGTAACTGATTCACTTGACACACAGAAACTACGCTCTCCAGACATACCAGTGGGGTTCCCGGGGTTGATGATGCAGAGGACGCGGGGATTGCAGTGCTGCCTGGCTGCAGTAACGGCTCTCCTGAGCTCTGCCACGTCCAGACTCCAACACCTCTCCTCGTCCAGGTAGTAACTGACCTGCACAGCACCCTAAGTCTGACAGGGTGGCTGAGTACAGAGGGTACTGGGGGATGGAGATCATCACCCCTGTGCGGTCACGACCCTCGCCACACACCAGCAACTTCAGCATGGTCTGGGAATAGGAGGAGTAGGGAGGAAACAGGAGGAGATAGGAAAGGAAGGGGAGGAAGGAAAGTTGAGGTTAGGCTAATAAAGCACTGGTTCTCAACCTGTTTTGAGCAGTCCTGAAGCCACAGCCCCCCCCCATCCCAAAAAACTCCAAATAATTTGACAGAAACTGATATTGCATTATGTAAGGGAAAACCTAGACTGCTATGCATCTACCTGCTGTCACAATGAGCTGATTATGAGGAAAAGGGGCCCTGCACCTCTCTCAGAGTTTGTTGTGCTTTTGCTTCTTTTTTGTATCGGTTTGTAGTCCTCATGCATTTATTTTTGAGGTTCTGTCTTCTTTATAGTCATCTTTTGTCTTTTTTGGTCTTCTTGTGTCTTCTTTTGATCATTTTGTGTCTTTTCTGGTCATTTTGTGTCTTTTTTGGTCATATAAAGTCTCTGTGTGGTCAGTTTGTCTTTTTTTTTTGGCCAAATTGTATCCCTTTGTGGTCATTTTGTGTCTTTTTTGTGATCATTTTGTGTCTCTTTGTGGTCAATTTGTATGTTTTTTGGTCATTTTGTGGTCAGTTTGTCTTTTTTTGGTCAAATTGTGTCCCTTTGTGGTCATTTTGTGTCTTTTTCATGGTTATTTTGTGTCTTTTTTTGGTCATTTTGTGTCTCTTTGTGATCATTTAGTGTCTTTTCTGGTCATTTTGTGTCTTTTTTGGTAATTTCATATCTCTTTGTGGTCAGTTTGTGTCTTTTTTGGTCATATAAAGTCTCTGTGTGGTCAGTTTGTGTTTTTTTTTGGTCAAATTGTGTCCCTTTGTGGTCATTTTGTGTCTTTTTTGTGGTTATTTTGTGTCTTTTTTTGGTCCTTTTGTGTCTCTTTGTGGTCAGTTTGTGTCTTTTTTGGTCAAATTGTGTCTCTTTGTGGTCATCTTGTGTCTTTTTTGGTCATTTTGTGCCTCTTTGTGTTTGTTTTGTCTGTTTTTGTAGTTATCTTTGTGTCTCTTTGCAGTCATTTTGAGTCTCTTCCTGGTGAGTATATTAATTTGATTAACATTTTGCAGGTAAAGACCAGTGGGGCCCCTGGCGATTTGGGCCCCTGGGCCTGTGCCTAGTAGACCTGTTCAGTAATCCATCCATGGCTGTCACCAGCCATCGCATCCACCCTGCGGCATATCGTGTTGTCGGACGGCGGCACACAACAGCATGTTGTTGTTACTGCTGTCCTAATCTGTGTGACATTAGGCAGGTATTCAGTAACTTATTCAAAATTTTACCAATTATTTTAAGAGTTTATGCAACGTCACACAAAAACAATAAATATAAAATCCTACTTTCCATATTTTATTATTTTTGAGAATTCAACTATGCCTTTATTTTTATGTTAATGAACTGAATGCCTTTTTAGGATACACAGGATGCAAGTCATAAAATAGGACCGTTAATATGATGTACTTGATCATTTCACAGCCCACTTGCAATTACACCACAGAGCTCTAGGGGTCCTCAGACCCCCAGCTGAGAAACAATGTGACAGAAAACATTAATGGGAAGAACATTCAGTACATGAACTGGCACTATGCTCCTTTCAGGGTCAGAAAAGTATCTACAGTATTTAATAAAAGAAAAAGATGCATAACCAATCAGCTCTGGTGATTTGGCACCCAGACGGTTCCATAATAAAGACTGACAACGCTGTCTGAGATTGTGCTAGACAGAGGTACTTTACAACAGCAGAATAAACAAACACACCCACACTGAAGGCCAAAAACAGTTTAACCCTGCAGGCAGCAGTTATCTCATATTGCAGTAGCTGAGTGTATCTTGAGGTCATTCAGTGGCCTGATTAAATGCATAAATCTGGAGAAAGCTGCAGTGACAGTGACAAAGGTACATGGGTGGAGTGAAGTCTCAGATGTGCAAAGTACAGCTGAGTGTATATTTAACAGAAGCTGAATAAAGAACAGATTCGTGTGTCATGTGTACCAAAAGTATGTCACCTGTGCTGGCAATATATCAACTCGTGGACCTGGCCTTCAGAGACAATAAAAAGTGAAACCCATACCACGATGGCATCACTGGCTCCGGTGGAGAGGTAGATGTTGTCAGGGTTGGAGGGGATTCCACCATCTCTCTTCTCTATGTAGCGCGCCACATCCCGACGGATGCATTCAATGCCCTGGCTGGCACTGTAGGCCCCTTGAACACATGAACATGGACTTTGATTCAAACACACACATCATTGATCAGTTGATGCTCTGTTTGAATAGCGTACACACTGTCCTGATAAATTATTAATGAGTAGACAAATGAAGGTGGATGCTGGTGACGTGTGTGTGGGATGAGGGGATGTAAATGTGGTTGGCGGAGTGAGGGGGTGTTGTCTGACCTAAACTGTGGCCTCCACAGGCGTCGAGAATACGCCGTGCTCTTTGCTTGGCGTCCTCTGGAAACTTGTTGTCTTCCAGGAGCTCAGGGTAAGAACACAGAGCCAAGACCTGAGAGAGGAGGAGGGCAAAACAACCTATGAGGCACGTTAGGAGTGTATGAATGTAGTAAAGCCAGTTTCACGTGCTATCTTTTAATTACACAGAAGCGCTCAAAAGACTTGAGGCAAAACCACAGGAAGTTGTCCTACCTGTCTGAGAAATGTGATTGGTTTCTGACCCATGGCGTGGGCATCGCCTATGTTCGCCTTGATGACTTCTGTGAAAGGTTTCTTGACTCCCTGGAAAGATAAAGACAGAAGTGCGCAGGTAAACCTCTGAGCATATGTTGAGGCAGCTGTTTCCAACAGGTGGGTCGCGGGCCCATTCTGAATGGACCCCAAGTGGCTCACAAATATGTCAAGTTTGTAAAAAAAAAACCACTTTATTTTTAAGGACAGTAAATTTCCAGCACAGAGCTTTTATTTTGAAGTGCCGTTTCCTGCTGTAGAGTGAGTGACTAACTGACAGCTGCTTGACTGAGACAGCAAACTAGCTCAACGACATGGCCAAACACAAGCATGACGCTGAATGTATTAAACCGTGGGATCTAAAGAGAAATCTGGACCCTGTGACTGGACCAGTTGGGAACCAGTGAATTAAGAAACAAGTGTAGATGGTGTAGAGAGTGCTGAGACAGACGGGAAAAAAGTGAGAGCCTGGTGTCTTTCTGTTACGTCTTACATGAAGTGACAGCTCCTAAACAAACAGGATGTGTGTGAACATGTTATAAGGTGTAACCGGGAAGGAGACACACAAGTCAAGATACTACAGAGTCCCTGCGGGGATGTGGAGGAGGGGAAAAATACACAACTCCAGTCCCAAAAAAGTTGGGCTGCAGTGTAAAACAGTTCAGTTTAAACATTAAATATCTCGTCTTTGTACTGTATTTACTGAATATAGGATAAAAAGTCTCCCAAGAAATATTTCTGAGTCTCCATGCGTGCCTCCTGCAGCAGCGCAACATGCAGAGGACTTGGTGAAGGTGGATATAGACTCAGCCAGTTACATCACTGGTTTCATAGCTCTGAAACAGCGGTGCCCATCACAGTTAAACGTGATAACAACCGCTCAGCAAACGGAAAGCTTTACCTCAGGAAATGTCTGGTTGGTTCAGAGCGTCACGACTTGAACACACATCACCACAAACCTGCACCCAAAGACAGATGGAGTATGGCATCTCACCACATATAGGGTCATAGTTTAGTATTAATGTTACACAACAGCGTTTTACACTGCAAGACACAACTTTTGCTAAAAGGAAAATTCACCTGAAAGCACCAGACTGCTACAGTATAACCACACAGACAAGGGGTGTGCCAGATCATCTCTTTTACGATAATCTTTAATATCGAAATTATTAGTGACTCTGCAGTGGTTCCAAAAGAGGAGCAGCTTCAGTAGTGTGGAATAAACTGAGGCGTCCTGAATGTTTTATGAACAGCCCTGGACTTCTCGGACTCTTTCAGTGAGTTACCGCTCAGAGGGAACTCAGTCAGCGGCTCCTCTGGCAGCAGCACAGCGTCTCTCCCTCTCCTCTCTCAACGTGCGCACACGGGAGTCAACATCGTCGAGCTATTTTGTCATAAACCTTTGGTAATGTAAACCTACGTGATGCTCAAAGCTCAACAAAAGCTACATATGTCGTATCATAACAGCCTGTCACAGGTTACAGCGTGATGACTAGAGGAGAAATGGCAGAGCATAAAATTCTTGAAACACTCTGCAGTTCAAAGTATTTATCTTTTTCCTCAGAGGGGCTCTGTGAGGTACAGTTGAAACTTCAAGACTTAAAAAAGTCGTCTCGTCTTTTGCTTTCTTTATACAATTAATACTGAAATTAACTGGCTACAACATCTTGACTTCAGTCGTGACCTTTGAGTAAAACGGAGAGAAAATTCTGCACATATGCGTTTTCTGCACAGCCGGCCGACTTTACTAACCTTAGAATAAAATGTGATTTATTGATATTGGCTGCATGCCTGAGACATTCTTCCAACACCCGTGTTTTAATCTTAAAGGTTATCACGATAAGGAACATTTTACACTTGCACAGCTTCAAATTGTCCCTCACAGGAAAATACAGTCTTTTGGAGACAAGGGTTTCTATGAACACCACCTGATGGCTCGGCACGTAAATCAAATCAGACAGACTTTTATTCATCTCACACATGCATCTTCTCTCAGGAGCACCCTTTTGTTCAGCAAAGACCCTGGCACAGAGTCTGGTTTGGCTTTCGGAGCAGGAAGCGCTGGCCTGTGCAGAGATGACGCTGCTGCTGGGGCTCACAGAGACACAAAACCCTTCTGTTTCTGGTTACGGCCTTACACAAGAATTGCTGGCTTAATTCAATCACATGACGAACTTGAGTCTTTTCCACTGCATTTCTCTCGTCATCTAACCCATTTGCTCCTTCTATCAAACTCACTATTCATCTTCATTGAATCAGAAAGTCCTTCATCTCCATCTCTTTGAGCTAATTGGACCTGCAAACTCTGGTTTGGTGCCTGTACGTCTGTTTGCTGGTGTCAACATGCTGTATCTGTTGCTGTTAATCAGATGAGATGTGACAATAGATGTCCCCTGCTACTTCATACCAGGGCTGAGCAACGAGGGTTGAACAGATATGGTGATAATCATGAGTTTTAACTTTATGGTTTGTGCATTCAAAATCATACCATTACAATACTAGTTCTATTTTACTGCACGCTAATGTGAAACAACAACCAGGGTGTCTACAGGTATCAGTCTTAAATCTAATGCTTTAAGACCTTTTCAAGATAAAACTTAACCTACTTTTTCTTATTCAAACATGCAGGTAAGTGTAACAGTATGTGTTATATGTGCAGAGGTAGCTTTAATGTAGGAATATGGTTATCAGAGTTTGATTAATCTACATTATGCGAACAGGTAAGTGCATGTATACACAGCTCTGTCTCCTAGAAATTGCGTTTAAACACAACTACTTTGAAACAGCATATGCATTTTGAAGGACGCATAATGTTGAGTGAATAATGTTTTCTGTTAACATAATGAGGAATTAACGTACCTGGAAAATCGCAAAAATGCTGATACTGAATGTATCTGCAAAATGTTCACTATAGCCCCGTTTCCACCAAACACTTTCAGTATGGTACCTTTGGAACCAACAGTAACCCTGCAGACATGGTACCTAGACCCTAGTGTTTCCACCGTAAACAGTACCCTTAAATGTGGGCGGGGTTGTTGTCACTCACTGCTCCGTCCAGCACTCACTGTATTTCCTCATTACCAGGTGACACAGATGGAAGTCTGCACCTTGTTTATTGTCCACAGAACGAGGCTGCACGCCAACATTTTCAGAACAGAATATAACAAGCTGCAGTGAGAGTCTCTCTCCATGGGATATTTAAAATTAGCAGGTTTGTGCATTTAGTCCTTCTCAGGCAAGCTCAGGGGTTTAGTGTTGCTGCAGCCCACAGGAACAACGCTCTGCGATGCTTTTTTTCCTCTGAGTGAGGATTGGAATATATGCCGTTCACATAACCCAGCCAAGATTAACATACAACATATGAAGATCCACTCATTACTAAAAGTGTATATCATATAAAAACTAAAGTAATGGTCAAAGTTGTCACTTTAAAATTTAAGGTGTGCTGATGGATTCATGTCGTCAACTTGTGCACTGAGTAACATTACAAGTTAACGTTCCACCTTAAAAGTTGCCGGCAGTCAGCCCAGCGAATTAAGTTATTTTTTCTCCGACTCCAGCTGCTGCAAGAGGCAGCAAAACATCCTTTCATTTTACAGTTACAGTAATAAAACTCTCCACAGTATGAACAGTGGTTACATGACCTTTGAAACCAGACACAACTCAGCCCTGAGCAGAGTGACCGTCCTCTACTGACCAATCAGACTCAAGTGTTCACAGCTCCACCTTTTAGTACCAGATCTGTGTGCTAGGTAGAGGGGGAAAAAAGTGAGGACGGTATGCAACAGTTCCATTGGTACCATCCACAACTTTTCATAGTGGAAACAGAAAAAAAGCGTACTGAACTGAACTGAACCGTACTTGGTGGAAACAGAGTTTAACAACATTTTTCAGTTGTTTCCAGTCAAAACAGGCAATATTGCAATACAGTATTCACTCATAGTGACTACAGCATTATTTTTTATTACCTTATTTGTTAACATTTAATTATTATCTTACCCTAAACTACATGTGCTAACAAAATGCTTTTGTTGCCTTACCTTTTTTCTTAAATGTAACCAAATCATGATCTTTATCTGACCTCAACCAAAGTGCTTTTGTTGCCTAAGAACGTGAACCCGCAGTTCTCTCGTCAAGGTCCTGCACGTTATTCTCCAACTACCTCCTTGCGAAGCCTATGTGGTAGGCTGAACATAATCCTGGCAGTGATTACGTTGCCAAGAACGTGATAAGAAAGCATTTAGCGACATGCAAATGTAATTTTTAGGAGAGAGCGTTGATATCCAGTAAAAAGACATCTAATCTAAGGTTTAGTTTAGTGGTAGGTTTAAAGATTTATAACATCAGAAATGTGGATTTTCAAAGGAGAGCTTGACTCATTCGACAAAAAAATAAATCAAAATATGGATAAATAAAATCAGGTAAAATGTTGGTGGCAGTTAAAACCTCACAAAATCAACTGAATTCATTTTAAGATTATTTAATGACTATAAAGGCCTAATATTTCTATAATTAAATTTAAGACATATTTAGATTTTTTAAGGACTTGCAGACATCCTGAAAAATGTCCCAAGTAATTCACATTTGATTTAATGTGAATTTAAACACAACTGCATGGCACAATATAAAAGTCCACTCAAAGAAGCATGAGTTTACACAACTTTGCCTTTAGCCAGCCGAGCACAGGAGAAGTTTATGCCATCTTAATCCGGCCTTTTGTTTGCACAGTGTAATGACTAAGTAAGTAAAGGCAAATATGATAACAGCTACAACAGTCTGGTAAGTTCGGAAAATCAAATCATTTAACTGTAATGCAGCCCTCAGGTTGTTACCCTATCCAAAGATACTGCCAAGCCAAAAGTTCAGTTATAGATACTGCAGAGAATATCAGTTTTTAAAACCCTTTTCAAGGGAAGTTAAAGCTGCCCAGCGCCAATAAATCGAATCACAGACATTTTTGAGCAGTGCCAGAAACACTTGCCTGGAGCCTGCCTCACATATGGATCTGAAATTTGTTCCAGACTGTGGATATTCACTTCACTTCGATCAAACCCTGGGAAAAGAAAAATCTTTGGGAACTTGTTTTGTCTTCTGTTACGTTGCCAGCAGGTGAATGTGACGTAACAATTTCTCTGTTTAAACCTGCCCCATGTGGGTGAGGATGGGTGAGTCCCAACATGTCACAGTGGTTATCAAACTGGTGCCTCATCATTTCATCCAGTTAAACAGATAGTTGTAGAGTCACTGAAACAACTGCTCTCCCTTAAACACAATCATACATTTAGGCTTATACCTACTCCATAACATGCTGTTCATATGATCCGTGTCATGATTCAGCATGATAAAATACCAGGCCAAAGGCATCCAAGGGCACAAACAGAACCGTCCTTTTGACTGAGTCAATATTATCATTTCTACGTCCTTGCGTGACGGCAAGAGCAAGGCCCGCAAGGTTCTTTGGGTTAACGTTAAGTCAGATACAAGCTTGTTTGAAATCTAATTAAATGGATGCAGCACGTTTCCTCTTTCGTCCTCGTCCCTGCCTTGTTCTGGAGCAACAAAGAGGCTGCTGTTCTCCGAGAAAGACAGGAGCCGGTCAGCTCCCCGGCTCAGCGCTGCGTTCTCCTGCTCACTCAGCACCAGGCACTGATTACACAGACCGGACCGGCGAGCCAGGCCAAGAAACCCTCAGGGTCACCAGGCTGAATAGAGCCTGGCCTGAATTCACGTATCACTTAGCCTTGTGATATAATCTCAAACTGTCATCCTTCTGACAGTGTTCAGTCATGCCAGAATAACAGGAACTCTACTGAGTCAAGCTCTATCTGATGCATATAATTAAATAACCACTGCCGGTTTGCTCATGTGATGCATCTAACTCAATACAAGTTTTAACAAGATGCCATCAGAGATCAGAGTAACCCTGACAGTTTACTCAACAGGAGTCCGTACACAGAGAATAGAAGAAATGTATGATAAAAAACACACCAGGTGAATATGAGACTATCTGTGTCTTAAAGCTTTTACTGTATGTAGGATTTAAGGGGGATATGGAGATGGAATACAATATAATAAGTATGTTTTCATTAGTGTATAAAAACCTGAAAATAAGAATTGTTGTGCCTTAGAATGAGACGTTAATATTTACATCGTAGGGTTGCAACAGTATGAGATTTTCTCAGTACGATAACCGTCTTCTTATCATCAATATCACAGTTTAACAGAATTTATATCACCATCAGTCAGAATGGCCCTTAAAGGAATGAAAACGGAAGGTTTATCATTGGTTAAATAAACGTTTTATTACTATAATTGGTACTTGAAACCATTTTGTTAATGGAGGCATGTGTAAAAAGTCTCACCCTAAAAAAATAACAAAAATAAAGGCGAGATTCTCCGTCCAGTTGCTTCTTTTTCCCCAATATCACATATATAGCAAATGTACACAGTGTGATAACTGTCAACTTTTTTATCACAGTGTACCTTGAAACCAGTATATCGCTGCACCCTTGTTACATACGGAGCAGGTCCTCGTCCACTGAGTCCGCCATGTTTTTAAGCAGCCTAGAAAGAACGAACGAACGAAATACTGGCTCTAGACAGGGTCATTCAGTTGCCGAATTTTCATGCCTGCCATAGTATTAAGCAGCCGCTGCGCAATGAGCCGAACAGTGTCCGATAAACACTGATTTTTAGAGAGAATCTGCTTTATTTAGAGTTTTTAATAGTTTATATCAACAGGTCCTTTTGTTTTGGAGAGGAAGAGACTAGGCTTGAGCAGTACCAAGGTATTTACAAAACCCAAAGGTCTCATTTTTGATACCGTCAAAAATACAGATGCTCCTCTTTACATTAAACTGATATGGAGATGCTGTATTAAGGTGATGCACCAGAGGTCAGTCTCTACTTGTGGAACAGGCAAGTGCACTGAGAAAGACGGCAACTGCAAGGGGTGGGGATAACATTACAGGACTAGTAAAAAGCCAGCTGGCAAAGGCGGAGAGAGACGTCAGGGAACGCCACTCAGTAAATTAAGTGTTTTTTTTTTATCTTGACCAAACCAGAGTTAGTGGACTGTCTACCTTAATGACTAACGAGACTAACTAAAGCCTCTTTTACACAGGAATTGTGCAACTTTGCAGGAAAGCCCAATCCGTCTTCTTTCAGCATTGGCAGTATAAAAACAAAATCGGGGAGTGCGGCAAATGCAGCCTGCCTACTTTTGTTTATACAGAATGCGCCTTTTTCAGGGCAATGGGGGGCATGAGCAAGTAACAGAAAGCCGCAGCTGGTCAGTCCTTTGGCGATTCTCTCGTACATCGGCCCGTCCTTCATGGTTCCCGTCATCTGACGGTTAATGGTCTCCTCATTAGTGAGGGCAAGGAGGGCGCGCAATTCTTTATCTCTCCAGTTGCTCATCTTCTGCTTTGAATCTCCTTAGTGCGGCTAAATACTCATTCCTGCTATCAGCTGTTTCCTGGTTTGAAGTCACGCCAGTGGGTCAAACGTGCGCCGTCATCAACAGCCCCTCCCACAAGTCATCAACAGCCCCTCCCCCTCTGAGCAAAGACGGAACAGAAATGTTTATCTTAGTGAGGAGATGTGGTCGACCCCGTTGCTCGGTATGGTGCATTCTTTTACCAGATGTGATTGGTTGTCAGAGCCACGCCCTTTATTAAGCCTTCAAGGTGTGGACACCCAGAGGAAATGAAATGAACTGCTGGCTGTGAAAGTGTTGTCACTGTTAGTGTGATCACTCTGCTGATGGAAGGTTGAGACAGACTCAAGTCATCACAGCTGCAGTGTGTTGTGATCATCTTATTTCTGGCGTTATAGCGTTATTGACCTGGGTGGGAAATATGTGTGTGTCCCTAATGAGATTGACCACAAATATTATCCCTGCACGATCTAATCTGTCCAGCGTTTGGAGAATATTTCTCCGACCTCTTTGTGTTTCCACCATTTTTCCTCTTCTGCTTAAGAAACTCTTAAAAAGCTTCTTAAAAGTCCTCCTGCCTGCTCCTCACAGTTTTTCACCTTGGGCACTCTTTGCGAATAACTTTTATCTTTACCAGGGCCTTAACTTAACTTTAAGGGGAAATTCTAAGAAAACGTCATAATTCTAAGAATTTTCCTGGAATTTTGTTACGAGGTGCAACTCTTAGCACTAAGAAGCTTTCTGAAAACGGCCGCTGGATCTAAGTTATCAGAGAAAAAAGGCGAGCACACAGGTGCTGGGCTGGTGGCCTATCTGTAACATGCCAAACAGCGTCAGGGGAAACAGTGATTTGTGAAGTGAAACTGCTTTATTCAGTGGTTTTACTGGTTTAAATCACTGGATCAGGAAGAGACCTCTGAGGACACCCTGTAAAAATCTCCTGAACAATGATCACTGAAGGAATCAACTGGGAGTTCTCGCAGTTTGCAGTCTGCGATCCTCGCCGCTAGATGCCACTAAATCCTACACACTGCTCCTTTAATAAATTCATGACCCAACGAAACCTCCGTTTATTCTCTGATCTTTTGCGCCATTGTCACCACTTCATTGTCACTGACACTGCAGACTTGCCAGCAGCTTAGATCCAAGCCTGAAAAAGCTTACTGCAGCGCAGGCAGTCATACCAGATGTCTGGCTAAGGATTTATAAGGGTCATCACCACACCCGTGCACACATGCACAAACACACACACACTTGCATAAAATCTGCTGAGCCATCAGTAAAAGTGTTCCAGACTCAGATCTGACAGGAAGCACACCCGCAGATCACTGAGCAACGGCAGTATTACAAACCCTCCCTGACCCCTTAAAAAACTCCTGGATTTCACATTTCAGATTGTTTTTACTCGTATTTGCTTCGCTGCAAGCCGTGCCGCTAATCAGGCAAAAGAAAAAGGGAGTATTTATGTACTCCTGACTGCAGAATAAGCATCTATAATCCCATATAAAAGGCACAGTCATGCAAAAAAAAGTTGATATACCACAAAACTGCCAGGATCTTAAAAAGTGCTGTGACACATACTTTGGGTCACACCACCCAGCACTACTACAAAGCAGCCTTGTCCAAACTAATGCATGTGTTTAAAGTTAGACTCTCCTCTGGACTTTGGATTCAACCTGTCTAACGTAAAGCTGCTAAATTAATAAGTAAACATTTTGGAGCGCTGCAGCAAATGAGCCTAAATATTCCCAGCAAACACTGAGCAGAAAAATCAAGTAGACTACCAAGAACTGGAGCGCTTTCAGCAGAACTGGGGCTGCTTGTAATGGACCTCCTTGCAGAGAAAGGCCAGTGACGCTGATGGGCCTCACAGCTGCAGCTTCGTCCAATGAACTCTCTCCCCAGTGGGGAGGAAGGAGGTGGGCGAACCCAGGGAGACAAAAGGGGGACAGAGAATGCACCCTCTCGTCTTACATAATAAACCTTGCACGATATACACATCCTCTCAGGGCGCCTCGGGCTAGAGCAAAGTGATATGTACTCAAACCTGCTCAGAGCGGCCTCCCTCCGTGCCATTGCGTGTCCTGCGAAGAGTTCATAACTGCTGAGAGTTGCATTACAGCCTTTTAAAGACTTGCCGTTCAACATGCTTGCCCTTCCTGAGAGAAGCACGGTGGATCAATATTACCACAGCAGAATGTTATGTGAGTTGAGCAGCGCTGCCCATAACATAACATACACCAGGCCCAGCACTGAGATTTTAAAAGCAGACCTCTTGTCTACGTCCTGCCTCCTCTGTCCGAGCCAGTCAGCAAAAACCGTCAGAGGCAAGCATCTTATCGATAAGGGCTACCTGCCTCTCTTTCCTCCTTTTTTACTTTTTAATCGTATCTCCAGGAAACAGAGCAAGGAAGTAACTTTTTATGCTCACTGTCCACAGTAGCTGGAGTGTGCCAAAATCTACTGAGAGGTACCTTTAACCCTTTGAAACCTGGAACGACATCACTTTTCTTTTTCTGCTTTCAGACACCTTTCGCAGGTATTTAAACCTCTGAACCGTCTCTGAGCACATCAGTGTGATTTCTTACAAAAACAAGGGGAAAAAAAAGCAACGAGCAACTTGGTGGAAATGCCCCACAAAATTGCAAAAAATTTAGAAAATTTTATTTGTAGTTATTGTTATTTAATATTTAAAATCATGGTACATTATTATTCTAATTTTTAAGCACTTGCTGGGTCATTTCCTTTTTTTTAATTTGTTTTTTCCTTTCTTTCTCAATTTTTTTTTCAAATAATTTTCTTGTTTTTAATTTTTTTCTTTTCTTTTTCTTTCTTTCTTTCTTTCTGTATTTTTTTTAAATAATTTTCTTGTTTTTAATTTTTTTCTTTTCTTTTTCTTTCTTTCTTTCTGTATTTTTTTTTAATAATTTTCTTTTTACATTTTTTTCTCCTATTTTTTTCTTTTCTTTTTCCTTCTTTCTTTATTTTCTTTAAAATTTTTTCTTGTTTTAATGTTTTTCTATCTTTTTCTTTTTCCTTCTTTCTTTCTGTATTTTTTAAATAATTTTCTTGATTTAATTTTTTTTCTATTTTTTTCTTTCTTTCTTTCTGTATTTTTTAAATAATTTTCTTGTTTTTAAATTTTTTTTTCTCCTATTTTTTCCTTTTCTTTTTCCTTCTTTCTTTATTTTTAAAAAATAATTTTCTTGTTTTAATTTTTTTCTATTTTTTTTCTTTTTCTGTCTCTTTATTTTTTAAAATAATTTTCTTTTTTATTTTTTTCTCTTTCGTTCTTTCTTAAAAAAAAAAAAAAGAATTATTTTCTTGTGTTTAAATTTTATTTTGGGGGGGGTTCAATTATTTATTTTTGTTCGTTGCCTTCTTCCCATATTTTTGAATGAAATCGAGCCAGTTTGCCCAGGTTTTTAAGGGTTTCAATACTGCAAGAGCTCCAATATTTTTAATTTTTAAAAAAAGGCAGCCTCCAAAACATGTTTTTCAGCTGTTGGCTGAGGTCAGACTCCAGCTGTTGATGTGGTTCAGCAGCTGTGCAGATCACACACACACAATTTAATTTCAGTCAGTTATGGATTTCCTGTATATGAGTAGCTTCATACCCTCAAAATGGGATGTGCAACATTACAGCGTGAACTTTGAGTGTGAGCAATGATATCATGGGATTCAATGGGAAAAACTGCTTTACATAACTTCACCTCACTCCTACTCACAGACCTGTTTTCACAGCTCTGTACGTGTCAGTTAGAGAACAGACCAGACTCCTCACTGAAAGCCACACCGGCACTTTTCACTGTTTTTCTCCTCGTGCATTATCAAACTCCGGTGCGCGTGCACCGCCTCGCAGCTGCACACTTGTCTCTTTACCTCTTTGAGCTCCTTCTCTAGCTGTATGGCCCGCTGCACGATGGCGCCCCGGACCGCGTACTCGACCTTCTTCACGTTGGGGTTCATGTTGTCCAGAGTCAGCACCTTGCCCCTGCACGGGACCCCGTTCACTGCCTGCTGGGACATGTTGGCTATGTCACGCGCGCTCCGTCACACCGGGCTGGGTCTCTGAAAACACAAAGGCAGCTTTAGAAAGATGAAGAAGGAGCAGCTGTGACTGTACATGAGGAGATAAGGAGTTACCAGATGTGGAGCAGGAGTCGGTTTGGCTCGTGTGTTTACTTTCCCTCCGGCGCCTCTCGGCTCGCACTGACAGTTGAGCTCCTCGGTGTTCATATTCCCACCCGGCCGCCACGCCTTCTCGCGCCCCGGCTCGTGGTTGGCTGGATCACTTCACTGACTTCGCCTTTGGCCCCAGAGTGCCAAAAGACGCCTTTAAGTGCTGTAGGAAAACCTAACAGCGTGGGCCCTTCACGGACTCATCAATGGGACAGGTACATTTCATTAAACTTTAAGAGGCAGCTTAAATATTTTTGGGAATATTTGTTCTTTACTTGAGTTTTGATATGTCTGTCAACTTCCACTCCACGCTATTTACTTTTTTTTAGTGACCCAACCACCTCTAATGTGCACATTTCTCTCTCGTTTTTTCTTCTTGTTTTCTCTTTTCTTCCTCATTTTTAATGGTGATTATTCACCATTTTCTTTCCTTTTTTCCACTTTTTTTGCATTTCATGCTGACATAACAATATTAAAAACTAGCTCAACTGCAACAAGTACAAGTTGACAAAAAAATAAATTAAATATTTCTCCTATGCATCTTCATTACTATAAACACTATAGGGAAGGAAGGAAGGACAGACAAATGAATGAGGAAGTGAAAGTTTAAAAAAATGTATTTTGTTCTTTAAATCCGTTAAATTGTCAAGAAGAGCTTATTCAAGTGTACTGAAGGCTCCATTTTTAAGTTGTGTACATGTACAGCATTGTCACCTCACAGCAAGAGGGTTCCTGGGTGGGGGAGCCCTTCTGTACAGAGTTACATGTTCTCCCTGGGTACTCCAGCTTCCTCCCACAGTCCAAAGACATGCAGGTTAACTGGTGACTCTAAATTGTCCGTAGGTGTGAATGTGAGTGTGAATGGTTGTCTGTCTCTATGTGTCAGCCCTGTGATAGTCTGGTGACCTGTCCAGAGTGTACCCTGCCTCTCACCCAATGACAGCTAGGATTGGGTCCAGCCTTGCAACCCCTAGGATAAGTGTTTACGGAGAGTGAATGAATGAATACCACTTCACTCAAACTCGACAGAAACAATATAAAACTCACCAAAACCATCTTAGTTAGTCTCATTAGTCATTACCAGTCCTGTAATATTACCCCCACCACTTGTTGTCGCTGTCTTTCTCAGCTCACTTGCCTGTTCAACAAGTACAGACTGACCTCGGGTGGCACATGTTGTGCACTACATTGCATCACTGTAATACAGCATGTCCATGTCAGTTTAATGTAAAGAGGAGTGTCTGTATTTTTTTTACAGCGTTGAAAACAAGACTTTCTGGATTTGTAAATACCTTAGTACCACTCAAGCGTAGGCTCTTCTTACTAGTGATATAAGTAAGAACACTAAATAGAACATCAATCCATCCATCCATTTTCATCCGTTTATCCAGGGCCGGGTCGTGGGGGCAGCAGGCCAAGCAAAGCACCCCAGACCTCCCTCTCCCCAGCAACACTTTCCAGCTCCTCCTGGGGGACCCCAAGGTGTTCCCAGGCCAGATGAGATATGTAATCCCTCCAGTGTGTTCTGGGTCTGCCCCGGGGCCTACTACCAGTGGGACGTGCCTGGAACACCTCCAGTGGGAGGCGCCCAGGAGGCATCCTGATCAGATGCCCGAACCACCTCAACTGACCCCTTTCAATGCGAGGGAGCAGCGGCTCAACTCCGAGCTCCTCACCCTATCTCTAAGGCTGAGCCCAGACACCCCACGGAGAAAACTCATTTCGGCCATTTGTATCCACGATCTCATTCTTTCGGTCACTACCCAGAGCTCATGAACATAGGTGAGGTTTGGGACGTAGATGGACCAGTAAATCTAAAGCTTCGCCTTCCGGCTCAGCTCCTTCTTTACCACGACGGCCCGGCGCAGCGCCTGCATCACTGCAGAAGCTGCACCAAACCACCGATCCATCTCCATCTCAGAAACATGGTGGTACAACCAAAAATAAACCTTAAAGATTACTGTAACTGACAACAATAACAATGTGTAATACTGTGAAATCGTGATATTTTCTGAGAGATTATCGTATCATGAACATGTCATACCATTGCAACTCTCGTTGGGGATTAATGTAACGCGATCAATGGTTGCAGCTGTAACATAAAAACAAGACTGCATGTAAAAGTTATCCCCCCACCTAGATTTTGCCACGTCTCATAACATGAACAATGAGGGGCTTTACATGTTGAGCTCTTTGACTTAGGTTGGATGTGTGGCCTTGGTCTTGCAAGGAATTATGGGGCAGCATATTTTGTCAGGGGTCCTTTAATCTATCATGTGCCTTGCATTAAGAACAACAGCATTTTTGAGAGAGACCCTTAAACTGTAAAGGTTAATGCACACTTCCTTCAGTCTGCTACACTGTTAACATAATTAGGTTGACAAAGATAGACTTAACAGTAGCTCACACCCAAACAGACCTTTAGAGAGGAATGAGAAACAGTGTTGGAATGAAGGTGTGGGGAAAATGGGAACAGCAGAGGGGATCACAGAGCCCGCAGAGGAGCCACAGAGGGGGACAAGGGTGCAGGATTTCAAAGAAGATAGGCGCGGTTATGCATAAATCTTCATTTGCGTGTCTTTTGTTCGGCCAACATAACGACAGCCACAGAATTAGCTGTCTGCGTGTGAGAGGGACAGAGTGTGAGACAGAGAAACCCCCCGGATGTCTTGGAAAGCGCTTGGGAAAGACATTTGATATCCCAAACTAAAACGGTTCACATACAAGCATGTGATGCCCTGGTGACTTCCGTGTGTCATGCAGTGCGTATTTTGGCAGCATCAGGACACACAGGCTGTTCCATTAAGCCTAAACCTAATTTTAAAAAGACAGGTTGACATCACACAATAGATTATACTTCAAAACAGCTCTCTCGTAGTTGCTCTGTAACCTTGGCTCGCCGTCAAAACATGTCTGGACATAAGCAGGTTCCATTTTTAACACACCCCATGCACAGCTGTTACCAAGGCCACATACGGCATGTGCAGAGTTAAAATCTGTGTGAGTGTGTATGTGTGTGTGAGCTGAAATTTTGGTGCACAATAAACAAAAACAAGTTTTAATGTTATAAGAATCTAAAACAAGTGCTATGTACATGAAGTACTTTTAGACCCTGAGTGCACTGGAGTGTTTACTATGTATATCATGTGCTGTCCTCAGGTGGATCAGAACGGACTGTGACATTTGAGATGTGCTGAAAGTGAGTGACCAAGTGATGTAACAGGAAAAGTTATTGGTGGGCAAGTGTGTAACACGTGCAACTGCTCACCACAAGAGGGAGACATCCTCGACTTCAGGTAAACAAGACAGTGCAGGAAAAAAGGTCAGTGTCCCTAAACTAGCTTTTAATATGAGTCTAATGTATAATAAGCCCCCAAAACCTAAGCTGCAACATGATGTTTCCTTACAAGCTTGTTTCACTATATGCTAAACAAGTTCCTGGGTGTTCAAGTAAACATAAACTGGACTGGGCAGACTCTATCTGCTAAGGAGACTCAGGTCCTTTGGAGTACAGGGGGCACTCCTTAGGACCTTCTTTTACTCTGTGGTGGCATCGGCCATCTTCTCTGGAGTGGTTCACTGGGGCAGAAGCATCTTGAAAGCCAGCTCTGTCCTGGGGACGTACTCACAAAGCTTCCTAGTGCGAAGAGTTGCTCCTGGTGATGAAATTCTAAGAAAATTCTTAGAATTGTGATGTTTTCTTATAAGTTATTCGCAAAGCATCGTAGACCTTAAAAAGCAATTAGACCACGATTGCCATTTGGGGGCCGGTGTTTGGGGCAGCTGGTTATTATGTGCTCCACGGTTTGTCGTGGATCCCCGCATTCGCAGTGAGCGCTGTCCATGAGACCCCATTTTTGCTTTGCTGCCCCGAAGCGACAGGTTTAGGGTTGTCCATTGCTTTCAGGGCAGGTGCTGGACAGGAACATCTGTGGGGTCTTCAATGTAGTGATGGAGCCTTCTGCTGACTTCCATCAGACCCAAGACGCAAGCACTGTGTTGTCTCCGTAGCAATCTTGTGGAGGAGGCGGGAATCACTTGTCTGTGCCTTTCGAGCGTGGGCCAGCGCGGCTGCTTCTCATCTGACCTCTGCTGGACTGATACCAGCGAGGTCGGGAGGCCTTCTTGGAGAAGGAGTGTACAAAAACGTTCTTAAAAAATTTGCAGTGGGCCTGTATCTCAGCATTCCATCCACTTCTGATAAATTTATATTATTATGCAAGATATAAACTTGAAAAATTAATCGCAGAGGATAAGGGCACAGTGAAGACCTGAACACCAGCTGTATTCACGGAGCCTTCACTCTCTGTTGAACAGCCTCGCCCTGCATTAGAAAAGTACAAAGTTATAACAACCAAAGAGCTAATGGATAAATGGCCACGCGTCTGAGAGAAGAGAACATTAAAGCCTATTAAGTATTGATGATTGTTGAAACATTTAGAAATACTTAATACAGACAGAGAATCATAAAGGTTCCTAAAAGTTATCACCTCATCTCTGATGCAATATTTACAAGACGTAATCTGCTTAAATTTCATCAAAATTGCTGCAGTTGTTGCGTCATCTGTTGTTCTGTACTGTTACTGTTATGCATTGAATATAAAATGAAATATCCATAAAATATGTCACTTAAGCCTCGTTTCCACCAAACACTTTTGCTATGGTACCTTTGGAAGTAACCCTTCAGACATGGTACCTAGCGTTTCCACCGTAAACAGTACCCTTAAATGTGGGCGGGGTTGCTGTCACTCACTGCTCCATCCAGCACTCACTGTATTTCCTCATCACCAGTGACACAGATGGAAGTCTGCACCTCGTTTATTGTCCACAGAACGAGGCTGCACGCCGACATTTTCATAACAAAATTGAACAGGCTGCAGTGAGAGTCTCTCTCCATGGGATATTTAAAATTAGCAGGTTTGTGCATTTAGTCCTTCTCAGGCAAGCTCAGGGGTTTAGCGTTGTCAAAGCCCACAGGAACAACGCTCCACGGCGCTTTTTTTTTTTTTCCAGAGTGAGGATATATGACGTTAATATAACCCAGCCGAAATTAACATATATAAATGTGTGAAGATCCACTTATTACTTAAAGTGTGTGTCATATAAAAAAATAAAGTGATGGTCAAAGTTGTTAAAGAGAAATTTAAGGTGTGTGACCGTCCGCTACTGACCGCAATGTTCACAGCTCCACCTTTTAGTACCAAATCTGTGTGCTAGGTACCTCAACAGAGGGGGGACCCAAACAGGTGATGATATAGAACAGCTCCATTGGTACCATCCACAACTTTTCACAGTGGAAACAGAAAAAGAGTGTACTCAACTGAACCGTACTGCTCGGTGGAAGCGGGGCCTAACAGTCACGATGCCCAGAGACATTTAATAAATCCACTTGCATAATAAAAGAATACAAAAGTCATTTGTGAAAACATAACGTTTTTTATGTTTTGTTTTTCTAAACAGGGCTCAGTAAAAATCACTAACAAAACTGAATTGCAATACCGAAATTAGAGTGCACTGACAGCACATCATGCTGGAGTCCATGTCTGATGGATCATTTTATCCCACTGCTCACCAAACTTACACGTGGGACTTTGTGCAAGCGTTGCAAACCTATATCAAATCTGCCACCTAAAGAAGGCACCAACCTTTGACAAAATATCATATGACAAGTTTACTTGGTTTGACATCAAAACTATATATCATCCTTGATAAATATCTTGCCTTCACGCTTTTATCTTTAAAAAATTGAACTGTACACCGTCAACCATGTTCAGGATCAGATAGAATAAGTGATGTGATTCGTTTCAGAGGGTAGAAAAATAGAAATACTGACAGAAAAATAGAAATATAGAAGTGATAATGATGGGCTAAGTAAATTATCAACTTATTTAAATATAGATGATTTCATATTCTTTTAGAGACAAACACTTAATTTACAAATTGCACCATTACAAATGTTGAAATGTAGGCTTTTCTGTGCACTGGAAAAGTTACAAAAAGAAATCTGCAGTATACTTCCTGTCCAAGAAGAAAAAAAAAAATCAAGCGAGGAAACAGTCCTTGTTTTCAGCTTTGTGTAAATGTAAATCCAGAGTAGCTAAACTGAAAATATCATGACCAAGCAATCTCCAACCACCAACAAAAACCTCTGGCTTATAATGTAAGTGTGTGTAAATGTAGCTAACGTACCCCTCATAGCACTCAGTAAAGAAAACAGAACTTAAACCTCGTTCTTAAATTAAAACAAATCATCCTGAAGTGCTGTTCAGTTTCATTCAGCTTCACCCGGATAATTCAATTGTCACATGATTCTAAGGCTCTTCAATGAAATGTCCATCAACAAGAGATAAATAAAGTAAAGAACAAAGATTCAGGAAAGTAAATCTTGCAAAACTGGAATCTGTAGTTCTGAGTCCAACAGATTGTGCAGTCACTAAATATGAGGGAGCAGCCAGGACCTTTAGTGTACAGGCCTTTGCACGCTGAGAATTTGTCGCACGTCCAAAAAAAAAAACTTCACGTTGTGTCAATCATGTTTGCACTGAGTCCGAAACTTTGGTCTATCGTTAAAATTTTCGGAACAGGTCCGATTTTCTGCGTTTTTCGCATCTTTTAGAAGCCTTTAGAGACGTTTAACCAAGAATCAGTGTGGCGGCGGGACACAGCCACGACAAGACACAGGTTGCAAAGAATGATTTCACGACTCAGACGGCTCACTTTCGACAGGTCAGATAGTAATATTCAGGTGGATGATGATGAAGAGGAGGAGGATGTGGACCGCACACAGACGGTGGAGGACAGCTCCACCCCTTCACGCTGCTGCGGTGCCAAATGCCAGACAGGGAGGGAGTGGTGACAGCCAGATGGGTAACTCCAGTGGAGAGAGGCAAAGGTGGAAATGTGTCTGCGAATTTTCACAATGAATAGAACAATAAAACGCATCGGAATCAGTGCGCAAGGTTTTAATTTTTTTCCCGGATGACGGATTACAAGAACGCATCCAAAAAAAAACAGACTCAGTGTGCAAAGGCCTTTGAGTGTGTCTTGTATTGATTAAAAAAAAAGATATGCAAAGAAGAAATGAGCACAAAGATTGCACTTCAGCTCACTGAGATGCAGTGTAGATCAAACCCTCATTGGCAGGTGGCCTAAACTTGCAGTCTTCAATGATTCAATTCAAGCGTGTCTGATTAGAAATAATTTTGCCACTTTGGAGTGTAAAATGCTCAGCTTCTCTACTCTGCAGGCAGTGTGTGTGTGTGTGTGTGTGTGTGTCTACATGAGTCCACAGCAAGGCTCCTTATTGTTAGACTGGTCCTCCTCGGGGGCTCTGAGTTTCAACAGCGGAGGGTCTCCGCTGGCTGGGGTGAAGTACACCTGGCTCGGGGAAGCCACCTCCTCTGCACTGGGGGTGATTTGGAGCTCTGGCTGGGCCTGAGTGGGCGTCACCTCGACCACTGCGACAGAAGGCTCCTCCTCTAAGGGAGGGGGCAGCGGTGGGGGAGGCGCTGGGTACTTATTGAGCTTGGCAGCTGCCCGCTGGCGTTTCAGGTCAGCCAGGGTGTGGTGTGATTTCTCCCGAGTCATACTATCTGCTCCCTCTCCCTCCGCAGACCCAGACCCTAACCCTGCTCCTGATGCAGGGCTGAGCTGGTAGGAGGCGCTGCGCTCCATTAGACCTCCACCACTCCACAGCTCACCAGGCACAGAGGAGGCCAGAGAAACAGAGGTCCCTCCGTTACCTAGGCTGGACATAATTTTCCTGTCTGCAGCCTCCAGTTCCTCTAAACGTGACGTGGCTCCACCTCCAGCGACCTGAAATGAAACACAGCAGTTGAATCAGCTTCGACTTGAAATATAACAAAAAACAGTAATCAGGAGACAACGCTGAGCGTGCTCACCATGGTGGCATGCTGGTGCAACTCATTGTCTGTTTGCCTGTCCTCATCGTCGTCCTGTGGCTCTGGCTGGCGGCCGCGCTCCTGCCACACCATGGCCTCTTTGTGGTGCTCCCGTCGGTACAGACTGGAGCGCTCATTCACACTGACACGACGTACCACCTTACTGTAGAGGCAAATGAGAGACAGGGCAACAGTAAAGCACTAAACTACACCAACTTCACGTGTGTGTGTTTCACCCTCTGGCCTAACGTCGCCTCTCACCCTCTGCTGCCAGTGCTAGAGGCTCGTCTTTGCAGTGTGCCCTTCTGCCGGTCCTGGCTCTTCATGATGGCATCATGTTTGTGCTTCAGGTCCATCAGTTTGGCTCTGACCTCTTCATCCATACAGACATCTGAAAAGGAAAAGTTAGACACTGAAAGGTATGACAGGAAAGCTATAATTAAGATTTAAGAAATGGGTCAGGATAATTAGTTCCTATTTTAACAGGCTGTTATTACACTTGAGGCAGAGGGTTAGCGTAACATCATTTAAGGTGAAAGGTACTGTCATTTACATAACTTTGCTTTAGGCTTTATCGTCTTACCCAGAGGCGTCTCCTCCAGGACAGACTTGGCGTTTAAACTGGCTCCATGAGCCACCAACAGTTCCACCATTTGGATCTATGGAACAAAAACAAACAACTCTATTAATGGTTCATTTAATAAAAGTGTAAGGTTCTGATGTTTTGGTTTGTATGCAGCACTTACTTGTCCCCAGCAGGAGGCGGCGTGCAGCGGCGTCCAGCCATCAGAGTCCTTCACCTCCACCTGAGCTCTGTGCTCGAGCAACAGTTCCGCCACGGACACGTAGCCGTTTGCAGACGCTATATGGAGCTGGGAGAGACGTTTGACATTGATCATTTATGTGTTGACCTAGGGAAGGCACTTCAGAATTTTAGAGTTTAACTTCAAGTTCCTAGCATTCAGAAAAAGATAGAAGTCTTTGATAGAGGGGATGTTGCTGCATTTTATTCTCGACTGCAAATTTAAACTTTGTTGACTCTCCTGTTTTAGATCTTTGGAGACATTCCCACTAAGATGTTTTAGAAATTTCAACATTACTTCACCACCTTAACCTTGAATTTAAGGGGGGAAAAGTTCTGGAATGAAAATGAACCAAAACACAAGGGTTCAACCAATCTTCATTTCATATTTTCAGACTTTGTCCAGCCCTTAATTTCATCATACACGTAGTTAAAATCCCCAGCTTGCATTTCCTAATTTATAATTTCTTTAAGTATACAATACATGTCCCTCTTTCTTACCAGTGTTGTGCCATTAGTGTCCTGTGCATTCAAGTCTGCTCCGCTCTGAACCAGAGCCCGAATGTCAGCCAGCATGGCCACCTCTTTAGCCCCTCGACATTCATCTATACGGTCCTGAGTTATCCCTACACACAAACACAGGGACAGAATCGGTGACACCTGTTAGCACACAGACACTAAAAGCCCGAGTGTACAGCTGTCAAAGACATTTGTTTTAATTTTGGTTTGGGACTGGTCATTAGTGTGTGGCAGAGTATTTCAAATGTGACAGACAAATAAGAGAGATGTCTTAAAGGGTAACGACTTTTGAGATTGGCCCGGTATTGAGTGAGAGGGCATGTGCGCACCGTCAGCTTATGTCCACTAAAAGTGCGCGTCTTTGCCACTGACAGGCTCAGATTATTATTCGAGGTGTCTGACAATTTAATGGAGAGGGTCCCAACAGGGACAGATGTAACAGGGTCAGTTATACAGCAGTGTGAAATATGTGTGAAAAGTCAAATATACATTTGTAATGTTGAGTGTTATAATTCCGCAAAATGTGGTTCAGTTATTACCTGACACACTTAGGCCTCCATACTCAATATGTAAAACATCTGATACCCAGTTTCTGTGCCCCTACATTCACCTTTGGAGGTACCCCACCTATAAACAAGTGTCTCCTACCTTGCCTCTCCCCTTTTGCTGCTCCATGGGAGAGGTAAGCAACATTGCTCTTGTGCTTATTTCCATGTTTTAGCACTGTTAAGCTGTTTATAAGTTCATTTTATGCTAACATAATCTTGTGTCGCTTAATTTGTGTCGGGGCTGGAGTTTGTATGGTCGTGTATGACGGAGGATTTTGTTTTGCCACTTGTGGTCAGGTATGTTTTCTGTGTTTCACTGTGCTTAACTGAATGTAACATGGCACCCTTTTGCTGTTTAGCTCTGTGGGAGAGGGACTGGAGATTGTGTGGTCGTGTATGACGGAGGATTTTGTTTTTGTCACTTGCTGTTAGGAATTAACAGAGATCGTCTTCGAAGATATCCACAGTCTGGGCCTCTTCATATCTACACAACACAGACATCACTAGAGTCCACCGGTCACATAGACCTTTTGATAAAAAACAATATCCTTTTTCTTTAACCGAAACAGCCCCAAAATCACTATTGTCAAAGCCACTAGAATCCATTTAAATAAACAGTAATTTTAGCGTGTAGAGAGCCAGCATATTTTCACATCTAATTGGGTGAATTAATGGTGCATTTCTACCAAAGCAGAGTTGGTGATTGTACGCACAGTGGGAAGGCCAAACAAGATGGTTTTGTGAGTTTTATTTTGTCTGTCAAATTTAAACGAAGTGTGTTTTACAATGAAAAAACTACTGATGAATGGAGTCTGGTGGCTTTGGCAACAGTGATTCTGGGGCTGTTTCTGTTTTAACAAAGAGGATCTAACTCTTTAACAAAAGGCATGTCTTTATAGGGATCCTTTTCCATATGTTGTCAGACACTTAGAATAACAATCTGAGCCTGTCAGTGCCAAAAACAAGCACTTTTAGTAGACTTACACTGCCCCCAAGTCTGTTTCCCACCAACAGCTAAAGCCCTCTCACTCAGTTTTGGGCCAATTTCAATAACGGTTGTTCCACTTTACACTTTACGCTTAAAGGAAAAAATGCGACATGTTCCTTTAATGCATCTTTTTTAAGTGGAAAACTACAAACATGCTCAAATAAAGGCTATTAAAGAAACAACAACTTCCAAAAATCCAACAACAGGTTTGCTTTGAGTCATCTTACTGACCCTGTTCAGCCATAACCATCTCCAGCAGCTCAAGGGTGGCCTCATCCTCACAGAGGTCATAGGGCATGTTGCCATCCGCATTAACAGCCAGCAGGTCAGCCCCACTAGAAGCATGCACACACACACACAGGCACAAAACAAGCACACATGCACCCGTATGCAAAGACAAGTGGATTAGAGTGCCACACGGTGACACACCCTGATGTACTCGGCCATTCAGTGATATTCATACACTTGCAAAGTGTTCTGAGAGTCAAGCTGCAGCCATATTTGCATTGTCTATGTAAACTAGTCTCTCGCCAATATAATCATGAGTCTGTTTATACTTTGGTCATGAAAAAAAATCACTCCACCTGAATATAAAGCGACATTTATTCTGATACAGTTAAGACAACACTCCACAGATTATTAATTTCTACACCTTTTTTTTGTTAGAAAGGATGCATGAATGTGGGGCCGGAATTCATGGTAAAACTCACGCCTGAATCAGGAGCTGCACCAATCCAGTGTGTCCACAGGTGGCAGCAGCATGCAGCGGTGTCCACAGCTCGCTGTCACAGGCATTCACACAGGCACCAGCATCCAGCAGGCACTGCACTATCTCCACAAAGTCATCAATGCAGCACTGAGAAGAGGGCAGATGTAGACGCACATATATAGATTTGTGAAAACCTGAATGCAAAGGGAAATACTGATAGGCAATAGACAATGATAGAAAACATACTACAGGCAAAGAAGCATAAAGAGAAACAGATACATCATAATTATTTATGGCGTCTAATATACTGGGTTGAGTAACAGAAAAAATTTGCATGCATGGCCCAGACCTCGGCTGTGTAAACACCAAGTTTTCCAAGGGGGAGAGCTGATTTTATAAAGAGTTCTCTGTGCTCACAAACGCCCCTCTCGTGAATTTATAGCAGCATGATGAGTCCACTTATACACAGAGAGCAAAACAGAAAGGAAGAGAAAGTGCCAATCTGAATTGTAAATATCTGTGTGTAGCTTTAGAGTTGTGTGTTTCAAGGTCCTGACAAACAAAACAGGAATCTTACGATGGCTTCCTATAAATCCGACTGTAACTGTTCGGGAAAGGAATGTAAGCCTGAGCAAGTTGCCCTCGCTCTTCAACACACCAGCCCTCACACTTAAATGGTGGGAATGAATCAGTGTGTTCATGTAAACTCACTTAAGATAAGTTGCGGTTCAGACAAAATAAGGGCAAACAGTACTTAGTGAGCTCAGCGCTGTGACCGCACACGACATAAACACACTCGCTGCACAAAAGGTGACCTGCCTCCTTGAAGGCAGTCACAAAGTGTTGGTGTAAAACTGATACTCAACAAGTCACAGTCCTCCATGTGGTAAGATTTCACATTAGGGACCTCCATCTGGAAAACTCTGATTGTTAAATGAATTCTAAACAGTTGAGGAGATACCTGTGGAGGAAGTGAAATCCCCTCTACTGCGAGGCTGTGCTTGTGTAAGCCGCTGTGGGAGTGGGTACCTGTATGTTTAACCACCAGCCACTTAAATGGCCTGAAGGCTGGCAGTGGTGTATGTGCAGGATAGGGTTGGGTGATATAATAACATTTTCCAGCCAGCCGCTGAGTTCGCCACGTTCCACAAGCTCTCTTTAGCTTTTTCAGTCTAATAAATCACCAAAATAAACTCACAAAGGAAATATTCTTACACCTATTTTCCTTATTCAACAGATTAATACAACCAAACACCTTCTGAATTCAAGTTTCTCTCTCTCTCCAAACTAGGACTAGCTTAACTGCCTTTTTAACTCATTGTAAAACACACTTCATTCACACTCAAAAGAAACAAAATAAAACTAAGCAAATGCATTTTGGTGAGTCTTTCCACTGTTCCAGCAATCACTAACACTGGTTTGGTCGAAATAATCCCTTAATTCCTCTCTGCCCTCTGAGCAGCAGCTCTCATTCGTTCTTTGGAGGCAGACTATTAAATAAGCAAAATAAAATGATGGGCAAATCGCTGATAGCTGATATATTTGTCCAATCGCCCAACCCTTGCGCAGTATATGTAATACTATAGTTTTTCTTGTGCCTTGTGAGTGAGGCGATGGATGAATATAAAGGAATAAGGGCTTTCACAGCTTAACGCAAGTTAGATTTAAGACTTTATGACTTTTTAATGCCACTCTGAATCAAAGTTAAAACCAATTTAACAATAGCCAAAGTTAAAAAAAAAAAAAAAAGCAAGAAACAAATTCAGTTACTCAGGGTAAATACCTGCTGTTTGTTGGCTGATTTTCTTGTTTATTTTTGTTTCTAACTCTGCATGTGGGATTCCACTGTCTGGCTAATTTTTGTTAAATTTGGACTTCACCGTATCGTCTAGTTAGCAGACAATGGATCCTCTACTCTGAGCAATATGAGTGTTGCTGGTTCAGCTATACTGATCAACAGGATGTTATCATGAGAGGCATTCGGTAAATTATTTTAAAAAACAGATAAATGATCCAATTATTTCGAGATTTTGCAAAGCAACCTCAGAAAAAATATGTATAAAGTTCATAATCAAATGTCTTTACATTTTAAAGACTTTTGACAAATTGATTTAAGACATTTTAACCCAACTGACCCTTCGCTAAGTCCCGCCCCGGGACACAGACTGGCCAATCATAATGTAGCATCAGGCCGGCTCAGACCAGGGTCCGACAACAACACAGCATTTTCAGGCTGGTTTTGTGGATTTGGAGCTAAATGTTGTGCCTGGGACACGTCGTGTATTAATGATACTCGTTACCTGGAGAGGCTGGAAAAAGATATACGTTTCTTCCCTGTTCCAAAACCAAAATCAGACCCTGAAAAGTGTAGGGTTAGCTAGCTAGCTACTGAAGATATAGCCTACTGAATGTATACACATGCTGCTTTTGCTTTGTAATGATTATAACAGTGAAACAAAGACCGACCCTGCTGTACAGGAACCAGTGAAGGGAAGCTTTTATATTCATTGTCTTCTGTGTTGATCAGCAGTGATGTGGTGGTTCACTCTTGACACTGTGATCTGTAGCCTATAGTTGGGCTTTAGCTTCTAACTATCTTTGTCTTTTTAACCTGTTGTTGCTGCTGAGTCAGTTTGACATCCTGGATATATCCTTCAAACACAGACTGTAGACTACTCTGTCTGCTTCTCTCTGGAATCACTGTTTCATTTTCAAAATATGATAATATTTCTTCAGGGAGTGCAGTTAGTCACAGTGTGGGCTCCATGCTTACTCTGAGGGCTTGTCGGACCATCACAAAGAGGCGGGGCTTAGCGGTGGGTCAATTAAGGACTTACCTTTAGACTGATTAGTTCAATGATTTTTTATACATTTAAAGGACCTACAGGAACTTTGCACAGATGTGGCAGAGGGGCAAATTTTGATCCCCTGTCACCGGTACACTGGCTTAGCTGTGAATAACAGTGAACACAATTGGCAGTGTTTGCGGGTGGGAGGCCAGTAAGGGATCGTGGCCTTGTTACTGCACTGCTGAGTCTCACAACCTGATTTGTGTAAATGTGCGTGTGTGTGTACCTGATGTAGGGCTGTTAGTCCATCCTCGTTGACCAGATCTGGGCTGACACCATTGTTAAGCAGCTCCCTCACTATTAGAAACACAAGCACACACACGCAGCATTATGACTGATCACCCGGGCAAAGTCCTTTCCACATATACATTTTAACACTTGGCACATATCTGCCTGCCCTAAATAGAAATGACATGACACCCATTCAGCGTGCGTTTGTTAACAATGAACTTACAAGATTTGCGACTATAATTAGCCTTGAACTTGCAGCTGACAATAACACCACTGAAAACATGATGCCTTTCTTACTACTACAATTAAACTGTGACGTATCCACCAGTAAATTATGCATGAATCAATTCCTTTGAATTGTACTTTACGGAGCACCATGCTACCGACTGGTAAGTGCCTATGTCTCAGGGAAGCCAAACATCAACCCAAATGCAGAGGTCACAGTGTGCCCTGCCTTTAAGGAAGGGTGCAGTTTCACAGATTATAGGATTTTGGTTGGTTTAAGCAGGAAAGTCGTGGAGTAATCGAGTACAGAATAGTCTGAAATCACTCATCATCCTGTCCTGAGTTCCCTCACATACCATAGTCCATAGAATTTAAGGCTCTCTAACATGACTTTTCTCTGTGAGCGTGTGTTTGTACCTACCCTCCTCCAGGTCATTGCGTGCAGCTGCATCTAGCAGGGTGACGGCTTTGGGGAATGTCACTTTGGTGGTGCGCGCCTTCTTCTTGTCTGCTTTGGCCCTTGACCCTCGTGCTGCATCCTTCTCCATCTGCGCCCATGCCTTCAGCTGCTGAGCGCGCCTCTTCTGGGCGTGCTTCAGGCGCTCGGTGGCACTCAGACGTCCGACCGTGGCCATCTCAGCCAACAGCTCGCTGTGCTCTGCTGCCATGCCTCAACAACACTATGACCTGTCCCCGATGGCTTCGCTTCTTTGTTCCCCTTTGTTTTAGTCCAAAGGATGTTAAATATAAAAGTTTCGGGTTTCCAAATGTCTCATATGCCTCCGAATGCCTCTTAAAAAGGCCCTTCTGCAAGGCCAAACAGGCCTACGTTAGGGCCTGTGGGAGAGCGCAGACAGAAGCTGCAGTTTATACGTAAATATGTGGAAAAAAAATCAAGCAAGCAGCAAAAAAATCCAGAGTATGATGAAACAAAACAACTTAAGTTGTGCAATCAAGCGATGGATATCTCCATGACTTCAGAAGTAAGCAACACATAAAATGGTTGCAATGTCTCTTTCCCATCTTCAGATAATAGACTCTTATCGCGCCATGGAAAAAATGAGAGAGAAAGATGTCCAAAACCTTTTCATCCAAGCTGTGCTTTGCAACCAACTCCCAGTCCTCCCATCCATATCAACTGTTGGTAACTTGGCCACTGATGGAAAGAGACAGGGAAGGCAAAGATGGAGCTAGAACTGCAGAGTCAAACTATTCTCCAGGTTGGATGCTCCATCTGACCCTCTAACCCAAAGTGGTGGTGACTGTGGCCACGACTTGGATCCAACAGAGGGGCAAGTCTTTGAGAATCCATCGTGAGATTATGGTGGCGGTAAATGATAAATCCACAAGGTAGGAAGAACTGGGGAGTTTAGGCAACGACAATAAAAAGGGGCACCTGCAAGATTCACACAAGGCCTACTTTAGTCTATGTAGTGACAGGATTCAGGTATCCCATGGTGCTGAGTGGAGACTGTTGCAAAGTCAACTTGTTGTTGGTGCACTTTTTGGCAGGTCTTCAGAGGCCGTGAGCTGGGAACCAAGGTTTCAATGATTCGTCCCTCAACGACATTGTCTTCTGTCTGCAACTGTAGGCAGAGAGAGAGGAGAAAAGAAAGCAGGGAGAGAAAATGTGAGTGCCGTGTTACAGTATAATGTACGCACGCTGCTCTCCTAATCCTGTTATCTTTAACCCCTGAGCTCCTTCCCCCTACTCCCTCCTCTCCCACTCCTCTCCCGAAGGAAACCTGAGATGGTGGGACGCTTTTCATTAATGATTGACACACCCCGCAGCCCGACACACTTTGCTGCCACTGGCATACACACGAGGCAAGACTGAGGGAGGGATGTAGTGGAGAAGTGGTTAAATAGCTGGAATGTGACGTGTTTCAGTGCAAGTACTAACCCTGGCAACCTCGGTCAGCACGATCGCTCTCATTACCTTTCGTTAACTTCCCAGGTGAGTTACATGGCTCACACACGCTCGGCTCTTTCCAGGCTACTCATTTATAATTTAGGCCTGGGCCTGTGAGCGCTGAGAGGAAGGTCAACTAGAGGCACTCAGTGAGATAGAGAGAGTGACTGACAAGACAGTAGTCCTGGGCCACAGAGCCACGACAGCAAGCAGCCAACTTCCTGAGAAGGTGGGAGGTGGGTAGACCACAGCGCTCCATAAATCAGCTGATTACATGGCAAACAGATGCAGGATGATTCAGGCTGCAGTTATAGGGCTCTTCTTTGGTTCCAAAGAAATGAAAGAAACAGGTTTAAAGCTTTAAAAGAATACTTCATCCCCCCAGTGACCATTTGTATGTCAATTACTCCCTGTGTACTTTGAATTCGTGAAGGTGACATAGGCAACTGCGTTTAACAACAAACTTTGCTTTACAAACTTTGACAACTCCTGCAGTATAATCCAGGTCTCATTGATCTAGGTACCATGTCTGAAGGGTTACTTTTGGTTCCAAAGGTACCATAGTGAAAGTGTTTGGTGGAAACAGGGCTTAAAGGAGAAGTCCAGTATTTTGCACTTTGAGCCCCATTTCGCCAATAGCTCCTTTTCAGAGAATTTGTCTTTCCCCTGCCTGGCTTAACAATGCTGTCTATGGCCATGTGTAAATCTGTCCTAAAACCACCTTAAACGTTGGTTTTCAAAGCCATGAAACTCACCGAGTGGTCAGTGGTGTTCGTTGATGTTCCCACATAAAAATCGTAGCAAACTGTGGTTTCCGTGATGATTTATTTGACATTTTGTCTAATCCACTGATTTCCTATAGGAAGCCTCATTGTCCGTTGGTAGTAATCCGCCACCGGAAACGGAAAGGTGGTTTACGACAAGGCTGTAGTCATTGTAGTCTTTTAGCATAGTGAAAGTGCCGGCTGTGTGCGCTCCTGGACGAAGAATGAGAACAAACGAAAAGGTTTTGTAATAAGTTTAAACAACTGCACAATGGATTTTGAAAGGTGGATTCTGGATGATGACACATTCGAAACTGATTTTGATGGCTGTGGTTACAGATTTGAACTTGAGTATACCGAGGACCTTCTTCTTCTGCTTCTTTTCTGTGTCCCATTACATTGCAATGGTTTCCTGCCGGTTGGCGACACTCACGCCATCAAGTGGGCTGGAGTGTATAACGCTTCAGGGTCAAACGAACGATCAGGTGGAAGTTTACACACGGGTGTGAGGCAGCTGAAAAAATAGTTCCACAATCCAGATGAATAGCGAAAACACGGATGGAAACCACAGTTTGCTACGATTTTTATGTGGGAACATCAAGGAACACCACTGACCACTGGGTGAGTTTCATGGCTTTGAAAACCAACGTTTAAGGTGGTTTTAGGACAGATTTACACATGGCCATAGACAGCATTGTTAAGCCAGGCAGGGGAAAGACAAATTCTCTCAAATTCTCAGAGAAGGACCAATCGTCAAGATTTTGGTCTTAACCACTCTATTTCATCATAAACAACCCAGGAATGGGGCTCAACGTGCAAAATACCGGACTTCTCTTTTAAGTGTACAGTAATACATGTTATAAAGTTGTTAATGAATTCATTTTAGTCCAGGTACTCTGCAGGGTTTTCCAGAGGGTGTGTGGTTGAACTAAATAACTTCAAAAAAACAATAAATTAAGTGTCCTGCTGGAGGGGGATAATACAATACACCAGATAATGAGAATTTTCATAATCCAGCAAACTCAGAACCTCTTGTTATTGATGCCTTTGAAGCATTTGTCCAGATGTTTTTAACCATGTATAAAGTGTATATGGTGACTTCTTACAAAAGTACTGTAACGTCAGCTTAATCAGCATAACTAACAATATTTGAAAGTACTACAAAGTATATCAGGAACGTAGGGCTACATCTGTACATCAAGACATATATATCCATGGAAACCTACCGGTCACAGTTTCCATTAGACTAATTTCCCTTGTGAACTACAATTTCAATAGTTCATGTCTTGAGGACAGACAGACTTTTGTCATTTGTTCCTTTACTTGGCTTTCCTACTATTTTTAGGTTACCTAACCTCTTACCCTTTGTCACAAGCTACAATGTAAGGATTTCCTTAGCTTGGAGCAATAAGCTTAACTCTGCCCCGTAGACTGCAAGCCACGTCACGGATCATTCATTCAAACAATACACACATGAACATGGACTTGGAAAGCACAGGATCGAGACATGGATGATGAATGTGAAGTTCACTTATAATGCCAGTGATCCATGAGGCGACTTACTTTAACCTGTCTTCCTCCTGCAGGAAAAAAAGCCATGGTGTCCAAAGTCCATGTTCCGTTAAAAAGCAGGATGACAGGAAACAAACAAACCCTTAAGGAACAAATAAGGCTAGGCCATATAGAGGCCAGTACCCTAACCTATTTTTGGTTTCAACCAGAGTTAACAAATGAAAAATGGAACATGTTTTGTGGCATTTTAAGGGGATTTAAAGGGCGAAAGGATTGGAGAACAGGGAAAATCCCTGCAGGAACTTAGCTGATGTATTAGTAGAATAAAGCCAGACACAATCTGAAAGATCAGTGGAATAAAGTTCCCAATCTTAACTGTTAGTATTGTGTAGTTCATAAAAGAAACTTATTTTCTAAAGAATTAATTCTCATAAAGCTGCATTTGACTCATATTTCAGATGACTCAGACTTAACTGGTATAACAAAAATTTGTTTGATTAGAGCTCGTGTCAAATGGCACAGTGAAAAAACAGCTTCCAAACAACCCAGACATAAGCAACAAAAACACAGACTGGTCCATCTGCATGTAACAATACAGACGCTTGATTCATCTGCTGCTAGAGACTCAAGATTCAGTAAATGTTTACATTTTTGCAAACAAGACTCTTCCAAAGTTCATTTTATTATTTGACTGGAATCCATCAACATTTCAGATGAACAGGCCATAACAACCGAGCAGTGTTAGATGTTCTTTCTGCTTCAATTTGATGACAGTGCACATCTGAGGGAGAGGAATTTTAAACATACAGGCCTTGAGTTTGATGGCCTCCCACTGACACTGACATAGTGCGCCTGGTTTGGATCTAACCTTACTTTCAGGGGTGGGCGATATGGCCCTAAAATAATATCACGATATTTCAGGATATTTTTGTGATAACAATATTCCTGACGATGTGACAAATCTGTGAAAAAACAAGTCAACCTGACAGTTTGCCTTCAAATATTCAGTAAAAACTCAACAAAAATTATCTGTCATTTCTCTAGTTTGTGAACAACAACAGTAACTAAGAGTGAGATTCAGATTCTGTATACAATATCAATAGTTTAGCAAAATAAAATCTACCACAAATTACACATTTGAACACCCCTCAAATACCAAAAAAATGTACCCTGGGATCTATATATATAAAACAACAAGTGATTTTCCTTCTCGTTTGGTTGTTTTTTTCCACCTGGACCTTTATGCTCTGCCATTTCTCCTCTAATCATCACGCTGTAACCTGTGACAGGCTGTTATGATACCACAACTATCACACATACACATGTATGTAGTTTTTAGTCAAACTGTGAGCGTCACATAGGTTTACATTACCAAAGGTTTACGACAAAAAATCACTTGACGATGCCGATGCTGCTGCTAGAGGAGCCGCTGACTGAGTTCCCTCTGAGCTGTAACTCACTGAAAGAGTCTGAGAAGTCCGGGGCTGTTCATAAAACATTCAGGACACCACAGTTTATAATACACTACTGAAGCTGCTCCTCTTTTTGGAACCACCGTGGAGTCTGTAATAATTTCACTCTCAGCAATGTTTGGTTTTGCCACGGGTAACAGTATAACATCAACAGGTCAGCAAGTCGAAATACTGCAGGTATCATGATGTGAATTTTACCGGTATCATCATGAACAATACGATATGGCACACCTCTACCTACTCCGATGTGTACTATTACAGAGCATTGTGACAATGAAAGCTGCCGTCATTGTAAATCGATAATGTTCTGTTAGAAGTAAATGAGATTTCTGTGTACTAATCCAAAATAAACTCACTCTAAACTCATGTTAGTGTATTAAGGAGCTTGGAGACTACAGCGTGGGTCACATACTGAGCAAACATCTAATGTGTGTCCCATTGTGTCCATGTATTTTTCTTTCATTGCCAAACACTGGTCATATGATTGTGACAATTAAACCGGTTTACTGTGTTGCCACCCTGACCCAAAACATTCTGCCTCACCTGACTGCAGGTTATGTGCCGACCTGACACTGCTGTGACTCTTAAACTGTAAGGATCATGGTGTGTTGCACAGACACACAGAGACTAACTTGATAATCTAAGATATTTAAAGTGATTATAGAGCTTTTTGTAGGATGTTAATGGCAATGCTTCAACTTAAGTGTAATGCTGGATCAGAGACTTTTTAGTGTGTCTTCAAAACAAGAATACAAAGTGAAGCTTTGGTTGGTGAAACATTATTTACATATGTAGAAAGCTTCAGGATGGGACAGCGACAAACCAACACACACGTTATATCTGCAATTTGATCAAGCTTTGGCCTCAAATATGATCTCCCCTTAAAAACAATCTTAGCCTAGATTCACTCGACTAACAAACATGTCATGAAGAACTCAAGCCTTCTGTCAGGGCTCACACACCTTATCCAAAGTTGAATTCAGGTACTTTCAAGTATTTTCAAGGTGCATTTTGAATCTTTTCCAGCACCTTACAGCTGTGGTACATTACATACATTTATATACAGTATCTTGTGTCACTTCTTTATGACATTAAATCAGATGTATTGTGCTGTAAACGATGTTTTGCGCCATAATTTGTATTTTTTGTTTTCGACACATGACTCATAACGGTTATCCCCTTGCATGTTATCATGTGTTAGCCTCCCACTGTTTCATCAGAGGGCACACAACAAAGAAATCTGACAGATCACACATGCGCAGAGTGGCAAGCGAGGCCTGAGTGGAGTCGTCTTCACTTTGGCGGAAAGGCAAATGGAATTAGGCTCTCTCCAACTTTTATTTCTTTATCTAAAAAACAAAGCATTCAGTCAGGCAGTGATTCATTATCAAAGTCAAGCAGTTTCAAGCACTTAACTCAAAATCCAAGCACTTTTCAAACCTTGAAAACACCACACTCAAAGTTTTTAAAGGATTTCCAGCACCCGTACAAACCCTATTCTGCCTTTAAAAGTCATAGACTCAACTATGTGTTTCTTCAAAGACCAAAATGACCTCACAGATGCTGAGTCAGCCAGCTAAGTGAGATTATATCTGTTGATATGCCGGCACATTAGACGAGCAGTGACCTTTGCAGAATGTGGGTCTATAAAATCATTTGATGGGTCACTGGTTAGGTAAGTGACAATACTAATTAGGCTTACTCATTGCATACTATGAGATTTTAAAGGGGAAAAAGCTGTTATGAGACATGCATGCTTACACACAGGCCACAGTTGTACAGACTCACTTGTACTCTCATTCTCCTACTCATTCTCATTGTCCTACTCATGATACATTTCCACTCAAACCCTCCCACACACACACACAAACTCAGGGCACAGGGCAATGTTTCCTGATTAGCCGTCTTGGCAGAGCGAGCCACACAACTCAAATCTCGGCCAAAGCCAATCAGTGCAGGGTATCAGGGGAATGGAGCTGAGGCGGAGGCTTAGACAGTATGATGTTTACTGGCTAGTGCAGGTACGTGACAGACACATCAGGTCCCAACAAGAACAAAGATCCCACATAATCACACTGAATTGCTGTTTAACTATGAGGTCCACCCAATCCTGCAATCCAGGCACCACCATTATCATGGAAGTACACGAGCTCTGCTTTCACACGCTATGTACAGAGTAACAGAAACATACTTCTAATATTTTGTCCCTTGAAATATCTGAAACGACCATCCCTATATGAAATACACGCCACACTGACAGGCTGCAACCCAAAATTTCACAACCAAACAAATCCTTGTACACAACATAATCCGAATACTTCATAAATGTTTTCAGCTGTGTGTATGATAATGATTTATTGGCCAGTAACTGAGTTTAAGAGAATAAAAAAGGTCATGTGATGGGGAAAATTCACATTTCACACTAAATTAATGTATTAAAATGTAAACAACAAGTTGCTGACTTAAGCTACGACTACATGAAGGCAGGCTGCTAGTGTGTATCTGTGTTACCTGTTACGCACTCCTGCTGTGCGTAGGAGCCTTGTTGTACAAATATACATCAGTCACCACTCCTCCTTTCTCTCTCCTCTCTGGGCTCTGTCTGTGTAAACCAATACTTAACACGAGTGTTTGCATCAAAAGTGCCGTGTGTTTTTATTTCAACCTTTCAATTCAGCATGCGTCAGGGCCTGAAAGTGGCATGAAGTCCGACAGTAGCCTCGTGGAGTTGGAGTTGAGGGCAATCATTTGGATGTTACCAAACAAACTGAAAGCCAGGGTGTGTGTGGAGCTTTGAGATCCTCTCAGCATGAGATTGCTGTCTTTGGTCTGACAGACGAGCAGCTCAGTCAGTCTCAGCCTCCTGTCTGACGCTAATCAGCCTACTCTTCCTCACCTACCAGCAGCAAACTGGTTGCGAGAGTGAACAATAAAAGGCTGCTGGCATTTCTGGGTACATTTGCCATGGTCAAGATCAAAGGTAGACCACACAAATTTACGTTAATATTTCCGGCAGAATAGTGATTAAAAAATAAATCAACATGCAGGTTTTGAAGTCAGCTGGTCAGAATTAAAAAAGCAAGTTTCTAAATCTGCTGCAAATACTCAAACAAACGAGGAGAAATCCATCGCAAACGAGGTCAAAATGGCTTTTCTACACCAACAAAAGCAACAATACATCAGTTTATTACTAATAAACTAACTGACCTACCACACCTATGTATATACCCACACATAAACATAACAAAAGGTTACTTTAGCTGAAAGTTACTGGGAAAAAAATCTGCAAAACTGAGCAATTTCTCTGCGATGTTGTGATCTTACCTCATTCTCCTGTCTGTGTCTTGCAAGTTTAGCTCTTATCTGTACCCTAACAGGTCGACTATGAGCTTGTGGTGTGCTGTCAGTGGATGCAGCCACCTACACCAGCATTTCGTCTCAGTTAGTTTTGTTTCTTGTAAATCAAGCCCCTGCACAAATGCAGAATGGGGAATTTGTTGGTGGCTAAACTGTGTAAGAGCCTTGTGATTGTCTGAGTCAGGCAGTGCCCAGACAGACGGGAAAAGACGAGGTGAGATCACTGATATTGTAAAAACTCTGTCACCGCAGCACATGTACACTAGTACACTAAATACGGCTGAACATTTTGTGTATTTGGAAAAATGTCCCCTGCATCAATCTGACATTTGTCGACTTTTTTTCCACCTAATGATCTAACAGGAAGGGCTGTCTACAGCTACTGAGGAACACAAACTTTCATTCAACAGCTGGGATGAATAGACCAGTATGAACACACACACACAAACTGAAGCTCATACATTCATCAAGTGGGTGGTACCTGAGTGTAAAAGCATGTGACTGAACTTAGAAGACCATAACAGAACACACATCTAAAGCTCAGCCTGAAATCTGGCTGCACTGGAAATAGGCAAACGGTGCTATGTGCTTCATTCATGGTTTACCATCATGGAATGACATTGCTCAGCTATTGTGTACAACCACCTGGCTCAGTGTGTGGTTTGATGTGACCTGCAGGACCTGCCCTTTGATTGAAACAAACAATGCTGAGTCAATGCGGCTTGATGATTCGGGAACGATCCCGCCTGCTGTCTGAACCAATGCCAAATGACCTAAACTGCCTGCCTAATATTCAGGAAGCTTGTTTTTATCTGTTACTGTGCAACTTAAATTAATTTATAAAGGAAGCAGAGCTGAAATGGTTTGGCAATGATTTGATCAGGTGCATATGAAGATAACACCTTGGGCTCTGGCAAACTGCGAAGGTTGTTTCTTTACTATTTTCTGACATCTTATAGACCAAACCCCTGTGACGTCACGCTAACAACAGCCACTTGTGGGTAGACAACTGGCAATTGGTTTGAATATACGAAATAGGAAAACTTGTTTATATTTCAGCCGTAAATGTTAACATGATGGTCCAACCTATGTGACATTCTTGCTGTGCTTATTTTATGTGCTGTGTTGCTTTGCTGGCAGCCCTTTTTATAATATATTGTGCCATAGAGCCACAACGAAGTCCCTTCTTTATGCCTCCTTTGTATTTTTAAACAGAACCAAACAGCAGCGACAACATGCCTTTCCAGTGTGTGATTTTAGACTACATCTTGGCATCAGAATCAAAACAGGAACGTGACATGTAACACCACAGCGTTGGCCTATAGTGTGATATAGCGTGCGTGTCGACAGCGCTTTCTAAACAAAAACAAAGGCATAACATGGCAATAACAATCATTTACCTTCTCTATTATATGGCGTCCAATCTCGGCCTCTGTTAGGAGCACAAGGAGCTCCTGAACCTCACTGCTTTTTCCAATTTGCAAACATTTTCAGCTGCTGCTCTTCTTTGAGTTAGCTGCTAACTGCTAACAGCTACTTTTTAAATCTCCCACGGTAGGTTGCACGCATATCCCGTCCTGCCAGCTGTCCCTTTTATACAGACATCATTTCTGAGCTGTTATTACCTCTGTTCCTGGCTCAGAGGCGAGACAACTTTGTCCCCCCCATTCTGCGATCAATCCTCATACGCAGCACGATGTGGCTGAATAACAGCGTGAAATTCCCGCCTTGAAGGGCAGTGTAAATGTGGCTAACATCTTTAATTAAGCAAGTCTACCAGCACTGAAGCAAAGCAATGCACTGCTGTGGACAGGGGCCACAGCAAAACACATTTCAGTCACCAATAACACCCACATACGAAAAAAAAAACCCAGTATCAGTTTAAGTGTGCGCTATATTTAGAGCATTTTCTCTGCTTTAACTTAGACACAACCAAAACGAGGCAGCAGTAGACCAGCAACTCCAGTGTCTAATGTTAAGTAAAATTAAATTTAGATAACTGATTCAGTTTCCCATCGGAAAAGGGCTGTCTGACAGCAAGGTAAAGCAGTTAAAAAACTCTAATATAGCGCACACTTTTGGTATTTTAGTTGAGCCGTTTGATTTCATGTAAGTGACATGTGGGTTTTCTATGCAGATATAAAAAAAAAACAATGTTTTTAAGTCCATAGACCAAACTGTTAATCAATGGGTCAAGAGAATAATCCGCACATTAGTTGCAGCCCTCATAAGAAGAACGCAACACAAGTAACTGCAAAGAGAGTGGGAGGGGGATCTACTTAAAAAGAGGTGGGCACATTAAGTCCTGTCATGTGTAATGGTTTGAGCTGCTCCATGTAATCACTCAGCAATCTCAGTAATGCCACAGAGTAGACAGAGTAGGGAGGGAGCAAAGGCCATGGGAAAAACAGAGAGCGTGTGCATGTATGATGGAGATAGATATTTTGGAGATATATTGACGAACACACAAAGAGTCGCTGCTTTTTCTGGCGAACAGGATATGGCATGAGAGGGCAAGAGGATGTGGAGGAAAGAATGTGAAGGAGATAGAGGGAGAGTATGAGGAGGAAGAGGAAGGATGGGGAGGAGACAGACGGACTAGCCTACGCTAACTCCTCCGACTGCTCCTGAGCAGGAAGTAGGGTCGTGTCAGGCACAGAGGTGGAGAGAAAATAGGGATAAAAAATCTTAAAATGGTGCCCACAGGATAAGATGATGTATATGGCATCCGCCTGCAGAATGTCTCACATTCAAACATGCACACGTGACAGTGAAGAAATGCTCCGGTAAGAAAAGACAAAGAAAAACAAGGGGGAGTTTATGCACAAGAGAAGGAATGTAAGAGAGAGCCAAACCTTAGCAAATACAGTCTGACCTTTGAAGAACTGCTTAGGTCAAGAAAAAGAAACTATATTAGGATGACAAGGAAATCTTTTTCCAATGATTAACTCAACTTACACACTGGGTTCAGGTCTTTGTCCTCCTACAGTGTCTAATAAAGTGATTGTTCAGCTGAGATAACCTACTGATGTTGCAACGGATGATGCACACCTTGGATCTAAATTGAGCGCAAGATCATAAAGGTTACAGTCCATTAACATCGAAGTACAGTGCTAAACGTAATCTAACCTTTTTCAGATTTCCGTCTTGATCTTTTAAGACCGTGTGTGTGCTGTCATGCTGTGTATCGAGGGGCCTCCCAGCTAATCTTGGTCTATATTGTGAAACATGCAAATATTTGACCACACATACCAAGGAAATGCTATTGGAGAAGTACTTTGACCACACGTGGAAATACTTGTGAGCAAGACCGGCAAGGCTGGCGTGATAAGAATAGATGACTGAGTTTTTTTTATTGAGGTTATTAAGTCAATGGTGTAGCATCAGTCCCTCAATTAGTCAGTGATCATCAGAGAGAAAACAGTCTGGATCGATGCATCAATTAAATGTTCAATGATACAATATTATTAATGCAAAGTGAAAACATCAATACATTATTTTGAAATTCCCATGGCATGTCTGTGTCACCATATCCGTCCAAGTAAACCTTCTTCCTAAACTTTCAATCAGTGCTAGATGATCAGCAGCCAACAGATTATAATGAGCCGCCAAGAAAAGACACAGACATTCACTGATATGACTCAAATCGTACTGTGGCGGACTTTGTGATATCAGCAAACACTGTATTGTTGTCAAGAGAATCTATATAATATTGATCATGGTGACACTTCTGATTTACACTACTGAAAAACAAACACAAACAAAAATCAATGAGGATATTTTTACCCTTTAAACAACATCTCTCTAGATCAGTGGTTTTCACACTTTTTGTGCCAGGGACACACCAAAGGGCGAGCCGAAAATCCGAATCTATTTATATCTGTGCACAATAGCTTCTATTACATGTGTTATCACTCTTATCACGACATAAGACTATAAAAATAAGAAAAAATAAGACAGGTAGCTTTTATGATACTGTCTACCGAAAGTTGTTTTCCTCTTTTCGTTCAGTGGTAGGTCGTCTTTGTTGGTGCTTTGATGTAATTTGCTCCGTACAATAAAGTGATCCATTGTCCCACTCCTTTTAAATGTTATCATCCCTCACACTGGCTGCCAATCGGGGCTTTTGATGTGTCACACACTTATAATTCCCATGTGCAAACAGCGACAAATAGCTTCCCCCGTCAAGGTTTTTTCAATTAAATTAAATAACATTTTTTAGCTAGAGTTTTCCTCTTCATTAGAAAATGGGTGCGCACAACATACTGATACAGTCAATTAAAAATATTCAACGGTATAAGCCCAGGTGAATATTGCAATAATAATATGAGGTGGCCCACCATTTGAGAACCACTGCTCTAAAATATTAAGGTTGCACCCAGTTATCATTTTCATTATCAATTTATCTGCTGATTATTTTCTTGATCAGTCGCTTAACTGACCCAAAGACACTGAGTTTACTGTCACAGATGACAAAAAAAGCAGCAAATCCTCACATAACCAGAGAATGGTTGGCATATTTTGGTAGATAAATGACTGAACTTTTCAGTTACATATCTATGGAAACATAATGCATTCACTTAAGTTAAAAAAGTGACCCTGTTTTTCTTTTGACATTATTTTTTGGAGTCTTTATGCCTTTATTAGCTATAACAGAACAGGCCTGAGAAGGGAGAAGGAGGGAACAACATGTCATGTGTACGACATCTATTGCACGTCTGTCCGTCCTGGAGGAGGGATCCCTCCTCAGCTGTTCTTCCTGAAGTTTCTACCATTTTTTCTCCTCGTTAAGGGTTTTTGTTGGGGAGTTTCTCCTTATCTGCTGTGACGGTCCAAAGGACAGAGGGATGTCGTATGATGTAAAGCCCTCTGAGGCAAAGTGTGATTTGTGATAGTGGGCTTTATGAATAAAACTGGAAACTGAAATTGACATTGGCTTGAATTGAGTCCAAGTGCCTTTGTACATGGGGCACTCGCTCTATCCACTAAGCTATTGGGCACCCCAAACTGCCCTATTTTTCTGAATAACCAAGATTATTATCCAGAATTATGAGTTTTTATTGATTAACGGGATCATTAACTCGGAATTGAAAAAAAAAATATGTCTGAATTAACAAGATAATAATGTTGTAAATTCTCATTTTTCTTAATTATTAAGATTATCTCACTTGATCAGAAAACAAAACATGATTTTTTTTATGAAAACTGTAATATAAATCTGAGATAATATTCTTCAAAAAAAAATAAAACTTTTTAAATAAACATTTCACAGACTTCTAAGACAATAATCTCAAAAAACTGATTTTTCTCTTCCAGTGAATGCTTACATTTCCCTATTTATCCACACAATTGTTAATAAATATTCTGTCAAATAACTACTTGACTAATCGACTAGTTGTTTGGGCTCTACAGAAGATACCAGCAGTTGGCACAAGAACATGATGAGCTGTGTAATCTAATGCAATCCAATCCAGTGATCATGCTAGAAAATCTCCTTATGTGAACTACATGCTACTGTTTACATCATTTTACCCACCACCTAACAATATAAATCAACACAACAACAAGATACCTGGGTTTGACACTGAACTGTGAGCTGCAGCTTGTAATATAAAAGTCATAATGTAGATTAATGTCAACCTATGTACATGACAGTGATGAGACTCTGCACCTGTTGCTTTATAACGAGGCTGTGGTACATTAGATTAGATATTAATTAGTAAAACTACACTGTAAATGTTCATTTTAAAGGTTTCATATAATTATACGTGACATAAATGGCCAATAAAAGCTGACAGCCCCAACGGAAGCGCCTGCTGTGTTGTCCCATACTGTGCAGGATTAAGATGAGCTAAGCTACCTAGCGGTCCACAGACAGGCTCAACAGGTGGCTAGTCTGACAGGTAACGTAAGCACTTCATTTAAGCTACCTGGCTTCATTCATCGCGTCCAGGTGCAGATAAAGTCAACCCTGGCGAGTCTGTCCTCACGCGGTTGACTCGTACCTGTTAAAAAAATGTCGATAAAACTTGAGGAGCAGCGATAAAGTCGGCTGCTTGTGATGTTGTGTCATGCTAACGTTACCTTAGCCTCAGGTTAGCTTGATATTCAGCAACACGCAGCTGAGTCGAGCTGCTGTTTAAATTAATTAAATGTTAACGTCGCTTCAATATCAGTTCAGGCTGACACACATTGACCCGAGCAGGCTGTGAAACAGCGACTTCAAATGTTAGAAAACAACATGGTGACAGCTTACCTGTAGAGCTGGGTGACAGTAGTAGCTCCTGCGGCTGTGTAACTGAATCAGCTGCTGTCCCCTGCTCCTGCTCCTGCTCCTGCTCCAGAGACAGCCCTCAGGGGAAATGCTTCACCATAACAACCGGACCTGCGCCCTCTCCTCCCGCAGGACACGCTCCACCAGACGGCGACAAAGCTGCGGTGCAGGTCTGCAGGCTGCGTTTATGTTGCCTCTCAGTTACAGTGCACAAACATTTAAATGCAACACGTTTTATTTTTGCTCCCATGTTCACAGGTTGAAGTTAAAGATTTAAGACTTTATATGCACTTAATAGATATTTTTCTCCTAAATTTTGGGCCCAGATTTGCTAAAATCCGAGCTCCTCTCCCAGTGGCCTCAGGTAGTTACAATGGGCCCCAGTGCACGCATATATATATATATATATATATATATATATATATATATATATATATAACTAATTTGTCATATCACAATATCCTGAAATATTGTGTGTGTGTGTGTGTGTGATTCATATCTAGCCCTACGCACTAGGGCCCCTTATAATAGCGTGCACTGGGGCCCATATATATATATATATATATATATATATATATAACTAATTTGTCATATCACAATACCCTGAAATATTATGTGTGTGTGTGTGTGTGTGTGTATATATATATATATATATATATAGATATATGTGTATATATATGTGTGTGTGTGTACATATATATAAAAAATAAAATATTTATCTATAATTGAAATATATGTATTTTACTAATTTGTCACATTGTCAAGAATATCATTATTGCAAGAATACCACAAAAATATGATAAATATAATATCACAAAAAACTAAACATATATGTATGTGTGTGTATATTTATATATATTTATTTATTTATTTAAATTTTTTTTTAATTAATTAATTTATTTATTTATTTATTTATTTATTTTCTGGGTCAGTATTTTTGCAATAATGATATTCTTGTTGATCTGACAAATTACTGAATTACTGAAAAAAAGTATATTCATATCATCAAGAATACCGTTATTGCAAAAAATACCTAAAAAAAGAATATATATAATTTTGTATGTATATATATATATATATCATATACTATACTACTACTATACTAATTTGTCATATCGTCAAGAGTATCGTTATTGCAAAAAAATACCGCCCAAAAAAATATTATATATAATTTTGTATATATATGTACATGTGTGTGTATAGATATAAATTTTAAAAAATAGAATTGCAACAAAATAAGGTATATAGTTTTGTATATAGTTTTCTGTTATAGTTTTGTTCTTTAGTTTGTGAACAACAACAGTAACTCAGAGTGAGATTCAGATTCTGTATACAATATTAATAGTTCAACAAAATAAAATCTACCTCAAATTGCATATTTAAACAGTTCCCAAATACAAAAAAAATGTACCCTGGGATTTATATATATATCTATATATATATATATATATATATAGATATATAGATATATAGATATATATATAAATCAACAGGTGATTTCCTTCTTTAAGCAAAATCCCAAATGATTTAGTTGTTTTTTTTTTCCACCTGGACCTTTATGCTCTGCCATTTCTCCTCTAATCATCACGCTGTAACCTGTGACAGGCTGTTATGCAAAAAAATAAAAAATAAAAAATAGCAACAGATTTCTGGTTTAGTGTCTGTCAGTGGTCCAAGATAAAGGTGGGGGGGACTTTTCCCTTTCCTCATCCCTGATGAAGCTGGCATATCCACCACAGCAGTTTGTTGCAATTTCACAATTAACAAATCAGTATTTATGATGTTTATATGGGTATAACACAGGACAGGTTGCTTTGGTGTGAGGGGGATCAATGCTTACATAACATGTAATGCCATCTGTAGCAGCAGCAGAAGGAAGAAATTAAATGAATACAGGAGAGAGTATGGAGAGGAGAAGATCAGTATAAAAGTAGTGCTTTATAAAATCAAAATTAAAGTGGCTCTGTTAAAGGAAATTATGTGACAGCACTGACGTATAATCCTGTTTCTTACATGCAAGAGCACATGAGGAAACAGAAAAAACAAGGTGTGACGTGTCAGTGTACAAAAGTACCCTAGCCCTGTCTATTAGAATTTTAAGGGTGTGTTTGCGTGCATAAGTATGTTTGTCACGGGGTTAATGTCAGCTGGTGTGACAAACATCAATAGTCTGTTCACAATAAACTGTCAGGGTGTGTTTGCCCTCTTAGTTACAGTTGACAGTGTACTCAAAACAAGCCTGAACACATGCTCCCTTAACATCCCCATAATTATATATCCATTTAACAAAGTCAACTAGCTGTCCAGTCAAACCATTATGAAGGACTTGAGTTGTCTGACTGGTTTCTGAATCCAAAGGAAGCAGCGTCAGAATCAGCTGTTAATATCTAGAGACAGATAGCGAGTGATAACCCTGTGATCTGCTGACCCCTGCAGTCAACTGGCCAACCAACACAGCAGCGACACCGCAGAGACTGAACAAGGAAACAGCACCAGAGCCCGAGCTACATCACTGGTAATCGGGATAAGATACAATGCAGTATCTTTATAGTGTTTAAATGTAGGAGCATCTGCATGAAATGTCACCATGTGGTACAAAACAAAAGAGCAGTTTACGTTTTTAGTTTTAACAGAGAAAAGATCAAGAACCTTTGATGGTTTCGAACACCCAGTTTTTGGTGTTTATCATAATACTTTGTCAACCAGCGCATCACTGGTGACCTCTGCCCAGTGACTAAGGAATTATTTAGCTATAACTTGAGCAGTAAATGTTGTGTGTTAAAAAAGTAAACAATAAAAATACATTTAATTTACCAGAATACACCTTCTTTTCCCAGCTTGCCTGAAGACACACCCATGGAATCTCTCCTTTATTTTGAGCCCCCAAAAAGGGGTGCAGTATCTTTTATTTATGTGTTTATTTCAAATTTACAAGACCCATCACTCAAATATCTGAGGTCTAAGGTCTAAGATCTGAGGTCAGTTGGGGAGTGGCTGTGATGGTGGAGCAGTGGGGAAGAGCCCTCGAGGGGGTCCACACCGCCTCGTTCAATTTAAGGTCCTGCATTGCCTTCATTTCAGAATCAGAATCAGAATCAGAATCCCTTTACTGTCATTGCACAAGTACAACGAAATTGAGGCAGCAGCTCTCAGATTCAGTGCGATAAAAATATAAGTTAAAAACAAGGCAGCACAACAACAGCTACAGAAATATGATAAAAATGAAACTATAAATAAGAAATATCTCTAAACTGTACAAGACAAATGACACTATTTTACAGATTTACACCTACACTAGTAGAAAATCTGTAAAATAGTGTCATTTGTCTTGTTTCTCAAAAGTCAAACTCTCTAAAATTCTCCCAGATGTTGATTCCACTTGTGACAGGTGCAGACTTTCTCCTGCGTCCTTAGCACACTCATCTGGCTGTGTCCTCATTTGTCCGCTTACTGGAGTTCACTCTGCACGACACTATCAGATCCTTTGACAGCTATCTTTGGAATCTTTCAAGATATGAACTCAAATAACAAACTTTGTGCACGGAGGTTAATAATAACCCTTCTCCACTGGAAGAACCGTCACCCACCGAGCTGGACTAAGTGAGTGACGGAAGTGATTCAACACCTCATACTTGTGAAACTAGGATTCACATTAAATGACTCTTCTGATAAATTTATAAGAATCTGGAACCCATCTATGGAAGCTGGACTCTAAACCCTCACTTTATTGATAACTCCACATGAAGTAAGTCACATTCACTTTATTTTTTAGATCTTGTTGTAGCCGATCATAATAGGATAAGCCCTGATTAGGCCTTTATCTTCTGCTGCTGCTGCCTGTCCCTTTAAATGTTCTATGTGTATGTAATATAATATATAGCACTCTTGTAGTAAAGCCGTGACATCACACTGAAAACTTCCTCTCACTTCCTCTGTCTCTATCACACTTCATTCTTCCTCTCCGTCTCAGTTTCAGGATGCATCCCAGGGCACTTTAGGAGGGATTTGTCCGGACACAATCGGCCCATGTGAACAGCCTTGTCCTGGATGCTATCCTATTCATATGCTGTCCCATTCTTCTCATGCGTGGCTCACTAATCCAGGCAAAACCTCTTAACTGGCACTGCAGTAGACAGGAAGAGATAGACGGGCAGTTTGTATTTAAATCAGTGTGTTTTTGCACTGAGCACTCTTTATGAAAGGGCATGTAAATTGGGTCTAAATGTGTATGATGGGCGAGGGAGGCCTGCCTGTACATGTTTAATCTTCCAGTTCTCTAAAAGAAATAAAAAATCTTATGACATGTAACGCCATGAAATTCACATTGTGAGCAGAGATTGCTCTATAAGGTATTTCTGGAGGCCTGTTTATTATCTGAGTCAAACCTCTTGCTGAGTTTTGAGTGAAACCACTAGAGGGGGACAAACTTTCTAACCATGCAACCACAGAAGAAAATCACTAATTGCAGCAGGTGAAGGAGGTTGTTGCTCATCATGGTGGGGAAACCATCTGACCTGGAAAACAAGGTCAAACATTTTGAGTTTCACTGCAGAAATTACAGCTGCAAATCTTTACGGTGAGTTTTTCACACAGGGGAATTGTTTATGAAAAGACAAAGTCTTCTTTATTTCTGCAATCACCTGACAAACAGGGTCCACCATTTGCTTTGTATATTGGAGAGTGAAAGCTAAATTATGGATTGGTCAGATGCAATTTGGTGTCATCAAAGGAAAACACTCAGCACTTTACAGCTGATTCTGATTCTGAAATTGAAGGTGAATATATTTGCAGGTAGGCCACACACATCATGGCAAAATGTAGGTTAATTGTCACCTAATTATGGGTTTGGCAGCACAGTTTAAGGTGTGTGGTATCAGTTAGAAAAGTCATCCATTTCTTTTGTTTGTGCGTCTTTCTGGTGACAAATCTTGGTGGCACTGTCACTTTATCAGCTGCAATATATCCATGACTGAAATTAAAAGCAGAGTAAATTAACATAAATTAAACTTAATATCAGTTTGTGCTGTGTAACGCGATACAGAAAGGTATTTGGTTGTTGATTCTTGGATTAAGTTTTTGTTTGAGAGATATCTTGACGCAGCAATCCAGGAGGACATGATTGCTCCTGTTTAAGGTGTGAATGTCCTACCCAACAACGACACTTAGCAGCTTGTAAGCGCCAGAAAACCCACAAATGGTGCTGAATAGCCCCCGTATTTCCTCACATGCAAAGCAGCTTCTTTGGGAAGGGACAGTCTCCAGCGTGCCAACGGGGTTCCTCCTAATCCAACTTGTTTTCACTGTCTTGCTGGGAAGAAAGCGTTTGCACATTAGCACTACGTTAACATGAACAAAAGACGTGCATTCCCGAAACTTAGTCTTTCAACACCGAATGACATCCTGCATAGTCACAAGGAGACCCCACTGTGCGCAAAACACCCCCAGAATGCTGCGCGCTCTCAGAGCAACGTCTCCAAATTACTTATTCTGCGTCAGCTGACAACTTGTAATCTGTAGATTTTCCTCAACATAGGGAAAGCTTCACGTGTGTATAGCTTGCTCTTTGGAATAAGGCTAACCTGCAGCAATGAAAGCCAAAGCAAGTTCTCTTACTCAAAATGTATTCCTCATGATCTGTAGGGTTTTCAATGACTCAAATAATTTATTGACTAATTAATTTGATGTCAGCGTATTAATAAAAAAATATAATTCCTAAGTTACTGCAGTTAACTACTTAACGTTTTAACATTTGTATATTAGCCTTTCCTTTTGTATATTGCTCACCAAAAATTGTTGATTGCATGCAAGCTTCAATCGAAATTACTTCTCTCTCTTGTACCCCACCCCATCCCCCACGAGTTTTACTTTTCGCCTCTGCGCCTAAGTGCCACTCTCGAGAGCAAACTGCTCATCATTTAATGTAGCCTTTGCAGCGCGTTTTATGTTTTAAACTGAGATGTATGATGGAGATGTTGCTCTTGTCTCAGGATTTAAAAAGTAAAAGTAATTGCTCAGTGTATTGCCTGCTCCAAATAAGCTCTTGAAACTTTGGCTCTTGTGCGTAAATCTTCTAATCACTGATTCCAAAGCAAACTTGGAATCTCTGCTTTGTAAAGTGGCATGTTGATATTATCATAAGGGTTATTTACAGGTTTACTGTCTTTCTCTCGCCCCTCCTTGTACACAGACCCTCCCCAGCCCCCCGGGGCGATCAGTCATTCTGCTCTCAGATAACGCGTCATTCTCCCCTCGATTACGCAGCGGGATTTACATGAAACTGTTAATTGTTTGCTCTTCAAATAGAGTCAGCCTGGAGCCAGCAGTCTGCCAGAAGTTAAGGACCGATTCTTTGACCTCCCTCCCCCTCTCCGTGCTCCTGTCCGAACGTGCGGGCCGATCTTCCCCCCGGGCTGATCAGCATGACAAAGCACTGGCCGGAGCAGATCCTCTTGGCACCACTCGCTCTGTCCCACCTTGGAGAACACCACGGCCATCAACTTGACTTCCACAGAAATGCGCAGCAGAGTTTTCCTCCCGGCGGCGTAGCGCGCAGCTCTCCAGCCCAGCATTGGCCTCGCCACCTGGACCAGATGGTTCCCCAGCAGTTGTCGCGCTTGGAGAAACCAGCAGTGCGCTCCGAACACCTCAACAGTGCCACGGCGTTCATGGATAAAGTTGTACCACCGGGCTCATCGTACCCGAATCCTCAAGATGCTCACTACAAACAGGAAGCTATTACCCGGGACTCGTGGGACAGTGAACGGGAGAAGAATGGCACCAGCGGTGGAAAGAAAAAGAACTATCAGCGGTATCCAAAACCACCGTACTCGTACCTCGCCATGATCGCTATGGTCATCCAAAGGTCCCCAGAGAAGAAACTGACGTTATCTGAGGTAAGAATGAATTTAGATTGCTCACATATTTGTGTTTGAGCGCCTAGTGCTATACTTGAGGTAATTTGAAAGGAGTTGGCGCATGGTGTCTTTTACGCACGGTGCTGGTAAGGATCTTCCGCTGTGTTTTTTAATCGAACTAAATCTCAGATTAAATGCAAGTCTCTTTAGTATATTTCTACCTGAAAAGTAAGAAAAATCAGAGAGTTATTGTCACGTTTCCATCAGATATATCGATAACACCATGACAGATCATTTACAGTTCATAGTGTGACACTAAACAGCAGCCTCTTGTGACACTTGAGTGACTACAACCCCTCACCATTCTTGGTTTGCACTGATAAGGCTGGACTGCAGTGAAACCAGATGCTGATCTGTATCAGAGAAGTGATAAGATATACAGTGCATCACGTTTCAGCTGATGTTGTTACACTACTAGTACTGTCCATACAACTTATTATTTAAAGTGTAATTATTTACTTCTTGTCTTATATTTATTTAATAAACAACAAGTGAACTCTATGTGTGGCCAGGGTGTGTTTAGATAGCACTGACCAACTGTAATGCAGAGACATACTGACCTTTTTGTTTCATTTCTAGATCCTCAAGGAGATCAGTACTCTCTTCCCATTCTTCAAAGGAAACTACAAGGGCTGGCGAGACTCTGTGCGACACAACCTCTCCTCTTATGACTGCTTTGTGAAGGTATGTTCAAACTGTCAAACAAGTCCAGGATGAAAGCCCTATTTGGTCTTGTCAGTGGGCTTGAGGGAAAAGGACAGTTCACCTCAAAATCAAAAACACATTTTTTCTTTGACCTGTAGTGCTGTTTATCACTCTAAATGTTTTGGTGTGAGTTGTCAAGTTTTGGAGACATCAGCCATAGAGATGTCTGCCTTCTCTCCAATATAATGGAACTAGATGGCACTCAGCTTGTGGTGATCAAAGTGCCAAAATATTTATTTGTAAATCTCAACAGCAATGTCTCTTTCCAGAAATCATGACCTGGTTACTCAAGATAATCCACAGACCTTGTTGTGATCAGTTTCATGTAGGGACTATTTTCTTTCTACTGAACTACACCCACCAACCATATTACAGCAAAGAAGGAGGCATACATCCTCACATGGACAAGAGGCTCATGGCAAGACATAAACATTAATGGCATCCTCCTTGGCTGAGAACTAACGTTAAGTAGCTCAGTGGTGCAAATTTGCGAGCTAGCAGTAGATGCATGCTTCCTTCTGCGTAATGATACAGTTGGCAGGTGTAGTTTGGTAGAAAGAAAATAGTTCCTACTTGAAACTGCTCTCAACAAGGTCTGTGGATTATACTATACTAGTTCCATTATATGTGAGAAAAGGCAGATATCTCCAACGTTCGGTAACTCACACCAAAACAATCTAGATTGATAAATAGCACTACAGGTAAAAGGGATTTTTTTTAAATTTCATTTTGGGGTGAACTGTCCCTTTAAGATTTGCATGACACTATCCCGAGTTGAGGTTGTGTTATCTCTTTAACCTTTTGTAGAAATCACTCTGAGGGCTTTGTACTGAACCTTCAAACTAGTTTTTAGTGTTTATCCACTGTTATTGTGATGGTTAGCAGTGAAACTACGTCAGTCCTGCCTGACTAGGTTGTCAGGCTAAGGTGTCATCTCAGTGTCCATCCTCCCTCCACCTGTAGGTGCTGAAGGACCCCGGGAAGCCTCAGGGCAAAGGCAACTTCTGGGCAGTGGAGCTGAGCCGCGTCCCTCTGGAGCTCCTCAAGAGGCAAAACACGGCCGTGTCACGCCAGGATGAGACAATCTTTGCCCAGGATCTGGCCCCCTACATCCTGCAGGGACACAAGCCAGAATCTGAGCCACCACCCGCCCCAGTCAACCCCCTCCCTGCCATGCGCTCAAGTAACCCCTCCCCACCACAGGAGGACTTGTTCCGGCCTAAGCTGGATTCATCCTTCGCTATCGACTCTCTGCTACACAGCCTGCGGCCACCCAGTGCCTCTGGAGATGTGGAGGCATCTACCAGGGACTGCTGGGGCAAGGTGGAGCGCCCACGGCCTTCACCTCCTCCCAGACCTCGCTACGCCTCCTCTGCTCGTAGTGCCTCGGCCAGCTCTGCCAGCCCAGCCTCCACCTCCTCCTCCTCCTCTGATGAGGAATGGAAAGGGATGTCCCTGTCTGGGAAGCGTGTTCCTCTTGATGCTGAAGCAGGTTCAGACGGTTTTGAGGACTACAGGCCGCCACTGCACAAATCAGCCCGACGAGAGACTGTCGCACCTCCATGGGAGCTCCCTACCTCCTATGCCAAATACGCTCCCCCCAATGCTGTTGCTCCACCCAGCATGCGGTTCAACGGAGGTCCCCTGATGCCGCTGCATGGCGGACTCCCTCTTTACGGCTATGGTAGCTCTCCTGTGGCACCTGGTCACTTTTTAGGTCATGCCTATTGGCCCATCCTCCCCAGTGGACGAGTTTCTGTCCAAGCCCCTCCCCTTATCATGGACCTGGACAACATGTTGCAATCTGTGCCTCCAAATAAGAGCGTGTTTGACGTGTTGGTACCAACTAATCAGAACTCTCACCAACATCATCAACCGCCCAGTCAGTACACACTGCAGAATGGGCCTCCCCTAAACAGGTATCCTCAGTACTGACTCTGAAATACTGTTTCCTCATACTGAGCCATACCGTCACTTCTCCACTGTAAATTCCTGCTCAATCACCATCACCATCTCCAGCTCAAGCTAACTGTTTATACTGCAAAAAGGGTGCTGAACCACGGACAGTTGTGTCTCATCGATGTGTGGACAGATGTACCACAAACAGCTACACAACAAAACAAATATCTACCTCAAGCTTTCAATGAAAAGTTCTGTGTTCCCACCACGGGCTCTTTGCACTGCCGGTGTTATTTGCACATTTTTATCGGCACAAATTTCCGACACAGATTGTTTTTGCATGTTGCATGCTACCTATTGTGACTGCTGAATGTATTGTTGGATTCAATCTTGAATTCTACAGTTGTGAAAAACTAATGGCAGCGAGCTGGACTGTTGACGGCATATACAGTAACTCTGAGCTGTGAAGCATCCTGCCAGCGTTTTAAACTGAAAATATGAATGTAGGGTGAATAACTCGGTGAAAACATCAGTGTTCCTGCATTGACAGGGTGTGTCTGTGTGCACACATCAGTGTGTACACACACTTGTGTCATGTGTGAGTTTTAGTTTGTTTGTTCAGATGGTGAAGTATACGCTTTCCTGTCTTAAATTTCAGTACATCTGGACTGTGTTCATCGGTCCTAAGCAGCCACTATGAAACTGCAGTTTGGCCCTTTAATTGTCATTTTAGCGTGTGACTGTTTTTTACATTGCAACAATCTTAAGCCAAGAAGATGGGCCACGTTTTAGATAAGAGTCAGTCTGTGAAAATGCTGCATGTTCTCAGGACGCTGGAGACAATCAGCCACTTTACTACCACCCGTATCTCCCTCAGGTTTTTAATGGGCTGGGACACGTTTCCTGTGGACTTTGCACTGCCGGCTGTTTGCACTATTTTGATGTCATTATGATCATCTTCCAGTGGAAATTGCTTATAAATGTCTACCTACCTCAACAGGGGAATGTTTTTGTTTTTTGCCATTTTCCTGTGGTCTCGTTAAAGCTTTGTACAGAACTGAGCTGAAGTGAAAACAGCTCCGAAGTTTAAGTATCAAAAGAAGGTTATGGAGTTGAACAGGGTATGTTAATAAAATGCTGTTTATTTTAACTGTGCTGCTCAGTGTTGTATATTAGAATACGTTTACTAAGATGGCAAATCTTAAACAGCTGTCTTCTCATTTCACAGTGTCTATTTGTACATGTTAAAGTCTACATTATCACTTTTTTATTTATAGGTTACTTTGTCCAGATGGCTTATAAAGTCCTGGTAGAGTAAAAAGTATACTCTTTATTTATTTGGCTCAGTTTCTATCAGTTATCCCTCTGCAATTTAGTAAAATAAAAGTATAAAGTAATGGGGAAAGTTAATTTGAGGATAATAACATGTTTTAAAAGTCTAGTACCTAACTTACTTAACAGCTGACTAACTGCTGGTTCGTTCAGTCTTTCACAGAAATTAAAAAATGTGTCAGTAGTGGAGCTTTGAATATCAGAATATTTGCACTTTTACATATTATTCTTTCTCGCAGAGGTTTTGTATTTGCCTACTGAATGGCTGACAATTTGCACCATGATTTCCCTCAGTTTCCGTCCTGCAGCCTTTAGGTGCTCGATGACTCTTGTACATATGGAGTCTTACTAAAGACCTGCTGATCTGATGTTACTGATAAAGTATGTGTGGATGCTTTTTTATTTTCAGACAGACTGGCTGACGTGAGTGTTGCTATTTTGTGTTTCACAATGCATTTGACTTAACAATGGCTATTTAATTTCATGACTAAGGACTTTATCTTGATTCATGTTTGTTTTCTGTTAACACAGAGTCCCAAATTCTTCCATAATGAAAGCACAGATCCCCAAAACCTAAAGCCTAAAGATGGAGAGGCGGCAGCAGGGGGTGAGTCCCAAATCCTCTCAGTATGATAGATTGTTTTACCACAGGAATTGTGATCTTTAAACAAGGAAACCATCTTTGATCCACAGTCCATGGCATCTATTTTAAGAGTTTTCAGCACACACACACACACACACACACACACACACACACACACACACACACACACACACACACACAGAGCCGGCTGATTTACATCAACAGTCCGGCAGCCGTCAGCCTCCTGCTGCTTCCACTGCTATGGCCCCTATCTCTTTATCAGCCGCCTACGCATGCCTGCACTCCCTCACCATCCTTCCTCCTCTCCTACCTGATCATTCCTGACCCAAAGATGGGAGGAGGGGACACTACTAAAATAGGGACATGTTCCCCTCCCCCAGACAGCCATCCTGAGCTACATCTCAACACACCCTCTCATGAATTTACATGTATGCCTGGCAGTCACACTGGGCCTCGATGGTTGTGTGAGTTTTAACTGTTGCACCTCCCTGGACAAGACCACTACGAGGCAGTGGTGTCATTTAAATCACTTGAACAGCTCCCTTGCTTCATTCACTAACTGCTTAATCAGAGATGAATGAGAGATGAGTTTCCCTGATATTTTTAGAAACTTTTAATGATTCTCTGTAATGTGTGTGTTTTTTAAACAATCATACATTTACTTGAACAGTAATCTGAACTTAACAAATATTAATTTACATCACAAAAATAAATGAAATGCTGAGATATAGGCCTACTGTATATTTCTTAAAAACACCCCTTTTAAGCGTGACTATACTTCTGCGTCAAATGGACGCCGTAGTTTGACGTGCACCCCCCCAGAAATGTGACTACATGTCACAGTGATGCAGACCTCCTGTCTATTTCTGTAAGCTGAAACCATTTCCCTCAGTGGAAACAAAGCTTATATTTACTTTAATTTCACAGATAAGAAACAAAATTGTGAAGACAATAAAGCCTCCACAAAAATAGCATTTTAAGTCTTGTTGTATGATTTATCCTGGCTTCATATGAGTAGAGGAAATCTCCGCTAGTCGCTAGGCTAATTTATACAATGCAAAATGCCATAGGCTTGTGCTAATAACATTAGCATGTTGTATTTGTTTGGAAAACGTGTTTCATATAAGACAGTTGTTTTATCAGTGAACCTTGTGAGTTGTAATGGAGCCAAATTTTGTAACGTTACCTTTGTTAAATGTTGCTGTTGTCCCTGGCTTCATATGAGTAGAGGAAAAGTACATTAGCTGCTGGGCTAATTTATACAATGAAAAATGCCATAGGCTTGTGCTAAAAACATTAGCATGTTGTATTTGTGGGGAAAATGTGTCCAGATAAAGACAAGTGTTTGTCTGTGAATGCTGCGAGTTATAGTGAAGCTGATTTGTGTCCTTGTGTTTGAAACTGTCTCTACTAAGCCATGTTTAATGTGTGTTTAATGTGTGTTTTGAATCAACTAAACTTTACAGCACTTCAGAGAAACCCCGTCGCCGACTAGTGTTTTGGAGGTGTAACTGCAGAGTGACACAGACACACCACTGCACAGGTAAAAAGGCTCACAACAGCGTAGACCACGTGTGTCGGCTGCAGCGTAGGCTCTGCATTGAGCTGACACACAAGTCCACGAAGGCCTAGAGAACCCCTTGTGAAGCTCTGGCGGCTCCTAGTGGGGACTGTGACCCCCAGTTTGAAAACCAGTGGCTTACATGTTGAAGAATTACACTGAGCAAAAATATAAACGCAACACTTTTGTTTTTGCTCCCATTTTTCATGAGCTGAACGCATGCTGTCTAATCAGCATCTTGATATGCCACACCTGTGAAGTGGGATGGATTATCTCGGCAAAGGAGAAGTGCTCACTGACACCGATTTAGACAGATTTGTGAACAATATTTGAGAGAAATGGTCTTTTGTGTATATAAAAAAGCTTCTACTTAGAGAGACTCTGTCCCCCTCCCTCCCTCCCTCCCTCCCTCCCTCTGTGTGTGTGTCTGTGTCTGTGTGTCTGTCTGTGGCTCTGCAGGTTTTCTTTGGTAGCTGGAATTGCTTCTGAATCAGGTCCATGCTGATAAGACAGGAAGAACTGACTTTTCTAAAGACTGATCTACTGAAATGGACTGCACACAGGACTGTTATTTCCCAGTTTGGACTGTAGATGGCAGAAAAAAAAAAAAAACAGGGATTTTTTTGGTGCATTACAATGTTTCTCAAGGTTTTTGTTGAGTTTTGCCAGGTTTAGCCTCAGCTTGATGCATGGTCTCATTACTTTCTGTTGAATGACATTTTTACCCGCACCCAGTCCCAAAATGTTTAAGTCCAGAATATCCACAACTGTAGGTGCATTTTATCACACTTACTGGTCTCCTTGCTTCCCTCACTCGCTTCCTTTCCTTGCGTCAGTGTCCCCTTAGTCCCTCCCACAAGGGATGCAAGCGGAGGCGAGGAAGAGATGGAGGAGCCGAAACTTCCAAATCCTTGCGTCCTTGGTATCAGTCTTAGGGAAGTTACTAGTGATGTGCTGCACAGCTACATCACTTGTCAAACCAATTGCTATGAATGAACACAGAACCACATTCAAGAACAATCTTATAGTATCTTTCATAGACAGGGAAGGCAGACAGATAGACAGACAGATAGATGAGAGCATCTCTAATAAACAGTAGTGTAGTGGTAGTTAATGGGGTGAGTGCACTACTAGGTAGATTGTAGGTTACAGAGGAGGGAGTGGGTATACTGTCCTATAGTGACCAGAAAAAGAGGTGGATATACCTGCATATACCCTCCACTACACCACTGCTTATGGGCCTATAGAAGTTAGGGATGCACCAATTTTCTGGCCACACATTGGTATCAGAGGATATTCATGTATAGCTGCAGACACATTCTGTCTGTAGTGTGCACAACACGTCCCCTACAAACCACGGCCACCACTAGTACATGAGGATAACCCATCATCATGACAGTTATCTGAACCCTGCTGTAGGAGACCAAACATTGCAATAATGCACTTCATAATTCATTACACACACAGACCATTTTCACTTCATAAGTAACAACATGTAACCCTTCCCCTTACTCTTAACCTAACCTTAACCGGGATAATGTGTTTCTGTGATAGTTCCACCCTGCTAGTCAACAAGGGTTATGGCTCTGCAAAAATGTAAAGAAAAAACTCCTCCTCACAGATGCATCAAGGCAGAGAGGCTTTTATCTTTTTTTATTGCAAATCTGGTGTGTTCTAATTCCACATGACAACACTAATCAAAAGTGTAAAAAAAAAAGCCAAGTATATAAAGAATAAAGTGATAAATGTAATATGTGCAACACACAGCAGTTAAATAAATAAATGCATGAGTAAAAACTAAATATTTAAAATTCAACATTTAAGAACTGTCCATGTATACAGCTGATCAATTTGAACAGGAATAATATAAAAATGCCATTAAAAAATACAGTACAGTATAGTTTAGTATAGTAGTTCTAATCTCCTATACCGAATATGGATTCATCAGATCACAAGGTTTCCATATCTTTATCAAACAGTGAAACTAATGAAACTTTAAAAAAAACAATTGGCCCTTCGTTCTGGCAACAATTGAATCATAGGCAACTGGACTTAGATTTGTCTAGAAGACGTTTCGCCTCTTATCCAAGCGGCTTCATCAGTTCGTAACGCAACCGGTCTGACTAGTCCCCACTAGTCTGACAAACCCGAGTCTTACTCCACTGTTTGTCAGACTAGTGGGGACTAGTCAGACCGGTTGCGTTACGAACTGATGAAGCCGCTTGGATAAGAGGCGAAACGTCTTCTAGACAAATCTAAGTCCAGTTGCCTATGATTCAATTGTTGCCAGAATGGAATTGACCTGGATAAATGAGAATATCCACAGACCAATTGGCCCTTCGCTAAGTCCCGCCTCCGGACGCAGACTGGCCGATCATAATGTAGCATCAGGCCAGCTCAACAACACAGCTGTGCTCCATTGACTCTAATTGTTGTTTCAGAAATATAAAATAGAAATATTGACAATAAAAATATGAAAAAATGAGTATATGTTTTTACAATGAAAGAGCTGTGAAGCACACAACTCCCACACAAACGCAAACACACAAGTACTGATACACTGAACATATGGAACACAATGTTTAGGAGCAAGAACAAACACTCTTGCAAGGAAAACTCTTCTGTGGCACTGACGACCAGGTCATCATGTTCTGCATGCATCTAGTGTTCGTTTAGCTTTATATCAACCCAAGATGTTCACAGAGGAAGGGGTCAGCCTCACAGAGGAACTCAATCATCTCTGAACTGGCAGCTTCACCTTTCTTCCTCACTGTGTCGATGACAAAACGAGCTTTGTCACTTTTGTTTTGCATCACATCCGCTGACTCCCTCTCAGAGTCAGCTATCACCTTTTTCTCCAGCAGTTTGTCCAGAAGACTTTTGAGAACAGGTCCTGATATCCCATCGATGAAGCTGCTCCGTATGTCCAACAGCCTCTTACTGGGAGGGAGATTCAGAACGCTTGGCCAACAGGACCTTCTAACTCCAGGGGATGAAAGACAAACCTCTCTTTCCCAGACACTGTGGGAGCTGTTGGTATCTCTAAGAAGCAGTGTAATATCTATAAAGACTTTTTTAAATCTGACCTGGAATGATGGGAAGTAGTTGTCATAGTTGTCACTGTCAAATTCTGCTCTTTCTGGTTGAACTAGAACTGAGTCGTCTTCAGGACAAGTGGACAGAGTGTATTCCTGCTTTGGGCACAGTTTACAGTGTGGGGATGTCTCTATGTAGCTCTCATCTCCAACCAACTTCTTCCTGGTGCGCAGCACATCCTGGAGCACGACGTTCTTTGGTAGCAACAACACATTGAGGAGAGACTTGAGATCAGGATCAGCTGGGGGCCTGTAGAACAGAAGAACCAGCGCTCGGACCGGGTCAGGTGGTGAGTCGTCATCCTTGACATTACCATAAGCAGAAAACCCTGTGATATTTATAATAACATGAGTTTTTGTTATCTTGTGAGGGATGATAAACTCAATGCCCTTATTGTTCACATGAGCAACTGATAAGAAATCACGTCCACCTGTGGAGCGGCTCTCACAGTGTGGGAGATGAAGCTGACACACAGACTGCTGCGGACAGTTGATGTCAAACAGGGGTCCTGCGGGCTTCTTGTGATGCTGGGCCAGTAGCCTCCTGTTCCAAGGGACAATCCTGTAAACCACATCCCCTTCTCCCTCCATGTGAAACACCAGGCCTGTCACACTGCACTGGTACAGGCCTGGGCAGGAGCACTGGAACATGTAGGTTTCATCGTTTTCATCAGCAGTCATTTCAGGTGTAAACTCCTCAAAGCTGTTTGTTAACAGCATGTCAGGTAAGCTTTCAGCTCGTGTTGAGCTCTTGTTCTTTGCAGACGTTATCTGACTCAGTGAAGGCAGGCTGTGAGAACGACGCAGGCAGCTGGAGTCTCTGCTCCTAAAGCATTCTGGGGGTTGTAGGAGGTGAGAATGAGCTGACAGGTTTGTGAGAGAGTAGTTCGCAGCTGTAACAGGTGTGTCCATTTCCATTAGGACATCACTGTCACCTGCTGGTTCACTTCCAGACTGCACAGATGAAATCTCAAATGCATCTTGTGGTCTGCTTCCTTCAGTGGAGAGAGCTGAATCCTGGGGGACTGTGGGTGTATATTGTGGACCTGGAGAGGCGACGACATTTGGGGATATGGACCAAGAGCAGGTGGGCACAGTGTAACCTGGGTCATTAACTCTGGGGCCACCTGTCATGTGCGCCTTTTCTCTTCATGGGATGTATGTAAAAGTCTGATAAAGGAGGAGAATTCAAATGAGTGTGTTTATCCTCACACTTTTCCTGGTCAGCACTGCCAAGAAAGAGGCTACCAGTCATCTCCTCCATTACTTTTACTCCTTCATAAACTGCAGCAGTGTCTGAATCATCATAATGACGTTTGGAAGTACCAGCTTTTGCATGTTGTTTCATTTTCCTGGTATCATCCTGATTGCCTCCAGCCCTAGAACCTTTTGCAGAAGAATGCTTTTTTATCTTTACTGTTTCTCTGGGTGCACCGAGTGGAAGCTGATCCAACATATAATCAGGGGAAGCAGTGGTAGAAGTCATGCTTAAGGATTTTTCCTCGTGTTTTTTGATAATCTGCGAGCCGGGGAGTTTGGAGGTACTCATCTGGGGTTCATAAATAAAAGACTGTTGGGAGGGAGGAGAGATAACCAGGTCAGGATGTATCCCAGTTTCATGCATACTAGCAATAGGATCAAAATCCCAGATGGAAAAAAGAGAAGTTAGGGAAGAATTTTGAGGCAAAGCTGGGGACACTTTTACTTGGCAGCTTATCCTGAACACCTTTCTCTGAAATCTTCTTATCTTCATTTTCCTGATTTTCTGAGATGGAAGTTTGACCTTCTTGATTTCTAAATATGCCTGATTCTTTGTTTTTACCCTGTGGAACACCAGTTGTCCTCATATGAATACCGGTGTCATGCCCAGCAGAGGAGGTAGAGCAGGAACGTCTAAAACTGCCAGCACGTCGTTGAATGAAATATTTCATTCGTCGTCTGTCTGGGTCATGTTGGACTGTTGTTGTGGATGAAATCATATCTCTTCTGTCCCCCACCTCACCTTCTGTTGTGCTGTTTTCTGATGATTCAAGTGAGCGCTGAAGACTGACTTCATTACGTACAAACTGACTTGAGCCGGTGGGCTTCTCTCGTCGAAGCAGGGGGTCAGGACGTATCTTAGTTTCATGCCAGCTATCATAACCATAAGGCATCCAGATGGAAAAAGCAGAAGATGAGGATGAGTAGGCCTACTCGCAAACTGAGGACACTTTTGCTTGACACCTCATCCTGCACACCCTCCTCTGAAACCTCCTCATCTGCAGTCATTTGTTTTTCTGAGATGGAAGGTTGACTTCCTTGTAATGACTCATTTCTTTCTTCCTCCCACACCAGTGGTGCATCATCTGTCTTCTTACAACTGCCTGCATCACGTCCCGCCCAGACGGAAGAGGAAGGTTGTCTCTTTTTGTCTTCCATCTTTTCCTTTGTCAACTTGATCTCAAACAGAAACTTTTAAAACATTTTCTTCATATTTGTTTTTCATCTGATCCTAAAATAAAGCAGAGAATGAACATTTAAATCCTTTTAGAGTGTAGAGCTGATTTGGAATTGACCATACTATTCTACGAAGATAATGATAACATGTAATTGTAAATGCAGAAAAGGGAGGGGGGGACAAGATAATCACTGTTCAGCTGCTGTTCCTCTCTGGTGCCTGGGCAGTTTCTTTTTCTTTTCTTTTTTTTTTTCATAGCCTACACATTGATCGATTTTGTAATATTTCGCCATAGACAGATATAAAACTTTACAGTTAGATTGTTCAATAACTCTCTCTCTCTCTCTCTCTCAGCATGGTCTGCTTACCAGATAAGTACAGATTGTCTCAGTTAGAAGCCGCACGGCTTCACACAGCTGTAGTCCCTCGTGTATCACAACAGTCGAAGGACGCAGGAGGACGTAAACTATTTTACAGCGGATATTTTTCCATCAGTTGTTCGTGTACCGTTAACTGGCACTCCTCTCAAGTTCGCCTCGGTCTTCCGTGTATTACAGACGGAATGTACGGGGCGTGAGTTGAGTCACGCGTTTCCTGGTCAGTCGGGACCGAATTGTTTTTTATGTAGCGAAACATTAAAGTGCTTCACAGTGTGGAGCTAGAATAGAAACAGCACGTTTTGGCAGTGAAAATAATAGTGGCATTAAAAAAGGAAACACTGTCACTGAAATGTTTTATTGTATTTTGACCTCTGCATTCATTTGTGTTTTTTAATAACAATCTTCAGATTTTTTTTCGGCATGTTCTCTCTCTCTTTTCAGTGTCAGGTTTTTTTGGGGTGACAATTTTTTTTTCTTTTTTCTCCCCATAGGTCAGTCTGAAAGCATGGTTAACAAGCACCGTGTAACCCTAAACTGCTGAGCAGAATCAGTTTAGTCAACTCTGAGTATGTTCACTCAGCCAAGCTCGTGTATGGTGACTGAAAAAAAGACATCATCAGTGGAGCTCCAATACTACGATTCACCATGACAACAGGTAAATAACAGGCACAGCCTTCATTTTGTTATGGTGGAGGTAGAGATATTAATGCATGAATATATGGACTGTGCACATTTATAAAAAGATAGCCTAAAGTTTTATTCAGTTATCCATTAATACAAACAATACATTTCATTTTAAATATATTTGTACTGCATTAATCTGACAGCGCCAAAACTATGAAGGTAGATTTGTGTCTTTATTATTCAATCAAAAAAAAGTTGCTTTAATCCCAAAAAATATTTTCAATTAAAAAAAAAAGTTGCTTTAATCCCAAAAAATATTTTCAATCAAAAAAAACTTCACTTCAATGGAAAAAAAAAAATTCAATCAAAGAAAAACAGTGTTTTAATGCAAAAAAAAAAAAAAATTGAGACCCAAAACATTGCATTTGAACACTTTTTTTCTTTAATTGAAATAGCCATTTTTGATTGAAGTGAGTTATTATTTGATTAAAAATAATGTTTTTGATTGAAGTCATATTTTTTGTATTTGGGCCATATTATGGGTAGGATATTTGTGTCTTTATTATTCAATCCCAAAAAATACCATTTCAATTAAAAAAAATATTTTCAATTAAAAAAAACTTTGCTTCAATAAAAAAAAAAATAATAAAAAAAAATAATAATAAAAAATCCTGGTCATCATAATTAAGATAACATATAGTCTCCAACATTATATGAATTATGTCCTGTTAATGGTACCAATCAAATTATGAGTGATAGACATTATTATTCATGCATAGGCTGACCGATTGTTACAAATGAAACCCCCTTTTTTCCCAAATCATTTTATTTCTATGATTAAAACTGAGATTGCACATTATATGCAATAAACATTTCAGTAAAAGTGCTCTAACAAATTTACAGCCGTCTTGTGTAAAGAGTCACAGTGTTACCTATTAAAAAAAACAACTACCACTTGCAAAAAGAAGGACATATCAGCTATCAGATATCTGTGTGTAAAGATTAAAGGTAAATCTGTGTGATATTTTAATGTGAGGACAAAAACAGCTGTTCAAAGAAATTACTAATAGTGCATAAAAGTGGTAACTTTAGATTGTCCTAAGTAAAAAAACTAATATCCAAGCAGGATTTTAATTCTGACAATAAACCTTTGCTAATTAATGCACTTCCATGCACACTTAATCAACAAGGAATGTCTGGCTCTGTCAGAGGAAGGAGAGGTTTGTTGAAGAAAACCTGCCACCAAGCAGGTCAGGATCACAGAGTCAGTTACCACAGTAACCTCTTTTTCTGAAACAGTAAACCTAGTGTTTCCCTTTATAGTCTCACGGGAGAAATAGGAATCCGCATGGCACTTTTTTGTAACACTGCTAAAATCACTGCTAACCCTAAAGGTGTCTTGTTTAGAATTTATTTTGGAGCCAAGGTCAACTCATGACCCATGGAGTTTGTTTGGCAGCCTTCTTGAATTGATGTCCACACTAATGGCAAAAAACACCAGTTTTCATAACTCCTGCACTAGACAACATATAAAGACAAATGAACCCACTGGATAGGTCACTGACATGCTACAACCACTCCTTATTGGTAAAAAAAAACCCAGGCAAATTACAGATTTTAGACTAATAACAATATGTTTGCTACTTTGTTTCGCAGTGGTTTCCTACAAAAGCCAAGTACTCTATCAGACTCAATGAATGGGTGAGGTCTGTGGCACCACATTGAGTCAGTTCTAGGTTGATGAGGAAGACCTCAAACCAGACCAGGTACCTGAAGAAGTGAAAATAATGCTTTGTATGTGGCTTATGTTATAAGCTTTGACGTTCTCCCAGGTTGTTGATCTTCAAGGAGAAGAGGAACATGAAAATGACCTGCCTGCAGTCACATAGACAACAAGAATATGGCTTTCTTGCCAAGATGACCTTTGCAGACCTAGTCTTGGTAGTCCAGATAATGTCTGCTGCAGAGGAACTCCACAGGCGAGCAGCTAAACCGCTGCCTGAAAAGCTTGACAGGTTCCTCATATTTGCCTTGTCCGGTGCTAGTGATTTTCAGTGTGAGAAGACTTGTCTATTTGTGCTTTCAATAGAATAGGATGTCTGCAGAGCAGTGACAAACGACACAACCACAAAGAGACACAAAATGTCATTTTGTGTCTCTTTTTGTTAGTGTTAAATCTCTCTGTATTAATTTGTCTGTCTTTGTAGTTGCTTGAAATGTCTTTGTAGTCATTTTGTGTCACTTCGTGGTTGTTTTGAATCTCTTTGTATTCATAATGTGTCTCTTTGTAGTCATTTAAAATCTCTTAATATTCATTTTGTGTCTCTTTTTGAGGTTGTTTTGAATCTCTTTGTATTCATTTTGTGTCTCTGTGTTTGTTTTTAATCTCTTTGTAGTAATTTTGTGTCTCTTTGTGTTTGTTTTTGATCTCTTTGTAGTATGTTTGTGTTTCTTTAAATCTCTTTGAGGTCATTTTGTGTCTCATGATGGTTGTTTTAAATATCTTTGTCATCATTATATGTCTCTTTAATGGTTGTTGTTTTAAATGTCTTTTGAGTCATTCTGTGTCTCTATTTGGTTGTTTTAAATTTCTTTGTATTCATTTTGTACCTCTTTGTGGTTGTTTCCAATGTCGTTGTAGTATTTATTTTTATTGTGGTTGTTTTAAATCTCTGTATTCATTTTTGAGAGGAAGAGGGGATTATCCCACTTAAAGGCACATAGTGAGTAGGGTCACTACAAAAAGTGATACCAAGTGTAAACTGCGCAGGTGAGCTACATGCTTCTATTTAGGCCTTGTTCTTTGCAGAGGTTATTTGATTCAGTGAGGATGTGCTATAAAAAGCCAAGTTATTGTCTTCTGTTCTTTTCCCAAAGGAATCTGAGGGCTCTTGATGACAAGAAAAAGCAGGAAGAAACATTTCAGAGAATCGGTGTCCAAAAGTAAGAGGTGAGTCCATTTCTTCTAGAGCACTATGGTCGCCTGTGAGGTGGGATGGATTACCTCGGCAAAGGAGAAATGCTCACTAACACAGATTTAGACAGATTTGTGTCTGTTCAGTTCAGCTCATGAAAAATGGGAGCAAAAACAAAAGTGTTGCGTTTATATTTTTGTTCAGTGTATCTCTGAATGAGCCAAATTAATGTTGATGAGCAACTTGTGATAAGAGTGACACTACATTACTAACATGGTATGGAGACGCAGCATGCCACCGGAACAAAACCAAAACTGCTACCTTGTGAATTTCATAAATCTTTGCAACCATTTCACACAATTTTTACACACTCTCTAAACAGATTCCTCCTGTCCTAACATAAAGAGTAATAAGTGAAACTACTGTCTTTGAATGGAGTAGGAAGGAATAAAAAGAGGACAATCTAATGAGTAGAAATGGGGTTTATTTGTCTTGTTAAAATAACAGAAGAAGAGTCACCACACTGTGACTTAGTGGTGTTAGTGAAGTGGTTACAGTTAAAACAGATTAACAGCAGCTTCATATTGTTGGCTTTTTTCACGCACAGTTACACTTGAATTCATTTTAAAACTGAAAACTGTTTGTGTGCAAAAATAAACACCATGTCTCACGTTTAGGGCCAAATTTGGGGCCTTCATAAAATGGGACGTACACCGGGATATGCATTATAAAAATGGGACTGTTAAACCTGCTAATGATTACTTTTTTCTAGTAATAGAAAAATACTCAAACTACAAAGTGGAATGTTACATTTAACTGAGCCGACACGTCTTTATGTGTCCATCACACAGATGTGATTAATGCCTGAGCTATTAGTGTTCACACACTCGCCTGCTAATGTTAGTCCAGCCTGATTGTCTTTTAGTATACAATATGTTAGCACACAGATTCTGCAAGACATTACTGACATCATTTTTGTTCTAGTGGTGTTGACTGTGGTGATAGTTGTTGGTATGTGTGGAAACTAAAATTATTGCTTGCCTACATCTTGAAATGTTTCACCCATCTAACTCCACCATGTGCCTTCTTTACGTCTCACAGTATTATGTTGTTACCACTGTTTTCTGCAACATCCAAAAGAACCCTTCCATCTTTGACAGTCTCACTGTCTCTTCCTTCTCTCTCTGTGCTTGAGTTCCTGTATTTCCCCACCTCTTTTCCTCTTCCAGCTCGTCTGTTAACTCTCCTTCTCTGTCTTATTTCCTTTCACACTCCCTCTTGAGCCATTCGGTATTCAAAGACGCTGCCTCTCTCGGGAAAGTCTCATTCAAGCGCCTGCGCTTGGTCTGTGGTCTTCCGTTGGCCTCCTCCTCTCTTCCGTATCCTCCTCCCCCAGGGGTGTAGAGGCAGAACATGTCCTGTGGGGGGAGACATATGGACAAGGAGTGGACTCAGTGGACACAACAGTTACCTCATCAAAACTTTAAAATGTAAAGGATCAGCTTTCAGATTGCTTGACCACATTTGACATGTAAAGCTATACATAAGGAAAATGAGAACAAAAATTTAGTGAACTACTTTTTAGGCTCAGTACAAAGGCGTTTTCTGACATGCCTCATTTCAACAGGAAGTGGGACACTATTAAGACTGCAGATGTAATGTAGCATGTCTGACGTCATCTTGAAGACGTCTGCTTGCAGTTACATTTGATAACAGATTCATTGTGATATAAATAACATGCATTTTGGACTTAGATTCTGTTAATACAATACCATATTTTTTAATGAAACACGACACTATTCGGTTTATAATTATTATAGTTTAGAGTTTCTTTCACACATGCACATTATGCAGTCTCACCCCGGGCTGAAGACTGATGCTGGTTTTGGCTCCCAGGTTGAGGACTCGGCCGTCCGCTCTGTGAAGCAGGTTCAGCCCTGCTGCCCCGTCCTCACCCCCTGACCAGCAGAGACAGGTTAGAGGGGGCAGAGCGTCAACAGCAGAAGAAACAACAATGCTACTAGTCACTAAGCAAAATGCTCTCATTTCAAAACCAAATAAAAACACATGAAAACGGCTGCTGAGGACTTTTGCATGCAGGTTGAACAGGTCAAGATGTTACCCTGGAGGCCGTATGGACGCGTGGATCGCCTCTCCGTCAGAACAGACAGAACCACCTTGTTCCTGAACAGAAGTTTCCGCATCACACCATCTCCACCGCAGTACTTTCCTGCACCTCCCGAGCCGGGCCGCAGCGAGAACTGCTCTAAAATCACTGGATATCTGAACACAGCAAACAGCAGCAACACACGGATCAATAATGAAAGACAAAAAGATGTTGGAATGAATGTTAAATGTCTACACTGAAAATCCAGAGGTAACAAACAATGAAAATTGTGGCATGTGAAAAAATGCTGGGAAGACAGAACTGGAAAAATGATATGGTTAAAGATCAATGAGACAGCTTCAGCGTCTATGGGTTGAAATCAAACTCCTAGCTGCTGTAGCAAGGACACAGTCTTAGTATACAGGGCGTCCGTTTTACCTAGTGGGCTAATGGGCGCCCCCTAATATGTTTGGTTGCCTCCCTGTGTTTGGTTTTGTTTTTGTTTTGTTATTCATTATTTCAACAAAACTTTGAATCATTAAAAAACAACAACAAAAACCCAAAACTTTTTTAGTGGACGCTAATACTTTAACTTATATCTGACCTCTTCTCCAAAATCTCAGGGTCGGTGATGCGGGTGTTGGTCATGTGACTGTGAACTCCACTCCGCCCGTTCCAGCCTGGCCCCGCCCCTGCTCCCCCGGCAACCGTCTCATAGTAACCTACACTCTCACTGCCAAATGAAATGTTGTTCATGCAGCCCTGATGGAAACAGGAGTGATGTCAAATAAGCAAATAACACAAAGCTTTATCATAACACTTTAGCATAATTAACATACACTCACTGGCCACTTTATTAGGTACACCTGTTCAACTGCCTGTTAACACAAATAGTTAATCATCCAATCAGGTGACAATAACTCAATGCATTTAGGCATGTAGACACGGTGAAGACGACCTGCTGAGGTTCAAACCGAGCATCAGAATGGGGAAGAAAGAAATGGTTGTTGGTGCCAGACGGGCTGGTCTGAGTATTTCAGAAACTGCTGATCTATCTATATCCAGTGAAAATGCCTTGTTGATGCCAGAGGTCAGAGGAGAATGGCCAGACTGGTTCAAGATGATAGAAAGGCAACAGTAACTCAAATAACCACTGGTTACAACCAAGGTCTGCAGAAGACCATCTCTGAAGCAACAACACGTTCAACCTTGAAGCAGATGGGCTACAGCAGCAGAAGACCACACCAGGTGCCACTCCTGTCAGCTAACAACAGGAAACTGAGGCTACAGTTCACACAGGCTCACCAAAACTGGACAATAGAAGATTGGAAAAATGTTGCCTGGTCTGATGAGTCTGGATTTCTGCTGCAACATTCAGATGGTAGGGTCAGAATTTGGTGTAAACAACATGAAAGCATGGATCCATCCTGCCTTGTATCAACGGTTCAGGCTGGTGGTGGTGGTGTAATGGTGTGGAGGATATTTTCTTGGCACACTTTGGGCCCCTTAGTACCAACTGAGCATGGTTTAAACACCACAGCCTACCTGAGTATTGTTGCTGACCGTGTCCATCCCTTTATGACCACAGTGTACCCATCTTCTGATGGCTACTTCCAGCAGGATAACGCACCATGTCACAAAGCTCAAATCATCTCAAACTGGTTTCTTGAACATGACAATGAGTTCACTGTACTCCAATGGCCTCCACAGTCACCAGATCTCAGTCCAATAGAGCACCTTTGGGATGTGGTGGAACGGGAGATTCACATCTTAGATGTGCAGCCGACAAATCTGCAGCAACTGTGTGATGCTATCATGTCAATATGGACCGAAATCTCTGAGGAATGTTTCCAGCACCTTGTTGAATCCATGACACCAAGAATTAAGGCAGTACTGAAGGCAAAAGCGGTCCAACCCAGTACTAGCAAGGTGTACCTAATAAAGTGGCCAGTAAGTGAATATATTTTTTTGATGTACAAATCCAGTCTTCTCACCTGCGAAGCGGCGCACGACTCAAACGCCCTAAAGATGACGTCCACCACTCTCTGGGATGTGAGTACATTTCCTCCAACTACAGCTGCATTCTGGGAAGGCTGAAGGATTGAGCCTGGGGGTATGATGACTTTGATTGGTGCAAGACAGCCCTGGATATGAAAAAAGGAAACACTGGAATAATACAAACTATATGCAAATGAATATTATTTCAGTGTTTCAATTTTAAGTGCAGGAAGAACTGCTCAACAAACATGTAGTCAAACCTTAAAACCCACCCAGGGGTCCTAGAATAAACCCGTTACCTGATTGAGTGGGATGTCCTGTCCGACCATGCAGCGCAGGCAGTAGATGAGGGCAGACAGAGTGATGGCGCGTGGAGCGTTGCAGTTCCCCCAAACCTCTGTTCCCTGTCCCTGTGAAGTCAAACACCGCACTGCCCTGTGGTGACGGAGGTTTTCATATAAATCACTCAGTTCACTTGTGCAAGACAAAATGTTCAGATTATCCTGAGGAGATTCTCCTGCTCACCTTTTCTTCATTAATCTGAACCCGCAGTCTGATTGCCGACCCATCATCCAAGAAATCTTCCGACTCGACCTCTAGTGAGCCAGTCTGTTGCCGTCGGCGACGTGCAAAGTCTCTCAGCATGTCCCTCACTGCCAGCTCTGCGTTACTCTGAAACATTAGTAACAACACCAGCAGTCCTTACTGTCACTACTTTTCCAAACAACAGAGTTTTGTTTTTCTTTGTTACTGCTTCACATGTTGCCACAGTCACCTGAATGTATCCCATGTAGGCCTGGACCACAGCTAACCCGTAGCTGTCGATCAACTCCCCCACCAGCTGGCTGCCTCTCTGATTGGCTGCCACCTGAGCCCGCAGGTCTGACAGGTTGTCATGGAGATTACGAGTCCCAGAGGAGTTTGGGTACTGGGCCGGTGCCATCAGAGCTTCAGTTACAGCTGATACGGAGACAGAGGGAGAAGGACACAGAGGAAAGCAGAGGGGGAAAGAGAGAGAGACAGAGAAATGCATTATGGGAAGACGGAGCAAAGAAAGTGGTGTTAAATAAGATAACTGAAACAAACAAGTTGATTCATGTCCACACTGGTGGTTTTGCATCTTTTTTATTAACTACACATACACTCAAGATTACTGACGACTGTTTCCCAAAGCATACAGTAACTTTCTTGGTAGACTTCTGACCTTCAAGTTTGCCAGATGGGTGTGCATCAGTCTCCTAAATTTGTCTTGTTAAAGTCATATTTTTGTTGCATTGTGACCCAGTTTTGAGCAGGCTTGGGTCCATTTTTTTTAAACAATCAGTTACTGAATACAAATTGCATGGCAGTTTGTATAATTAGAAACATAATGCATTGTATTAAAAAAACGTTATCTAATCTGTTTACTTTTGGATTACTTCAGAATTAAACACTGAAAATATTGCACCTTATACTTAGGTTATATATTTTTTTAATACTTTTTTTTTTCCCCCACCAGGTCCGGCACAAAGTGGAGCACTTGTCTAACAAACCCTGTTTGTCAGATGTGCGTTTCCTAAGTTAACAGAGCATTGGTTATCATTACAAATAATTCATAGTTTTAAAACTGATGACACATTATTTACATTTCATTTTGGAAGAAGATAGCATAATCCTGATTACATATAAGCTGCTACTACTCGAGCATTCTGGCAAACATTGGGTATTTTGACCTTCATGGTGCGTTCAAAGACTTTCTGATATATGAGGATCAGTTGCCAAACAGTTACGTTTTTGATGTGAGACATGCACACCATCCGTTTCACAGCTTTCATGCTTGCTTTTTGTTTCTCTTCCAAAACAGTCCCTTCTTACAAGTGCAGCTGTCAATCAGCTGTCATCTGTTTGTGGCTCAGTTGATGTGATGTATCGTCCACTGCGCAGAGGATTGTGGGTCAGAGCAGCCAGAAAAGCATGCTGGCTTCATACTGCAAAATCAGACTAGATGTAGAACATCCTGGTATTTTTGGCACACTGCATTTGACATACTATATAGTGGGGCATATTAAATCTTTTTCTGGCATACTATGTAGCTGGTTAATGTACGCGTACATATACACACATGTAACACTTCCTGCAACATCATGTGAAACATACAAAGCAAGGACTCTTTATCTTGACTTGTCATTGACAAGATACAGCTCTGTATTCTCTCTGTTCCTCCTGTCATCAGTCTCTCACATTCATTTCTGGTTCACCCCCTCTCCTCCTCCTCCTCCTTCCTCTTACCCTCTTCCTGGAAGACGCCACCAGTGACAAGTTTAAAGGAAATAAACACGGCCCCCTCCTGCTGAAGGGAGGTGGAGTGGGGGGGCATGGAGCCCGGAGTGATGCCTCCAATGTCAGCATGGTGCCCCCTGCTGGCCACAAAGAACACTGGCCTGCTGATCCCTTTCCTAAACACCTGGGGGGAGAAAGGAGGAAAGATAAAGGAGGATAAGCAGTGAAAAGGAGAGATTAATAACGAGGAGAGCAAGGTTGCAGACACAGAGCGGACAGACTGACCGGTGTGATGACTGTGAGGTCTGGGAGGTGGCTGCCCCCGGCACATGGGTGGTTACTGAGAATCACGTCGCCTTCTTTCAGCTTGTTCCCCAAAGATTTCATCTGCACAGATAAGAAGGAACATGTCATTCTCTGTGTCACAGTAGTTAATTCTTCAGTGTTTCAGTAGTTTGTCTAAACTCAGGAGAGGGACGCTTCCTGCACCTGGTACTGGACGGTCTCTTGCATGGCCCCCAGGTGCACAGGGATGTGGGGTGCATTAGACACCAAACCACCGTCCGGTCCGAACACAGCGCAGGAGAAGTCCAGACGTTCCTTGATGTTAGTGGAGATGGAGGTTCTTTGGAGAACTCTCCCCATTTGTTCTGTGGAGAGAAGAGGTGGAACACAACTGAGCAAGCAATAAAAAAAATACTGAACATCTTATGGTGACCCAAGCTTTATCAATCCCTCCTTCACCCCATGCCCCCTCATTTTCCGCCCTTTAACTCCTTCCTCATTCTCTCCTCTGCGTCCTCTCCTCTGTTGGAGTACCTGCTATGCTCATGAAGCGATGGGAGAAGATGGAGAGCTGCACCGTGTTGAGCTCAGTGCCCAGAGCACAGTGAGGGTCAGAGCCTACGGCAATACAAACATCGCCCCCTTCTGTCAGATGGGCCTCACAGCAGGGCTCCACCAGGATGGTGCTAATAAAGGAAAAATAAAAATAAATAAATACAGGCACAGATAGAGATAGGATCAGTTTTTTTTAATCTATTCATTTATTCTCAGGGACATTAATCAACATCACTGTTTATGTGCCAGTGTTAGCCAAAAAGGCTAATTTTCAACTGGTATTCCTTAGCCTGATGGTAAATTGGCTACTAAGGCCACAAATAAAACATACAACATAAAAATTAAAGCCTTAATGCATTTTGAGGTATTTTAAAGAGCCAAATTAAGATGAAAATCCTCTTCAAACTCAACCCAGAAGAGTAAAAAGTACAGTGGAAGTATTTGTGTCCATGGAAGTAAAGTAATAAAGCAACAAAACAAAATTTAAGAACTTCAAAGCTTTACTTAAAACCCCAAGGCATTATTTTACCAAATTTAAGCACTTTTTCCCCGGGCATTTCCTTGTTCATTTGTTTTTAAGTTTCTTCCTTTCCTTTTTTTTTTAACAATTTTTTGCAGATTTTTTTGGGTTATTTCCTCCTTCAGTGCTCATTGCCTTCTTCCCACGTTTTTAAAGGAAACTGAGCCAATTTTAAAACTTAAAACTGGCTCGTCACATCTCTAAAAAAAAAAAAAAAAGGCTTCACCAATGTTGATTTAAAAAGCTAGTAACGTTGGAGAGGGGAAATGCCTGCCTGTTTTTGTCAATGATGATGGCTGGTCCCTGGATGCTGTGACCACATGGCAGCTCCTCCCATAGATACACAGCGGTGTCCAGGTAACCTTCCTCGAAGTAACACTTGGTCGTCTACAGAGAGGAAACGAGTTAAAATTAACACGAGGTAACATTTTTTTCAGAACAGGAAGTTTAATGATTTTGAAAATAAATGAACAAATTTGTGTTTTTATTGTTATCTATTAAAGCATAATGTGTATGTGTGTGAAAGGAAGGTGGATGAAAAAGATGTATGTATAAGAGAGTGTGTGTACCGTGACTGGTTTAGCCTGTCCACGCCCCATCTTTGTTTTATACACCGACTTGATACCAGACTTCCCACAACCTCTCACTCTGATGTCATCAACCATGATGGGTCTGTCCTGAATGGTGAATCCAAACTCCTTCAGATAACTAAAAGAAGAAATAAACACAGGAGGTGGAGGAAGGAGCGTAGAGTTATCAAGGTTCGGGGAACATTAGAAGCCAGCGGTAGTGTAAACAAACGTCATCTCCAAAGTTTACTAAGCTTATCTCCTATGGAGAAATGACACATTAACTTGACGGTGTGTTTGCTTATACAATGTAAACTTAAGGGCACAAAGGAGCAAAAGTGCAAGTGGCAATGATTCATCCACTCACAGGTGAATGAATGTTCCAGACAATCGCTCACTGCATGAATAAATTCACAAATCATCGAGCAAATGAGTAAAAGAAGAGCTGACCGCTTGGTGAAGGCACTGCAGAAGTCTCCAGCGCGACAGGACTGGGCGTTGCTGGGGTGACCGGCAGCGGTAACCATGAGAGCGCAGTCAGTGCCCTTGTAACGCAGGTGAAGGAAAACCTCAGTGGTTATCTGATTGCTGAAGAGGACGAGAAACACACGGCTGCGTCAGAGAGGAATAAGGTAAACCCCAATCTGTGCAGTGTTGTGTAGGTGCTGACCTGGTGAATCCACGCGCACAGAGTGTGTCACGGCAGCGTTTTGAGAGCTCCTCTATCCTCCGATCAAGCTCGCTGAAAGACTGCTGCTCGTACTGTAGTGAGCACGGCTCCTGCACCTCCTCCACCACATCAGCCAGAGCCAGGCCATAGGCTGAGAGCACGCCACTGTACCTGCATTTACACACAAACACGTCGTAAATGGAAACAGATACAGCTCTCTCTCACTCACACATACAACATGGAAACACAACCTATCACCCGTACTTGTGTATGAAGACAGTCTTCATCCCCAGGGCTCTGGCGATAGCACAGGCATGTTGGCCACCTGCGCCCCCGAAACATGCCAACACATGCTGAGATGTGTCGTGGCCTTTAGCCTATGGCGGTAAGGGAGGTGCGGGAGGAATGAGAGCGCGACAGAGACAGGAGAGAGTAAGAAAGGGGGGAAAAAAACATGATTTTAAATGTTTGACACATTAAACAAACATTCAGCATTACTATTTTCTCCAAAACACAAAACAATACCTGTGTCAGAGCTCTGATTGGCCGACACATGGCCTCATTTGCAACGCGAATGAATCCCATGGCGACCTCCTCCACACTCATCTCTGACGTGCTGTTGTGGGAGTGGTTGGCGCCATTTGTGCTAACCTGGGACTGAAAACATAAAGACATATTTTAACCTTATCATCAACACTAAATTACTGAATTATTAAGAAGATGTGACAATCTACTTAAAGGGAAAGTTCACCTCAAAATTTAAAATACATCTTTTTCCCTGTAGTGCTATTTATAAGTATAGATTGTTCTGGTGTGAGCTGCCGAGTGTTGGCGATATCTGCTGTAGAAATGTCTCCTTAGTGTCCTCCTCGGCTGAGCTGTAACGTCAACTAGCTCAGTGGTGCTAGGTGAGCTAACGATAGATGCAAACTTCGGTAGAAAGAAAATAGTTCCAAAATAAAACTGTTCACAAAACAGCCTGTCGATTATATTAAGTAACTGGGTCATGATTTCTGGAAAGAGACACTGCACTTGAGTTTTTCAAATGTATTTTTTTGGCACTTTAAGCACCACAAGCTGAGTGCCATGTAGTTCCATTATATCGGAGAGAAGCAGACATCTCTACGGCCGATATCTCCAACACTCGGTAACTCACAACAAAGCAATCTACATTGATAAATAACACTACAGGTAAAAGGAACACATGTATTTGATTTTTGGGTGAACTGTCCTTTAATTTCTTGGTAAATATCAGTGCCTGTGATTGGTTAGAAGACAAGAAGAGGTTGATCTCCTGGCTCAGTTTATGGAAATGCTTCATGGTTTCCTCCAGTGATAGCGGTTCATTCTCCCCTGGCCCAAAGATCTTTGGGAAGAAGGAAGGAAGGAGTCGACCCAGGGCTAAGTTAGCGTCGGTGACAGTCAGAGGGCCTCCTACAAAAACCCAACAATAAATCAGTGTTATTATTTTTCTCCATACTCATGCTGTTCTTAATGTTTAAAGGCTTTCATATATAATGCTTCACTAAATGCTCCTGTTTTGTATTTCAACCATTTTATGACAGCATTGGAGATAATGATGCATGACATGGAGCTGAACGCTTCCCAGCTCTTCTAAAGGGATAGCAGCAATGAAGCTGGACTCATGTTTCTTTACATTAGTTAGTTCCAACTGAGAGCTGCGTGAGACAAGCTGCAGTTATATCATCAGAAACTTGCATTTGAGCCGCAGATTATCAATCAGGAGAAGGGGAGGGGAGCAGGACACTGGAACAAAGCGATCCCAGCTGTGGGTGGATTTTTGTCTGACAGAATGAAGGGTGGATCAACTGGAATTGATTATTTAACCACTGAAGGTGGGGAAAGTGAAGTAGAAATGTACAGTTTATGTACCAGGCTCTGAAAGAAGAAATCCTAAAATATGCATTGAAAGAAACTAGAAAGAGTAAAACAGATAAAAGGAAGTAATGGTGGAGGAAACATTAAGAGCTGGTTACCTTTTCTGTAACAGGCTGGTCCTGGATGTGCACCTGCAGACTCTGGTCCAACCACAAACATCCCTGATCTGAGAGGTAAAGGAAGGAGACAAACAGAGAGAGGACGAAGGTCACGGAGCAGGAAAAAAAAATACTTAAAAAACAGTTTCATTAAATCTTGATTGATTCGATATTAAATATTCAGCCTGGCACTCCTATAACATTGTTCTGCTAGTAACAGCTAACGTACAGGGGAAATGAGGCTCTACAAAGGTCTGGTAAACTAATTTCTTTCTTCATTTTCTCACATTCTGTTCATTTTCAAACTTTTGGCTGACTCAGGTGACATCATCTGAGGCAATTTATCTGACTTTGTGCAGCTCTGGAGCCACAGTCGGCTTCATACAACTTCTTCCCCACATATGCACAGTGCGCCCCAACACCTGTAAACACACTTTCTTACGTAAAATTGGTAGATTTTCCCAAAAATCAAGGTCATATACAAACATGTTTTTCACTAGATGGTCAAACTGCTGACTGACTAACAGACCTGAAGAAGAGCCGTGACCCTCCGCCTGCAGCCACAGTGTTGATGTCCAGCTGAGGTGCCTGCAGGGTGACTCCAGCTGTGGTAGCCTCAAACACGTGTTCGTACTGGCCGGCGTACCGACTTACGTCAGTGGATGTTCCTGGAAAGAGGATAAGACAGAGAGTCAGGCAGACAAGAAGCATGAAAAGCTGAGGTCTGTAAAAGTAGGCAGTTCTCCTGTATCAAACACAGAAAGGTCACACAAAGACATTTTTTGTGAGACACTTTAGATGCACAGTAAAATGTACAACACAGAACTACACAACGAACAGCAAAAAGCTCCTCACATGGTTTGTACATTCAGTAACTGTTCAGAGTACAAACAGTACTCCTCAGCATTCCCTCTACTCACCACCCATGTCAAAGCCAATCACAGGTTTTTTCTCCATTTGGCTGTATGAAGTGATGGCGTATCCCACCACACCCCCCGCTGGGCCAGAGAGAACGGCCCGTGAACCGCAGAACTGCTCCATGGGAGTCAGACCGCCATCTGACTGCATGAACAGGACGTCCACATCCTGAGGACAGACGGAAAATAAGAGATGGAGGAGATCATTTTAACGACTACGTTTACATGCACACTAATCCAAGAAAAGTCCAAATGTGATATTGGTCATGTAAACAATATGCTCAGTTTGGATATTCACAATCAGGCCTTATTCTGGAAGTAGGATTTTACGATAAAGATGTGTGTGATATGCCAGTATTAATCTGGTTATAAGAGCATTCTTTGGACATGCATACAGCTCACTCAGAATAAAAATCTCAACTGGGGTTTTTAGCACACTGCCTCTCGCTCCCAAATTTCTAAGTACTCTTTCCAAGTAAACATACTGATGTCAGTTCAAAATGAACAGGAAGGAAAAATGACAACAACTGGGTGAGTTTAAGTTAAATGTTTCTAATGTAAAAAGAGCACAAAAGCTCATCCCTGTCATAAATGCTATTTATTATTGCAATTCTTATGTCTGTCCGATGATTGTAAACAGTTGTTGGGTCTGTCAGGATGGAGAAATTTTCGTGACATTGTGACCGAAAATATTTAAGACCCATCAAATCTGAATTTAAGACAATTTAAGATTTTTTTAAAGGACCTGTAGACACCCTGGAAAGGTCATTAGTCAGCAAGATTTCATTGGTCGCTTAGTTGCAGAAAAAAAACAAACAAACAAAAGAAACTCTATTAGAAACTGCACCCTGTCAAAATAAATCAAAACCTATATGACTGGACCATGTGGGAATTTAATTTGAAAGGACAGACACAGGAAGAGGCCACGCTCAGCAGTCAGACAGGAGTCACGTTACAAACCAATCACAGCCGACAGATATCTTTCCCTTCTTCTGTAAATAATCAGTCTGATAAATACGGAAAAGTTGATCATGTTAGTGCAGGGCTACCCAGAGCTTTACATCTGTCCCACAGACGATAGGCCTACACACTTATAAACAGCTCCTGGAAGAAGATCAACTCTGCACTCAGGATTTCAGGTAAATAGGCTGTATGATGCTTGTTAAGGTTGCTTAGCAACCTGCTGCCGCACTCTTGAAAGCTGGCACAAGGGTAGCGCCCAGTGCCTGACCCCGCGTTTTCCCGGCAGATAAAGACGCAGCATGTGTACGGCCTCTAATTTACAGGGCTGGTACCTGCGGTTATTCCACAGGCTAGTTAATAACATGTGGGGCAGGAAATCCAAAGTGTGGGATCATTTTGAGAAGGTGAAGGACCAACCCAAGGTGATATGTAAACTCATCTTCATTGGTCCACTACAAACATGACGTATCATCTGAAACATGGAAGTAGCTACATGCCCATTAACCCACAGCGTCACTAACAGGCGGCTCGCTCAGTGTGTGACGTGCACTTGTAGATAAAATATAGGCCTATATTAATGAAGGTTCATTAGTACGGTTTGTATTTCTCTGTAATGTAGCACAGTGTTAACAACGTTACTGAGACTATTCTTTCTCACACCTTCAACTCAAACCATTGTGTTGCCCCGCCCAAAATATATCATTTAATAATTAAATTAGCATTGTAAACATGCAGGTGACAAGTTAACTAATGGCCCTAAATGATGACTATTGGTCGACTAGGAAAATTCTTCGTCGGGGGGCAGCTCTAGTAGGAATATTTTCTTTGTAGGAAGAAGGACCAAAACAGGACCATCTAGACCACATGTGACCTGATTTCTACCTTTACAGTACACCAGGCACCTTACAAGAGAAAATGTAGTATTTTGTATCAACACAAAAACAAACACACATATTAGTGTAGGAAACACACCTTCAGACAACCCTTGAACCCAGAGGTAAAGCCTTTTAAATACTGATGAATTTTAGGTGTGAGGTAGGCGTCGGCGCAGACGGTGTAGCCTCGAGGCACCGCCCGCACCATGGGCATGACCTCGCTGGACAGAGACACCTGGGTGAAGCCCAGACGACGCGCCAGGGAGCCCACTGCTTTCTCATGATCGGACCATCTGAGGAGACAGAGAGGGAAAGAGGGGAATGGGGTGGGGCAGGAATGCAGGTCAAGCCTCTTATACAATTTCAGTGCCGCTCTGCAGTCTATTGTGTCTCTTTTATCACTTGAAAGCTTTGTCTGTGAGACTTGAGAGGAAGCAAAAATGTTGGTCAACTGCTGCTTTCCTGAAAGTGCCTTTTCAACTCGTTCCAAATTACCCGCTTTGATCACTTTTACTACTTGGAACTAGAGTGAATTTGAGGTAACAGCGTTGAAAGTGTGTGTATATTTCAAGAAACACATAGAAACAGACTTGAAGTTAAGTAAGTTATGGAAAGAAAAACATTAACTTTCACCCACTAAACCACATGGGTTTCACGCACAATAGAAACCGGCTATATGACACCAGACACTTCTGACATGTACAGTGTACATACCAGTACTCCCACAGAGACAGAGAGACTCAGGGCAAGGATTACATAACTGAGTATACAGTGATAAAAAGAAAAAACAAAGTGAGTAGTTAGACGTTAAAGAAATAATATAATCTGTTCCAGGCTTGGAGTGACGGCCTGGGCAGCTAAGAAAGCTCATGAAAGAAAAAGAGGACAAAATATCAGATTGGGATCTTGAGCAAATGTTCCCCTACGCCTCAGGGTACAAAAACAAGTTGTACTACTGACGTGTACGAGTGCAGCAGAAGGACGGCCAGACTGGTGATCCCGCGAGACAAAACTCCCCTCAGGTCCTTTTCAACTTGCTGCAGATCCAGCTCCCTCCACACCTCCAGAGAATCCCCGGTGCTGCCTGAGGGATACAAGCACAAAGACAGAGATTATCAGGATTACTTGATGCATTCAGGCGACGCTCTCATGTGTGTGCCGATAGACTGAGCTCACATTCCTACATTTACACCCAAAAAATACAGAATATTGCCATTGTTGAGTCAGGAACACACTACTATAACGGAGACTTATACGTAGAGGTGAAACAGGAGTAGGAAAACAGTTAAAGATGGGTTTAGTGTACAAAAGTAAAAGTGCAACTTGAGAAATGTCTTTTGTATTTGTGCATATATTTACATAATCATTCAAAGTGTTAAAATAAAGAATGCATGAGTAAACATGAGTAGTAAAACAATACCTACAGCCTCACAGAGCTGCAGTAGATTGGCTGTAGACTCTTATGGCGCATTCACACCAGGGTAGTCCAGGGGACTCGGTTTGATTGGGCGGGGAATGCCGAAACACACCTTCATTTGGTTCGGTTCACTTTCACACCGCACTTTTTAAAGCGGACCAAACCGCCAGAACAATGTCATGCAGTTACAACAGCTGCTCGCATTGTACGAAACGACCACTGACCAAGAAGAAAAGAAGAAGGAGGAAGAAGAAAACCAGGAAACGGAGAGCCATCCCCTTCAGCCGGCTTGGTCACCACAAAAAAATGGAGCAACACTAAAAATATATGTAGTCTTGGGGTTTCTGTTTTTACTTTTTCTTTTTTACCTCTACTTCTCGCGGTTTGCGCTGTTGGCTTCGTTTGTTTTCTACCCAAAATGCACTTTGCTCGATGTCACTTCCGCTGGATAGTCCGTTTGCATTTCCCACTGTAAGCGAACCGCACCAGGGTTCACTTGCAAGTGAACCGAGGCCCCCAGTTTTCAAGTGGACCAGGGTTTCAAATGAGCGTTCACACCACTCCAGAGTTCGTTTAAAGCAGACCAAACAGTGCCAGTGTGAATGTGTCCTTACTTTCAAGCATTTGAAGCAAGTTCAGTTACTGATATAATAACTAGAACTGACGACTGACTTAGACGCAGTGGTGCTTTTTGGATAAATGCTAATGTAAGGATGCTAACGATGACAATGCTAATGTGCTAACGCTTGGCAGGAATATTGTTTACCTTGTTCACCATGTTAGTTTAGTGTGTTAGCATGCTAACATTAGCTAATTAGCACCAAACACAAAGTGCAACTGAGACTGATGGGAGTGTCGTAGGTTTAGCAAGTATTTAGTCTGAAACCAAAGTACAAGTTTGTGACTCATTTCGGGATTCGTCCCAAACGTCATGACTCATATAAAAAGAGAACAAAGCAGTTGTGTTTCACACCTGTGACAATACGTCTGGGCTCTTTTCCGGCCAGCTGGCAGCCATCTTGCCGGAGAACGACTCGCTCATCCACCTCTATCACCTCTTCATAGAGCACTTCAGGAACCGCCACCTCCTACACACACACACACACACACACACACACACACACACACACACACACACACACACATGCAAGGTATGTAAATTCAAAGCAGGTGTCCTGACTGGAGAACATCTGATCAACAGTACATGCCAATGATACACAGATAAGAATGAACACAACACGTTGCAACACGCATACAGGACGTTGTGTTTCTGACAGCTTGCTGTGCAGCAGAGCATCAGCTTCATAGATAAGTGACCATTTAAACCATTAATGGTACAACTGGTATGGGGGCAAACTCCGAGACCTGGCCCCTGTTCCTGTAACACAAAATAATGTCTAAACATGGGCTGTATTTCAAAACACCCTCTACATACTACTGACTAAGCAGCATGCAGCATGTACGACACACTGTACGCTACGTTCTTCTGTAGTATGAAGTATGAAACTGTTATATCAATTTATTTTGCAATATGGAAACATTCATAAACAACACTCCCTATGATGTACATACATTTGGATGCAGATGACTGGTGCATGAGTCACGGGCCAGAGGTCAGTGTATGATAAACATTTCTGGCGCTCAACTTTGATACTAGCAATATAGTGTTACTCATCTTGTGTGTTAGCAGGCAAAAGTAGTTAAAATGAGCAAACGAAAACAACTGAGCATTTTCAGGCTTTTGATATAAGACAGCGAACAAGCCTCAGCAGCGAAGAATACGCAGAGAGCAGCAGTATGAGGAGGGAGCCTGCTAAACGACAGAGGCCAGCAGCCAGTTACATGTCCAGGATCCACCTGCTTTGAAAACCACTCTGCTGGAGTTTGACGCAACAGGGAGACGCAGAATTAACTTCAAATATGTAGGAACACCATTTAATTTTCTCATCTGGCCTTTTTATTGTTTATTGTAGCAGCTTGGTTTGTCACATGTTGTTGCTGTATATTTTGTATACCTCACTGTTGATGTGATGCTGCTGCAAATTGAGGGGAATCTGCTGTCTGCTGAATGCCTGTACGTCTCTCTGGGCTATATCCAGTGTATTATATTGTATTCTATTAATTTGCAGGCTGTTGTCAGGTCTGTTGGCTTGTCTTTGCATGTGATACGCTTATCAGAGTTTTATGGCGTTGTTGTGTCTGTAACATTAATGTTAATCTCTTGCTCACTCACTGAGTAGACTGTGTATGTGCATGTGTGGGAACCTGTGTGTTAAAGGTACCTTACAAGTGGGCCTGTGCGTACTATGAAATATAATCGTGCTGGCGCCACTGCTACACGCTACATTTTGGCCGGATCAGTACGCCCTGCTTTAATAGTAGTAGGTGGCTTTTGAGTTAACATGTCACATGATTGTGTCTGTACTTGCTTTAACTTTTAATTTTTAACATTTCTATATGTATTCATGGGTCGAGAAAAACATTACCAACCAGATCAAACAGTTTCGGCCTGGCCTGTGTGCCAATGTGCAGCAAGTCCTTGAAGCCCCGCGTGACCAGCAGCGCAGTCCTTTCCCCCTCTCTCTCCAGTAACGCGTTGGTTGCCACCGTTGTGCCCATTCGGATCCATCCAATCAGAGAGGTGTCTACAGGCTGCTCGCGAGGAAAGACACGCCCTGTTTCCTGTCAATAAATACACACAAATATGTATCATATACCGTTCATGCACATGATGGAGAGATGTAACTGTGATGATACATGAAATTAAACAACATGCTGCCTGTCTCTGTCTGATCTTGTCTGCAGGCAGCTTTTACGCTGAATAATTATCTTATTGTACAATATAACAGCAATTAAACAGACAGTTATTTAGCTGAAAGTGTTGATTCCTGCTTCACACTGTTTCTGTTTTACTGTTGATTTAATGAGCAAATGCTACACTGACATTTTCCATTTTCACGGTGATGAATCACAGAAGCTACATGGATCACTGCAACATACATTCCTCTCCCACCACATGACGATATATACAGACAGGGTCGCATTACATGCTTGCAGCAACATGTACATGTATTTAAATGTTCAGCAGCTGCTTTATTCAAAGACATTTTTTTTCAAGGTGCGCTTGCTCCTTTTCAGCAGCAGCTCACAATGTTGCACATATGTTCATGTGCTCGCTGTCCATTACAAACACAGTGTCTTTGTTTTGGCAGTGAAAACAGCTTCACTGGTATAAATGGCACCAGCAGAGGTGTAAAGTCAAACCCTGTGACTTGAGTCAGACTCATTTCATGTCATCATGTTTTAATTTAGTGAGGAGCACATAAGGAGGCAAAAGGCAAAATTTAGGATGTGGCACTTCCAAGTCAAATCAGCTATCTAGAAAATCTCTGAAAACCTCAACCACACTTTGACTGATGAGTTTTTCCGCAAAATTCTTTGTATAAATGGAAAAATAACTTTAAAGTGCCTTCCATCCGTCACATTACCTCTTCCAGGACTCTGCGGATCCCCTCAGTGGGAGCATCCTTGTAGTTCTGGGGGTCCCTGGACAACAGTTTCAGGACTCTCTCTCGACCATCAGGCAGCTGGGCAAACACATCGGTGAAGGTGCCGCCCCGGTCGATGGCAAAGTCGAATTTCCCCTTAGTCTCAGCCATAGTGAAGAGAGAGAAGAGCTGCTCCCGAGTGTGTGACTAACCGGAGTCACAGAGGGTAACAGAGAGGGAGAGATTATCCACTCTGGAACACTGTGCTGATAAGAGAACAGCTAAGATACTCATTCATTCACAAAATCAATACAGTGACACAACTACCTTGCATCCGCCCTCTCTCAGCCAGCATCAAGCTTATATAAGCCAGTCCTCCTCTCTCTCCCAGGCTCTCCAGGTTTGAGCTTGGTTTGACATTTGCTCTGCTCACACACCTCACTCATGCACACACTGCATACACTCCTGATGCAACTTAACTTAACGCCTCACGCTTACCTTTCTCTAAACTTATATTTTTTATATTAAATAAAAACACATTTGTTGGCACTTAAAGGGTAACTTCAGTATTTTTCAACCTGGACCCCATTAACCACATTGTTTTGTGTCTGAATGACAAATGGGAGCAACAGTTTTTGAAACTGGTCCAGTGTAGAGAGACAGAGCGCTGCAGCTGGCAGCCGCAGAACAGGCTGCAATATAACCCGTTAGGGCCAGGGGTGTAAATAAAGACAGTGCAGGCAGTGCAGTTGCGCTGGGGGCTGTGAGATGAGGTGGGGGCCCATAGACACAGCAGGCCCTCCAACAATGTGTTGGGCAAAGGATGGGCCCTTAGGATGTCCAAAGAAGTTCAGAGAAGAACTCAAAAAGGTGCCATGTGCTATATATGCCCTTGAAAAAGGCCGACCTGTAATATATCTGAAGGAGCCAGAGTGTGTATTTAACCTTTTTTGTTTATTATTTGTTTAGGCTGCACACGTTCTTTTGGTCACATTCACTTCTTATTTGGTTTCATAGCCTACTCAGCCTCTGAGCGGCTTTTTTCATTCAAGATTTACGCTTCAAGAGGCTTCATTGTCAATGCTACAGTTATGTAACAGACATACAGAGATTCAAAACGGTGTTACACTCTGAATCGACCCACGGTGCACACAGTGCAAAGGATAAGTATAAATAAGGAAGTCAAAGAGAGTAGAAGAGGTGATACAAAAATAAAAATAAATTGATAGTAGTCACTACAATATATGTTGATGTTGTCCAGTGTTCAGTTTGATCATGCAACAAGACAATTTGTGCACAACAGTGTGCACTGGGCCTGCTGTAACGACCTTACGTCACTGGTCAGAGCGTTTGACACCATCAATTTACCTCCACTTAAAGTGCTTGTGTTTGCCACTGACAGGCTCAGATTATTATTCAAGGTGTCTGACACCTTATGGAAAGGATCCCTACAGAGGAAAAACCTTTATGGTAAAGAGTACCAACCAAAAACAGCCTTGACATCACTAGCGCCTAATCCACCAAACTCCATTTAAATAAGCAATAATTTTATTATTGTAAAACACACTAATTTTAAAGTGGACAGAAACAAAATAAAACTCACAAAAGCTGCCTTGGTTCATCCTTTCACTGTTCCAACAATCACCAACTCTGATCTGGATGAAATTAATCCTTAATTTACACAGTTAGATGTGAAACTCTATAGAGGCTAAAATTACTGTTAATTTGAATGGAGTCTGGTGGGTTTGGCAGTGGTGATTTCAGGGCTGTTTTTAGTTAAAGAGAAAGGTCTATCTCTGTAGGGATCCTCTCCATTGTGTTGCCAGATATTCAGAATACCAATCTGAGCCTGTCAGCTGCAAGAGAAAAGCTTTTATGGATGTAAACTGACAGTGTACAAATACTTCAAGTGGTTATATTGAAGCCCTTTACAGCCGGGCTGCAGCCCTCTCACTCTGTGACGGACCAGTTTCAAAAATTGTTGCTCCTAGATACAAAAATATAGGAATAAGGGGTCCAGTTTGAAAAGTTACCCTTTAACTTGTCTTGTCTGAGCTGGTTTGTGACAATGTCTTTCATTTATCTGCATTATCTTTTACAAAACATGTCAGAGATGTGAGTGTAAACATGCTGTTACATCTAAATATTGCATGTTTTTTTTTTTTCAAAATGCAATTTTAAAGGGATATTGCGTCACCACAAAAGGTGGAAATGCCAGAGGGAGCCTGCAGGAATATCAATGAGCAGACGGTCAACATAAAGTCGCCAAAGATCAGACTGACATACAGACTCTGCAGGGATAGATGTTTTATTATAGCTCGGCCTGTTTTAGAGACAATAATCAATAACATACAGGACACATGAGAGCGTTGTGCTGTCAATGCAATCGAAATGAGCCCTAATACTTCATGCTGTGGCTGCAGCCCATTCACTGTCTGCATGCAAACACCGAATTCACTGCAACGAAGCTAAAGATCCGGACGATCTGACGGTAATCGACATCTTTACTCACCTGTCCGTCGCTGCTGCACCGGCACAGAGTGTTAATCTTTGATAATCCGTTAACTATCAGATCGTCCTGCCTTCACCTTTCCACCAAGAAGCCAGAGCTGTGTCTATGAGCCGCTGACTGAGGGTTTAAGCTCCGCCCCCCTCAGAGGAGCCGGTGTAACACGAGAGCTGCACAGCTTTTTACCTTGACCACCTGCTACTAAGAATATGTGACAGAGAGGGATTCCCAATGATAATGAGGTCTCTAACGGGTGTAAATCACACTGCAATGAGGAGAAGTTGCAGTTTTTTTTATTATAGATATCAATATAATTCATTATAGTTAGATATACACAAAATGAAATCAACACACAACATTTTGCCACTGACAGGCTCAGATTGTTAGTTTAAATATATGGCAACCTTATGGAAAAGATCCCTACAGAGACAGACTTTTGGTAAAGAGTAAGATCATTTTTGTTAAGCCAGAAACAGCCTTAACCCTTTCATGCATACTGGTCACTGCCACTGGACAGCTATTTAAAAGCCATTTTCTTGTATCAGTCCCTCCAGGATCTCGGGGCAAAAAAAAACCCCTAGAATTTGCGGCCAATTTTGTATATAATAAAAATGCGGCATTTAAAAAAAAAATTGCAGAAAATTGCAGCCAATGACAAAAATTGCAAGTCAGGAGAAAAAAAGTGATTTTATTTAAACTACTGCCTCCATAAAATAAGTCATGTAATCACATGCTATAATAATCATAGTGAATATTACAAAACCAGCTGCAAATGCTTCAGTTCTCTTCTTTAGTTTTATTGAATTAGTTTCAAAACATGGACTCCAATAATGTTTTGAAGAAATCCTGAGTGAATATTGTAGCTCTCAAACCAGACAATGTGACTGTAAAACATGTAAGCTACATCTTCTGTAAACATAACATCTGAATAAATTCAACACTTACTGTATGATTTTAGACAAAGTGTAAATCTTTATGTCAATACAGAGCGGTTTCTCCATACTGCAATGCCATTAGCGCGATTTGATGACGCAATGATGACGTTTCAAATATGCGCGACTACTTCCCTTTAGCCGGAAAATGCGGAAAAGAATTGCAAGCCCCCGCAAATATTGCGGACTTTCGTTGAATTTGCGTTAATTATTGCGATAGCAAGGTGGCGATTTTCTGGAGGGTCTGGTATATGCATGGGTTTTGATGCTATAGTTGAATTTAAGTCACTAAAATGGACCTTAGTGCGTCATGCCAAACACCCGCTGGCCAGGTGGTGTCAGTGCAACACAAAGCTCTCAAAACCAAGATGGCCGGCGGAAAGCAAGAAAGCTTGTGCAGCTCAAAGAAATCTTAGCAGTCCTTCTATAATGAGAGACCCTGGTAGGTAAATAAAATATGGTAACATCACGTAACATCTAAGGAGTAATATTGTTATTTATTTTATTTAGTATTTATTAGATGTTGTGAGGAAATTACCATTAATCATCTGTAGACTAAACTGGGCATCATGCATCACTGGCTATATTACAACTACAGTCAATACTGTTACTGCAACTTTATTGCTCTTGAAAATACTTCATCTGCGGGGAGTTTCTTGGCTGTAAATCAATTGATTTATGTTGTTTGGAGGAAATGTGCAGTTTTTTTTAACAGACAATATTTTTGTTATTTTTGCAGAAAATGTTCATTTAAAAAAGTGATATAGTTCAACAGGAAGAGGAGGAGAGACACACTTAATTCAAAGTTGAGAGAAACATAATCGAAATAAAAGTATGCTACTGTGCTGACATCTGTTGACCACTTACTAGTAGCACAGACTAATAATGGTACTGTTCTCAATTGAGGACATTGGGACTTAATTATCATTGACAATGTTTAGTTTTCCATACTTATCGTTTTCCATACTTATCAGATCCTACTGATCCGAAATAGCGAGGAGAAAAATGCATACTAAACAAAACTTCAGGTCTCAGAAGGATATAAACAGTGCAGGCAGTGCAGTTGCACTGGGGCCTCGTGTGGTGGAGGGGCCAAAATATTTGCTATATATGCACTTAAAAAAGACAAGCCCCTCTCTGTCATGTTTTTTTTTTAATAGTCAACAGCATCGACAACAAAATGATATGCTTATTTCAAATAAACTTAAAATTGTTAAATTAAATGAATAATTTTCTTTGGTATTTTTTGTGCTATACACACATACAATGATGACCGCTGGCTAATGTATGTTAATGTTATCCTGTGTCAAGTCTCTGATCATGTGACAAGACAACATGTGCGTGATAGCGCACACTATTGGGGCCTGTCGTCACTACCTGAGGCCACTGACTTTCAAGAAACACATGGGGACACAGAGAAAACATTTAGATAACGCTAACATTTTACACTTACAGTCACTGACTTGAAAATGTCCTTTGGTTACATTCCACTGTGATAACACCTGACATCCGTGTGCTGTGATCTTGTCTTTCAAGTTGCAGAAACCTGTTTCGCTCCCTGGTCCGCTGCATTACAATGAGCAAGCCTTGAACCAACTCCCTGCTTTAATGTCTTATCTATTTTCACAGTAAATCTACCTGTCACTGCGTGTTTCATTAAAAATATCACAGCTTTCTGAACTGAATTCTGCTTCTCGTCAACTTGTTCTCCGAGCTCATCTGCTTCCAGCAAGAGCTCTAACAAGGGTCAAGCCAGTAGATAACAAACTAAAGGGTTAAATCACAGAACAGTGTTGATCTGATTGTTTTCGCAACATCCAGGAAATCACTTTTGTTTTCAGTAGTCAGCATGATACTTCTATCTGCCTCCAGACTGCTCTCCAGTGGCAACCGCTGCAGGAAAACCAGTGAGGTTTTGGTGGAGTATCACAGGAACCAAACAGAACACAAAGATGTAGCCTTGACAGCACCTCCTCTGACCACCAAACATAATCAGTTTATTGTTGAGTCCAAGTAGATGTTAGAGACAAACTACAACAATGGACAACCTGTGACAAAACTTAATACCAAAACCGAGTACTGGCAGTATACAGTAAATAAAGGTAGGCAATTTAGATTCAGTGTGTGAATGGCTGATACTTTATTTATATAGCACCTCTCAAAACAAAGTTACAACAAACAAATCTGACAACACGACATGAAACAAAATTATTTTACAACAAATACCATCAGTTCAGAAAAAGTCTTGAGGGAAAAGTGAGTTATAAGAGATTTAAAAGAGGATACTGAGTTTGCCAGCTGAGGGGCCGGGCAGCAAAGGCGCAGCCACCTTTAGTGACAAATTGGGATTTTGCAGATGTAGACAGGAGCCTGTTAAAATAATTTCTGAAACTAACAGTTAAATGTTTCACCTGCTGGTATACCAGAATAACGTGTGTTGCAATAGTCTGGAGGAGTTAAAAACATGGATGACCTTATCTAGATCTGGAGATAAAAAGAATGAGCTGATCTTGGTTAAACGTCTCAGTTGGACGAAGGAGGACTGCACCATTTGAGTCACCTTAACACCACAAGACAAGTACTGCACTTGGCTGTGGCTCAGAGGAAGAGCAGCAGTTTGATCCCCAGCTCCTCCAGTCTGCTTGTTAAAGTATCCTTGGGCAAGTGTGTGGGTGTGTGTGAATGGTTACTGCGTAGCAGGTGGCACCAGATATGGCAGCCTCGGCCACCACAGTTTCCATCCATCCAATTTCTAACCGCTTATCCTTGAGTGTATCTCAGCTGACACTGGGCGAGAGGCAGGGTACACCCTGGACAGGTCGCCAGACTATCACAGGGCTGACACATAGAGACAAACAAATATTCACGTTCACATTCACACCTACGGACAATTTAGAGTCACCAATTAACCTGCATGTCTTTGGACTGTGGGAGGAAGCTGGAGCACCCAGAGAAAACCCACGCTGACACGGGGAGAACATGCAAACTCCGCACAGAGGGGCTCCCGCACCCCGGATCGAACCAGGAACCCTCTTGCTGTGGGGCGACAGTGCTAACCACTGCGTGCCGCCCCTCCACCAGTGTTTGAATGGGTGAATGTGACATAGTGAAGACTAGAAAGGAGCTGTACAAATGCAGTCCATTTACCTTTACTTTAAAGTGCAGAATTACTGCAGTCAAGTCAACAAGGAGGAAAAAGGGCAACAAACATGGACATTAAAATATGTCAGACTGTAACTTAATGACTGGTAAATGATAGTCTTAAATAAAACCGGGGGGTTGTAGATTAAACAGTGGGAATTTATTCTTTAAAATCAAACTAAACCTAACTCTCAAATGCAGAGAAACAGCAAAGCAAGACCAGAGAACAACTTAAGTAATTTTTGTGTATTACTACAAGGCCACCGCCTCGACCAGTCAATCTCAGATGGTGAATAAATAAAATCCTGTGGCAAAAGTGGTTGTATCTAAATAAAAAAAAAGAGCAAAAGTCTGTTAGTTTAAAGGGTATTTATTGATAATTAAGGCACAACTGTACATCAGCAACACAGAGCTGATTATTTCACACAGTAACAGTGAAGACTTATTCATGGCTTGTCAGTGCGAGGCAGTAGTGTAGTCGAGGGCTTCGTCAGCTGGGTAACAGAGAGTGCAGTTGGTGAGCCTGCATGCTCTTATCCTGGTTAACGTGATACAGGACATGTTGTTCTATCCACAATTATATTAACATATCAGAATAACAAATTCATGCATAGATGAATTAGGAAATATTGAAAATATTACCATGGATACAATTATAAAGATGTTAACGATGCTGGCTGATGTCACCAAACTCACCCTGTCATATTTGAGTTTGAGCTTATTGACAAATGTTACATGTGCCTTCTCAGAAAGTATTCAAGTATTGCAATTAACATGTGACTATTAATCAGTACACTCTGCTATTTATTGATGATGTCACCGTATAATACACAGCTGGTCAGCAGTAACTCAGCGACCTCTGCACCGCTTGTCAAATACAGAAGCATGTGAGTGATAACAGAATGCAAACAGTCGGGCGGTCACACATCAGATTATCTATCAGACACATTTCAGACTTCTTTGGTGACGCGGCACACATGCAGTCACTCTTTCACACAGACACAAAAACATAACCATACAGAACTCCATACACGTGTTTGATCTGTCGCTATGCAGAAAATAGCATATTAAGGACACAACAAGGGTTTTGTTTTCCAGGAAAACGTCACCATGAACACCGTGCTACAGCTTTGTGCACAAGAATAAGGCCACTTCAGTTTAATGTAATGTATCCTGGTATGTAACTACCAAAACAAATAACAACACACCTGTATTGCTACATCTGCAGTGCAATCATTTAACAGTTAATACTCTTTCCCTGCATACTTGTAACCACCCTTGTCATCATTACAGTCTGATGTGATAATTTATACAGAACACTGACTGGTTAAAATCACACAGTCTACATCTCCAGGTTTGTGAGAGCTAAATGTCAACATTTAATTTATGTTATTCAAATAGAGCTAAAAGTAAAGGGACACAAGTGATGGTTAGAAAGAATGTCTCCAGTCAGAACAAGGAAGATGCATTGTGTGCAACAATCCTGCAGTTTTGGCTTACTTCTTTACAATTCATCTTAATCCCTCCCTCTCTGTTTTAGAGAAGTCAAGCTGAGTCTCTTATTCCCTTCTACAGTCTGACTGCTCTTGACATTCTCAGTGGCAGTTCTGGCATTTAGGATGGCATTTCTGGTTGTTGACATTGCAGCGACATCCTCCGCTGGTGTCTCCAGGACCCTTGAAAAGGATCAGAATAAAAGCTGTCAACATTTAACTCACCTTGCAAACAAATACTTTTTCATAAGTTCCCCTCCGGACACATTTTTAAGTATGTGTTGTTATTATTAATTTTTTGTTTAATGTGGTTTTCCCACATAAAAAGTGAAAACATAACTCTGAAAAAGTGGTGCGCTACTTGCTGTAGATTTCACTTTGTGCTTTCTCCAGTGCTTAAACTAAGTGTAGAGATAGGTCTGGCATTGTGAGACTAACACTTCTTTGACCAGCGTGCATTAAGATTGGTAACGTTAGCACTAGAGGAAACATAGGAGAGAATCAGCCATAAATGTTTGAGCCACAGTCAGACCCATGCTGTGTCTCAAATCGCATACTTCTCTACTTACACTTAATATTTTGAGTGCATAAGTGCGTTCACACTGAGAAGTATGGAAAAATGCAGTACACTATGAGTACCCGGATAGTGCACTCAAAACAGTCAAGAAGTTGGACACTTCTCGCCCTCAATGGTCGCCATCTTGGCTACATAGCGGAATTGGAGGGACCACTTTTCAAACTAGAAATGGCGGCCGAGGACGTTGCTGTATTGTACAAATGTAAGTTATACATGTGTTTTTTGCACTAAGCACCACTATACTGTTGTCGGATATAAACCAGTAGAATGTTTATTGGGTTAATTTGGCAGTCTCTAATGATTTGGTACCGCAAACGCGAATGCTAATGCTAGGTTGCTAATTAGCTAACAGCTGCGCATTTCCAGTCATCATTTCCGGTAAGTGCACAACGGCCATGTTTGGTTTGAGACAACACTACCCTGTCGAAATTCGTGCACTACGCCAATAAGTACATAGTGCACAAAGTATACTACATGGAAGTGTACTAACGGAAGTATGTGATTTGAGACACACTACCAGACTCAGATGAGAAGTCTGTTGCAGAGTCCTGCACTGGGTCAGGTACCTATCTATCTATCTATCTATCTATCTATCTATCTATCTATCTATCTACATTTGTCACCAACATAAAGGACTCCAGCGATGAAACTTTGCAGCCTAAGGACGAGGTGGCAGCCTACATCAAGACAAAGACACCCAGGGAGGATCCTTTTGAGGTTTTATGGTGGTGGAAGAAGCATACTAAAACGTCTCCTAGCCTGGCTGTGATTGCACGGAATGTTTTCACCATCCTGGCATCGAGCGCAGCCAGTGAAAGAGACTTTTCCTCTGCTGGATTTGTAATTCAAGGATGGAGAACTCAGCTTAATGTGAGTGACTGTAGACTGTGAGTGTTTAATTATGGGTCGGGTTGTTTTGATTTCATGTCTGGTACTGAGCTTTGCTGGTATGGGTGGGTATGGGTTTTCAAAATGGACCTGTGCAGTACTCTGGTCTGTTGTGCACCAAAACTGGCGGCTAGCAGACGTGTCAGAATGCTAAGTGTAGTTAGCATCTGTAATTTGTTAGCTTGTAACTGGCTGTGGCTTGTCACCAGGTTAGTGTTTGTGAAACATAAAATAATGGTAGACAGTGTAAGGAAGCTACAGGGTCAGGTTTACATCCAAAAACTGCACACTCTACTGTGTTTGCTGTCAAAACTTAGCTATGCTAATGCTAACTTTGCTGTCCATACTGACAAGTCCTCTTTGCACCAGAGTTTTCAGGTTTCTTTGCCAGTGCTGTTCCCCCATCGACCTGTGTTTCCCATATAAAACAGCAACTGGCGTTTCGTGTTCGTGATGCCCCTTATCTAGCTTGTCTAGTGTGCGTTAAAATCTAAAATTTTAGCCAAGTGCTCAGACATCAGTCCCCTTTAGCAGGGGAGTGCAAAAAACACCTCTCTGGTGACAAACTTTGCACGAGTACAAGTCAGTATAGTCAAGTTGAGACATTTTAGGAGGCCTCAACAGATGAAAAACACATTTTTGAATGGAGGCAGGTTTTAACCACCATGTTTTGGCTGCATATCTTCATTAGGGCCAAACTTTTATGACATATTAGAGGGATAATAACCAGATATTTGTTCTTTTGAGAGAGTATCTAACCAGGGGTTATGATCATACTTCCACTCCAAAGGTGTAGACCACCAACAGAATGCAGCTCCTAAAACACAGTTTACAAATCCTGAGGGTGTAGGAGATCAGGTGGGTACATTTCTTACCCTCGGTCCCCAGCGGGGTCCTCTGGTGACCCAGCAGATCTCAGTGTGACAGACAGTGCAGCGCAGCCAATCACATCCATCCCTCTTCTGCACAATGATGCCACACTGGGGACAGTGCATTGCCTCTCCTGACTGCACGAGAGTCTGTTTGTGAGACAGAGAATGAGTTTCCGTTTCTCTCTGGGTTATTACATCATCTGTCTCTGCACTCAGACATAGACTGACACTTAAACTGAAATTATAACAGCAGTTCCAAAAACAGTGGTAGACAGCTTGAAGGGGCGCTTTATTTCCCTTACAGTGCACACACATATACACGAGGGTATTACAGCTTGCCTTGAGTAGATGTGTTGTCCTCCTGGCAGCTGAGTCATTTATAGCGCGGGCTGCAAGGTCATCCTGGTATTGCTTACAGTTCATTCCCTCGTGGATAGACTGAGAGGGGAAAAATAGAAACAGGGACAGGAAAAGGTGCTGTGATTTTCATGTGTCTGATGTATAAAAATAGAAACATTTCTGTCTTTAAACAGCTGTTAGCTTGAAGGGACGAGACCAATTAAACCATGTGACGACTCTCAAACATGTGGTGTCAGTTGCCTCTTTCATAGGACTTGTTCTTATTAATTAGCGCTGACTAACTGATGAGTGCACAGTACAACCTTTGACCCCATGTGCACAATCTCATGTGTTTTAGTAGACCGAGACATTTTCCTATAAACTATGAGAGTAAATGATCAATACTGTAGTATTTGTGTGTGTGTTGTGCACATATTTTATACCTTGCAAATCAGGCAGTTGTGTTTCTTGCAGACGGGACAGTGGAAGACATTGACTGTGTCCTCATACACACACCAGCCCGGACAGTCTGGGGTGGCACAGTGGTAGCTGCCCTCACATCGAGACTCTGCCACTGACAGACCTCTCTGCAGCCAGCGCTCATACTCTTCTGCTGGCACCAACTGCAAAGGACCAAAGGAAAGAAATTGTGGAGGGTGAATTGACCCTAATAATATCATGTCTGAGCAACAAACGCAGGTGAACATAACAGCAGTAAAATACAAATGATGTGTATCATAGTTAACATTTTCAAAAGAACTGCTGTATGTCCAGCAGCTTGATTAGCCGGCATTTCAAAGCTCATGCTTTACTTTTTAACAACACATCTTCCTCCTCAGAGGCTACATTCAAACCACTGTCATCAGCAGTCCTGGATGGATCACAGTTTATTATTTAACCCTTTGAAAACTGAGAAAATTGTCTTGAATTCTGTGAAAAGCATGGGAAAAAGTCAGTGAGTAACTTGAGAAGAAATTAGCAAGAAGTATAAGAAAATAACCTGAAAATTAGCAAAAATTGAGTAAAAAGTACAAGAAAATTACCTAAAAAATAGTAAAAGAACAAGAAAAATAGAAAAAAGTATTTTAAAAAAAATTACCTGAAAATTGGAAAAAAAGAAAAATACAAAGTACAAGAAAATAACCTGAAAATTAGTTAAAAAAAATAGTAAAAAAGTACAAGAAACATACTTGAAAATTAGCAAAAAAAAATTGTAAAAATGATTAAATTAGAAGAAGAAAGCTACCTGAAAATTAGTTTTAAAAATATAGTCAAAAAAATACAAGAAACATACCTTAAAATCAGCTAAGTTTTCTGGACATTTTTCTCTATCTTATTTTTATAATAATAACAATAATAATAATAATAATAATAATGATGATAATGATAATCTTATTTATATGCTTATTGTTTCCTAGACCTTCTCCTTTTTTTTGCAATTTGCTGGACATATTTTGCTCAGGGTTCAAAGGTTTAAATACTTGCAAAAGACATCTGAAAGCAGCGCAAAGAAAAGTGATGTCAATCCGGGTTTCAAAGGGTTAACATTTAGCAGCTGGGGAGGTTGACTAACTTTTGCCTCATATTGCTGAAGCAACCAAATGCTGTTCACAGGGAAAGAGGGCAAAGTCTGGGCTTAAAAAACAAGTAGCAGAGCAGTCGCTCCAGTGCCTTGGCTGGTACTGACAGTGATGACATGAGCTTTTCCATATCCGTTATAATGTACAGTAAGGTTGATTAACATCCTGATGATTTAGACGCTAGTTATAAAGGTACAGTGTCTTATGTGTGAGAACAAATGCTGTAGGTGTTGGTGTGACTCACAGCTCTGATCTCCCTCTCCTGCAGGGAGCAGGAGCAGGAATATGTGTCATCTCTGTAGGGACAGGCCACCTCCGGCTCCTCGCTCAGCATGATGACTGAGCACAAGCACTCCCTGGGCAGACATACACACAAACATGCACACACAGACAGGTCGGAATAGTAAGAAACATTCAAGATATTCAATCAGACTAAAGACAATGTATTCCTCATGACTCCACCTTTGCCTCCCCCACCTCCAGAGTCTCACCTGCAGAAGCAGTGGAGACACTCCCTCAGCAGCACCCCCTCTCCAGGCTTCAGGTCCACGTAGCAGATCCTACAGTCCACAGGCTCAGGGTTAGGCAGCAGGTCCTGTCCGTCCATCATCACAAGCCGGGCAAAATTCTCACTGCGCTCCTCTTCCCTTGCCTGGCACAAGGGGTGGTGTTGTTGGGAGGGTTAAACCCACAGTGCTTATCTGTTTCCCTTCAGTTTTCATTGAAGGAGCACATTGAGATTTGCATAAAACTGAAGTATTGTTGTCTACATTAGACAGATGTGCATACACACAAACTGTGAACAAACATTTTATTTAATCTGCTTCACAGTGTATATACAATTACAAGTGCAAAATCAACAATCAGGATAATACATTCAATTTAGTAGCAACCTCTGTTCTTTAGGAGTCATTAAAAAGTCACTTGATGCTGACAGACGACAGTGACCATGATTATGGATCGATAGGAGGAAAGACTTTCATGACTTCTTCACCAGAGTTTGACTGATCTGTATTGCCAGGTGCTTGTACCACGAAGCAAGATTAGTCAGTTAGTGAGACATCACTATAACAGCGCCACCACTGGCCAATCAGCTCACCAGAAAAACTCCTCATTCCTGCAGGATCCTGACAGGGACAAAGGAGTTTGAACTTGCTTTGTAATACTGGCCCCGGGGCCAAAACGTATCCTATTCATTATGTGTGTGTTTGACAAAAAAAAAAATCAGTCTTTTCCAGATTTCTTTAAACCCTCAAAAGTCAATATTGGCCTCTAACGTCCAGCATCGGTCAGATTCTTCTTTTCACCAGAACAGAGTTGGTGCAATTTCCTTAAATGTGTAATCTATGAACATGGAAAACCACTGAGGCACGGGATGCACCTGTGTCACCACTTGATTTACCTATTTGGCCAATATTAGGCTGTTATAAAACTTAAAGGGGCAGTCAGCCCCAAAATCAAAAATACATATTTTACTTCTTACCTGTAGTGCTATTAATTAATTGATATCATTTTGGTGTGAGTTGCTGAGTGTGGCAGATATAGCCCGTAGAGATGTCTGCCTTCTCTTGAATGTAGTGGAACTAGATGGCGATCGGCTTGTTAAAGCTACGGGAAAAAAAAACCTGCAAAACTCAACAGCAATGTCTGTTTCCTGAAATCATTACCCACTTATTCAAGATAATCCACAGACCTTGTTGTGAGCAGTTTCAGGTAGGAGCTTGTTTCTTTCTAAAAACACTTAGAGATGGGTATCGTTAAGATTTTAAAAATACTACTACTCTTATTGATACTCCTTATTGATTCGGTACTTTATCCATACTCTTATCGGGTCTTTTTAATTTCTAAATACTTGCTTTTTAAAGGAAAATAAATCCAGAACAGGATTATTGAATATTTTTAAAAAACGAAATGTTGTTTCTGGAGCAGCGACAGTCATTTTTACAACAGCAAAGTCACTATATTAATAATATTCCTGACATTTAGTAATCGTCAGTCAACATGTCATTCCTCCTGTCCTCCTGTCCTCTGTCCTACTCCCTCTCTGCTGATGTTATTCACTGTGTGCAGGAAACATCAGCACTAATAGAGAGACGAGGGGCTGTTTGTGTCAGCCAGCAGCTCAGTTTAAAGAATTTGCCCAATTTTATGATAAGTAGCAAGCTAAGCTAAACAGTTAGACTTTTCTAGCCAACCTGCTGTGCTGTCCTTGTGTAAGACATAATGCTGGTGACAGGCGGATGAGAGACTGCGGACAGAGCAGAATGAAATATCGCTGTTTGCATGTTTATGATTGCTGAACACATGTAATGAGAAAGTCTTAGCTTTTTACTCGCAATGGTTTAATTGCACTTACAGTGGCGAGCGTAGCTGCCGTCAACTCAAGTAATTTTCAAGTTATTTCTACTTTGTTTCTCAGCCATTCACGGACATTACTCTGTGTCATGTGGGTACACGTGTGTGTGTGTGTGGCTGTATATAATGTGAGGAAGGTCAGCCCTGGCACAGAGCGCAGGTGAGAGGCTGCAGGGTGATAATGAATTAAACCAAAATGTTTAAATGTACCGATAAAAGAACCAATAACATCGGAGCTTACTGATACTACAGTCTTTGATAATTTAGCCCTGGAGCTCATTTAATACCAGGTTTTGGTGCCCATCCCTACCACCACTGTGCAAGAGGAAGCGTTAACAAGCACGGGCCTCACATACATTAGTGGACGTACACTTCAGCACACACTTCCTTTTATGTGGTGATACAGTTGGCAGGTGTAGTCATTTAGAGAGGAGATAGTTCCTACATGAAACTGCTCACAACATGGTCTGTGGGTTATATTGAGTAAGTGGGTCACGATATCTGGAAAGAGACGTTAGTGTTGAGTTTTTAAAATGTATTTTTTGGTGCTTTGAGCACGACAAGAGGAGAAGGCGATATCTCCAACAATCTGCAACTCACACCAAAACAATGTAGACTGATAAACAGCACTACAGGTAAAAACAATAATATTTGATTTTAATTTTTGGGTATACTTGGCCTTTAAATAGGCTTTGGTCGTATCAGTGCATCTCAAATGAGCTCTTTAACCTACATTCAACTTCAGGATAGAAATAACAGAACCATATGCTTTCAGTGCGAGCATAAAGTCGTACAGACATAGACTTGTGCATGATAGTTTCTTATGTGATATAAAAGTGAGTGTCTGAGAGTGCAAAGGAAATGGTGATACAAGTTCAAATAGTCTGTGACTGAAACATAAATAAAGATGGTGTGTAATGTACGCCTGTGTCTGTGTGTGTTCAGTAGTCCTGGTCCAGGTTATACAGGAGTGAGTTGTTTTGAGCCCCAGCGCTCCTCAGCACCTCTCTTCTCCCTTTCTCCTTCAAAAAAACAGAGACAGAAGAGAAGAGAGTCAGCCTGAGAGAGCCTGCAAATTTGAATTCAAATGTCAACTTTGAATTAATTTCGTACTTCCCGCTCCTTTGTATTTTGTCCAAATTGGAGCTCGGTTTTGCCTTGCAGCTTTTTGTTTTTAACAAACTATTATTTGACCCACGCTTGTTGTTGAACCCTTCTATATAACTGTCACCTAATGGTACGCCAACATAAGGTTTTATATATGAGTGAATGAAACTGTGGGTTCATACATACAGGTGTATGACTGCATATATAAGACTGTAGGTGCACAGTAAGTTTGGTGGCACAGTTAGTTTTTCATACCTGCTGGTACTGTCTGATCGCCTCCTTCTCCTGCTGGATCCGTCTGAGTTCCAGTGCATCAGGTCGGTATCCCCCCGGGATGACGTAGCTCTCAGGGCGGTTTGTACTGCAGATCTCACAGCCCGGCCGCGTTGGCTTGTTAATGTAAGTGCAAGAAGGGCAAGACCAACCCTGAGGCACAGAGAAGTGAGGTAAAGAGTATGTTTTAACGTGTGAGAAACAGCACGATGTGAAACCTCTAGAATAAAAACATTTCCCCCTGATTAAACTGCTGTCTATTACCTGGGTGGAGGCTGTGCTGGGGCTCAGTGCTTCATTGAGTTGTGGCATCTCTAGGTTGATGAGATCTCTGATCTCAACAATGTTTCCTCTCTCTGACCCACCTAAAACATTTATGGAGAAAAAAATTATCAAGTAAGCAACCAGTGACAGTATGTGCCCCCATTAAAGAAGTAAATCACTGCTAAAAAGATGGTCTTTTCACAAAACTGGGCTGACTATACAGTAGAAAGATACAAATACTTTAGCAATTGGTGCTACATGACTAGAGAAAAGAGAGAAAAAGGACTGTGGCATTTCGCTTTTGCTCAAGAGGCAGAAAAAAAGAACTACCAGATCAAACTGCGCCACACCTGACCAGTAAAAGCTCCTGCTGGTAGATGAAGTAATGCGCGTTGCCCATCCAAAAACAATATGGTGGCTGGCAGGTGACAAACAATCTCGTATTACAGGGTCACAGTAAGCTAAAATATGTTTCTGAAAACAGTTTAAAAATAAGGGAACTGCGATCTTAAATTGAACGACAGGCCTTGAGCCAGTGAAATGAGCAGGGAGATCAGGGTGCTGACAGGATGGAGGGAAGGTTGCCACTGTTATTTTACATATATTACCCACATTGTTAAGATATAAAGCTGGTTTACAAATCAGCAAAGTATCCCTTTAGGTTTATGAATGGTTTGTGCCTCCACATACGTAACCTTTGATATTTGTAGTGTATGCAGGTGCAAACCTTTCTACACCAGGTCACCAGCGTCTGTTCCACTAACCTCCTTTTTAATTTTTAAATTCATTAGAAATTGGTCTAAAAGAAATAACACTGCACTTTCATATGTAATACATCATGTTACACAACATCACATTATTATGTTTATTTTTCTACTTTTTGCATGACAGTGCAGTTATGTTCCTGTGAGTCACAACACTGCAACAGAGCTGGAGCCAACATTTAGCGGGGGATCTCTTTACATTCAGTTCTGGTAGAATGACACTGCTTTTGTTACAACTACTTGACATATCACTTTTCTACATGTTTACATGTTGCTGATCGGATGTATTGAAGGAGGTTTTACTGCACTCACAGTAACAAGCGTAGGTGTCAGCTCACGTTATCTTCACCTCTCTGTCTCTACTCCGTGTTTATGTGTGTCTGTGTGTGCGCGTAAAAGTGGCGCAGCAGCCAGGACGCACAGACAGCAGGAGGAGACTCTGCAGCATGATAAATTGCACCCAAATGTAAAAAAGTACGCTAACAGTTACAGATAAAAGAGCTGGTAACGTTGGAGCTTCTCAATACTATGGTTGTTCATAACTTAGTGCTGCGGCTTGTTTACTACCGGCGAGATTAACGGGGTTAAAGCTAAGATCGATCTCGGATTTGACAAATTGATATCGGGTCATTCCAGTGAAGATCAATTTGAATCGGATGAATCAATTATTTTAACCCAGCCCCAGTTATTTTATTACTGAATTGTTTGACTTCTGATCTATGGACACATTGCAGCTTGTTTTTTGTAACTGTCTTGTAAGACGTCCTTGAGTGCTTTAAAAGGCGCCTATATTATTATTATTATATTGTAAAGCTTTTGTTTGTTTTGTGTTGTATAGCTGCTTTAGGTCAGGTCATAAATAGGGTTTCTAGGTTACTTCTTTTACCTACACTAATGGAGTTTATGTCTTACACATCATTATAGTAAACTTTAGCAAGTACACCAGTGGGTTGAGACTTTTCGTGGGCATTAATGCTGACTGGGAACAAATTACACTGGTCTGACCATTAGTGGGAACCAGGTGTGTCAATCGTTTATTGTGTTACTGTCTACAGCACTGAACAAACAGGTGTAATCTCATGTGTGCTCGAAAACTTAAAGCGAATCTGATCTGATCACAAACCCATACACTACTGCCCTCACTCACCAGTTTTGCCGCTGGTGTGTAGTCTGGGAGGCAGAGTGGTGTAAGGCCTCCGGTCCAGAGACGAGGGGCCATTTGCAGAGGTAGCAGGAAGGGGAGAGGTGGAGAGAGACAGAGTTGGAGAACTGAGGAGGAGGGCACTCTCTTGGTCCTGATGGAAAACTTGGCGAGTCAAACGAGCATGACGGGCTGACAGGAGGTACAAGAAGGCCGTGTCGCCGTCCTGACGAACCCCATACGAGGCCAGAGAGCGCTGGTCGGTGCAGAGACACTGGCCAATCACCCAGCGCTGCACCCGCGGGTGGAAGCCATACTCGAGAAACATCTGAGGTGGCAGAAGACCAAAGACGAAGACGGTGAGATAGAAATTTGAACCTTTTGGATAGAGTGACAGTGATTCTATATCGTACATAAATAAAGTTGACCTGACATGATTCTTTCAGGACACAAATGAAGAAGGAAAGAAACAGTCTCCAGACTAACCTGCTGTTTCAGCGCTGCGGTTGTCATATGAGGGAAAACTTTCACAGTGACACAACAGGATGATGAAGAATCCTCAACTGCAACAGTCAAGCTGTTAGATAAAATGAAAGACAAAGTGTTAATCCCCCTAAATCTTACACATTTTACCTTTAAAATATAAAATATAATAATTATTGACCATCAATCTTGTTTCTGAAATCATAACTCAGGGTTCCCACACGTTCTTACCAATGACTTTACAAAACTTTTCCAAAGCTTTTCCAAAACATGATGTTATTCAAGTACTTTAAAATAGACAGGCCTATACAGCGATACATTATTAAACATGCACTTTCCAGGCATTTGCAGAAGCACACTGCTTGCTTTTGCTAACTTTACCCACTCCTTAGACACTCCCGCTGCCAGCTCCTATTTAAGGTTTAGAAAAATCAAAGATCCTGTAGATGACAGTGCAGCTTCGACATGGTGATTCAATCAAATATGTCTCCTTGATGTAATCACCAGGTAGTGTTTGGCTGAGTGTTGCTTGTAAATAACCTGTCAATAACCAACTATTTCATCTAGAATGAGATTTAGTTGGAGACTTGCTGAACTTGATTTGCCTGTGGGCCACTTTTGCAAATTGCCAGGAGGCCTGGGGCCAGTTAATAAACAAACATTAATAATTAATATATAAATCCTCCTCTGTCACTTTTTTTGTGGGTATTTAAGCTCTATTTTAGCACCTTTTTATGCACTCTGGCACTTTAATTACATCCAAAGTACAAATAAATAAATAAAAATAAATCCCAGTGTGAATTAATTTGTACGTGGCACCCTGTCGAGGGTCAGATTTGGCCCATGGGCCACAAGCTGAGTATCAGTTTGCTATACTGTATGACTGTACTGCAGCAGCCTCCCACTCGAGCAGCTATCCATATGTAGTTACTGTCACCAGCATGATTTAGCGATTTAACACACTGACAGTGAATATTCAGTTTCTGAAGTGCCTCATATCTCAGCGTGAAAGCCTTGGTTAACCTGCTACACAGCAGCTTTTCAGCATTGTCTAGTGTCTCTCCTTATGTGACAGCATGTTTATATCCCTGAAAAGGAGGCACAGCCTTAGCGATGACATGATGCCGGTCTGGTCTATGGGTATCACGTGGTACTAGTGACGTTTCAATGGTCACACAGCATTAAGATACATGCTTTGTGAAACATGAGACATGGTTGGGGATTTTTATGAACATATTTTACACAATGGCCAAAATAATGTATATTCAAAACTTTCACAAAGCTAAAGTCTTTTAATTTCAAACCAATTTCTGGTCTGGAAAATAGTTTGCCAGGTATTTCATGACAGTGGGAACCCTGATAATCGACAATGACGATGCTCATACTTGATTTCAGCGTCTTCATATTCTCTGGTATTGGGCTGAATCTTGAGCGCCGCATGTTGTCGAGCAAGGGTGGCAGCAAAGACGGAAGCAGACTGCATGTCACCTGCTTCTATGGCTCGGGTCAGCTCTATGCAGGTTTCCTCTACAGATGGATAAACACACACACACGCACACACACGGAAACACAGACAAGCCCAAACAAGTGAACCCATGGGCAAGTGTGTGCGGAGGATGTTGCCATACCTCCAAACAGCCACTAGAGGGCTAAAAATGATTCAATGAATGAATGAATGAATAAAATGAGTGAAGGAATCAGTGGATTAGTGACATCACATCTGAAAGAAATAATCAGATTATAACTTATATTGAAGGGAAGAGGTGTACACACCTGTTCTTTGCAAGGCCAAGGTGCTCTGGTGTTGGAGACCATCCAGGGGGCGCTGTGGGCCGTTATCTTGAGGGGCGACTGCCAAAGAGAAGTGTTCGTTAAACAAAGAAAAACTGACTTTTCCACAATCTACAAGAGACCTCACCTACTGTGTAATTTTTCTGTCTGTAGCTGAGACTGAAATCTTTAACTCTTCATCTACACAACAATGATAAACAAATTTAATATTGTTGCATCTTGTCTTAACAGGGGCACTTTTGTGGTGGTAAATGACAAGATGAATATTTCCTTCTGATCTTCAGTGGTTATACATCATGGTTACCGCCTCAAAATTACATACACACCTTTTTTTAACTTTTGTTATCTTCCTTCTCTTTTACTTCATCATTCACATGTATGTGAGCGAGTAAACAAGAGCATATTATGTAAGCAAGCACAGACAAATTTACTGAATCCCCTCTGAAGCCAAAGTATGAAGCTTGGTTACAGTGGTTGACTGCAGAGATGTTAACAAGCATTGAACAGGGCAGTGAAGAGCTCTTTTGTTCAAATAAATAAATAAATAACCAGCCTGATTCGTCAAGCTCAATTCGCATGAACTAGGTTCACTAAAGGGCAAACAGTTTCCACTGAATCATAACCAACAGGGGGTTTCAATAACAACGCACTATGCGTTTGAAAACGCTCATAGGATCCTGTCACACTGTAAGAGATATTCACACTTCCAAATCATTCTGCTGTGGTTGGTGTCTGAAACAACAGTGGGTATTTAACAAGAAAGACAACTGACCTCTGTGCGCTTCTCTCAGTGACGACATCACCACCGTAGCCCACTCGTGGGCCTCCTGCTCACAGCGGAAGTTGAAGCTGATGCGGTCATGTGGAGGCGCTGCTAAACTCAGCTCGTGGCACTTGGGGGACTTTACCTCATAGTTGACTGTCCTCAGATCAAACTCAGCGATGGTCTGGAAAATGAGGAAGAGAAAGCAAAATAAGTGGAGATGAGGTAGGAGAAATTGGGGAAGGTAAATGAATCATAGGTTATGTAATACATGAGTACAACAAAGCAACTACGTGCATCACTGCTTGTGTGCACTGGGTTTGGTAAAAACAGAAATTTAACATTTGATTATACTGTAACAAACTTAAAGTAATATTTCACCCACAAAATCACCATTTCTATCAATTAGTCATGTCCCATTACCTTGAATTCATGAAGAAAACTTTGTTTTTGTTGCATGCCTCCACAGAAAACAGCTGACATATTGATTTATTGATTGTTTGCGGGCCATGTTTAACAGCAAAACTATATCAAAACATCTCTTTATGAACTCTCACACAACTCTTGCAGTACAACCCAAGTCTCATTTATCCAGTAGTATGCTCAGTACTTCTCAAACACATGCACTTTCACTAAAAAACTTGCGTATTGGAGTCTGGCTTTGAAGACAGCATAGATTAGTTTCACATGCAGTTCAGTTTTAAACAGCAAGGTCATAGCATATGACCTACAATTCGTAAGATTGGATCTCCAGTGGGCTAACAGCACACTGTACTCTCATGGAGCAAGGTATCATAAGGAGTTTTCAGGAGCTTAAGGAAAAAATTAATTTACAAAATCAGGCTCTTTTAGACTAGTGATTATATTGACTAAAAGATAAAGTAAAATAGGGCCGCAGAAAGTGAACTACTCCAAATATAATTAGAGCACGTGAGAACGAACCTTATGAAAAGGGCTTTAACAACTAAACAAGAAAAAACATTTATAGTTAAAACAAGTGGGAAACTGAGGGAAACCTGTCTATCACACAAGGGGAATGGGAAGAGATACTTAGACAACAATAGAAAACGACAAGCTCTCCCCTCTGGATAGAATTTGGTTGGAAGAATGTCATTGCGTTACTTTTGTACTCTGGCCCAGTGAAAAACGTTCTCAAACCAAACAGATTGTTGGCGATTGTATGGGAACAAAGCAGTGAACCCCTTCCATATCTTCTGGCGGTGCCCTTCGGTCGCTCCCTTTTGGACTAAAATTCATGGCATTCTTGAAACAGTTTTCTCGACCAAAATTACCTTTAACTTTGAGCCGATGTACCTGATTAGTCTGGAGGAACTTGAGGAAAAGATAAATATCTGCTGAGAATATTATTGGTGGCATGTAAGAAATCCTTAACCAAGAAATGCCTAGTATTGATATATGGATTGACTTGGTTCATAATGTCTATATAAAGGAGAGATTGACTTTCAGTTTGAGAACTGGACAAAATGGTTGGTGTATGTCTCAAACTTTAGACCTGACTTTGTCTGATAAGTATTAGAAACACTGTGATGTAACTAGTAGCCCCCACTGTCTCTATATGTGTGTCTTGTTTCAACATTCTTGATCTCTCTATTTATAATCTATTCTCTATCCTCAAGTTATACTTTTTATTTGTTATAACTTGTAAAATTATTGATATAATTGTATTACTATCACTACTTATTTACCCCTCCACCCCTTTTATTTGCCTTAGGTCTTCATATTCATTTGGCTCTGGATTTTGCTCACATATGTTCATACTGTTTCTATAAAGCAATTAAAAGAACAGCAAGACAGCAAGGTTTTAGGGGAAATGTGTGCGTTTGGGAAGTACAGAGCATACAACTAGATACATGAGACTACCAGCTTTCGACCAGAATTCAAGGCAGCACGTCATGAATAATTTACATACAAACGGTCATTTTGTGGGTGAAGTAGTCCTTTAAATATAGACGCACTGCACTGCAATGTCAAACAATAAAACAAATATTATCTTTTGTAAATGTAAAATTGATAACACTCATTTAAAGCTGCTAATTTGCTCTGCAAATTTATGACATATGTAAACTGGATATATGAAATACCTTTGTGTAGTGTAATGTCATGCAATTCAGCAGCATCACACACTACAGCTGCCAAACTATAACATATAGTTACATCTACAACAGTTTCAGCAAAAACAACTATCATCAACTTCATGAATGTGGGATTTATTGCAGAATTTTTGCATCAGAAAGCATCAGTTTTAGCTTGGTGTACCTATATCACAGGGACTGAGTGTAGCTGTAACAGCACTTGTTTAAAAGATTATATAAAACTGACAAAAATAAAAGGTGTATGTAATTTCCAGAAACGACCAACATTAAAAGATGAGTTGATTCTGGGCCTGATGTTGCATCATGCATATACAGTGGCCTGAACTCTTGTCCCCTCAGTGAAGCCTCTTAGTGCCAGAAGATAAATCTGAGGAGTAGTATCTTCTAAGTTTTCTCCATTCTTAGCTGTTTCCCATGTGTAATACAGGACTGATTTACTCTTCAAACCTGTAAATATATTTAAATATACAGTCATTTACAGCCTGTAATGAGAGGTTATGTGCATATATTGCTTTGCATCAGGGACAGTTTGTAATTTATGAGAGATGAGGGGGTGATGCAAAGTGGGGGATGCACTCCAAATATATTTTTAGTACTGGGAGGATCGTTTTTGATTTGGCTTAGAGGAGGGACATTCAACTTTTAATGGCCATATTTTGTTTATTTTATTTTAATACCCTAAGAACCCCAAAACCCACAAATTGAAACTCATCTTTTCTTTAAAACTTTCCTAAATCACACCATTTATCAGAGTCATAAACTGTGAGATATGGTTATTTATGGTTGAGGGAGAGACAGGGTTTTCCCCCAGTCACTCAGGGAGGCTCAAGGAAAAGTATTTGTAGCTCCAGGGAGGGTCATGATAAATATATATGGCTGTGCAGTGCTGAATTACCTGCTGGGCAAACTTGACAACTCCTCAATAACCCTGACCTTCACAGGGCCCAAGGGCTCCAGGTTCACTGTGTGGCAATGACTTTAATATCAACACACCGCTGGTATCGACCGATGTTGGCTTTAGAATGAACAGAAACAGCCAACATGTTTTTTCTTAATTTGCACAATGAATGAATTTAACATACGCTGAAAAGTATTTCATGTCTCTACCTACTGGTGGGCCGTCGCGATAAGAGTATGCATACATAATGTAATATTAATTCCACTACAGAAGAGACTTGATGATCACTAAAATTAGTTAGGGAACAAAAATGGATATATCGATATCGCTATCAGTTATCAGCATATCATGCATCTCTAATTTTATCCCACTTAGACATTCTGTCTAGTCAGGGGAAAATTAAAAGCTTTACTGTTTCAGGTGATAATATGCTTACATGTTGCATATTCCTAAATAAATGTGCTGAAATAAATTACCACGATAATCTGGCCCTGATAACAAACCAGTAAGGGAGTGTACTTTACTTATCAGAGTAGGAGGGTGGCTGAGGTGTGACTTTATGTATTTCTGACAAATATTTTTCCTTCAGCCTCCCTAAGTGACTGAGGGAAAATGCATGACTCTCCTTTCACTATAGATAACTAGGGATACGCGCGATTAGACGTTTAAATGATTGGAAATTAGAGACATGTCCTCTCACAAAACCAGTGCGGTTGGCAGTACTTGGATCTAGACAATAAATTCAGCAGCAATTTATCTTTTTTGAGATGTTATATTATTTGTTAACATTACGAGAATGTTATCAGATAATGTGCAGGGTTTACAGTCATACTGCACGGTGCAAAACGCCTCTCATTTCAGCTGAAATGTTTTATTAACTTTAAAGTGAATTACTATCATTCTTGGCAGATAATCTGCAAGGTTCAATGTGTCCCACATTTCAGAGGGAGTTTATTTATTTTAGATGTTATTGTAGTGGTTAACTTTTGACTGAGTTGTCGTCATATTCACATTCATGCTGCGCAAAGTGTCTCGTACCTCAGCAGCATTTAAAATCCGACGTGGTCGTTGAAGATTGTGATTAAAGGCTTCAAAGGGCTCTTAATGTACACAATATTTTTGGGGACAATGTTTCAAATATATAACAATAAACTTTGCTAAATTTTAACTGTTTTCCAAGTGTTTTCCCTTTTTTAGACTAGTCGACTAGTCTTAATTTTAAATTTTAGTCGACAGGGAAATTAGAGTCCAGGAACATCCCTATAAATAACCATATCTCACAGTTACTGGCTATGATAAATAGATTTTATTAATCTTTAGAGACAAGTGGGTTTTGGGGTTCTGACTATTTAAAATAAATACAAAAATACGACCATTTAAAGTAGAAAGTCACTACCCTAAGACAAAAAACAAAAACATTACTCTCTCCATAATGCTTAGTGAACAGTCCCTAAGTTTGTAAACTACTGCTCAAGTTGCACCACATTAAAATGAAGTTTTATTTCACCATAAATCCCTGCATTGAGTATGGAGTCATACTAAGCATTATAAGTCTTCCTGTGTTATAAATGTGGTGTGTTTTCCACTCAAACACACATCACAACAAGCCCCACAGTGCTGCTGCTGTGAACTCACCACACTCCTGCCAGCCCCGCTGCTGTCCTGGAGCGACAGCCGGAATTCCCCGGATTTCCCCGGGTCCATGCTGAGCTGCAGGCGGAGTGACTCATCACCTGCTCCAGGAAGACACAGCGGCCGAATACCAGAATGGCACACCGACACCCGAACCGACATGAGGACGGTGTGGCAGCCAAGTTGTGACTGCGAGGCCCCATAGTGAGCGGGGAGGGCGGCGGACTGGCCCGGGCTGTGAGTCCACCCGCCTGAACTCAGCGACATCCTGCCAGCTGACTCATGTAGGAAACAAACACACGGGGCCCGCTGGGTTGTTTACCCTCCTGTTGTTTACCTGCCCTTGATTTGAGGATCCTTTCACGGTATTTCTTACATCGTATCTCGTCCCTAGATGTTTACTAGCCACAGTGACAGTAGGAAACAAGTGCGTAGTCACTCAACTGTTTGGAGCGACTTCCAAAAAACTCCAGCTCGAGGTTTCACTTCTCTCTTCTTCCGTTTTCGCTACAGCGTCGTCTCGAGCAGATTTAGTGTTCCTGTTTGGCTGTGAAGCGATAACAGTATCCCTCGGGATATCACAGACCTTTAAACAGTCAAAGTTACTGACAATAATTTCACACTGGTGACGCCGAGTGTGTTGTTGATACGAATGCTTTCACTTCGTATTGCGCATGCGCCGGTTTGTCTTCTTCTTCTTTGAATTTAAACGGCAGCTCTCGTTCTCACTGTTGCATCACTGCCATCTTCTGGAGGTAGTTAACCCGTACAGCTTGCATTGCCTTGGGGCCAATTTTGCAAAATGTTAGGAGGCCAGGGGCCTATGGAGAACAAAAAATGACATAAGTATAAATAAATAAATAAATAAATAAATGTATAAATAAATAATTAAATACACGAATAAATGAAAAACCAAGGACATTTTGGTAATAAAAAAGGCTATTTCTGTTATTTTTACATTTATTTATTTATACATATATTTATTTATTCTTTTATTTCTACATTTATTTATTTATTTATACATTTATTTATTTCCACATTTATTTATTTCCACATTTATTTATTTATTTATTTCCACATTCATTTATTTATTTATTTATTTCCACATTTATTTATTGATACATTTATTTATTTCTGTGTCAGTGTCACACAGAAATGTAAATATGCTAATAAGGTAGGCAGGCCTACGTCAGTAAAGCCCGATTGGTCAACTGGGCAAACCAGACAGAAGCAAACGATTTCAAATCCCATGATCGTCTCAATTGCTGCCTTCTCGTACTGTGGGAAATTAAAAACACATATACAACACAGAGGAAAGACAGCAAATTGGGCAGTTGCCTAGATGTCTAGAGCAGAGGCGATTTCTTTAGGACTGCAAGGGAAGCTCAGCTTCCCCTAAAATGTCAAAAATTGAATGGTCAAATATGTACGGTTGTGTTAACATTTCATTGACTACAGATGCGTTAAAACACGTTCATCTCGAAGACGAGTTCGTTCAGAATCAGCTACTTATCGATGTTGTTAACTTCTCATACATTCCTGTAGCGCAGTTTTCTCATATGGTCTATGGCATTTGCCTGTAGAAGCTGAGCGTCCATGCACTTCAATGGGACTGCATGGAACAGTTTTTTTCATTGCCTCGAAACTCGACGGTCATTGGATAAATGCCACGATTTTGTCCCGCCCCCGGACGCTCAGCGTCTCTGGGAGTGAATGGAGCTGTGGGCGGGGCTCGGCCGGGCTGGACGCTGAGCTTCCGCATGATGATTGGAGGATCAGTCGAAAGGCTGAATCCCGTTTTGATTGACAGCTATTTGGAGATTTGACAGCTCAGCTCAGTCCCATCGCGGATTTTGCAAGCGGAGTCTTCTGAGTCATAGCTGTCAAGTCTCCCGTTTTGGCCGAGAAACTACCGTATTTCACCCCTCTTTCCCGCCGTCCTCCCGTATTAGTATTCTCCCGTAAATCTCCCGTATTATAATAAAAAAAAAACATTCCTCTGCCTCTCCAAACTGAACTCTGTCACTAGCCTCGCGAGAACTGCCACCTGCAGTAGCCTGGGTGGCAGTTATCGCGAGGTTAGTGCCGACAACGGGAACAAACCCGGAACAACAACAGAGAGATGATGGATGTGACGAAGGAGAAGGCATTCCTGCCAAAAAAACAAAGAAGTCCTGCAAATATCTCGAAAAATGGGACAGCGACTTTACTTTCCTACAGAGGAGCAGGATGGGGCACATTATGAACTGAGAATATGTTTAAGCAATAAGCCCCGAGAAGCCGTGAGTTACAGTGATGTTACAACGGCTGAGGGGCGTTCAGGGCCCCTCCGCCGTTGTAAAATCACTGTAACTCACAGCTTCTCGGGGCTTATAGCTTTTATAAAACGGTTACCCTACATATAGCCCATAAAATAAACACACACACAGAAAAAAATAATCAATTTATTGGTAATAATGCAACAATAAAACTGAGAACTATTCATTCTTCCACCAAGCAAGATGGAGTGGACAGAATGGTTGCCAAGCAACACAGACGCTGCGGTCTACCAGTGGGTTACACTGAGTTTTACAACGGCCCTGAACGCGGCTCAGCCAATCACATTTAAGGATGGGAAGCACCCGTTTTATAAACCATAAATAAATGTGCTTCATATACCCTTTGTGTTTTCATTTAGGCTGTATTATAACGTAGGAATGTTCACAGCATTTCAGTGTCAACAAAGGTTGGCCTATCAGATTCTGATCACCTAACTGTAGTTAGTAAGCGGTTGACAAGTTGTTTTTAGATATCTTGTACACCTGTCTTAAAATGTAAGGGATACTGGAGCTTGGTTGGGGTGGTGGGACGGCTCGCAGCGAGCACCGGAAAATTTCCCTTATTTTCAAATCCAAAACTTGACAGGTATGGTTCTATGGCATGAGTGTGGTTGAAAAACGGCTTCAATTAAATGTTCCTTTTATAAGTTACTGCCTCGCTAAAATATGACAAATTTTATGATGTAAATTTAAAGTGAGCTTCCCCTGTTTGAAAGACCAGCAGTCGCCACTGAACTGAAGCTCACCTGCTTTTGGGACACACCGCTGGAGACATTGCACAGTTGTTCGGCGTGTGTGAGAGAACATTTCATCGGAGGATGGCACAGTATGGGATAAGGTAATGTGTGTAACGTTATGTCAACCTATTAAAATTCCGTCTAGTCTGTCTTAGTTACATTCAGGGTGCTTTTGCCAGTGGTGGAAAGAGTACTGAAAATCTGTACTCAAGTACAAGTACTGTTACATTGCTAAAATAATAATCAATTACAAGTAAAAGTACTGGTGTTAAAATGCATTTTAACTTTTGCTTTACTAGTCTTTTGCAGACTAGGGCTCTAAATTTTGTGTGTTTTGCTTTACCAATAGTTAAAATGCATTTTAACTGAAGAGGTGACTGTGACATCAACGGTTAAAAGTAACTAATACTCTGAGTAGTTTTTTTGGCGAATACTCTGTACTTTTACTTGAGTATTTTTCTAACACCAGTACTTTTACTTGTAATTGAGTAATATTTTAGCAATGTAACAGTACTTGTACTTGAGTACAGATTTTCAGTACTCTTTCCACCACTGGCAAAAGCACCCTGAATGTAACTAAGACAGACTAGACGGAATTTTAATAGGTTGACATAACGTTACACACATTACCTTATCCCATACTGTGCCATCCTCCGATGAATTGTTCTCTCACACACGCCGAACAACTGTGCAATGTCTCCAACGGTGTGTCCCAAAAGCAGGTGAGCTTCAATTATATCAGGAGGTAAAATATATTGTGGACGTCCAAACGTCGCTCCCTCTTCCTCTGTCACGAGCGGATTTGAAGTTCGTGGGCAGCTTCTTGGAGACCATCTAGCACCACGTCAACTTCTATGTCCCTATCAGCTGAGAGTTGAGCTAAATCTTCGAGTAATCTCTTGAAACGAAACTGAAGATAGTCGGTAGGTTCGCTGTTATCGAAACTGTCCGCTAATGCTCTTAAATCAGCAGCAATAGCCCGCACAAAACTATCCATTGCTAATAGCAAACTAAAGGCTAACGTGAGAGCCAGCCAAATCAAGGCAGCACTAGTAGATCCGATCCAATCACATCCACTGACGTAGGCCTGCCTACCTTATTAGCATATTTACATTTCTGTGTGACACTGACACAGAAATAAATAAATGTATAAATAAATAAATGTGGAAATAAATAAATAAATAAATGTGGAAATAAATAAATGTATAAATAAATAAATGTGGAAATAAATAAATAAATGTAGAAATAAATAAATAAATGTAGAAATAAAAGAATAAATAAATATATGTATAAATAAATAAATGTAAAAATACAGAAATAGCCTTTTTTATTACCAAAATGTCCTTGGTTTTTCATTTATTCGTGTATTTAATTATTTATTTATACATTTATTTATTTATTTATTTATTTATACTTATGTCATTTTTTGTTCTCCATAGGGGCCAGTCGCAGCCCACATATGTATACAGGGGCGTTTCTAGGCTCAGCCCAGACCTTTGTGGGGGGGTCCAGGGGTGCCTCCCCCGGTGCTTTTTTGATAACCAAGCTCTATTTTGATGCTTTTTATGCACCCCGGAACCTTGTGTATTTTAAAAGTAGGGATCAGGGGCGTAAACATAAGCTCCTTTTCCACCAACACTTCCAGGAACTTTTATGTCCAGGAATTTATTTCCCTGGGTAAAAGAATCTGTGTGGTGCGTTTCCAGTGCACCTCAAAGTTCTGGAAAATGTATTCAAATCAGCTGAAGCTGAAGGCCAAACAAGCACGATGATGCCATAAACAGCGACCGACAAGCACGCATCGTCATCTGTGTGACACAATACACCAGCATGGAGGACACTCAAGTTGTTCTGTTCCTCGTGTTTTACTACATCACATATAAAACTATGCGATCTGCACGGAAAAGACAACAGGCGTTATTAGCAAAGACAACTGCAAACGCCTGAAGCTTCTTATAATCTTGCTTAAGTCTCTTCAACTTTTCACATATTTGTTTCAGTGTGTGCCCTATATCTAGCTCCACCAGCTTGTTGGCTATTCTTCCATAGACTCAGTCATTACGAGTCACTGACTCAAAGTCCCAGCTGAATTTCTTCCTCAGCAAATAAGCTCAAAAGAGCCTGGACCCCGTCGTCCGTCCACTTCTTGTAGCTTCTCTTCTTTTGCTCCATTTTCAAAATGAATTCCAGGGAATCTGAAAAGTCCGACCCCCCTACTAGGTACTTTTTTCAGGGAAAGTTTGGGGTTGAGGGAAAGTTTTTTCCCTGGGTAATTTCAGTGGAAACGCACCAAGGTTTTTCAAAATCACGGGTAAATGATAAAAGTTCCTATGGTGGAAAAGGGGCTATAGACATTGCGCTTGCACTGGGGCCCGTGGGGTGGAAGGGCCCGACTGCCACCTGGAAACACGTCCATGTTCAAGAAGAACTTACGTTAAATCTAAAAATGGTGTGATTTTCATCTCCACCATGGTTTCTGTTTTTGTAAAATAGTATCAGTCTATAACAAATGATATACTTATTGTACATAAACTACAAAAAACTATAACTTAACGATTTAGTTTAACAAACAATTTCCTATTTTCTTTTGTCATATACAGTTATGTAATGATGATTGATAGGTAATATGTATGTTGATGTCGTCCAATATCAAGTCTCTGTTTAGTCATGTAATGATATGATTTACAGTAGCTAGTTTAGAAATCCTTCAAGATTGACAAGCTGGGCAAATCTGCAAGAAGATATAACAGGTATGTGCATGTGTGTGCTTCATAACTAGGGCGCCCTAGGGCCCACTGTAACTACCTTATGCCACTGGTAGGGATGCACATATAATTCAAATATTATAAAGGTTGCAGTATGGCAAAGTGCAATATCCAAATCACAGGAGCCGCAATTACTTTTTATAAAGGTAAAATGTGTCACAACATACCATTATAACTGAAACACTGTGGTGCTACAGAGACGCCCAGCCTTACAAATCATATTCCAGACATAAGGAAACGTGCTTGTTTGATGCAGACCCCAGCAAAAATCCATAATTTTTTATAATTTGTCAGTGAAGATGTAATGCAAAAATTACCACTTTGTGCAGCTGGAACAAAAAGGTTATAGCAACAATAGTTGTAAGATGTTGCATTTCATTAAATGTTTGATTTATAATCAAAATATTTTCATATTACATTTTACTTTTTATGGTAAAAGGTTTTGAGTGAGTACCTAATGTATTCAGGTAAATGGGACAAAAAATGAGTTAAAACGAGACATTTTTCTGAAGTGAAACCTGCATGTTTTTAGACTTCTAGGTGCCATTAAATCACAAGTAATGCTATTGTGTGCCACCTTGTCATGCTACAGACATTTTCAGTGTTTTTTTGACTCATACAAAGTCTTTGACAAAAAACAATATTTTGCAATATTTTGGTTTGGGGAAAAGCTTCTAAAAAAAACTGCATTGTAATATGATGATATTAATCATTTGATTTCTCTGCCATTGTGGCTGAACTAGCTACGTGCAGTCCTTATGAAAAACAATCAAAACAACCTTCCATTAAGTGTTAAGGGAAGTTCATTAGTTTTTAGTGAGCGTAAGAACACAGTACAGATTCTCAGTAATACATAAGGTCTGTTTTCAAATGCTTTTAGTTTAAGTTTCAATAGACAGTTTGATTTTTTGGCCGGTCACGATTACCCTCTGGTTAATATGTAGAGCATCCAGTATAGTATGACATTGGCGATACTAAGGCATCATTTAGATACATTTTACTTACTTGGAGAGTTTATTTAGACTCATCTATCTGGTCTACTTAATGGATATACCTAAGAAAACCCATTAAGACAACTTCAGCTTTACATAGGACAATAAGTACCTTTATTAAAGGAGAAGTGATGTTGTGAGGTCTGTTGAGGGAGCAGGTCGACATGCAACTGACTTTGATTCCAGTCAGTGTACCACCAAATTAAAATGGTTCAGTTTCATTTGAAATGATGAAAACTTCTGATCTTCTCAGATTTCCATAAATATTGGTGGTATAGATTATAGATTTTCTATTTAAAATGTGACTGATATTTTGAGGTGCCTGTACAGCAGTGCTATTCATAGTCCTCCATTATTTGGTATATACCAGCATAACTCTACTCAACACAGCCCATATGTTATTATAGTATATTACTATTTTGTTACAAATGAGGAAAGGTATCTTGTCTATTTAACATTAACTAGATTGTCATGGTGATATTCTCACATATAATGCAGGAATAAAGGCAAACCCACAGGCAATGAATTTATCAATTGAAGGCACGTAGCTTTTGGATAAAAAGTGCAATAATACATATTAAGGACTATTCTTACTTCAGTTTGTTTCCCACCTACTTGAGGAAATTCATGTCCCAAGAATTCAGATCCTTTACTTCAGTTAAGAGTGCTTAAGACCACAATACTCAACTGTGAGTAAAAGACTATATGCATGATGGTAAATCAATATAACAGCATAATCACACATGAATGACAAGAAGAAACTTTTTTTTTTTCAAAGTTTTATTGTACATTTTGGGTCCTTTGAAAACCTGAAAAAGAAAAAAACACATTGTTAAAGAAAACCCCAAACACAGTGGTCTTGATTTGTCACTGGTTACAAAACAATGTCCAACAGAATGTCAACAACTAAGTTCAATGTTCATTCCATTCTTCTACAGGATGGTATTGAGACCTGTATAAACGTAATAAGAGGAATTTAAATCAAATTTGTAAACTTAATAACCTCTTGTTTCAGTGTTAATGTTCTGTACACATTTCTATTAGAGACAGGCATCACTCAGCTCTTTCTAAAAAGACAATCTATAGCCATAGATACTGATGTCACATTCTGAACTAACTGAATTGTCTTGACATCTTTAGGAATAAAATCATAACCATGCTGCTGAATTGAATCTGTTTTTGCCCTCACATCACTTCTGTCTTGCAGACTGAAGCATATGGAGTTGATGATTTGAAGATTTATGACTAAGATGTGGTTTCAGACATAATTGGCTTAATTTCAGCTGGTTTTCACCATAGTCGATAAGATGGGGAAAAAAGAATATGCATCATTAACCACACCTAATGAGCCAGTCACACTTTATAGACCTGCCTTCTGCCAAATACTCACAATAACTTCAGTTCATCCTCCTGATCATTCTGTTGATCTGGTCCTCCCTGTTGCCAGCGTCTCCTCCCTCCACAAAGTGTGTGGTCTTCTTGTTCATACCACCGCGGGGTGAAGACAGCTTGAAGGGCCACAGGAAGTTGTTGGCGGGCTTGAAGTTCTTTCCAACTGTGTAAATCTCATGGATGAGGTCCTCAACGCAGATGATGCCATATTTGCCTGCAGATCAAAAAGCAATGTGTTAAAAATCCGTTGGTGCACCCAATGAGTTTTACTCACGCACAGAAGCTGACGAGCCAAAAGTGATTACCAACTGAGAAAATGTGTACGAGACAAATTTGGCTTGACTGAGCCGCTGAATGACTGCGCAATTTTAACCCAATCTGGAGGAGTTTGTGACTCACCATTTCAGATTTCTACCAAGGAATAATGTGAGTTCACAAGACTCTTTAAGCTCATCATACATTTTTCCTTGTGACATTAATTTTGAGCCAAAGTATGATGGGCAAGGTCTGCCATAATGAGCTAAAATACATCCCAACAGGACTCTAATCTTTCACCACTGTGTCACACTGTCCTGAAATACAATTTAAACCACCCCGAAGTAAATGCTGGCAGTCCCAATTATACACTGACTAATACATTTAAGTTTTCATACTTAAAAGTGACAACTGTAACTGCTTGGCAGCTACGTTTCATATTCTGTGTGCCCTTGTCAGTGCCTGTGACAGAGTGCTTGCCTTTTGTTTAATTGAGTACTCTAAAAATTCTACATTTACAATTTGTCACAGATTAATGTTAATGTGGCCTAAACATTTTTATAAAAATATATATATATATATATATATATATATATATATATATATATATATATATATATATATATATATATATATATATATATATGTTTTACGTCCCTGGGATGGTAGGATGCCCTTCAGTCAGAGCCCTGCATCCTCACTAAGTAACGTCAGTGTTAGGCTGGCGTGTGGTTTCAGACACAACTGGCTTAGTTTTCAGTTTTTTTTCACCAAGGTCGATAAGACGGGGAAAAAAGTGTGCATCATTAACCACATGTAGCACTGCACCTTAATCTAGCAGTAACCTATGTTGTCAGTGCACATCTGAGAGTGTGTGCTTTGTTGTAGCAACTAACACTAATCTCTCACAAATTAAGTACCAATTATTAAATATATATTCCCTTAGAAATATTAAGTGGTAAAAAGTTACATGAGGTTTTCGTCTCATAGATGCACCAGTACACTGTGCCATGTAGAGAAAAGGTATTAAGTCTTCATACCAAGGGCCTTCTCCACGAGAGCGTTGTCTGTGAGGGCGATGCGCTGTTTCCTCATCCTGCCATGGCCACGTTTGTAGATGAGCTCACGCACAGACTTCAGGTTGGGGTATCTGGGGAAGCAACAGGTCATACAAGGTTATGAAAGGAGCTCAAATCTAAGCAAAAATGCAGTTCATAACATGGGAAGATCTGAATAAAGGCCATATCCTTCAGGCATTATCAGAGATGTTATATTCCAAATAGAGTGAACCCATCGGCTGTATAATAAATGACAACATGACAGCTCCCAAAGGTTGTTTCTGTAATTTTAGGTAGTTCTTCTCAGGCTGATGTTCAAGTCTTCATTTTTCTGAAAAGGTCTGGCTAGACACAGATGTTTTGCTAGCGATAGGTCGGACAGCAGGAACTCGATACTGCTGCTTCATTTTAGTGCAGTGAAAGGAAGTAGAGATACTTGGCCATCTTCATTTACAGTCATTTATTGAACTCCTCCCCACTACCCCCACAGATTGTGACCAGAGGTGCTACATGCTTTAAGATTTCACCTCCCGGAGATCAGCAAGCAACAGATGAGCAGCTACAGATAATAAAGCACCTAAATGTCATATTAACCACATGTCTGACCTCACAGCGCATGGATGTCACTGACCAGCTACGGAATATGAACAAGGATATTTACTGAAATTATTAAGTTATGCAGTATTTGCTTCATACTCAGACACAGACAGACAAAAGCACTCAACATTTCAATGACAGTATGAGAAGCACGTTCACCCAGCTGCACTCCGCTTCCCCACACTCCAGCATAGACTGTATATAATACATGGTATACACCTACAGAGATTAAAGCCTTAAAGGGAAACAAAAAAACCACTGGACATTTGCAGTTGGACAATGGTGACTTATTCTTACAAAAACAATGTGCACATCTATAGCACTATGAAGCTTTGTTTTTTAGTAAGCGTCGGCTAATTTCATCCTTCAATGCACCTCTTAGTGTCAAACATTCACATTTTTATCCCTAACTTACAGCAAGCCATTGAAGCCATGCTTTCTTCTCAGGTTCAGGTTCAGGTTACTTTATTAATACCCGAAGGTAGATTTGTTCTGCAGTGAGATAAAATAATGACGTCCACTTGTACACAGTTAAACGTCCACTTGTACACAGTTCTCCTGAATTAGGTCTATTTTTCCCGTTACTTGTTTCACAATACTTATTATTCCCTGACATTTGACATCAAACTAACAGCCCTGAACAGATGCATGACATCATAATATTCTTGTGGGAGTGGAGATAAGACCTATTTAAAGGTGAAAGACAACAAAGAATAATAATAAAAAAAAAAACAATTCTTGAGTTCGAGACAAGCCACAATGACGACATCTTTGGCGATACCTTGTTACTACAGTCCCTTTAAAACTGTATTTCTCCCCATCAAGACTTTCACATGACTACACCTCTACCAAGAACTGTATATGAAGATGAGACACGTCTCCGCTTCCTTCCACTGTACGTAGGTGAAGGCAAAATATCCCTCATACAGGCACAGCCATCTTACGCTTTTGATGTCATTTGAAGCCAAAGTCTGCGCAGTTGCAATCTAAGCAGCATTGAGTTCCCACCTGTACACCTTTCTGAGTACACCAAGTACATCAACTGGCACACACCGCTGTCAATCATGATGGTACACTCCATCACTGTAGCATCCACTAACTAGCTATGACAACACTTACCAAAAAATGAACACTTATATATACACATCAGTGAGAGCTACCTAAAATGACAGAAACCATCTTTTGGGGATGTGTATTTTAGCTTTGGTTTAGCCCTTCTGTTACCACAGAGTGGGCTGGGTTTATGACCACTACTGCCACCAGTTTCCACGAAGGTAGCGGGATGTTTTTAACTCACTTTTGGGGAGCTGTCATGTCATCCATCTTTAGTTTCTATATGTTAATCCGAACCTGGAACCTCAGTGCAGTTAACTTCGTATTTTCTCAGATTACAGATGTGTGAGTACTGCACACTTTACAGTACCTATGACTATCACAGAATGTGGTTTCAGACAAAACTGGCTTAGTATCAGTCAGTATTCACCATGGTCGATATGATGGGGAAAAAAGTTCAGCATCATCAACCACATTTCAGTGATACAATATTTATAGTCACAAGCAATAGTGTTACTTTTCATTCACAATGACTTGTGCCTCAAACATGAGATCCACATGAAGTTTTAGTGATAACAGTCTTACCCCCAAGCGATGTAAGGCTCGGCAATCCTGAGCATGTTGATTGAAGCCTTGTTCAGCTTGACGAACACGCCATTGAAGATCTGGCGCAGACGGAGCAGCTGCAGAACTTTGCGGACCTTGGGGCTGACACCATTGATACTGGAACACAGATTATACTGATTAACATGTAGCTTAGCATCGGTACGTAGTAATCAATTCAGTTGATTGTGGTTTCAGATGTAATTGGCTTATTTTGCATAGCTGTATCACCATAGTCGATAAGTCGGGGAAAGAGTGTGCATCATTAACCACGCAACTAACAGAGCATGTGAAGACTGTAAAGCACATTTACATGGATTGCTACATTGACCAGATTTTAGGCATTAGCAAATGAAAGTCCCTTCTACACAGCAGCTGTTTAGCCCCTCAAGATATTTACCTTAACTGACCTATAACAACCGTTTCATGTGCACTAATGTACCACTACCAACAGAGCAGCTTGAGACAGTTTCTAACAGGCATAATATGACCACGGCAGCTACAAAACTGTTTTCACTGTCAATTATTTTCTTAATTTATCTATTAATTGTTTGGTTTAAAAATTTCAAAACGGTAAAAATGTCAGTGTTTCCCAAAGCCAAAGATGACGTGCTCAAATGCTTTGTCTTGTCCACAGCCCGAAGATATTTAATTTACTGTCATAAAAATAAAGAAAACAACTAATCTATTTATCATTCATCTCTGGTAGCAACACAGGTTTGATTGACTATATTCAAGATTGAGTGCTGGAGAAAACGTGCAGCAACATGAATATCTCTTTAACGGATCCCTGTCAAAAGCCTGGGCATCATGTCTTGTTGGAGATGTAGTAATCCATGTAAATGTTATTAAAACATGGTTTTGTCTGACAAATGGGACAATTCTGTCCCCAGAGAGACACTGGACACTACTCACCCTCTGATTCTGATAACAAAGGCCAGTTTGGGCTCAGCTGGCACGTAGAAGTTTCCCACTTTGCGAGCAGTACGGCCCAGGCGGATCTCACGCCTGTACATCTGTCTGTACTCCTTGTGGTACTTCTCAGCCCTCTTGTAGATCAGTTTCCTGGTCACTTTACGGGCCTGAGGACACATTAAGGATAAATGCTCATTCAGTGCAAGAATTTTAGGGTTCCCACACATTTTTTAATGACAATTCAAGGACTAACAATTTTTTTTTTTTCATGCCTCACTTGCCTGATGATTTTCATCATATCAAGTTCAAACCCTAAACATAATTTCAGGTAGCTGGCGTACATGGAGAAGCAAAACATCACAAACTGACACATATTGAAGCTACAGAAAATAAATTTGCTGTCTAGTTACATTATGTGGACGGTTATCCGTGAAAGACACCTGTGACAACTTCATTACACACACCTCTTCCAAACTCCAATGTCACTGTTAGTCTGGCATGTGGTTTCAGACACAACTGGCTTAGTTTTCAGTTTTTTTTCACCAATGACGATAAGACGGGGAAAAAAGTGTGCATCACCAACCACATATAGCCCTATACCTTATTCTAACAGGTAACCTCGATGTAACTCAATTTTTTTAATAATTCCATAACTTTACCAGGTCTGGAATATGTGAAAATGACCATGACCATGGGAACCCTAAATTACGAGCATCACCCATCAATGTACTTATTGCATAAAATCATAGGAGGTACAACTCAAGCGAAATGCAATCCCATCAGCACCTCCAATTTGTGCATTAGTTTTGTCTCCTATAGCTTCATGTACTGCTTCTCACAATGCAAACTGTCCATGTCTTCACACTGCAGCTCTAATCTGACGTTTAGCCCCACAAGTCAAACTACTACTTCTCTGAGCAGCCTCATATACACGAACATACATCTTACCTTCTTCTCAGCCAGCATCTTCTTGACGCGCATGGCCTTCATGGTGGCGAAGGCCTTTCGCCTTTTCAAAAGGCTCTCAGGGACCGCCGGTACTTTTTTTCTGTAAGGGATGTACAAGTAACAGAATTAGACTAGAAACGTACTGATAATATCAGGAATGCAAACACTTAAATGACTGTAGTGACACAACTCATCATCACCGCTATTAGCTGCTAGCTTGCTAACCTGTCATTTGCCGGCTCCCTTACAGGTTCTGTTACTCCTATTAACGCTAACTAAAGTGTCGAGGAAACAATAACAGTACCATAAATGTCGACGACACAGTCTAGCAGTTAATTCTGACATGTTCTCTCCTTTCTTAGTTCATGAACTAGCTACTTCTGGAGTGCATAAAGGCTGAGCAGACAGCCATGTTGTACTAACACGGCTACACATACGAGTCCAAAAAGTCATCATAACAACCATTAGATTCACAATCCTTCACAATAATGCTTAGATTATGTTGTGTGTAAAGTCAACAATCTATGCGCAACATAAAATTAACAAAGATGGCTATCTTAACAGTGGATGTGCTTAGATTTTAATTCAGCGGAAAACACTCACTCTGCGTCCGCCATTGCGTCCACCGAGAAAGAGAAATTTTTTACTGCGCATGTCCGCGTTAAAGAATGAAGGACCTCTGCGGTCTGTCCTCACAGCTGCCTGTTTGTAAATTATAGTGTGAATATTAACGCATTTTCTTATAAAATACAGCATCAAGTCGTCAGAAAACTATATTATAAAACTGTTATTGGATTGCCCCGAAAGGTACAGTGTCATATTGGTCAGTTTTTCTTTTATCTTTATCGTATTATTTATCTTTTATTTGGTACGACTATTGGTTAGCTGCAAATCCGAGAAAACACTAAGCTAACTTTAAAATGCTCATTCTGTCATCTATGATCATATTTTCGGCACAAAAATTGCTGTAATTATTACTATTTTTTAATCAAAGGAAACATTTATTTCCTTTCAAGAACTGGAAACACACTAAACTAAAAACTATTTTCTTAAAACAAGTGGTTGGTGATCATGTGTAATGCAGTATTGGAGTTAAATGCTCATATCTTCTTAACAAACTGTAAACTAATCACAAAAATATTTTATATTACGTTATTTTTTTGGTTAAACAGTTCGCTTTCTGCTTTCCATAGCAGAATAAAACCGAAGATTGTTATTAAGAGAAAATATATAGGGTTGAAATACAGTAAAACAAACAGCAATGTCATAAAAGGCCCACTGAAAATATGTGTGTGTGCACTGCTGTTATGACATAAGATTGTCCACTGTGAGACTGTGACGCTACCTTTCCAATTTCAGTGCCACAGGTGATGGTTGTGCTGTGCACTCACTGACCCGGCAGAGGGAGCAAACACTTCATTTTACAGACCAGGATCACTGAGCGTCTGGAGCTGAAAGGGAAAGTTTCAATTGCTGAACCTTGATGCCTGATCCTGATCTCAGAGGGGAAATAAAACCACCATGGTTTAAAACGCAGGTAGTGTGATGCACAGCGAGGCTATGAAAAGAAATACACTCAAAGAAATGTTGTAGACTGACTTTAAAGGCCAAATGCATCTGTTAAAGGTGCACAGTTAATTTGATTCAGTGTGCAGTTTTGCCACACAGGCCTATTTCCTTTTTGGGCTTCTTACTTTCTCTTCTTTGCAAAATCTTATGCTGATATTTTTATACACAGAATCAAATATTTTGAGCTCATAGGCCTAAAGTCGCTTGGAGAGCGTAAGTATACTGAACATACAACATAATGTATATATTCCTTTCGTAAGAGACCTTCAGAGTGGACAGGCCTGCTTTGCCTTCTTCTGAAATAACATTTTAAATAGGACTTTAACTAAATGCAATATTCACATTTTGGTGTTACATCAGGCTCTCTGTATCTTCCACCAGTGGTGTGGCTCCTCCAGACGCGCCCACCAAACAGGAGCAAACATATCTGTATAATATTTATGGCTGTTGCAAAACGTTGCACAACGTCATGAGCGTAGGTTACGTTAAATACGGAAAAATGGTGCAAACCAGTAAAAAAAAACGATTTCACATTCGTCTGTCTGGAGGCCATCGCATATATATATTTAAATGATAATCAGAATTATCTTCACATGAAATCTGTGCCCATAAAAACACATAATGATTACTTCTGCGAGTGCGTAATCCACCTTGTCCATGCGCTTTCACTTTCCCCAGTGAGCAGATCGAGATGGATCACTGCCTTTAAGTCGATGTGATTTGTGTCAGACTGTTGATTTCTGATTAAAGTTCAGTTTTGCGTAAACAAATCAGCTCATGTGACAAAACACTGGGATATTCTTTAAGGACCAGCGATGGTTTGTAATGTGTCCATGTATGGACGGACATTGATCTGGAGGAGCTGGTCTGTGGCTGAAATCTGCATTTCGTGGTGGAAAAACACGGTATCAGTATATTAAGTGTTCCTGAAATCCTAATTTTGATTTGGCTGCCAATCAAAATAAGATTAAAACTATATGAAATAAATCAAGATCAACAGGATAGCTGATCTGACATGTTTGTGTGCGCAAAGCCATATTTTAATTATCATTATTATTATTATTATTATAAATAACTTTTAAATATGATAAAAGCCAAAAGAGTATAAAGGGTATAAAAGCTTATTCTCTAATCTTCATTTAGGATATTGGTACATGGGGACATTGCAACAGATTAGTGTTGGGTAAAATATTTTAGGTTACATCACCTCTGAGTGTAATGTATGGACCTGACAGGCGCTCAAGTCTCAGTCCTATTGGGTCCAGCATTGATGGGAGGACTGAATAAATAGCGAGTGAGATGCGAGTGAGGATGAGATGAGTGGAGGAGCAGCAGAGGAAGTGGGAGGCACAGTTCGTGGTAGCTGCTCGTAACTCACTGCAACTGTGCGCTGTAGTGGCAACTGGACTCTGACTGAGCCGCATCTCAACTCTCTTTTCACTCACAAGTCGTGGTGCTTTTTGTTTTTTCTCGGCCACGTCTGTGCATGTCAGCGTTTTCCTTTTACCTGCACTGTGGTCCAAGTTTGTCGGTGCGTCCCTGCCTATCCGCTGCAAACAGGTTTCAAGAGGGAAACCCTGCGCTTCGCTTGTTCCGCTGCTTGTTTGAATTTTGACTTGATTTCAAAGCTTTGGCGAAGATGATGATCATAATCGCGGAGTTCTTCGTGGTCATTTTGAAGGTGCTCTGGGCTTTTGTAACTGCCGGGGCGAAGTGGGTTGTGCGGCCCAAGGAGAAGAGCGTGGCGGGACAGGTGTGCGTGATCACCGGGGCTGGAAGCGGCCTCGGGCGGCTCTTCGCCAAGGAGTTCGCCCGGAGACGAGCGATACTGGTGTTATGGGACATAAACAGCCAAAGCAATGAGGAAACAGCGGAGATGGTGCGGCAGATATACCATGAGCTGGACACTCCCATAACCAAAGACGGTAAGTCTGTTTTCTTTTTTCTGCAGCAATTAGGATGACATCTGTTTTTACGCATGGTCAGCGAAATCGCGTTTTGCTCATGCGGTGGCAAATTATATTTCAAGGAGTTACACTACAGCTACAATGGATTCACTGAAACGTTTCACATGGACATGTGACATGGTTGCGCACAATCTCAGGTTTTTACACTTCTACATAGTTGCTCAGGTGACCTCTTATTTTCCAAAAGTCTGAAACACTATACTGAAAAGTGACTCTTAACACACCCCACATTAAACTCCCTCCAGACTAACAAATCAACACTACTTTTAAATGCTTGTCATCCACTTTCACTCAATAATTCTCATGTATTCTTTACAATAACTGGCTACACCAGCCTGCTGAGCAAACTTTCTCATTGATGACTTCTATCCTCTCTGTCCCCCTGTAGGACCTGTTGGAGGGGTAGAGGAGGTCCCCCCTTTCCAGCCGCAGGTCTACACCTATGTGTGTGATGTGGGAAAGCGGGAGAGTGTGTATTCCACAGCTGAGAAGGTGCGTCGAGAGGTGGGAGAGGTAGACATACTGATCAACAACGCCGGCGTCGTCTCCGGCCATCACCTTCTGGAGTGCCCCGATGAGCTGATCGAGCGCACCATGGTGGTCAACTGCCATGCCCACTTCTGGGTGAGTTGATGCACATGCATGACAGCTTGTGTGTGGATATTAGGATTATCTGCCTCCGTTTCCATGAGCACAGTGTTGTCAGATGTGTTTACTGTGATGCCAGGTCCTCAGGAATGTTTCCAGTCTGACTTGCATCCCTGTTCATGATCTTATCCTTCTGTGTGCCAAACTCAAGAATCAAAGGTGTGTGTCCGTGTGCCTCCCAGGATCGAGAAAGTATGACCATAAATAGTTGCGTTACATGTTCAAATTTCAGCTCCGCTTGGTTTCATTCTGCCAGAGGAAAGTCACGGGTTTGGCTTCTTAAGTCTCGCCTTGGCTGCTCTTTGGCAGCCCCTGATCAGTGATGATCCCCGTGGTATGTCAGCCCTTCCTTCTTCTTTCCTTTGCAGTGCAGAGCTGCACAAATCTGCACAAATCTGACTTGCGTGATGGAGGCAGGGGGTTCTGTACGTGGGTTGGATCTGTGTCGGATCAGCTCACCACATTTTGTTGGCAGGCAGTGATTTGTTGTGTATCAGATTTTACTCTGGCTCCGTTCCTTGGGCCTTTTCAGTGTGAATACTTATCTGAGAGGCTACATGGACTTGATGTAGGGAATATGTTGCACTTAAGTTGAGCATAAGCTGCAGCGTTGAACAGGCCAGGTGCTATTATAGCTTTTTTTATGTGTGTGTGTTTTGGGGATGTGGAAAGACAATGGTTTCAGCCCAGTAATTAGAAATCTATTGCGAGGGGTTACCTTGCTGACGGTAATAAGAGTTGAGTGTGTAGCATTTAGGCCCCTCTCCTCCAATCAGGACTGATAAATAATTGCATTGCTTGGCTACGGCCACCTGTGAGACAATTGTAGTGCTTGTGCACAAATTGGTTTAAAGGCCCTCTGCGGAGTAAATTGCAAGGATTGAGAATGTGTCCTCTGCCTGGAGCCGTAGCTCTGAATTGACCATTTCATCTTTGATTGTATTTGTCACGATATATTGAGCAATGTGTCTAGCGAGGCGGATGATGCTCATTTCGAGACTTTGGCCGCAGGCTCTTCTTTTTACGGAGGACTGCATTCTCAATGATACCATGAAACCACAGTGATTTGAAGCTCCCTAATTGAGCATGAAAATCTCTTGTGTTGTCAGTCAGACAGGTTGTGTATTTCCTCCTTAATGGATGCTCCATTCAGCCATTCATGTGCCTCTCTGCTGGCTATCTCCACGTCCCTTTACATCCAGGATTTGGAGTCAGGATCCAGTGGTTGGGTGGCAGATTTGGGATTTTTAATAGAGGTCTGTGTTTGTGTTCTCCCATATTCTGTGGAGAGCGTGGTTTCTTTAGGGGTGGGGGGTGGCAGATGAAAGACGGACTTAATGAATGGCGACAGCCAGAATGGAGGATGTGGTTCATTAAAGACACAAGCTAGATGAATAGAGCTTAGACTAACAGGGACCCGTCCACTTTCCTCTCTTACACAAACACAGTACAGTTACTGAATGCATTCTGGTGGTACATTACACAAACCTTTGATTAAGTTTTTCCTCTCTGAACAACAGACTTTTAAAATGGCTTGATTGTGGTTTATGATTCAGCTAATACCCTCAGTTTAGGGCCTCGTCATACAAAGTCTGAAGTGGATTTTGAGCCTTGTTTATTTAAGTTCATGCTTTCAATGAGTTTTACAGAATAGAGCTGACACTGAAGGGCTGTTACAAAAGACCAGTTTGTCTTTCCTGAAGAGAGAGTCTGAGATTAAATCAAAGGGCCACTCAGCTTTTGTCATTTTAATTTACACAGCCATGGAGGTTTTCTTGCTCCACCTTTGTCATTACTTATTTTTATGCTTCAGCAGTGAACACGGAGAGTCAGGGGTGCATTCTTCATGAGGAGTGTTCTTTTTATTCAGCTTGTCAGGCGTCACTGTTTGGCAAAACATCATAATGAGTTTGGCCACTCAGGGAGATATCAGAGAAGCGATGTCAACCCCCAAAACTTCTCAGCCTCTCTGCATTAATCCCGGCCAGTTACTGAAATTCACCCACCCAGTTTCTCAAGAACAACATGACGGCAGGTTCACAGCTCTCCCTTCGTCTAAAATGCACCACAGAGTGTAAAATAAGCAAAAGGAAGGCCAGAGGTCAGATGAAGAAATATTTGTATTTTGTTTTCATTTGTTGGACAGTGTAGTGGGAATAAAGCAGGGATGGAGACATGAGCAGGAAAAGGATGGTAATAGCTGTTTGTGTGTGTGTGTGTGTGTGCAGCCAGCTCAGACCCCACACTTCTTCTGTCCTCCTTCTACAGGCCCCTCTGACTCCTCCCAACCTGATTTGGAGGCAGTGGGTGCAGCTGCATGGCAGTCACGGAGTCCAACTCTGTTCATCCGGCTCTGCCACACACACACACACACACACACACACACACACACACACACACACACACACTCACACAGACAAACAGCTATGATTCAGTCCCTCAGTCCTTTCAGGTTTTTATTAGGCAGGGGGTCATAACATTTAATTTGTTTGATGATGCTTTGATTAGTCCAGCTGGCGATTTGTGATGTTTCAGCCTCAGTTTTTAGTCATGCGGAGACGGGGAATGTGCAGTCCTCTCACTTAATGTCACCGGAGTTTGTGTTTGAGGATTAGTGCGTGTCTAGTGGAATGACATGAAAGGAAATCATCCTCCGCATCTTGAGCTGGTTATCCAACAGGTGGCTTATGAACAATAAGCAGCAATTCCCCTCACGTGGAGATCCTACCTCTCTTGTGCAATTACATGAAAGCGCAGAGCGCTTGACAGCGACATGGCGGGAAAAGAGCAGAGGAAAGAAAAGAGGAAGGAAGGCAGTGCCTTCCCATCCACAGGCGAGGCGAGAGGGTAATGGTAAGCTGCTGCTGACCCACTTTATCTGACAATTGGTTTCTTGTCTGTGGATCAGCTTGACAAGATGCCAGGCGACAGGAGCCAAGTTCTGCAGGCCGCATTCCTGCTGTAGCCAGAGAAAGGAGGCAGCCAGGCAGAAGGGTCCTACTTGACTGGTTTTATATGGGCCCCTCCTCAGGCCTGGTGCACCTGTACCCCTTACTGGAGTTTGTCATGACTACACTCATGTAGGTTCTGTCCCTGAGCACGTACCTGTTCACATCGCAATGGATGGGATGAGGGGGGTAAGGAGAAAGAGAGGTCAACAAATCCATCAGGATATGAAAATTTAGGAAGTCCGTTAAGATTAAAGTCTTCTTTTTCGAGCAAGCAACCATTGAAAGGTTACAGAAATTTTAAAAGCATGTCAAAAACAGACAAAGAACAAGCACGTTAAAAACAGTCAGGAACAACAGATAACATAATACACAATCCAGTTTAGAAAAAGCATTTGCACTCTTGAGTTACAGACTTTTTGGTGACCTTATAGTGGATGCTGGGGCGTCGTGTCAGTGCCCAAAAACACCATCAATGTGGTTGCTTTCCAGGTAAATTAGATTCCAGCTGTCCGACCAACAGGGAGTTTGAGGTTTAGTCAACTGTAGCAGAGGCTTACTGACCAGCACGGCCACCACAACATGACCAATCTGCATCCATCATCCCTGACGACCTGTAAACCCAACCCACTCAAATTCCACGATCTGTTGTAGGATCAGACGCGCTCTTGAACTCAGGGATTTTTCTCCCTCTCGTTCATTCTGTCGTCCAGGGAGAAGTCAGCCCAATTAAATGGCCATCTGGTCCGACGCAAAGGCCAATATTTTGTTCATATTCCTCTTGGTCAGGCGCTAGCACTAATGCAGCCTGACACCCCAGCTGCAAGAAGCTTTGTGTGGCTTAAATGCTCCTGGGGGCACGCACCAATTAGGGGGTGCAGCGGGCAAGGCACCCCCACATAGGCCAAGGAGGCCCGACTGTGTCAGCGGGTAATTTAGCGGAACAAGGGAGCGTTGAGACCCAATTACGGCCGCTCTGATGTAAGACACGAGCCCCTGGTTGCCTTCACACATTTTGTGTCTGAGAGGTCAGCGGGGGTCATACCCACATGCCAGAGCTGCCATGAGAAGCAGGACATCACGGGAGGGTGGGAGAGAGACGGGACGTTTGTTCACGTTCAGCCCCGTCCTCCCGCTGAGGGAATCAGCCTTTCCTCCATCAGTTCCAGTTATTTTCAGACCACTCAGCAAAATCACCCAGTTGTATCGGAGTGTTGGCTTTAGTCGGAGAGAGCTGTGCCAGATCAAGTCATTCCCCGCTCTCTGAAAGTTGCTGTGGGAGTGGGAAACTTTGGCTCAAGTCAGGTATGGGCATATCTTAAGTTAATGCTTCATTTGCACGCAACTCTCTCCCTCATTCACTGCCATTCTGGCTCGCAGAGGCCTTTCTCAGCTTTTGCCCAGGCCTCATGTTCTCTCGCTCCCTCTTTTTGGGCCTCATCATTTGATGAGTTGAATAATGCAGCAAAAAATTTATGTCTGGAAAAAGTGCAGATGTTTGGAGCTAAGTCAGATCAGTTATATTGTACCTTGCTTTAGAATAAACCGGTGAAGTCATCCTCCTCACCCCAGGCTTTCTCTGCGTAGATCTGACTTGTTCCTTGCGGTTTATTTACAGCACAAAACAAGGAGAAATGCAGATGTAAAGCCTCGCTGAGGTCACACTAGAAGTCAGTAGGTCTGATGCAGTTAATCTCTGGTTGCAGTTTTAATGAGGCTCTTCCTCCCCTGCCAGTGGTTTCATGGCTGTACTACCTGGTACCATGCGCTCTCTGGCTCTGTGCTCCCCTCCAGAAAATGTTTACAAAGGAGGCTGAATCATTTCTTTGGCCGGGCTGACATACTGTACCAACCAATGAGACCGTTAGCTTTCAGTTATATGACCACAGGATTATTGGAGGCTAGGAATGAAACTGTCAAATGCTCACCTCAGTTTACTACAACTGAAAGTGGTGTCTTAAAATTGCTCACAAAAACCCCACGTTTTAGATTTTACAGTTTGTACTGTAGCCAGGAGGAGTTGCGTATTTTGGTATTGATAAAGTGCATAGGCAGAGAATTAATTGTTTCTGCACCACTTGGAATCTGCTCTTGTGTAAAGGTGTCCTCAGTGACATTTCTTCCTTCTTCACCATGGCAGCACACATCTGACTAGAATAGATGTAGCAGTGCTAACAACAAAAGGCCTGCTGGTTGTTTGTAGACCTCCTAGCGGGAGAGTGATTGGTCAGTTCCTGTCATTGCCGTCACATGTCACACCTGCTGATTGGCTCATGCTGAGTCCAGAGTCAGCAGACGGGCAGAATGAGGGATGAATCCATAGCTTAATCAACGGCCGACTCCCTCTGAATCTCCACCGTGGGGTTGCTCTTCTCACCACCTCACTAACTCTCATCGGACCGGCCGGTGAAACCACTCAGGCTCTCACGTGGCACTCTGGCGAAACTCCTTTCATCTCAGAGCTCATCTCGCTGCCGATTGTTCTGCTGACTGCTGCTCGGGCAGGGCGCGAGGCTGTGCGGGTAGACGAGAGGCTGAATTGTATTGTTGTTGAGTGAACGGAGGCCTATGATTGGTGTTGTCACCAAGTCTTTAGAGCACGGGCACCAGATCTGTGTGGGAAAAGAACAGATTGTACAGCGGCGCGCACACACACACACACACACACCACATACCTGTTTGTACAGTGAATACCTGAAGAGGGGAAAACCCTCATCCATCTCTTCCTTCAACATCTAATTCACACCTACAGCAAAGGAAACTTTAAACTCAAGTTTTTATTTTATACTTTAAAATGCTGCACCTCCAGTGCTCGCTCTGATTCTTCTTTTTTTTTGTGCGTGTTATGAATTCTCATTCAGACGCCTCTCTCTGCATCACCATGGAGAAGAGGGGGAAACAGATGGAGAGGGGGAATAAGAGGGGGACAGAGAGGATCAAAGGGCTTTGGCACAGACAAACTGCACAAGTGAACTAACCTTCCTCTTTTTTTTCCCTTTGCCCTTCTGTCTCTTCTGTCCTTCCCCCAGACCACCAAGGCATTTCTCCCCAAGATGCTGGAGCTGAATCATGGTCACATTGTGACGGTTGCCAGCTCCCTGGGTTTATTCAGCACAGCTGGAGTGGAGGTTAGTATCATACACAACAACACATACACATCCCATCGTTCCCACCATCCAAAACCAGTGCTTTTCTCCAAAGCCCTCAGCGTGCCAGCTAGCACACTGCGCCGGGGGAGGTTAGGCCCCCTTTCTCTAGTTGTCCCTCCACCCGTTAAATTAAGGGACACAGATGAGCATTGGGGAGCCTCTTATAGATTCCTCTATCTGCAGCAGTGGGGGTGTGGGGCCCCTATTGGGCTCTGGCCCCGGGGCCAGAATGAGCTGACAGCTCCCCAAGGGACAGAGACATCTTCATCACTGCTTTGTGAACAACTTGGTGCTCACTCAGTATTCAGCTCACAGCAGCTTTCAATGGATAAGGTTTTGGTTTTCCTTCCTATAGTTTTTTTCTCTCCCAGTTCTTTTTGTTCTTTCAATGTATATTAAAATATTAAGTGGAGTCATTTATCTCCATAACTATAGAGGGAGTACATTTGTTGCCCTCCTAGAAGGTTTTATTTTGATACTTCAGAGAACCAAGTCCTCATTTATCCCCCTGGCTGCTAATGGTGTCATTTTCAGATGGTCCGCAGGGACTACTGCTCCGTTTGCCTTTGTTTTTATAGCTGCACGTTTGCTTTTGTTGCACAAGCATTCATCCATAATGATTAAGTCCCCCTTCAAAGAGACTGGAGTTTAGTCAGGTTTTGTTAAGCTATTATGCTTCCTGGAATTGCCTTGAATGTGATTTCAGACGTGCACATTAATTTCAGGGAACCAAAGCCCCCGCCTGTCATGTGGGCACAGTCAAATCTCTTTATCCTTCCCGTGTTTATCGACATGCATCTGTGTTTGCCCAGGCCTTTTTTTAAAAAAAGATTATTTCCACGGCGAACCACATCAAAACCTCCCCGCCAAGCCGAGCAGTCTCCTGATGCACTGGAGAAGAATGCTAATGAAACCGTAGAACAGCGAACAAGCTCGCTCAGGTTTTTGTGGCTGTATCATTAACAGCAAGGAGAGACCTCTGTGCCCATGGGGCATGTTTGATAATGTTCTCTGTGGTCCCTCGGTGCGGGCAGGGGCTGAGTTTTACAGGGCTAACCTGTTCTCTATTTATTCCCTCAGGATTACTGTGCCAGTAAGTTCGGTGCCATTGGGTTCCACGAGTCACTGAGCCATGAGCTGAAGGCCTCGGAGAAGGATGGCATCAACATGACTCTGGTGTGCCCTTACCTGGTCGACACGGGAATGTTCAAAGGCTGCAGGATAAGGTTAGCTTCACACACACTGGACAGTGTAATTGTGTTTGTGTGTTTTTCAAAAGCTTTCTTGCACCTGGGCCGAGTTTGTCATCTCTAATTTTCACTTTGTAAAATTGCCTCGCAAACACCTTTTTGAAGTTCAAAGCAGCAGGTGATGGTTTGTGTTGTGCTACAGAGATATTATAAGTCACTTGCACGCCATTGGTCAGCGCTCTGCTTAGACAAAGACTTTCCCAGGGCAAAACTCCACCAACAGGTGCACCTGGGCTGACTCCCCCCTTCTGCTGCTGTAATAGTCCTCACTTTGTTTGATGGTTACAGTCAGCAGGTGGCATGTTCTCTGGCTTTACTGGAGCAATCACTATGACTGTGCACAAGAACTGTTTACAATCTGTTGAACCAGTGTCTCTCAGAGCTGTGGACTCAAGTCACACATTTGATGGCGTAAGATTCAGCTTGACAAAATCAAAAAAGACCTGCACTTTCACTTGGACTTGAGCCTTTTGACTTGAAAATTCTTGACACCTTCCCCTAAACTTAAAGATTAAAAAGTATGGTATTCAAAACGTTAGCCACAAATCAGTTAATTCACTAAACCAACTAACATTTACACTTTTTATTCACTGCAAGTCGACATGTAATTCCCAAGATCCACTTTGTTTAAACCAGTTCGCATGCATTAAGACAAGTTACACGAGAGAACCACGAAGAACTAACGTTACCGAGCAAAGATTATTTTGTTTGCGTACAAAAACGACTTGACGGTCAGCAAAAAATGAATTTGCAGTACGCAAAATTACAGACAGAGACGCCACAACTTCAAACAAAATTCAAAAAGCATTCATGATTTTTGTTAATTTAATGTGTTTTTACTTAATGAAAGTGGCATTACAATCGGTGCTGAGCACATTATGACTTGTTAAGGACTTGAAACTGATTTGGTAACACTTAATTCATGGACTGAAACAGTGAAAGCCAGTTTGAGTCTACTTCCTGAATGTTTTCAATCAAATATAATTCACTTAAAAATTAAATAACCAACATATTTAAAATCTTTGCCAGTTTTAGCAAATTAGATTTTAAGTTCCCTGAATTTCGGGCCTGTAAATACTGATATTTTCCTTTCCATTCAGGAAGGAGATCGAGCCTTTCCTGCCTCCGCTGAAGCCAGAGTTCTGTGTGAAACAGGCCATGAGGGCCATCCTCACCGACCAGCCCATGATCTGTACACCTCGCATCGTCTATATGGTCAACTTCATGAAAAGGTGAGCTGCCTCCTACACATCCCCTAATCTCAGTCTTTCCCCCTCCCTCGTCACTCTGTAGTTTGTCTCTAATCTAATCTGTCCCGTCTCCGCAGCATCCTGCCCTTCGAGGCCATCGTGTGCATGTACCGGTTCCTAGGCGCCGACAAGTGCATGTACCCCTTCCTAGCTCAGAGAAAGGAGGCCATGAACAACAACGAGGCGAAGAATGGGATCTAGGGGGCGCTGTTTGTAACACGAACAGAGGCACATAAACCTGCAAGCATGAGGAAACAACCACTGAGGATGAAAAACGGGGAAGACGGAAGGAAGGAAAGAAGAAAAGACTGAATCTAGACTGGTGCACTTGCATTGAGCAAATGCAAAGGTTTACCATATTGTTCCTCTGGAACAAAGAAAGCTGTGTACTACACAAAGGATTTATTTGACTTTGTTTTGTCTTTTTTTAAGTTTGTTTAAAGAAACCAACATCTATATACTGTGTCACTAGTTTTTGAAATCATACAGAAAAGCTATCCTATAATTAACTATTTACGTAATGTAGTCACCAGCCTTATCTAGTGTCATTGTGGAAATATACAGTATGTTACTGTACAAACAGTAAAAAGTTTTGTTTTTCACTTTTATTTTATTTTTGTAGACATGCACTGTAATTTCAGATTTTTCTCTACACTGCCAGCATTCTCTGTGTAGGAAGGTTCAACGCAGCATTTCAAACTACCCAACGTCTCCCCACGCTGAGGCTCTTTTTTTCAGGCAGTCAGGAAAATTGGTTTGCGGCATAACAAGGCTCTTATTATAGCTTGGGCCATTATTAAAAGCAAGATAAAAAAGTCACAATACAGTTTACCATATTCAGTTGTTGCTAAATACTTAAGACATGTAGCATATATGTTGATCATGAAGTCTTCACTTTCCAAATAAGACGTTCAAAGGCCAGATTGTGGCTGATTTTAATCTTCACAGGAGTTTCCAGTGTGACGGGACTCAACGTTGTCCCTTTAATGGTCCTGTTATTTCAGGTCTGTGTTGACAAACCTCTCAAATGAAAAGTGGGTGAAGGAGTCGATGGGTTGAACTAGCATTAGGGTGGAAATCACAAGTCTTATCGCGATATCACATCAAATCTTCTGACAATATGATATTTGCTGATGTCATTAAGTTTGCCACGATCTGACGCAGGATCAGTTCAGGGGCCTGCGATCGATACGAAACGATATCAGTAAATATCCTCATTGTCTTTTTCTTGGCTGCTTGCTGTCGTCGGCCTGGCGCTAGGCTGCTAGCACTGTTTGAATGTTTGGGAAGGAGGTGTGCTTGGATGGAAACGGTAACACAGACGTGCCATGACTATTTCAAAATAAAGGCATATCTTAAAGATGACGATACGTATCGATGGTCTCCCTTCGCGTCGATGATATTAGATCGTCGATCACTGAGTCGATATTATCGATCACTACACCCCTAACTAGCATGTGTGACACATTCAGAATGTACCGCTTCGGGAGAAACCGAGAGAAAATAAATTTGTATTTCTCTCATTTGTCTTTATTTTCAAGATCTGTGGTGTTTATATTGTAAATTTATCTGTTACCAATATTATTTGTTAAAAGAATAATAACCCGACATAGGCTGTAACTCCAGGCTGTCCCAACACTGATGTGTGCTCGAGGGAAATGTATTAAAGACACTAGCTTTCCGTTATTCTTTCCAAAGTAACACTTTAACTCTCCTGTCCATTGTCCACCGTGTCCAGTTAAAGTGAAATGTAAATGTTTAAATGTTGTGAATACCCCAGTACCCCAAAATGACTGTCTCCACCATATTTGATGTATGAATATTTTATATACCTTTGGGACGACAAGAGTTTTTGAATTTCAACTACATTCCAATAGGCATCATCCCTTCAGTCACAGCGATGAGCCTAAATTCTCTACCTCTTAATTTTTGCCATTTTGTTTGACAGTATGACATAAGCCTCTTTTTTTTTTTTTTTTTTTGTAATTTTCTGAAGACCGCTCCATAGCAGAGCAAATGTGGTTCCAATGTTTAGTGTCTCTACCTAACTTAAATTAATAAAAGTGATTTAGATTATTAAATGGTGTGTTGTTATTACCTGCTAGTTGAATAAAGGTTTACAGAGTGTGAGATTTAAGGGGATTCAGTGGCAATTAGCAGCAAGGACTGCAGATTGCAAACACCTAGAGTAGTTAATTAGTTAGAATTCCCTCAGTGTTGATTGTTCAGGAGGTTTTTACTGTGAGACATTATCTGCAGAGGTCTCTTCCTCTGCAAAACAAACAGACCTGCTGATTTAGTTTCAGAGGAGCTGCTAACTACTTGGGGTGGGAATCAACCAAGGATCCTTGATATGATATTATCACCATACTTAAGTCACAATACAATATTACTGCAATATAAATATGTTGCAATATGCTGAGTATAGTGATAAAATATATTTAAAACTGTAAATTATGTCCCCATCAACATCTGTTCTGTCTATTAAGATAAAGTTTCAGTCTGTTCATCTCACATCAGCCATTTTTTTGCATCAGCAAAACGTATCTCGTGCAGTGTTTTTCAAATGGTGTGCTGTGGGATTTTGTGATAACCACACATTATTATTGCAATATTCAACTGGGCCTACACAAAAAGTTATGAATGAATTTTTAATTGACTATATTAGTTTGTTGGGCGCTGCCATTTCGTAATAAAGAGGAAAATTCTAGCTGAAAAATGTAATTCAATTTAATTAAAAAAACCTTCACAGGAAACTATTTGTCAGCGTTTAAGTGTGGGAATTATATTCGTGTGACACATCAGAGGCCCTGATTGGCAGCCAGTGTGAGGGATGACAACATTTAAAATGAGGAAGCTGTGAGTGGGACAATGGATCACTTTATTGTACAGAGCAAATTACAACAAAGCACCAACAAAGACGACCTACCACTGAACGAAAAGAGGAAAACAACTGTCAGTATATAAAAGCTACCTGTCTTATTTTGTCTTATTTTTAATGTCTTATGTCGTGATAAGAGAGATTACACATGTAATAGAAGCTACTGTGCACAGATATAAATACAGATGTGCCTTGAGATTTTGGCTCGCCCTTTGGTGTGCCTCAAGCACAAAAAGTTTGAAAACCACTGATATAGTGGACTGACACAACAACTCTAGCAGGCTGCTTAAAGTTTAATTTGTATTTGTAATACTTATGACTTATATGATAAAAATCGATACTTGGCAGTGTGTGACGATACGATACTACCACACAAAAACATCGCGATACTATGCTGTATCAATTTCTTTTAACCGCCCCTACTAACTATGGTGGCCAGTGCAGAAGCAGGAAAATCCAAATGGCCCTGTCTAGAGCCTATGTTTGGTTTGTCCCTTCTGGGCTACTGTAGAAACATGGGGCTGCAACATGGCGATCTCCGTAGACAAGGGCTAAATCCAAATGTCCACCCTCTGGACTTACAGACTGAGCCCTTGCCGACTTCAGGTATATGTAGTGTGATATATTTACTGTCATCACGTAGAGTCTGCGGGGGCAGAGACTGCAAGCGGCTGAAAGACAGCCCTCGAGACTGTTTTACTTGTTGCCGTGGAAACGTTCAACTATCGCTGCTGTCATATCCATATATATGTCATATAAGGTGATGACTAGTTCCTACTCAGCTGTTACTGCAGATAACAAGATATAAATACCATGTACAGCCTTTTTTTGTGACTGAACAAAAATATATTCATACATCGCTATATAACAGGATGCACAGGTTCAAAAACATAAACGTCTGTAAAAAACTACAGGACTATGACTCAATAAGTTGACTATTACTGACATTAGCAGACCGTCTTTTGTTGTTTTTTTGGATAATTTGAGCCTACAGTGCACAGCCTGATAGGCCGCAATAATAAAATGCATTTTAATTCCCTCTACACACAACACATTTCTGTATCATGATTGTTTCTATGTTATTTCTACACAATTCAAGTAGCATTTTAATAGGCCTAACTATCAATAACTATTTTACAATGTCACGTCTGTATTGCAATGAATTGTGGATTATTAAATCACTGAAGTCTGGTGAAGTCTGCACCCCAAGCAGACTCTCTGAGTCTGCAGGAAGTCCGCTTGAGGCCCCTTGTGGACTGGATGATGTGTGGATTTGGACAGCCTTAAGCACTCCTGGACTTCTCAGGAACGTGCCCACTGAGTCCACGAGTCTGCAAGTGCGATGAGGTCGGGACATTTGGATTCAGCTACGGACTCGCTCCTTATGTAGATATAAACGACTCATTTTAAAGTAACGTAAACACAACGATTCTTATTTTTGGGTGATTAAAGACAACATTTTACGTCACTCTGAGTCCTGCGCACTGGACCATTAAATGAGGAAACTAAAAATGGGAAACGTCAACCTCAATTGACTGGAAAAGTCAAACTTGAAAATGATAGGGGGAAACCCTTCTCCTTACCGTCAGTGTTTTCACACCCACGGTTTCCTTTACAATCAGAGACACTGTGCAGCAGTGGCTGTTTGTTATTCTGCATTCTGTGAATCACCACAGTGAGTGACAGGAAAGAGGATCTCCTGCAATGCTGATGAACTGAATTTGTTAAAGTGGCATCCACCCAGCCTTTTCTCCTCTTTGTGACTGCTCTTTTGACTGGTATCGGTATCACTGTCCTCCCACATTGTACCACACCGTGAGTCAGGCAGCCTTTAGATATGGGTGTTGCCTAAAGAGGGCAAGAGCCATCTGCCTTTCTGAGTAAATATACTGTACGTACAGCACAAGACAGGCTTACCCAAGAGTCCCGAAAGTGACAGGTCATACCATAATCATTTCAAAAGGAAAGAGGATATACAAAAGGTTAGCAGTGGGTCACAAGTGTTTCATTCAACTTAACACATGATAGAAATACCACAGTGGCCTCCGGGTTGGCAAACACACTTACCGCTGCTACAGCCAGAGTTAAAACCCAGTTTGGTTCCTGACTTCTCGGAGCAACAACAATTAAATTCCTACCATTTCTCCTGGTTATGTAGCTGAGCCTGACCTTTTACTTCCCCAAAGGGAAAGCAAGAAGGAAAGCACAATGTCCTAATTGGTGTCAGCATCACATTAAGATGTCATGAGCTAGATTTGGACTCACATGCTCAAACTGCTGAGTTGTTTGTGCATGGCTGCCTTTGAGGTCACGTCCTTGGTATTTGTCAGAAAACTTGGGGATTTTAGTGACCTCAGCTTCGGATAAAAACGACTTTTTTGAAGCTTAATCAAAATGTATTTGTGACACATTTCGGAGGGTATTCTCGGCCCATTGAGGAGCATGTAATCTAGTTTTAGACTTGGTATTATTAAAGGTATAATATGCAGGATTGTTGGTCACTGTGTGTACACTTGCTCACCAGCAAAGGTGAAAGTAAAAGCCAACCCCAGATTCACTCTCATTTGGCATTTCGCCTCAATATATTTGTTTTTTTGTCTCTTGGATGCCTGCTGCTTAGAGTCTGGTACCTAGTTGCTACCTTTTTATAAAGCCCCGACCTCACCTGAGCACTGTGGGGGTACATGCCAATAAACGTCCCGAACGCAGAAAAGAGGACGAAAATAAGAACATACAGGCAGAAGGCAGAGCCTGTGCAGAAAAATACACTGTCAAGAGGTATTACTTCTGTATGAGTCTATACATTGTACATCCATCTATTTTCATCTGCTTATCCGAGGACGTGCAGCGGGGGCAACAGGCCGAGCAAAGCAACCAAGACACCCCTCTCACCAGCAACGCAAGGTGTTCCCAGACGAGATGAGATATGCAATCCCTCCAGTGTGTTCTGGGTCTGCCCCGGGGCCTCCTACCAGTGGGACGTGCCTGAAACACCTCCAACAGGACGCACCCAGGAGGATCCTGATCAGATGCCCGAACCAACTCAACTGACTCCTTTCAATGCAAAGGAGCAGCCGCTCAACTCCGAGCTCCTCACCCTATCTCTAAGGCTGAGCCCAGCCACCCCACGGAGGAAACTCATTTCGGCCCGCTTGTATCCATGATCTCATTCTTTCAGTCACTACCCAGAGCTCATGACCATAGGTGAGGGTTGGGACATAGATGGACCAGTAAGTCGAAAGCTTCGCCTCCCAGCTCAGCTCCTTCTTCACCACGATGATCTGCCGCAGCACCCTGTACACCCTATTTTGATGAAAATCCTGCTCAGTATATTTTTACAGATCCCCTCCAGACATCTACAAATAGACATGTACAAATAGTCTGATCAGAGTAATAACTGGTGTCTGATATGGTTTTTCAAAAGTTAAAAAAAAACCTACTTTAAATTGCATTATTTTTAGGCCAAGAAATAAAACAAATGAAATGATTTATATTCCTCTCTCCAGATATGTCCTCATGTTTGTGTGCAGCAGTCTGCTAAACTCTGGGAAAAACAACTGCCTTTGAATGAACAATGAAATTAAAGTTAAATTAATAAATTATATCTGGAAAAAAAAACAAACAAAGTTTGCGATGTCTGGTTTTGCCCCTGCAGAAAACTGGAGGAACACCAAGATCATGAGCCCAGGCCTGAAGGCTTGAACTAAAACTAAGCAAATCTGGGTCAAACAAACCACGTCTCCAAAGCATCTCTGCCGTTGCTCCGCAGCAGCTGTCAGCAGATCAATGCTCATTAAAATAGATTCAAACACTGATAACAGCTTAAAGATCGTACATGCCGATTGATGTGCACGTCTTAAGACCACAAATTGAACTTAAGGCTTGTGGGAGCTGGTGACGCTCTGACCACAGAAGAACAGTTTTTTTTTTTCATCTACCTTGAATGTTTTTTTTCGTTGAAGCTGAACTGAACAAAAAAAATCTTAAAGCTGTTGAATCCGAAATGGAGTCTGGCAGTTGAGAGATCCTCCACACATCCATCAGTGTGACGGCAGACACTCATCTCTCCACACAACAAATTGATTTCTTGGTCGGTGACAGAGGATACACCCATCCTCCTGACTCTGATTGCTCACTGCGAGTTCCTCGGTGCATTACAGGGAAGCTCGGAGATGTCAGGGTTTCGGCAGCACACAGTGCTCCTCTGCCGTGACTAATCGGGGCTGGATAAAGTTGCTCAGTGGCAGATTAGTTCTAATATGAGGGAGAGTTGTACTGACAGTTTCAATCCCTCTGTGTACAGAAGCAATCAGCACCAAGTGCAGCCACTTCCAGCTACTGTTGGGATCAAAGCCGCCTCATTGTGTGAAACAGCCCTTTATGTAAGCACACACAAAAACGCTTTCGACTCATCCAAGGAAGAAAACTATTAGGATTTTGGCTTGAATCATTGCTCGGACATTCATCACCATCTATAGGATTCCCCTCACTCTTTTATCCTCCTGTTAATACAGCTCTAATTTAGAGGACTTCGAGGGGGTCGATGGCACATCATTCAGACGGAAAAATCAATGACTCTGGCATTTGCTTTTGCATGGCACGGACAAGCTCCACAGCCCCATTGATTTTGTTCTATTTTGGGCAGTAAGGTTCACTTCCCATATTGGCTGGTCAGAGCAAGGCAATTCATCTCGGGTCTAACACGGCCCCAAGCTGGTCCGCCACTACCTGAACAAGCTTCTGGAATAGAGATCTGCTGCTAATGTGTGTGAACAGCCTTGGCGCTCCTCAATGGCTAGCAGATGTAGCTGCCAGCTGAGTCCATTAGTCAGCGAGGTTGAATTAGACCGCCGCTGTCCCGTTCGCTCATTCATCTCGCTAATGGGTGGGAGCAGCAGAGAGGGGTTTGGCGTTGCAGAGGCGGCCTGCGTGCTGCACGACAGCACAGGTGGTGGAGGTACATGTAGGGAAGCAAGTAAAAGTGATGATGCAACACGACCATGTGACAGATAAGGTGCGCACAATCATTCCTTGTGTTATCGGTCCAGCTGAGAGTCATAAAGTTAAAGATTAAGAGTCTCTGTTTGGAAAACACAAACAGCAGTTTCCCTCGCTGACTGCAGGATGACGTTTGTCTCCAGGATGAATTAACAGGATGTCATGACATTACAAAAGTTGTAGTTATTCAGTTGTAGAGCTCCATGTTTAAACAGCACGAGTCAAGGATAACATCAAACGGTGTCTTTATCCTCGGAAAGTCATTTGATATTTTAAGCTGTGAACCTGTCAGTGAACCTGCAGGTCGTCCTGAACATGCTGCAGAGGGATTTAAAGGACAAGTCTGTATTTTTCTAACTGTCAACAAATCCCAAAAGAGACCAAAATCAATGACTGACATATCGTCTTCCTCTGTGGGTGACATGTCCCTTCACACTAATTAACACGAACTGTAGGATATTAGAAGTAAAACCACATACAAAGGCGCAAATTTCTCACCTTTCTGAAACAGAAATTAAATGAGGTCAGCTTTTGGCGGTCCACAAGCCTTAGGTAAGACTCTTTCAGTAGTGCTATGATAACCTTAACTGGCTCAGCTAGATGACGATGTGTTAACATTGGGACTGTTAACTTGGGGCAACAGTAGCTCAGTCCATAGCGACTTGGGTTGGGAACTGGAGGGTTGCCGGCTCAAGTCCCAATCTGGACCAAATATGGAATGTGGACTGGTAGCTGGAGAGGTGCCAGTTTGCCTACTAATAAAAAGTATATCTTCTATCTTCTTAATTAGCCCGGTAAGTTTGAGTTATTTTAATTTCATGAACACTACTCATCACAATTTGGATGTAACATTAGCCGTTAATATTACTTCCATGGAGCACGTTAGCCAGTGCACTTGTTAATTCTAAATTTCACTATAACCTTACTGATGTTAGCGCTCTATAACAACTCGTTCAACATTTTGAACATTATTATTTTGCTGACAATACTCAAAGTGTCAACCAACTTAACGCTAACATTAGCTCCTGATGGTTCCATTTTCTTTGTGCTAAGACAATAGTAGCAAGGCCGATACTGTCATAACCACGATGTCATTTAACATTTCCCTCTCAGCTTGTCTCTTTATTTTATCTTGCTTTTATTTGTTAACGCTTACAATCATCACTCAGGTGCAATATCAGTAACACTGTAATGTCTACATTTCCATGGGTCAATAGTGTGAAATCAGCCATTCAGTCTGTCTCTCTATTATATTCTGCTTCTTTCCGATGCTTACTTATTATGTTGCTTTGTGTTTTGATGCTGTTTGCGTACTTAGTTTACTTACTTTACGCCCTTATATATTGGTTTGTATTTTTCTCTACTGATGCTGCCGCTGTAATGTTGCAAATTTCCCCACTGTAGGACGAATAAAGTAATATCTAATCTTTTGGAATACTTCGGAACATGAGACTAATTCACAAGACACTTTTAGAAACTGAGCTAAAATGGAGCTATGTTACTTAAGAGGCCTTATTATGTCACCTAAAGGAACACTTCATATGACTATTTTAATATAATTTATATATTGTAAAGTTTAAGTGAAACTGCATGAGTTTGGGAAGTGCTGAGCATGTGACTGGATAAATGAGACTTGGATTACACTGCACGAGTTGTGTGACAGTTTTTAAAAGGATGTTTTGATATAGTTTTGCTGTTAATGCGTACGATGTTTACTTAAATTTGTGAGGAATGTTCAGCTTTTGGGGATTCTTTGTTCACTGTGGAGGCATGTGCGGAAAACAAAGTTTTTGCAGTAAGTAATCCATATTCATTCATTCATTCATTTTCCATAACCACTTATCCTGTTAGGGGTCACGGGGGGGCTGGAGCCTATCCCAGCTGACACTGGGTGAGAGGCAGGGTACACTCTGGACAGGTCACCAGACTATCACAGGGCTGACACATAGAGACAGACAACCATTCACACTCACATTCACACCTACGGACAATTTAGAGTCACCAATTAACCTGAATGTCTTTGGACTGTGGGAGGAAGCTGGAGTACCCGTGGGCTCCCCAACAATGCTAACCACTGCACCATCGTGCTGCCAGTAACTGATATACAAATGGACATTTTGTTGGTGAAGTATTCCTTTAAGAAGAAGGGAGCTCACTGAGTACAACAGAGGCTGAGATGATGTTACCTCGTGACAGCTCGTCTTTTCACTGTAGTGGTTGTGAAATCCATTTTTAAATGTCATATCTACGCCCTGTCTTTTATTTTGACCAAAAAGCAGTCGCAATGGCTGAAAAGATTAAATTTGCCTTGAACTGATGTCCCTCTTTTAACACATTTGTAGCGGTAAGATTACCTTACATTAATTCTAGGATGAGTTTTTACCATGTGCTCATACTAAAGTGACTGTAAATCCACATTTTAAAGCTGATATGTAATTTGTGTCCTTTTTTTCCCCCATATATTTGTCACATTTTCACCCCTAATGAGATTGCACTGCTAAATATATGCTAAACATTCATCAGTATGTATTAATTTGATTCAAAATAGTCTATAATAAATGCATGATTTATGTAATATTTGCCAAAAAATACACAGTCCAGCTGTTCTGGAAAATTACTGAGCCTTTTTAAAAAGATATATCTTTTAAAGATATATATAAAGTTTCTGTAGGACTCATTGGGCGTGGGGCAGAACACATCTTGAGATGGACTAACACATTATTGGTTTTGGTCTTTTCACAGGATTTCTGACAGTAGGAAAAATATAGAAACTTTTTCTTTAAGATAAGGAATACTTTATGACACCACTGAGAGAAGAGAAACCGTGGTGAGCTCGGGTTGCAGATAAATCTTGCGCTCGGAGTCATCAGATGATTTATAAACTCATATACCACATGCATCTGCGTTAGATAAAGCAGTAAATGATACTGTGTTATGAAGAGAGTTGGAATAACAACATACTATTAAAACTTTTAGTGCACTTTTGTTTTTGGAGCACAACTACCCAATTTGTTGTAATGTGCTTATTAAATTTTATTAGTCATTATGACTAATGAATGCAGTAGCCTGGGCATTTAAGAGGCAAACGATGCAATAAATGTTATTTATGAGGACAATTTAAAATCCTTTTCTCATTGAGATGTTTGAAAATAATTATTTGAGAAGTACTTTATGTTTCTTGTAAAGATTCTCTCACTTGAGTAAAATCTCGCTGATTTCTGAGAATTGTGTCAGGTGCAGGAAACCTTTTCCAGACACGGGCTCTTACAATTTAAGATTGTGCTTCATCGCTGCACACTTTATAAAAAACAAACTAGCTCAAATTCACCCAAATCTGAACCCCACTTGTGATGAATGTAAATCAGCGCCAGCCATTTTAATTCACGTTGGTTGAACCAGATCCTCTGAGCGCCATTTTCAGTATGAAATCAGAAATATTTAAAATGTAGCAGCCTTCACTTGCTTGCCGTCTCATCCCCTTCAACTGGAAACATCCTAAAGGCCGTTCTCATGCCAGATGGCTGAAGGATGTCATGTTCCATCTAACACTTGAAAAGATCCAATTTACCCCGAGGCGGAAAAAAGATGAGTTCAGTAAAGCGTGGACCCCGTTTATATCTTATTTCACAACTGTTATGGGGATAACGACTTGGAATGACTCACACTGCTCTTTATGAAGATATGCAGGAACATGTAGGTCAAAATGTGTCGCTGTACGGTATGTATGACTCCATTCTGTCTTATTTTTGTGTTGTTTTCTCCTTGTTTTGAACCCAATAACCTGATAAAAAATGCAATAAAATCCAATAATGTAATAAAATGTCCTGACTGATACTGTGATAACATTTTCAGTGATGACATAATACTCTACAGATGTTTTTTTTCTTCAAGTCTGATGATGTAATACATTTCATGGATTATGTAAATATGTAAAATATAAATATATAGATTTTTTTCCCCTCCAGAGCATAAAGTGTGCAAGTATACAAAGTTCATACTGTGGCATGTTAGCATACTGACAACACTAACATCTGACACTGATTTCATGTTTGAGGATATAAACTCTCGGCTTTATATAGACTTTGAAATGCACTACAGATGGCAGGTGGTACATTGTTCCCAGGCAAAGGATGCATTTAAGTCAAATGGCAAACGCACCTGGTCATACCTATGTTGAATGGTCCTTGTGAAGGGATCGGCCATCAGTCCAGAGCTCAGATTAGACACCATCAGAAGATGACAAAAGCTGCAGAAGTCAGTTCAATTTAATTTTATCTTTAAAGCCCAATATCATAAATCACAATTTGCCTGAGAGCTTTATCGCATATGACCTCGCTCTGGCCTTGGACCCGCACAGCAGAAGATAGCTAACATTACACAGGCTAAACAGTTAATTCAATCTTCATAAAATGTTCTTATTGAATAAAGTTTCTCCTTTGCCTCTCTTCATCATCTTCAGAAATTCTGCATGGGTAGAGGGGAGTTTACAGACCCAAATATAAACCTAATAAATACCAATAATTATCTTTCATTACAAAAATGCATTGGAAATGATTAGTGGACTGCACTTGTATGGCTCCTTTCTAGTCTTCTGACCACTCAAAGAGCTTTTAAACCATGTCAAATTCACACACTGGTGGCCGAGGCTACCATACATGGTGCCAGCAAGCTCTCACACACCAGTTGAACAGCCATCGGGAGCAATTTGGGGTTCAGCATCTTGCCCAAGGATACTTTCACATCATGCTCTACCTCTGAGCCACAGCTGCCGGGAACAATCCAATCAAACTCCAATGATAGCTTTGGGAGGATAACAACAAGTGGAGAGTGTGTATGCATTTATTTTCTAATTATTATTAACTAGACATCTAGTTACAGCGACCCGTCGTTGGGTCATGTTGGGTTCGAGTTAGATGTCTGATTTCACTAAAAAGTCATAACATTACATAATTGGGTTTTGTTACATTATTTATCAGGTAAGGTTCAAATTCTATTACATTTTTAGGATATTATCACATTACTGGGTACTACACACCTTTGTGTAATTTCCCTCCATCCATCCATTTTCATCCGTTTATCCACGGCCAGGTCGCAGGGGGCAGCAGGCTGAGCAAAGCACCCCAGACGTCCCTCTCCCCAGCAACGCTTTCCAGCTCCTCCTGGGGGACCCCAAGGTATTCCCTGGCCAGATGAGATATATAACTCCTCCAGTGTGTTCTGGGTCTGCCCCAGGGCCTCCTACCAGTGGGACGTGCCCAGAACACCTCGAACAGGAGGCGCCCAGGAGGATCCTGACCAGATGCCCGAACCACCTCAACTGAATCCTTTCGACACGAAGGAGCAGCAGCTCTACTCCGAGCTCCTTACCCCATCTCTAAAGCTGAGTCCAGACATCCCTCATTTCGGCCGCTTGTACCAGGGATTTCATTCTTTAGGTCACTACCCAGAGCTCGTGACCATAGGTGAGGGTTGGGACGTAGATGGACCAGAAAATCAAAAGCTACGCCTTCCAGCTCAGCTCCCTCTTCGACGGACTAGCGCAGTGCCCGCATCACTGCAGAAGCCTCACCAAACCTCGAGATACTTGAACTCCCTCGCTTGACGGGCTAACTTCTGGCTGTAACTTCCTTTATTTTTGAAATTGCTATTATCATTCCAGTAAGTTGTAGACAGCTGTAGCCACCTGGGGTCGGACTTAGTGGTGTGATAGATCAGGAGAATAAGAGAGAGAGTGACCAGAGGGTTGGGAAGGGGGAGGGTGGTTTCATATTTTGTATATCGTGGAGATTTTGTATCATATATACCTGAATATTTTGAAAATTCAAAAAAAAGAAACTTCACTCCAAACTGCCTTTGGAGTGAAAGCTCATTCTTCACCTTGGGAGTAGATCCACAAAATAATCTGACTCAAGGTCCTCTTACTAGCTTTTTCCAGAGCTTTCGAACCCATCACATGAGTGTAGAGCTTTGGTCATGTGAAGGCAACTGAGCAAACTGTGTCCACTACTGGAAACTGTTCAGTTTGGTTGTAAGCACCAGAAGCAGCGAGTATATGGACCTTGAGTTAAGATTATTTTTTCAAACTGATGTCGGAGTGTTCAACAGATGGTGGGGGAGGCATCAACACTTCAGTATATGCTGATTAATGTCATCACCCTGTTGCTCATTTTCACTTCGGTAAATGAAATTTTGTTTCCAGCTTGTACACTCAGAAAAGGTGGATTTAATTAGGCAACAGTGCTAATTGCAGTTGGAGCAACATGTTGTGTTTACACCTGTTTGGAGGAGAAAATAAGACACAGAGAAGCAGATTTTTTTCCACATGAACTGAGGTGTTTTTACTGCATTTCAGTAACAGAAACAGCCTTATTACACATTGTACTCACAGCGAAGAAGAAGACACGTCCTCAATGTCAGTGAACAAAGTGACTCAAAGTGGCCTTTAGAGGAGGGAGTCTGCGGAATCGGCGGCTGCAGGCTCTCTCCGCTCAAAAGCTGCACTCCAGACAGAATGCAGGCATTAAAAGCACCCAGTTGATGCCTTGGCGGGTCAATACAACACACACAATGGGTGTAGATGTGATCGACAAAACTGTGGGGGGAGGAGGGGAGGGGGGGACGATCCACTGACACAAAATCACTGGAATGGCGAGGACATTTTCATTCACTGGAGGACATGCAGTCACGCCGGTACAAAACTCTCTGGAGTTAAACATTTACTGGCATTAGAGAAAGTGCGCAGAATACTAGCCACTGGCCTCTTTTTCTAGATTAAAAAGTACAACTGTGGTGGCCCCCTGTTGCCTCCGCTGTTGGTCAGGTGATGCTCCAGTGATGCTATGCCAGTGTGGGGTCATGTTAAACGGGAAAGTTAGACCCTTCAGGAAGTAAAGGTTAGTCCAACCTTCCCTCCTGGGCGGTCAACACTTCTACTGATTACTGCTAACACCAGTTTTGTCCTTTTTGTCCACATGAAAAAAAAACTTTTCTGTGTTATTTTTCGGAATATGATACTCTTGCAAGTCATACACATCCATATAGATAGATGAACTCTTTTTTTTATGTCAGCATACAAGGTAAGCTGGGTGACTATATATGAAGACAACAACTACAACTTTCACAGCACTGGCATTGGTTAATTTTAAATACAGTACTCAAGCATTGTTAGATTAATAAAATAAAATAATAATAATAAAATAAAAAAAAAAACAAAAAAAACAAAACAAAACAAAACAAACAAACAAAAAAAAAACGGAAACATAATACCCCCGGAAAAATAAGCTACTGTACGCAAGTTGGTTTCTCCCCTAAAATGTTTCTTTTGTGTTTCAATGGCATGATGTACATATTTGTTTTAACCATACCAACAGACATTTATCCAAAGGGAAAATTGTCTATGCAGTGTATCACTTTGGATTTCCCTTGATTTCATACAGTACCATGCATTTATCTCATTAATTTGTGTTTCTTTTTTTTTTTTGTCCTCTAAATTTTGACTGAAATCATCAATAAACGTGTTAACATAGCGTTGTCTTCACATAGACTCAGGTAATGGTGTTTTAGTCGGTCATTTCTCGGTGCACATCCACCCTATTGCATGTTGACAGGTTTTGCAGGATACAGTGGCAATCGTGGGGTGGGGATGGGGGTGGGTAGAGAGGGTAGGGGGGGAGTTGTGGATAAGTGGGGACACTGTGGGTTGTAGGTTATGGGACATCGAGGTGAAGGGTGGGTGAGGAGGGTGGGTGAGGAGGGAGGGAGGGAGGGAGGAGGGGGGTTTGTCAGGTCTGTGTATGCCGAAGGAGGGGGATCGGGGTTGTCAGCTCCTAGACGACAGCCTTTGAATCCTTGCAGACCTGAGTGGTGGTGCCTGAGTTAGTCTGTTTAATGTCCGTCCTCCCTCCCACATGGTTCACTGGTCTGAAAAGACAAATACAACCGTGTTAGGGCTGATTTCTTCCGAGAAGTCGGGGCAATGTTGCTAATAATCCCTCCTGCTGTTTGGAATTCGCTCTACCTGCTCCTCAGGAAAATCCCAGGATTTTCTGGGTAATTTTTGTCAAAGTATGATAAACAATTCCTGTAAAAGAAAACTCTCAAAGGAATCGAAAGTGCTGCCACTGTGAGTCTAGACACTTGAGAAGTCCTTGACCTCAATCTGCTGCACACTAACTGGCTCCTGTTCTGTGATATTTATCAGAAGGGACTATAAACACTGATTCATATGTGGGGCTGCACACGAGAGAGAAAGAGCTCATTTGGAGGAAAAAGGTGCATTTTCATGCTGGTAACTGCGATCATCTGATGCCTGATGACCAACAATGTGTTAATAACAAAGTACGGGCGAGTTAATGAGTTTTAGAGTCTGAGAGGGGAAATACCAGAGCGAGAAATGAGCGATTAACTGCTCAGGTGAAAGTGTAATTGCTGCCATATTTGCCCCTCTTCTGTGATGGTGACGTAAATGAAGTTGTTATAACTCTGCGGTTGTCTTTCCTCTCTTTGTTCCTTTTCTCTCTCCCTCTAAAGGAGACACAAGGCTGCAAGAAAACAACCCGTCCTAAACTTTTTTTTTTCCTGGGGCACACCTACTATGAAAATACTCAAGAAATGTTTGACAGTGATTTCCTCTCTAGTTTCCAAAAAACCCCCACAGCGTTCCGACTTCATTCTCCGCTGTTGTCCTTCCTCCTTCCTTTCCTTTCCTTCCCTCCCTTCCTTGTCGTGGAGGGGAGGTACGTGGAGAAAGCCCTCTTTCCTGCCATGACTGAGCCTTGGTGACGATAGCAATCATGCAAAGTATGGAGCCCTGACAGGAGTGCGGTGCATGTAAATACGGACGCCTACTGTTGCTTTCCTATGGAGGAAAAATGTCGAGCGGAAATGTTGGACTTGTGTGTGTGGGTGGGGAGGGAGCTGATGATGGGCCAGCCTGCAGCGCTGAGGATTTGCAAAAAGCCAGATTGGCACACGCACACACGCACATCTGGCTCCTCGCTAGACAAGCATCTGCCCACCCTGATTGGCCGATTGATTAAACACCCAACACTGAGTGGGCATGCTGCGTGTGTCCGTGTGCCTGGCGTGATTCGTGTCCTACTGTACCTTGATGGGGCCATCCACCGGGTCCAGTCCCTGCTCCGACAGCTGTTTCAAGGCACTTAGAGCAGCCTGAGAAGAGAGGGAACAACAGATGGTCGTGTGAGGGAGGGAGGGAGGGAGATTGGGTGGGAGGAGAGTGAGTGTCACCCTTCAGCTGCTTTTCAAATAACACTTACTCTGGGAAACCTGATGCCAGCAGGACACTTTCCCTTCGCTCTCTGTTGTCTTTGGCTCCTCTCCGCTGACTGTTTATCTAGCATTATTGGGTTAACATTTCCACTTTATGTTTTGGCTGCTCTGCATTTTCCTAAGTCGGTCTGACTGACATCTGTATTCTCTGTGACCACAGCTAAACAAATAGCAGCAGGTCTGAAACACCTACAAATCATAAAGGTAATGCAAAACACTCTGTCTTATCTGTGTATCCTAAAATTCACACTAATAAGTGAAAATAAACAAGTGTGTGTGTTACGTTTGTGTTGTTAATTGTGTAATGACTTAATTATGTTCAATTTGTGGTCGAGAAGGGGAAGCATTCGGCGCAAAACGAGGAAACAGCTCTGAATTTACTGTTTGTGCTCACGAGCAGCCATGTGTAGCAACGTAATGCCAAGTCATTAAAAAGCTATATCCACGAATTCACACTATGCAGCTTATGTAATTCACCGAAGCCTTGTGCCAAGCCTCCATCAGAAACGCCATGATGTCATTTCCTTCCTGCTCATCGCCCGCCTGTCTGTGCCAGCGAGAGGGGCTGCTGGTGATGTGAGGGGGGGTCCGGCCTGCTATCATAATACACGCAACATGTGTGGGAGTCGCGAGGTGCGGCGTAGACTGACACACACGATATGTGAAGTGGGACTGGCAGATAAACAAAATAACAAAGAAGCTCTCTTGACATTTGTATTTGTAACACCCTAAGTGTTGAGTAACTCCTGCGGTGAGACTTGGGACAATCACTGAGCCGAGCCTTCGTCACCTAAAAACAATTCATGTCACGAGCAGAAACCACTTGTGGACCACTTCTTGAAAAGAGCTGTTTGAGAGTGCCAAAATGAACCGGTCAATCTGATCTTAACCAGGTTTCAGGTCGGATCCTGACACAGATCCTTCCTCCATCCTAAAGATTGGCTCCAGATGTGTTCGCCCTCTCTCCCTTTTCCCTCTGTATCTCAGCGTTAGGGGTAACTGGGGAATAAATCTCCCAGCAGAGCTAACATCACTGGGTCTGGCAGTGCAGACTTCTTCTTCTACACCAACAATCATGAGTGACTACTGTTCAAATACAATATATCTCTCAACTAGAACTCAATCTGTTGTTGTGTTATCATGCTGTCTCATAGGGATTTAACTGTCCTTTAAAAGCACCTCCAACTGTTTTGATTTCGTGTTCACAACTGTTTTATCAATGTGGGCGTCACTGGTTTCAAATGGTATAAAATTCATTATTCATGTCGCATGAAACGTGATGTTCTAAAGCACACCAGGTGTGAGGGGCCCTGAAAAACCAAGCCGACACTCGGCTGTTGGTCAATGTTGGGCCGTCGGTGAACATCTATCACACTATTTTTTGCGGTGTGTCCCGCACCATTACCGCTAGTCAGCCCTTGTCTGTAGCTTTGCATGTTGAATTGGTGTCACAGCCGGCAGAGCCCAGCGGTCAGAGAAATCCCTCTGATTGGCATTTCAGCTCAGCACACAAGAAACAGATGTGAGGAAAGTAAACAAACAACTTTAGCTAAGAGGGCACGACATTGAAACAAACTTGTTATATGAGGTAAGATTTTTTTTAGCCATTCAACTCTTTATCACAAACAGTTTATAATTGTTTGTGTTATTGTTGCTAGCGCATGGTAAGTATAATTTGTTCTTTCAACATCAGGTTGTGTTAATGTGCTAACTGGCTAACTAGCATCTTGACTCCTTCCTGTCAGTCTTCTGGTTTACCTTTTTAAATGACAAATACAGACTACCATCAGCTGCTGGTGACTCATTTATAAACATTGCGTACGCACAAAACGAGGTCTGAAAGAGGCGTACGCCACTTCCCACGTAAAAGTTTGATCTATAAAAACAGACTTATGACCTATGCTTACGAACATTTTGGAGACGGGAAATTGGCGACGCAGATGGTGAGGTGCAGGCCTGATGGTAGAAACTGTTGAATATTTTTTTTGGCGCACACCATTTTTTGGCTTTTGTCCGTACATACATTTTTAGTATGGATCCTATGCATTGTTTTATAAATGAGACTCCTGATGTGGAGAGCCGTTTCTTCTCATGTAGGCACATGAGGTACGTGCTATTTGGTCGCTGGCTTGAGCGTTTGCAAAGCGTTAAGTGCAACTTTTGGCCAAAATGCAGGCAACTAAAGGTGACACAACAATTCGCCTTTGTCGCTACTAGTACTTTGATGTATGTTTGTGTGTCTGGGCCTTATTGTTTTCAGCTAGCGGACCCGCATCAGTTTATATGCAAGTACGATTAAGTGTGGATGAAACTCCAGCAAATTTAATTGCATAATTATTTAATTAATGAGCATTAAAAACGGTTTGACTGCAAGTAAATGCACTCCGTCTTTATTGTAAATTTAATAGTAATCTTATTTAGGTGTCTTATTTTACAAATGGCAACACATAATGAAATATTCTGATGCTGAATTAGTTCTTACACACACTGTGTGGTTTATCTACACGGTAAATAACACACCATTTAAAACAAATCACACCACCTCTTAAAGCTCCACTTCATTATTTCACACACATCTGGTGCTACAGTGGTCAGACCGAGCCTGGATCCTTTACGCTCTATCACTAGTTAATCAGGGGCGAGATAAGGCATACGTGGCTCTGCTCAGTAGATGAGTGAAATGTGACGACCGGCTGAGCTGACCTCATTACAGAGCCCACCAACGTCAATCTGTACTTTATTCTTATTAGTTATATCAGCTACACGGTGCAGACGAATTAAATTCTCCCCACAAGAATATGTGAATGGGGAGACATTTTTCTGATACTCTCAGAGAAACAGAGACGTCTCCATGAATAACGGTCTGTACTCAAGTTAATATGTGCTGAGAGGAAACATTTATCATGCCTTAATCCTGAGAAAATATAAATCCCACTGCATGGCATATCAATGTGTCTCTATGGTATGCAATGTGTAGAGGAGGATGTTACACACTATCATCTGTGTGCTTGCGTCCAAAATCATTTTCAAAGTGTTTAACTTCAGATTATGAGTAACATAAACCAGGAATCATAATTTATGACTGACAGGTGCAAGGGTCAAAATCTGGTTTGTATCCATCAAATCGAGAAAAAAAAAACACCTAATGCTTACAGGTACTGAAAAATGTGCAACAATATAGCAGGACGGGTTTGAAAAATTGATACTGTTTGGTTATTACTGAAAGCCTTTCTCCAGTGACTCAGAAATCAGCTGGAGCCCCTCGAAGTCTGTAACAGACAATTTATGGTGCAATGTGTTTTTTCCTCTGTGAAGATGTGACAGCCGGCGAGATTTAGAGCTTGAATATACTTGCAGAGATTTAAGGCGACAACCCTGTAGAACATGACAGCTGAAAGGAATGTTTTCACAATTACACTGTTAATAAACATAAATCATATCAGGGGACTCTACATATTAGAGTTTTTATGAGTATCAGCGTGTCATCTCACAATGACCAGGACTGTCCACACATACTGAAGAGGAAAAGTAATTAAGATAAGAGGGAAACCTAATGCAGCCAGATTAAACTAGGACACATGATCAGGTCACACCTGATAATCAACAGGGATAGATCAATCTCCATTTTCTCTGGTGACCAATAAATTGTAATCACAACCAGCTTCCCAGTGATTACCTTTTGTTTGTTGTATTTATTCGGTTTGGGATCTTTCTCTCCCTGAGTAAATAGCTCGAGCCCATCTGTTGAAGAGGTGGTGGTGGGGGGGCGGTGACTGGAGATAAACAGCCATAAATCAGCGGCTTGACGGTGGCAGCGCTGCTGATATACGACAGGCAGGCATGAGGGCCGTGGTAGCCAATCCTTCGGCCAAGCAGCTCAACGAAGGACACACGGCCTAAGACAAATACTGGGCCTATCTGTGGGAATGACAGCCAGTGAAATCATTATTTTTCTAATGAGATAAGTTGGCCATCGTTAAAGGCAGCCGCTACACTGATGCATCAACACCAGGAGAGTATGTTTAGTCTGAGGCCGAGACACGCAAGGTGGAGGTGTTCCATCTCTGTCATGGAACAAAGAGAGAGTAAGAGGTTTGGAGACAATGTGCAGAGAGGATGCTGAGTCATTCACAAATGGGAGAGGAGTGGGATGGCGGAGGCTTTTGAAATCAATGTTTAAAATAAAAAAAAAACAAGGGCAACTGGTCACTAAGGGCTATCCCAAATCTGAGGTCTTGGTTAAGCTTGGAATTACCTAGTATGTTTTCTACTTAAAAAACTCATCAGTCATTCAGCTGCGAGCCCTGTTAACGGTTTAAAAGTTGCCATAATGACACACATTCTCGGATAGTCTCCCCTGGAAGGCATTCTTTGGATGCTTTCACACCTGCCCTGTTTGGTTCGGTTCAATCTAACACAAGTTCATTTGCCCCCTAAATGTGGTTCGTTTAAGCGGGTTTGAACACAGCAATCGCACTCAGGTGCGCACCAAAACAACCGGACTGAGACCCTCTTAAAGAGGTGGTCCGGTTACAAATGATCTCTGGTGCGGTTCGTTGGTAGTGAGAACATGTTCCGACCTCGATCCCAAACAACTGCAGTCACATGACACATTGTTTGGGTTAAACATGAGCATGTTACAGTCCTGGAGGATTATTAATGTGCGCCTCCGCCTGTACTGCCTTAATATGCACATTCAAAACATTGTTTTCTAGTTGGAGCCGCGCCTCGTTTTCAAACTGTATGCTTTGACTCAAATGAACAATGACAGCAATACAGTCCACGATGAGCAGCGCTAAAATCAACCTGCATAGTTGTCCCTCCATTGTGACATTAGAAAGTGTCACATTTATCTTGGTACCTGAGAGCCCATCTGGGTGAGGGCGTTGGGTTTAGACAAGAGGCAGAAGCGCGGTGTAGTGCCCCCAAGCCTTGAAGCCAGCCATGGAGCTTTGATGTTGGCAATAGAGCAATAGAGCGGAGCTGCCTGGTTCAACTTCAGACAGGAAGCTGAAGCACCCTGAAGCCGAGAGGCCAACCACCAAACTCAGCGGCTGCTCTGTCAGCTTCCCAGCGAACCAAATTTGTCACTGCAGCTCTGATCTGGCATGATAATTTAACCATCTAGTCTTGAAAGACAGACAGAAGATTAACTCTGTGTGATTAGAAAAAGAGCAGAGGAGCAGAATTCCTTTTTAGTCTCTTACATCACCCCTGCAGCTTGTTCAAAAAGTATTTTTTTGTTTTTACAGAGAAAGTAAAGTACTGAAAGAAGTTACTGTTAGGTATTAGTAAATTCCAGGTACTGGAACTGGTACCAGCATTGGTTCAAATAGGGAATGGTACTCAACCCTAGTTTACAAGTCCTTACTACTGATAGAGTACAGCGGTAGCTTCAAAAACAATGCCTGATTCACTTCAATGAGAGCACTGCACTGGCACAGCAGGGGTTGTGACGCAGGGGGCTCCAACAACAAAATGTAGGGTTGTTTGGAAAAAAAAGTGCATTTGCTGTAACACAATTCAATTTCATCTGCAAATGAAAACAGAAGCATCATCCTTCATCTTCACGCCAGTGCTTATAGGAGCATGCCCATACCAGTGCAGCCCCTTGAATTTCCTAAGGAGCAAGTACTTGAGTCACCCTCATCACTCCCTCTTCACCTATCCTTTCCTAGCCCCAACTTCAGATAACAACCAAGCACTCTTCATCAATCCAAGATTGCGAGCCAACCTGAAGCGCCCCACAGCCACTTGACACATTCATCTATCTATCTAGCGGTCCCTAGTTCAAAGGCTTGGACAAACAGCGGTTGAATGTGATGGCGTCTGAGGAGGATCTGCGACCGTGGCCGAGCTCCTGATGTGGAGTGACAAGGGCGGCTCATTTTTCTGGGCCTGCTGCGCTCCTAATGGCTTCCCCGACAGAGCCTTCGCTTCCGTCAGCGGCTTGACTAAACAAAGGCCCAGTCCCCCAGGAGTCCCTGGCACCGGCCTGATGTATCTGATGGATCGTTGGAATCACACTGACCCTGACAAATCAGACCCCTGTGTCAGCTCTCACTGCTGGACTTCTGGGTTCTAGGGAAGCAATGAAGACATTTTGGGGGAATGGGAGGCTGGCTGAGGAGAAAAGGTGAAAACAAAGAACACGGGAACGGGACAGTAAAGGGCAAGACTGTACAAGGAGCAGAAAAATGAAATTGTTGGTGGGAAACAAAGAGAGAAGAGGCGATAGAAGACTTCAATCCTTCCATCACTTCACCCTCTGGCCCTTAGCAGCCATCAAAGACACCAGGGAGGTCCTAATGAGGCGAAGACCACCAGCACATCATTCACTCTCACATACTTACATCTCTTTCTCTCCTCCAACTCAGAGCAGTGGAAGAAAGAGAAACATTAGCCTAGTATGCATGTTCTCTTGGCTTTATCAGATCAGATCCTGCCTCTGCTCTGCTGGAGGCCACATGAAAGCACAGTCACCAGCTTAAGGTTTAACCCAGTGACCCATTCTCAGTAGTACAGTGGTATTTCCCTCTTCACCAAACAGATCTAGACTCCCAGGGCTTTCTCAAGCTCTGTACGATCCAGCTGCATTACTCAAGCTCTCCTCTAATCTTGAGTCCAGGCCAAGAGCATCAGTAGCAGCCTCCTAACTTCGCTTTGATCCTAAGTCATGTGTTTGGACATCCACACTATCTGAGGGACCAAGAGGCAGGAGAAAGGGAACACTTGGTTTCTTCCTCTGACAACTTTTTCTTATGGTCTTTAGCAGTGATGTTAGGGTGATCGTGCAGGTCTCTACCTGCAGAGTCAGTAGACACATTTGTTGGTTGGGCATGAGGAAGGCAAAGCCTGCCCTTGTTTTCTGTGTCTTTCCTGCAGATGTAGATTCTATGAGTGGTGGTAGCTAAAATCGGGTGGTCAGGGGGCAGATTAGGACACAGTCTGTTTTTCCGTGGTCTGTGAGCACAGCGCAGGAGCAACTCTTGTTGAGCTTTTTCCCTCAGCAGCAGTTTGTTGGGTTTGAATCGCAGCTGGTGCAGAGGTGAGTGAAAGCAACCTTTCAGTTGCTAGTGTTAGGGGCCATACACACGCCTTGTTTTATGCGCCCTCAAAGTAATTACTTTCAATGTAGACGCGCAGCAGGCGCTCTCACACGCCAGAGCCATGCCGGCTTTGCCCCAGGATAAACCGAGTTCAACTTTTGGAAAGCAGCAGCACGCACCATGTCATGTAACGAGGACCAATCACAGCCGACAGATATCTTTCCCTTCTTCCATAAATATCAGTCTGTGGTAAATCATTTTGGTGCAGGGCTACCAGAGCATTTCATCTGTCCCACAGATGATTCGCCTACACACTTGCAAAGAGCGCCTGGAAGAAGATCAGCTCTGGACTCTGGATTTCAGGTAAACAGGCTATGATACGGAGCTTGTTAAGGTTGCTTAGCAACCTCAGACGCAACCTGTCGCCACCCTCTTGAAAGCTGGAACACAAAAGGCACAAGAGTAGCGCCCAGCGCCCGACCTTGTTTCCATGGAAATGCAGCCCGTTTCATCTAAAGTGGATTGGAAAAACACTGAAATGAGAGTGCTGTTGTTTTTAAGAAACAGAGTGCTCTATTTCTATAAGAATTAACAAAAGTGGAAGTTTTACTTTCACTGCACTCGGCACTCTGCTGTTACATCTGTGGCCAGAGAGTGTGGTGCTCTGAATAACCAAACAGTATATATATATTCCAACAGTGCTCTAAATGAATGGTCCAGCTTGTGGCGCTCAGAGTGACTGATCAATATAGGGTGGGTAATGCTGACATTGTGGTGGCTGCTGTTAATACATGAATGTGTGGGAAACACTCCCTTTGTTTTAGCTACAAAGCAAATTCTTCTTTGGGCTGCTGCAAACATAAAATCACTTTTGTGCCACAGTAATACTTCTTAAGGCTAGACAGCGGAGCACTGCATCATTTACAGGAACAATATTAGTCGAGAAGCACTCAACACAAACCATGTCATTGTTTCACAAACACTTCGGGGAACAATTTCTTCTTGAATTCAAGACAACACTGTGGTGGATGGACCGCAACAATCACCATTCATCCTCTTATTCTGCAATAACACACTGGCTGTCAGGTCTTAATATTGCTAAAAAGAGCCCGATTAATGTCTGGTGGCGGGTTCTGAGCTGCTGCGAGGCGAGGGGGGGCTCGGCACATGAAGGGGATGCAGGACGGCTGCTGATGAGGATGATCTAAGGGACTTCCACTAGACTAAACAATGAACAGAGTGGATTTCAAACAGGGTGTTTTACAGTCAGGAACCTGGGAAGTTGGAAAAATGAGTGCCCTGTTGTCAGAGAAGTTCTGAAGCTGGATATATTGTTCTGCAGAGGGCTTGTTCGATTTTCAAAAGGCCACATAAAACCTTGACAGTGCTCCCTCTTTCTGCGCTCACTCCCCAAAGCACAAAGAAACATGAGATACCAGGGAAGAGAAAACCCCAGCCATCTTTTTGTCCTGTGTTAACCCTGTTGTCACTACCACGCCATCACATCACGTCTTTCTCTGATGTTGATTAAATGATTTTAAACGTTATCTATTGCAGATTTTCTCCTCTCCTTTTTTCCCTTCTGTCATCTACTCTCGAGCTTCTTCTCATCCCTTGGCTTTCGCTTCCTCTAAATTCTTTTTATTTTCCTTCTACCCACATCAAAACCCTGGACAGGGATCACTGGAATATTCCCGGATAGCTCGTGGAGAACACCTGTGTGTGCATGAGTGCTGGCAGTGTATGCGTCTTATTTGTTAATGCGGTGTGATATGTACATGGATTCTAGAGTAACTACAGAGAAAATGTATTCAGATCCTCTCACCAAACTTCTTCCTCACTCTCTCTCCAGATTTCACATCCTCTTCCACATCAGAGGCACTGATAAAAGAGGCAGTGTGTGCCTGTCAGTGGTCTAGCTGTAGCCTGACATGACGTTAATTCTTCTGAAGTAGCACTTCATACGTGCCACTTCACTTCTTGTGAAACACTGTAGCAACCATGAATGTTGTACAGCTCAATACACTTCCCTATGAGGATATCTATTTGATTTCTGCATACTTCTCAGCCATGTGTGCATGCTGCCACATTACGGTGATCAGAATTTTTTACAGTGGATGGTGTGTGTGTTCTTTTGTGTGTGTCTACCAGGCCTGAGATGAGCACTGAAAGCCGGCTGAGCTAAGTTAGCGGGTAACGGCAGTGGGGCTCCCCAGGGGAGCAAGCCTTCGCTGACATGGGAAGCCATAAATAAGGGCCCAGGGCGCAGCGCCATGTCATGCGTCATTTGGGCCGGAGAGGCCTGCTTTATCCCCTCCCATCACCGAGCTGCTGAGCATGGCACCTCCTAGGGCGTAATACAAAACATATGGGCAAAGGGCGAGGGGCAGAAGCACCTCAGCATACCATACTCCTGCCTTGTCAGCAAAGGCCTCTCGGAGGAAAAGCAGATACAGTCGGAGACGGCCTCTATGATAACACTGTGCTCGTATGCCTCAATCAAACTTTGTCTAGAAACAGATCGCAGATTGGTATTTTTGATACATGACATAATATCATTATTATGATAATAGCATTAAAAGAGAGCAAGTTTAAATGGTAACACTATCTTGCATTTATAACCAGGATGTGAGCAATAGATACAACTTGGTTCTTAACACTCAGTTGAGAACCAACACTTGGTTCAATAACACTATAGACTGAATCACTATGACGCTGCACTAACACTTCAGGGGAGACAACCAATTGTTTTGAATTGCAGAGATATGTGAAATCTGCAAACTTGTTTATTCCTGTTGTTATTTTCAGCCTTAACTGTAAAGTTCAAACATAAATCTGACGTTTCTGCTGTACTTTTTTTGTGTACTGTGCTGCTTTGGTGGTGTCTTTGATAAACTAAATCTACCAGCACGGAAACTAAGCAATGTGCTGGTGTGCATGGGGGCTGAAGCAAAATTAATTTTAGCCGACTAGATAGACCCACCTAAATAAAAAAAAAGATAAGAAATTGATAACAGTTTTAACGTACGCTGTGTTTGGAATTTTTTCACCACTTTACCCTACACACTGATCGAGGCAGCGGTAGACCAGCAACTCCCATGTTCTAAAATGACTGTTTACATGTTTTTGGATTCAGAGTGTAAATGTTCCATGTTTCTTGGTTGTTCTAAAAAAATAAAAATAATTAAATAATACTAATAAAATGACTGTTCCTGTCAATGAAGTCTAGTAGCTTTAAGATAACTTCTGTTCCCCGCCAGAAAGGGCTGTCTGAGGGCAAGATGAAGTGGTGAAAATATTCTAAATATAGCATGTGTGTGTGTATATGGCTGAAACTAAAATTATTTTTTGACCGAGGCAGCGTTTGCTTAGCGCCGTTTTTTTTATCATACATAATATGTCATGTAAGAAATTTGAAGCATATATACGTCTATAAAAAGTTTAAAACTACTTGTAAATGATTTGTATGTGTATTAGCAGCTACAAAGTGCTTTAAAACACTACAAAACCATTACAAGTCAACATATGAATGTCTTATAACTGACTATTCATACACTTTAATAATATTTAAACTAATATTAGGATATTTGTTTATCTGTTTTTAAAGATACCATTAAGCCATGTTGTTTAGCTGCTGAATGTGTGTCTGCAGTACTCTGCCTTCACATCATAAAGCAATCCAGGTCAACAGTGACTAGACACTGGCAAAATGACACATTCTTTGACCAAGAGGAGAAAGTATGACACTTTCCCTTTTCATCAAGAATGGAGACGATGACACACTTTCATCATCTCTCTTCTCTTGTTTCAAAGGAATCTGCCACCCACGGGAAGTTACGCAGGGAAGGCTATGTTTGTTCATCCTCAATGTTGCTAACTTATTCCAAGGTTGCTGATGAATCAGTGACTAAATACAGCTTCAGATGAAATACAGAGCATGAAGAATGCATTAGTGATGGGACTACTGCCTGTGAAGATATTGGGTAAGAAGAGAAAAACAGCCTTAAGGCCAATGACTCATCAACATGACCACTGACTAAGCTCAAATGCTCCCCGAAAAGAAAGGCCCTTGAATTTTTATGGACCAACACCCCCCCACCCTACTCAGACGCAACCTGAATGATGAGACACAGTCTGGGCGGACTATTTCTTGTTGACTCATCCAGTGAACCACATTTATTTCATTCACAATTTAGGCTTCGCTTATAAAAAATAACAAACAGAAATAATGTTGCTTCACTGACATTACTGTGTTCAAAAGTCATCAAAAGGAGTGAGAACATTTCACAATATGAGGAGAAGATCATCAAATGAAGATTCACTTCTTTGGCTCATTATAAAGTCAAGGGGACCTATTATACCGATTAAGCCAAGGCTTTTCTTGGTGTTAGCAAGTTGCTACATGTAGCAGCGTACATGCAGCCGGGAGAGGACTTTCATGATCATAGTGGTACTTACAACTGTGAAAAATCCCCTATAAAAGCATCTAAACCAAAATCTTAACCACCAGACATTTTCCAGCAGGGACACAACCTGAGAACAGGGAGAACCTTAACAACATTGACGACCAAAACAACATGTTTTCCTGATGTTAGCATGTAGCTACATGTAGCAGTTTAGGCTACATAATGGAAAAACTTGCAGTAGCTTGCCTGGATTAGATGACAAAATGAGCTAACGTAAGCTTGTCTCGAAAGTAGAAAAACTGTTGGAAACAGAGCATTCCCATATGTCTTAAAAATACGAACATCCAACATTGTGACGTTACACATCAATCAGCCGCAACATTAAAATCAGATAAAGTGACTAACATTGAACATCATGTTACAATACATTGTCCTATTGGGAAACCTTTGGTCTTGGCATTTATGTGGATGCCACCTGACACGCTCCACCCACCCAAACTCACCAATGGTTGTGGCTCGTCCACCCCAGCAGGACAATGCACCATGTCTCACCGCAGTAACTACTCAGGAATGGCCCTGAGACAAAGAGCATAAGGCATCGACCTGGCCTTCAAAGTCCCCAGATAATAATTTAATCAGGCATCTGTGGGACTTGCTAGTACCCCACCTCACAACTCACAGACTCAAAGGATCTGCTGCAAACGCCCTGGTGCCAGACACCACAGGACACCCTGCAAGAGGTCCAGTTTCCATGTCTCAACAGGTCAGAGCCCAGTCCAATCCAAGGAGGCCCCACAGCATGTCCCATGAATGCTTGATCGGATTTGGATCTGGTGAATTTTATGGCCAGGTTGATGCCTTGAGGTCTTTGCCACATTCCTTGCACTGTTGCGGAGCAGTGTTTGAGGTGTGGCATGGTGGCATGGTTCTGCTGGGGGGGATCACTGCCATGGGGGAGTGCCATTGCCTTAAGAGGGGTTGCTTGGTCTGCAATGGTGTTTGAGTGGGTGGTGCAAATCAAGTAGTATCCATAAATGTCAGAACCCAAGGTTTCCCAACAGAACATTTCACTGTAACAAGATGACCAGTTTTATTCACTTCACCCGCCAATGGTTTTCATGTTCTGGCTGTTCGGTGTACATAACGGAAAATAAGGGAAAGCGCAGTAGGGCCCCTTTAATGTCTCTTTCCATCAGGTTTCCCCAGTGACTTTAAGGCAGTATTACATCACCTCATCTCCACCTGCAGAGATCCACCTTTCTATGCCGGAGGGAGAAGCTTCTATAATCCTGAACAATTGGACTCAAGTTGCTCTAGGGAAGGTACAAAAAGCCAGCCTTCAGGCACTCGCTCTCTTATCAGCGGAGAGATAGTGATCAGTCCCGAGGGGCGTCCCATTTTTCTCTTTTCTGCTCTTCTCTGCTTCCTAATCTCCCTCTTTTTTCCACTTTTCTCTTTGTGTCAAAGATCGAGCACATGATCCTTTCAACCGCTATTTTCCTGCCAATTTTCATTGTCCTGAATTCAAAATGACAAACTCACACTGTTTGCTTGGTGATGAAGTCCACAGCCTAGTTTAAGTGGGCAGCGGTACAAGCAGGCGTTGGGTGGGGATGCAAATGTGATGGCTGTGGTTGTTGCCTGGCTGCTACACAACCAGAGGAAAAGACCTTTTCTATCCGCTGCATAAATGCATGGGGCAGCCCACACCAGAGTTAGGATCCAAGGTCTTAATCACTTCCCTCCTTTTGCATAGATAATAAACTTGGTAAAGATACCGCAACGGGCCATATCAATCGCTGGTGAGGATATCAGCCTGGATGTCAAAGAGCATTGCTGGCTGTTATCAGCACTTCCGTTAAAATTGGAATCCAATTATTTCTTCACCGTTGGGTAAGTGATGAAAGCCAAAGTATCGTTTGTATTAAAAATGGTCCGAACAAATGAGGGGATAGGTCTGATGAGTCATCAGAGCAGCGACTTCACTTTACAGAGCAGTTATTGAAACCTTCTATTCCCTCATACTGACAACAGCTGTTGGTTGTCTTAAGCTCAGAACCTCGGTGCGAGGTTATGCTTGAAATGAAGCAGCTTGTACAAAATGTCATCCCAATATGTCAGACACAATCCCCTCAGTTTTTACATCTGAAAGGTAAGGGGGGAGGTGGTTTCAGACACTGCATGATGATCTGACAAGCTGTTTGTTCAAAGCGTACTGACCCTTTTAGACCAACAAAAAAAGGGTGACAAGATTTACAGAGGACACTGACAGGTGTGGAAAGGCAAAAAAGAGGAACTTGGGGATGTAGTATATGAAAGGGTTACGATAAAGGGTGAGGGGAGAGGGGCTAAGTGTCTTACTGTGACAGCCGCCAGCTGCATGCAATAATCCCCAACTCTCCATCACGAGCCCTTTATATTTTCTTGTCAGACACAGCAGTGTGTATGAGGTAGTGGATGTAGACAAGGACTTCTGGTAACAAGAGAGGATGCGCAGTCAGACGGCGTTTTACACCTTCTTCCTCTTGTCTCTTCCTACTTGTAGCTCCCTAGGCTCCTTTCTTGCGTTGAATTTTAATAACCTCGTACACACAAGGGACAAGCCTGTAAAACCTGTTGCGGTGTTTTATAATTTGCTATGGATCCCCACTAAGCCTGTGACTGTTTCTCATTACCCAGCATGCTCGCTGGGCCTATAAGATGTGGATGGACATTTTGTCTTGTACCTAAATCCCAAAAATAACTGAGTAGGTCTGCAACTCCATGTGTGACAGGGGTCGATTGAGACCCATCATGCCTGAGGGAGCCCCTGAAGTGTTATGAAAACCCTACTATGTTCCTATGGCAACTTGCAGTGTGTACTGCAAAGAAAGATTATGTATAAGGCATGTTTACTGAAAACAATAAATTCCAGCATGCTTATATCAAGAGGCAGGCCTTGTTGGGTAAGGCTCCTCCAACCAGGCTGGTGTTCTGATGAATACGTCCAGGGGCCACACTAACTAACCAAAGATGGAACTCGATGGGGATAAATGTAATGTAATGCACACTGGAAACATATGTCTCTTTAAAATGTTAGCATAATGCCATTACCGAGTTAGTTTAAAGCCGGCAGGCCTGTCACAATGTGTTCATAAACAACAGGAACCGATCTCAAGAGGAACAAAGCCATGTTATGGATTCAGTCTGCGAACACAGAATGGCTGACGTGATGAGCAAACAAAGATTGACGTAGGCGTGGTGGGCCTCTCACGCAAAATAAAAGCAGCATGACATGATCTTCTTCAAAGTTGGATAGCAAAGGAAATTAAATAAGTAATGCAGGCCACTATTTCAGCCAAATAAGTACCGTTAAATGTCAAATTTCTTTTGAATGTAATGGATGGAAAAATAAAATCTAATGGGATTAAAATTAAATGATTGGAACTTGTTTTGTAAATTTTCCCAGAATGGTGTTGCTTTCCTTCAGCTGTCTAGACAGTTTTCCTGCAGTAGCTCAGTACAGAGGCTACAACCCATTATTTGTCAACGATACTGTGATTTTATCCACAAAAGGAAAGTGAGCACTTCATCCTCTGTGGGCAAGCTTTTACGAGGCACCTCACACATTTTTACAGCATGGCAAACAGACAGTAAACACCACAAGGCGCTGCGCTTTAACACGTGATTAAGACACAGCTAATTAGATTGCGGACAGTAAAACTGTGAGGAGAATCGTAAAAGAGTGAGCAGAGACGGGCCTTAGCGAGGGATCAGGTACAACCAGCAGACGTTTAAGTCAGGACACCACAGGCCACTGACAAATGACTGAGCTAGGGTTTCTCATTTCTGCTGCCTTCTCTGCGGCCAAAATGTAAATAGCAGACTTTCTAAGGTAAAAAAGAAAAGACCCCCTCACACACAAGCCCCCCATGTCCACCAGCCATCCATCCCTCCATTCTTCTCCTCCCTCTCCTCTTATGCAGTGGTTGGTCCCATGAAACAGGGGTCAGGGTACTAATGGAGGACCTCATGGCCTTGTGTGCCTCTGGAAACAACCCCCCACTCCCTGCTCTCTTATAAATCAAGCAGGCTTCATTGAGAGTGGCAGAGTCCTCTGATGTCCTAGCCATGTCTCATTTCAAAGTCCTCCTGAAGGCTCACACGGTTCCACGTTTACTCACTGGGCACAAGGGAGATGTGCATGTGGGGGTGAGTGCGAGACTCAAAGAGAGAAAGACAGACAGCGATACTGAGAGCGAAAGAGTTTGGGTTAAGAGAGAAGTAAAGGGAAATTAGGAATAGAGAAGAGGTCCCAGAGGAAAACAGGGCCTCTAAAACAAATGTTTATTTAGTAACTATACTGCATTAGACCTCTTACTTGAAAGCATGTACAATAAATCACGCCATTTTGGAAAAGTCATTACACTGTAACTCTAATATATATATGTGGGTACATGTGAGAGTCGTGTATAATGCGTTTCTCTGTTGCACATATTCAGTTTACAAAGCATCTATAGAAGTGCAATCAAAACATAATTTTTCTCCCTTCATGGTAAATTGAAGTGTGCGTTCTATAGAAGGACGGATGATGGCTGAGATAATGCCGCTCTGTGGTTTCCTTTAGTCTATGCATTCATAACAACGCCAGATGAGTTACATATGGATTTAAAATGAATGTTTTCCTGACTACAGGTTTTGTTGTTACATATACAGTCTTTCTGCACACATCATCCAAATGACGCTGAGAGCAGATAATCAAAACCAGTGACACATATAGACACTCTTGAAGCATATAAAGGGAAACGAAAACAATGCATTTCTATGCAATCAATATGATATTGAAAAAGGACAAAGGGTGGTGAAGAATGAATATCAGGGATCCTCAAATGGAACCATGAGGGACACCTAAATCAATTATGATTATGTCGAACCAATTGTTCAGCATTTTAAAAGATGTGCTTATTTTCTCTCTTTCTAAGAGTCTCCGTCTCGCTATAACATCCGTTTGGTAAATATGCAGCTGGAGCTAGCAGCTGGTTAGAGTGAAAACATGGAGAAAAAGCTAGCCTGGCTCCGTTCAAATGTTTCCAAATCTGCCTATCAGCAACTCTAAGGAGCCGTGTCCACCAAAGCGTTTTGTTCTGAGGGGTATTCTTTCACTTTCATGGACTCACAAAGACCGGCGAGTCCGTCCGTGCATCAGCCTTCCATTCATCCAGAGCATGTACTCTACCTTGCCCCAGCATTTTTACTTCTGCGGATATTCCATATCATAGCAACCACATGCAACCAAAACATCTCAGCTGAAAAAACGATGCGTCTCCAAAGCGCTCTCATGCGCTTCCAGCTGGGCATTTCCTGCCGAGTGCTTGTCGTTTTCAGCTGGGAAAAAAGCACTGGTTGTGCGGGGCCTAAAGCTCATAAATTTAAACTTTATGTTCCATTTGTTTAATTAATAAAAAAAAGTGTAATACAACAATTCAACATTTTATAAGGGGGTCATGTGCCAGACTGTTTCTTGGCTAACAGCAGCTTCCAGGCAACCAGCTGAGTCTCCCGGAAGTCACTGGTCCCAGCACATAACTCCTATTAAAACTTCAACGTCTCGTTTTACACTTTGGTTAAACCTTTAAAAGGGTCTAACTATTTGTAAGGATCACAATAAAATAGACTACAACTGTGCACCTGAGAGTACAATGCAGTAAAATTTGTCATATCACTAGATCATATTCCGGATAAATGCTTGCTAAATCACTGCAAGCCTCTGAGCCTGTGATGGCTGTCATACGCAGCAGGAGATAGAGCAGGACTGCCTTTTGCTCAGCTAGCTAAGACATGCAAAAGGAGAGTTAATCTCCCTTAAAAAAAAAAAATGCTATGCGTCTCCTGTTTCACTTGCCGCTGCAGTTTCTTTCTCTCACATTTAGGTAGTGACAGTGTGGTTTGCTTAATCTTTCCTTATCTACTTTAAATGCAAAGGGCTGGGCTGAATTTGCATATAAAATAGAACGCAGGCTGTCACTTGTGACTTTATTTACAGAGGAGATTTGGAAGATCATGAAGACACTGTTATGAGGTGGGCAGACACACACACACACACACACACACACACACACACACACACACACACACACTGTTTACCTAAACCGCAGGAGTGTGTGACACCTTAGTCGTAACTGGTGTTAACCCCCGACGTGGCTGTTGTTTTGAGTGTTTCAAAATGTCTGCTGTTTGAGGCCTGAGAATGCGTTAACATCCAGATGAGAGGAAGGTGGTTGTGGTTGTGGTGGGGGGTGGTTGGTTGGGGGGGGGCTCAGACAGACAGAAAAACATTCCCCAGTCGCTACGCTCATCTCCATAACTCAGTACGCAGCCAGGGAGCACTGATCCTAACATGGGACATTAACGACCCGACTCCCACCGTTGGAAGCGTCGTTACCTGCCGGTGAACAGTAAGGGTCATTTAGGGCCCAATTCATGACTGCCATGAAAGAAAGGCTCATCTTTTTGCCTCCTGGTTGCAGTTAGGGTTAAATAAATCACTTGTAGTCGCTGTGAATCAGGCAGGAGGAGCCCTGTCTTGCACAGCTATGGACCTGTCAGCGAAATCTGAGTGATAGCCTGTAATTTCAGAAAGACGTACCGTAATCAGACTGTGTACGATGGAAATCAAAAACAACTTTTACAAACAAATAGCATCTAAGCATCTGAGAGATCAGATTTCATTAAGTCAGGAAAGCAACAAAAGAGTACAATTACAACCAACAATACGTCTCATTGTGTAGTGTGTGTGTGTTTGTATGTGTGGTTGTTTTTGTATGCCTGTGAGGTATCCCTGCAATTACTGTCAGTGTGTGATTTGCTTTTGGAGCACTCTACGATGATTAATTCTTAGAAGTTCTTAACCACGAGACGTGTGTCACATATCGAGTTAAAGGGCTCTTTAAAATCCAGAGCTTTTCTTCAGAGAGTTGCACAACAGATTCTTGATGCATTGTGCAACTTTACAAGAGTGGGACAAATCTGAGAGCACCAGTGTTGGTTTGTGGTCTGCTCTTCCATCCACGTCTTGTGACAGTGACCTGAGGAGCTGTGGAGCAGAAGATTACGCAGCGCTACACACATGTCAGCTGTGTGTGAAACTGATTACTCCTCTGCTGCAGTACAGTTTGTATATTAGGGCACTAAAGCTCAATAGGAGACAGTAAAACTGTTTGCATAATGCTGATTATGAAACAAAGGGGAAATGTCAACCTTTGTGGAGTGAAAACCTAACTGCGCTGGTGTTATAAAAGGTGTTTTCTCCACAGGTGACATATCTAACATGTTGTCACTGGGAGATGGCAAAGCAGAGGAAAAAGATTAAATACCTGGCCCTTATCTTGGGGACCTTTTCAGCGAGGCGAACTATCACTCAGTATCAAATGACATTAAGTTAATGAGCCAAAGACGCTACAAAAGAGCGGTGGGTAGCGAATTAGCAGCCCGGCTTGCTTATGCCTCCCACGGGGGTGATGAGTGAAGAGAGGTGTGATTAGTTTAGAGACCTTTATCCAGGCCAAATTTGTGTGTGTGGGAAATCACACGCAGAGCCTAACAGCACTGAAGGATGCAAGACCGCTGCTAAAACATCTTGCTCCTCTTAGCATAGAGGTGATAATGAAGGTAACACCTTTGGTTGCTTTAAAGCAATCACCCCGGTCTGACAGGTCTCAGGAACAATTAATGTGCATACACATCAACACGGGTATAAATTATACTTCCTGTCATCACGTCTGTTCCTTGACAAAACTAGTTATTTGCACAAAATAAAAATAAAGAACACATTTACAATCACCCACATGTGGATATGGTCTCAACACTGACACTAATGTTTCACTAACAATCAGAAGAAGAGCCCAATCAGAATAAAGATGCCTCATGGAATCACCTCAGTCAGATCCATTGCGATCACAAGAAATTTTCAATCAGATGAGCGGCGTGGTGCAAACCTTTAATAATCTGTTTAATAGTTATATATATAATATATCTTTCTGTGCATCATGTGGAGTAACATTACGTGACACAGGGGCGTGGGTGTTCTGCACGCGGCATGCCGCAACAGCTGTTTTCACATGCGTCCCTCTACTGATTTTGCCACAGAATCATTAATAAATTCAAAACATATTTAACACTTTGCTGGTGCTACATTGTTATGTGAGATGTGAGTGCTCTTTGATTTATAAACAGTGTTCTTTGTAACGTTGTTGCTACAGGCTGAATTGTGCACTCCCTGAGCATAACAATCGTCTATCACTTCCATTAGCATATGAGATGTTTAGGGAACATTAGGGCTGCACTTATAAATTATTTTTGTCTTGATTAGTTAAGTAATTTAACAACAAATTTATCAATTATTCTAAAGATTTTTTTATTTGCAACCCCTGCCCCTGGTTAAGGTTTTTATTAAAACAGTAACTGCAAGATTGCTGAGCATGGAGTTATTCAATACAATCATACGACACAACATAGACAGAGACAAAAAAAAGTATTTTGGCATCAGTATGGGACAAGAAAATACCTGAAACAATTCACAGACTGTAACACTAGTCAGTAACATTAGTTTGAGCCGGTTTCTCACTCATGCACGGCTGGTAAAATAGACAGAAAATATAAAACAACCAAATAACGATGTTAGGTGACGCATGGTGTGTCGTTAGCAGTAGTGCAGAATATTTAAATGTTTACTACAAACAGAGATATGTGCCGTGTGTTAATAATCCTAATATATCACGCTTGAGTGGGGACAAAATGTAAACAGGATGGTGCTGTCTCGCTGCGGTCTTGACAAAGTGCTCTGGGATGTTTCGCTGCAAGGACACATTCACACTGGCGCTATTTGGTCAGCTTTAAACAAATCCTGGTCCGCTTCCATGGATAGTTCGGTTCGTTTGGAGTAGTGTAAACGCTCATTCTGATTTTCTTCTTCCTCATGCCTTTTTTCTTCCTGGTCAGTGGTCATTTTGGGCAATACCGCCCCCAAACGAGCAGCTGTTGTAACTGCGTGACGTTGTCCAGGCGGTTTGGTCCGCTTTAAAAAGTGCAGTGTGGGGCGTCAGTAGCCGGCGCCCCATATATAGAGGTGCTGCCTCGCCGCAGTGGTTGCGGGTTCAATTCCAGCCCGCGGCCCTTTGCTGCATGTCAATCTCCCACTCTCTCTCTCCCCCTGTTTCACACTGTCCTGTCCATTAAAGGCATAAAGACCATCAAAATAATCTTTAAAAAAAAAAAAAAAGTGCAGTGTGAAAGTGAACCAAACCAAATGCAGGTGTGAAAATTTTCAGCATTTCCCGTCCAATTGAACCGTGTCCCCCGGACTATTCTGGTGTGAATGTGCCTTGAGTGTCCGTGTGTAGCAGTTGTACTGCTGTGATAAGCCATTGTAGTGGCAGCCATGGGCTACAGCTCGTTTTCCAGAGGAATCCAAGCTTTGACCAGGTGCAGCTTATTATGTTGCGACACAATGCACACGCTTTGAAAATGGATGAATTTCTGTAATCAATGACACCGATTGCGTTGATGTATCATCCCAGCACTTTACTTTACTTTCCTAAAATGTATTACTGGTGGAATCACTTCTTCTCCTTCTATACTGTATTTATTGAATGAATTAAATCTACTCAATTAAGTTGGAAAATAACTTATTCTCTTTCTGTTTTGTCTCCCGCAAATCAGATGTGGTCAGAACCACTTTGCACAAGACAAACAAGTTATATTCATTGAATGCTTTGGGGCGTGTAAGTGCACATCTTATCCGATTGCATCCTAAACAGTTTGGTTGGAAGCTAATCATAATGATTCAGATTAAAGATATATTGTCCATGTAACCGCAGCTAATGTTTTTAGCCTTTTAAGTGTATCACATCTCAATTCAGCTTTTAGAGAAACTGCACGTTATGGAATCTGAATTGGCAGGTTGAGTAACACCAGCTGTCGTGCTCACCATATATTTGAGTGTCTGACAATTTTACACATCTCTGACAACTAAAAAGTGTCAAGTTACGCTCTAGCACATACTTAACAAACACATGCCAACAGCCTGCAGCGCAAGACGCAGGCATTTCAGTTTTGTTTTCACAAGGGTAGAACAGGAGTTATCATCTGTTATCATCTCCTCAGCCAGCACTTGTGGGTAAACACTGTTTCTTTTGAGAGTAGCCTGCTTCATCATCCTTCGTATAAGGGGTACATTCTTTAATGAATCACTGATAAGGTTATAGAGTGTAGACTGCGCAGCATGGTACTCAAAGCATTAGTAAGCAGTGGAGTTCTTGTTCTTGAGTAAAACTGGGTGATGCATTTATGTGTTCATTCAAGGTTGAGGTGCGAAACAGATGCTAAAACATGGCGTGAGTCACTGCGCGCTGGTGGTATCCCCTTTAGATTCTGTCTGCAGAGGACAAATATGTCAGTGTTAACTCATACTGCTCATGCAACATGACACAAGGTCAGCTTTGTTTCATGGTGTTCAAGGATCAATCCATGAAAATCACAGATATTTTTCTCACTCTTTTTTACATAGTGTGAACAGTTTCCTATGAAAATGGCTAAAAACATGCTCTGGGGATTCTCCTCGATAATAAGAACATTTTTTTCTGGAAAGAAATGTTGCTACTGAATATTTTAAATGTCAGTGTCTGATGCTTTGAGCACCAAAAACAAGACTCTATTCATCTCTGTTGTACTGGGTGGAGGCATTAGTCTCAAAGGCAGATGAGCAGATAAAATGCTCTGCATGGCTCGACACTGCTACTAGAAGTTCTTTTGTAATTTGACCCATTAACTGGTGCGAAAACAACTGGCTGAATACAAGATTCATCAGCTATCAATATTTCAATGCCAATTTAGATAACTGAATGTCATTTATCAATGAAAACAATTTTTTTTATCACTGTAAATTTAATATCTTAGGGTTTCTGACACAGACGTTGACTGGACACTTATTGAAACTGATAAAATTGTTGATATTTTTCATTATTTTGACATTTCAGAGACTGAATAATGAATCTATTGTGTGCACTTTGTAATAAATAGTTAAATCAATAGTGAAAATAATCACTGGCTGCAGCACTAACACTAAGAAAAGACTGACAGGTGCTGGCATGAACGAACACTGAAAATATAGGGAGAGTTTTGGCGAGATTCTCACTGTGGTTGTATAAAAGAATTTTTTAATCTCTTTTTCCCCGACTGCAAGGCGAAAATAGATTTCATAAACTGACCTGATATGAGCAGACAGATCTCCTAAACAACCTAAAACTGGCTCTTTTACAGTGTTTACTGAACTGATTACTTTTATTTTCTTTGTGCAGAGGAGATGATGATTGAGAGAGCATAATTTTTTTTCTTAGACAGCAGTAACGCTACAAAATGTGCATTTCATTCTCCCTCTCTGCATGTTTTACCTTGTGCTGCTGCAGTTATTCTGATGGACTTTACTTCAAGACTTTAAAGGGGACCTGTTGTGCTTTTCTCTTGGTTACCGATGTTGTTAATTTTTCTCAGATTTCGAACACGTCTGGTTGCGTTTTGAAGCATTTATTTATCTTTTTAATAGAATAAAGTGCCACTACACACAATTATTCCACGGCTGCCAAAACATTGCTACGTGTAGCTACATGCTAACGTCAGGGAAATATGTACTCTTGGTTACCGATGTTGTTAATTTTTCTCAGATTTCGAACATGTCTGGTTGTGTTCTCAAGCTTGTATTATATTGTATTTCAGTCATTCCCTCGGCTATGACGGCGGTGCAGAGATGCTGAGATATGAAAACGCTTACCAATCAGAGTGGACTGGGCTTTTCTGGGATGGGAGCTTAAAGACACAGGCGCTAAAACCAAGCATCTTAGACAGAGGGTGAATACAGGTGCTCCAGCTCAGACAATATGAGGAGAATAAAGCGTTTTTTGACCATTAGAGCGATTAAACATGTTCTCGAAGAAACCCAAAACACAAGTAGGAACCTGAAAATGAGAATAATAGGTCCCCTTAAATTAAAGGTGTTCAAAGTGATATGAAAATGTTACAAGGTCTGACCTACGATCGCCGTTGTGACTTATTCAGACATGAGACCAAGATGTTAAATTTTTATCACATTAACGTAAATAGGTGCATGTCTGAAAGGGGCTGTGATGTGGTGTTACAAAACAGATCATTACAATGACTACTTGTGGTTAGCGGCTTAACCTTTCATGTCATATTAAAAGTAAATACGGCTCAGAGTGTTTGCATGTGTGTGTGTGTGTTCAGTTCCACACCATGTCAACCCTTAACAGACATGCTAATGTTCCACGGGGCCACTTGGAGCTATCAACACGTCCCCTAATGGGCAAGTTCATGTTTATTCTCCGCTGGTCGCTGCTTCCTCTGGTGTGCAAAGGAAAAAAAAAAGAAGACAGTCACTTCTATCTCCCACGTTCTCATTCCCTGTCCTCATCAATCTCACGCATCCCCACTCCATCAATTTCTCTCCAGTTCCTCTTCTCCAGTGCCCCCTCTCCCTCTTTCTCTCTCTCTCTGCCTCTCTGGATCGTTTACCACCTCTCCCTCCTCCTCCTCCTCCATCATTCTTTCACTGCTCCTCTCCTCTCCCGTCACACTCTAATCTCCTGGTCTGAAAGGTGTTTCCTGAGGAGGGCATGCGGGAAGACAGGCGGGAGTGATGGATCGCTCCGTGGATGCTTCACTTTGTCCTGGGAACAGGGTGGGGTTGGGTACGGGGAGCAGCAGGGGTCGGGTAGGTCTGACAGTGGGAGTGCTGGCTGGGGTGGTGTTGGGGAGGGATGCAAGGTACAAGCGCCTTTGAAAGGTGGTGTTGAGGGGGAGCAGGGGAGGTCTCTGGTTCTTTGTGATGTGGGCTAATTACGGTGACAAATGAGCGCTGTGCCAACATGTGCCTCCTGCTGCAAACTGGGATCATACCTGTCCTTGAACCGTGGACTATGGCAGTAAATATTAATAATTCAAACATTCAAAACACTGCAAAGAAGACAAGACATGTAACGTCTCTGCTGTGCACAAACTTAGATAAATCAAAATCTAGGCCAGTCAGTCATCAACATCAGATATGACAGCAGTTTAATTCTTATTCATAGATCAGACAAATTAGGCCTCATAATACTCCTATTTCTTTTAATAAAGCTTGAGAGCAGTTTCTTTCAGGCTAACAGATTAATATCTAAGCTTTCAGCCTCAAGTGAAAGCACAAAGGGCTCTCAACAAAGTTAAATATTACATACCTTGTTTTTACATTCGGATGATCTTGGCGGTGCCATTGGCAACACATATTTCCCTTTTAAGATTCAAATCTCTACAAGGCAGAACCTCTAAAAATTTGTATGCTACTCCAAAATGTGGTCACTTTGCCTGGTATACAATAATGTACTTCACTAAATTGTTAATAACTGTTAGGTGAGCTTTAAACATTTACGGTAATAGCAACACATATATAGTCACCGTCCTATAAAAGATCTCCTACTGGTGCAAGGAAGCACGTGCATTATGTTTTCCCATGAAACTGGCAATATAAATTTACTGGACGGGGTACAATAACAACTGCTTTCAATATCACGTAAACAAAGAAAAGTCTGTACTGAAGTCTCCCATGATGTAAACAGGGCTTGTGATATTATCCGCAGTTAATAATCTAATAAAAGGTAGTCTATGGGGACAGACCGCAACGCGTCATACTCTGAAGACCATGCCCACTGGAGGGGAAAACAATTGTTGCCACACTATGCAACCAAGGACTAAAATGCTAACAAAATGCCTGTTGCTACTGTAGCTAAAAAAAATTAGATACCAGAATGTCAAAGAGTTATTGTGGCTTCCTACATCTAACAGAGAGGAAAGGTCGTATTGACAATCTCAATACTGTCGGATTGTCTTAGTGTCACTTCTCCTTACCTTGCTTACCTTTGAGAAATTCCCCGACTGAATAGCCCGAAGTTAAATACTCTGATATTTATACCTATGTGAATCCCCAGGTAAGATCATCATTTAACCTACAAAGATCAAAACCAAGCCTTACATGGCTTAGTTAGCTTCAACCTCTATGGTTTGTCTGGCCAAATCAGCAAATGTTGGCGTACTGGGTGTCAGTGGTCCACGGTTTTCCCATTTATCCTCTGGATGCCTCACATCTGTACTTTTGTCTTTTTAAAAGCCCAGTTTTCTGCTCAACAGTTAATAAAAACTTGATTGTGGGTTCTTTACTGTGTTACTAGTGCTTGCAGACGGAGGTGACAAGAAGGCACCATCACGCAAAACAAAGTCAATAGCCCAATAGAGGTGTGACGAGCGTGACGTAGCAGCATCGGCCTCTGGCGTGACATAAAACATACATGTCGGGAGCGCTTTCTAAACAACAACAATGGCGTTGCCATGTCAATAACAATCATTTACCGTCCCTGTTATATTGTGGCTCATCTCGTTCTCTGCCCAGATTGTAAGGAAATGTAATTGTTTTCACAATTTGCAGACATTTATTGCCGCTGTTCTTCTTCTTTGAGTTAGCTGCTAACTGCTAACAGCTCTGTATTGTTTGCAATCTGGGTTGTAACAGTTCTTGCTTTTCACCAATATTGGATTATGCTGCTGTTGTATATCAGGCTGCATCTAAAACTAATCTTCCTCTTCTCAATACACTTTAAAATAGACTGTGCAGATTTGGTCTTGGCTGTCCTTTTTATAACTCATCATTAAACAATGTGTGAAACTCTTAATTTGCCATCTCCCATCATTAGCAGACAGCAACACTGGCCACAACATTTTTTTTAATAACGCTCTGTTTAAAACGGTTTATGGTACCTTTTTCATCTAATTATCAAGTGAGAAACACTATACAGCTCTTTTTTCCTTTTCCTGTATTCTCCAAGTCGAGAGCTATGAAACCCTTTTGTTAAAGCTTCCTCTGGTTCACTGATCTTTGATCCATGTCATCTTTTTACTTGTTTCGTCTTCTAATTATAGAATCAGTGGTACATGTCCAAAATAAAATCTCTATTATTTTGTTTAAATTACGTTTTTTACTTTATTACTTAATATTATTACTGAAAAATGATCCATGCTCTGTTTTGAGTATTATCTCCTGATTTTGTATGTCTTATTATTTTTTGTTTTGTGTTGTTGTCACATAAGGTATCATTTAGTCACCTTATCTAATTGTGTTTTTATTGTATTATTTTTGTTGAGGACCACCCTTAAAATTTAATGGTACATCTCAAGGGGTTATTTCTGTAAAGAATTTCCAACATTTCCACTTGTGGCCTGTTGCCATGTAGCTGAGGAGCGTTTGAATACTGGCTCAGCTCATAGAAGCAACAGATGAACCCTCCTTCAGGCCAAAGTTTTGGATCATTACACTCAGCTGTGACTTTATATCAGCCAAATATTTATCGTGACTTTTCAAGCTTTAGGAATGTTACATTTTGACCCATATTTTCCTTCACATAGGGGAAAGTTCAGGGGAAACTATGGACATAAAGCTGCCTGTCAACTCACATGAGTCTCTTAGTTGTCTTCATAAAATGTCTTTAATTAACGACATGAGATGCTTACACAACGACATGTTCTTACATCACCGACAGAAGGTCTTCAGGGAAAAATTTCAATGCAGATTAGTTCCTGCTCCCTAGTTTTCACCACATACATTGATTTAGGATACGTCCAGGTGCTGCGTTTGGTTACACAACACTGGCACATAAAGACGAGACAGACAAGACAGAGGAGAAGGGAGGAGAGGCCGTCCGACAGCTGCCTGCTTGGGTAACACTCCTGCAGGACCCCCTGAGAGGAAGCCCAGCCTGGGGTAACGTCTGCGCCCCAGTCGGGAAGGAAGACTTCAAACACGAGGCCTGTACAACCTCCACCCCTCTGCAGCTCCCTCTCCTGCTGTTCTGCTGAGCACCATGGGGGATCTCTGAAGACCATCCCAGCAGTCACCACACCATGAATCAGTCCAAACTATCCTCTTGCAGCCACCACACTTTCCTACTGTCGCTTTTTTTCTCTCTCCTTTATACAGATTTTCTATAAGCCAAATAATTGAAGGCAGGAATGTGTACAACATATAAATACATGCACTCCTCGCCCACTGGTACTCATTATCACTTCCCTGCAGCCCCATTCCTTCATCCTTTGTTTACTCATCGCAACTCTGCTGGCAGCAAAAATCCACATACCAGGGACATGGTCAGATGCCCAATTAATTTTAGCCCAACCGTCCAAAATTTTGTTTCTGTAACGAGGATTGGGTAACCTGTTGGCATGGTTATCTGTGTGTGTTTGTGAATCTGGCGTCAGAGGATAACAGAAACATTCAAGAGAGCAAGCTTGTGACCAAATGGTGTTTAGGTATGTTAACGTCAGATCAGTGAAAGGCCTTTTCACAAGTGGAATCATAGGACTATCTCAGTAAATGGAGTCAGGGTGTGACAAACCGAACATTTGCTTTTTCAGATTACAACCTACAAAGAAAAGAGAGAATCTATTATTTATCAAGCACACCGAGGAGACTTGGCAAGCCTGGTACAGTTCACAAGAAATAAATCCAGAAAAACGTCATCTAAAAAAGTAGGCCTCATTACCTGAGAGCATGTCTAAAACACATTTTAATCCTGATACACTATGTTCAACATGTCACATCAAATCAGCCAAAATGTGCTCTTGCTGCAGAAAACCCAAGCAGCCACAGCTGACAATCTGGGAGACAGGGCCCCCGGGACCCGGGGTGGCTCAGCTGAGGACATTACTGCACGCAAAGCTGCCCCACACACACACAAATACACACAAACACACACAGAGTCTGGTGGCAGACAACAGTCACCCTGTCATCTTCGATTGCGGGTCGCTCATGTTGGACCAGCGACACCTCACACACAGCTCAGTGGGCCTCGGCCCCCCTGGTGTCCCACTGCCGCCACAGAGGGACTGCCAGAGAGTTACTTCAGCTCTGCAGAACAAACACAGAAATCAGCCTGTCTAAAAAGCATCTAGTGCTGTCGAAAAAAAAAGTCTAAATATATCCCACTGCCACGGCCTTTAATTTGTCCTTGTAATACCAACGGAGTGAGTGCAGATTTAACTGAGTAAAACTGCTGTGACCTTGAGAGAGTCTGAGCAGAGAGCAAGGCGGGAAGTTTGTAGTCATGGAGTAACTCATGGCTGTAAGCTTGATGGCGCTTCAAACGGGAGCTTACCTAAAAATAAACTAAAGCAGTCAGCGAATATTTTAAATCTGATAACATAATAAGTAAAACTTAAGATTAATAACATTGTTATAAATTATTTGATCATGAACAAAAAAAAAAGCAGCAGTACAGCGGCTATCTGCCTTGCGATCATTCTTAAAATTAAACCAGCATGAATATTACCCAGCCTGTATTAAAATTAGGCTTTAGAATAACAAATAATAATAAATTATTTATTTGCTTTTGCTCAGTGAGACTATGCATTTTCCCTGAAAGACAGAAACAGTCTAAATAGCATCGTTAAAACCTGCTCCAAGATCAGAGGAGTGACACAACAGGACTTGAGCAGTTTTTGCAATCAACAAATCCTCCTGAACACCACGCGTATTTTAGCTTCTTCTGGACATGTTCTTGCGGGTGAATTTTCTCGATTGCCGTCAGGGTGTCGATTTAAGATAGGACACGATATTTATTGTCATTGAACAGACACCTATAAAACGAAATTGTTCTTGCTACATCTGTAGAGTAAAAAGAGAATAACATAAAACATACAAAACAAGGAGAGTGCACACACACACACACACACACACACACACACACACACACACACACACACACACACACACAATCTCTTTATAACTTTCTTAAAAATGATTATTTATAGATTTCTTTATTCTACTGAACTCCTTGGCATATTATGTGTTTACATGTTACAGTATGTTATAGTGTGTGTGCAAGGCAAGCTGTTTAAACAAATTGTCCCTGGTGGGATTAATAAAGTTGTCTGAACCTGAATCAGTTCTCACTCAAGCACCAACCACAGCTCAGAGGGGTCTATGGTGGTGTCATGGAGTAAGACATTATTTTATTTGTTAATTTTGTTATCTGTAGGTGTGTACAATTGGTGACAGATGCCTAAAAGGTGAACCGCGGTACTGGTCCAGACCCAGATTCCTTGTTTTTTTTATGGTCCCTGCCCTATAACCAACGAATTATTGATAATTTTTACATTTTGTCAGAGCCTCACTCACTGACTCGAGTCAAGGGCATTAAAAAATACAGAGTCAAAAGAGTGGTTCGTACAGCCGTTCACTTGTCACTGGTGACCGAACAAACCAGCTCTTTTCCCCTGCTAAAAAGTCACAAATTACCTACCGGGTATGTGAAGTTTTTAACATACATGGTTGTGTTGAAATAAATATACGAGTGGTTATGTCTCCTGCTGTATTGGTTTTCCCTCTTATGGTGCTCATTGGTGCACATGTATATTGAGACGGGGATGATTACATGACTGTCAGTCGACTGCCTTCACAAAGTGTTGTGTTTGTATTATAGTACTTCTGGACTTCCTAAATCTTGCCCCTGACAAACATCCCCTATATTATAATAAAAAACTGCAGCTAATACTGAAACTAAACTAAAACTTACAATTTTTGAACAATAAAACTAAACTAAAACTGAACTTAGCCTAAAGTTGGGTGAAATCAAACATCAAAGGTAAAGTAAATTCTAATTTTAAACCTGCAGCTAAATATGTAACCTGAGAACGTCAGACAAGTTTTACAAGACGCAGAGCTAAACACAGTACTCAGTACTTTTGTTTGGTCAATAAGTTTTCGATGCTGTATTTTTTTCCTTCTCGTCTATATGGTTTCAGATACCCATTAAACACACTGTAACCTAAGGCTGAAACTATCAGCAAAAACCATTTAGAGCCAACATGGAGAACATGTTGACAAACATATTTGGCTCCAGGCGAGTTTCAGCCAGCGTAGCAGCCGATGGGCTAACGTGTTTGGCAGATGGCACCGAGTAGATGGCACACAGGGTCAGAAGGAGCGCTCAGCTGTATATCTCTCACACATACAGGCCCTCCAGGAATGTCTGCACAAGGCCAAGGATTATGGCACTGTGGTGTGTGTGTTTATGTGTAGGTGCTCCTGTGTGTGTTTGCACTTGTTGATAAAGAGCAGACCATTGTAAAAATTACACCGACAACACCTCTGCTCTCAATCATTAATGTTTACTGTCCAACAGAAGGCTGTTCAAAGGTTTTACTCTCAGATCACCAACTCTGCAGCTTTAACAGGTAGTTCACTAGCTTTCACTATTAACACCCGACCCAGTACGTTTAAGATGTACAAACTAACTGTGAACATGACCTGGTGTACCAGGAGCCGGTTGCATTAGTTTAAACTTGGCCTCGCTATAATGTAAGTGTTGACTAAATGGACGTGGGGGTGGATGATACATCGCTTACTCTTGATATATCACAGCTTGTTCCATGTGGGATGACTGTACGAACATCTAGTATAAATTGTCAAGTCATTGTCAAGTCATTTTTTTAAAAAGTCATTGACACAAACATGATGCGTCACACGCACTCCTGCCCATCATGACCACTCCCTCCTGGGTGATCCTGCGTGAGCAACAGAGGCGTATGTTTTTGTATCTGCAGGGTTCCACATTACAACCATTTAGTCCCATTTTTGTGACCATGGAGCACCAGTGAGACTTGTGAATATTAATAATATATATGAACTAGGAAGCTGTTAATTTGTTTCCCGCTCACAGTGAATAAATCCTCACATTTAACCGTACTGCTGTAATGATTTAATACTCTGCTAACTGCTAACAGTTTCATTTGACTTTATTACGACAACACTTTATTTAACTTTATTACAACAGTACATTATTTTACATTTATTATATCTGTACTTTAACTCTATAACTCTACCTTTATTAACACATTTATAAGATTACTTTATTGGACTTTATTACAACAGTGCTTTACGTAACTATTAAAAAGTACTTTAACCTCCTTATAAAAGCACTCAACAGCACTTCATATAACTTTTATTATAACTGCACTTTATTTAATGTTATTTCAAGAGTACTTTATTTAACACATTTTAACGATACTTAATCTAATTTTATTGCAACAGTACTTTCAATTCAACTTCATTATATAAGTAACTTTAAAATTTTTTTTTTTTTATAAAAGCACTTTATTGAACTATATTATAACAGTACTAAACTTTATACCGGTACTTTATTTAACTTTATTTCAAGAGTAGTTTATTTAACTTTATTTTAAAAGTACTTTTTTAACACTTGTATAAGAGTACTCCAAATTTATTATAACTGTACTTTATTTGACACAGTTAGTTATAACAATATTTTATTTAACTTTATTGTAACAGTACTTTATTATAAAAGTACTTTATGTAGCTTTAATATAGCAGTACTTAATTTAACTTAATTATAACAGTACATAATTTAACATTTATTATATTTATGCATTATTTAATTTTATTTAAAAAGTATTTCCGTATTTATAGGAGTACTTTCAGTAACTTTATTTTATAAAAGCACTTTATTTAACTTGTAACAGTACTAAACTTAATTAAAACACTACTTAACTTTATTGTAAGTTATTTAACTTTATTATTACAGCAGTTTATTTAGTAGTTTAGTAGTTTAGTATTTTAGTCGTCTACAAAAGTTTAGAAGAGATTGCAAAATTTTGAGATATATTATGTACTGCGATGTAGCCTAAAAATGTCATGATATAATTCACAGGCCATATCTTCCTGCTCTGAGTGGACGTTTACACATTACTTAACTAAAATGGGTTTTCCACACAAACTGCGTCTTACAGTACACACAGATAAGTCAGTGCTAAATATTTACACGTACACACTGCCAGGTGTTAAGTGACAGCTTAACATCATCTCAGCAGCAGACTGAACCAACTGAGAAACGTTAGCTTGGTAATGTGTATATTCTGAAACACATTTATTTTTCAATGCATGCTTACATAAATAAAACAAAGCTATACTTAAAGGAGAAGTCCAGTATTTTGCACTTTGAGCTCCATTCCTGGTTGTTTATGATGAAATAGAGTGGTTAAGACCAAAATCTTGACGATTGCTCCTTCTCTGACAATTTGAGAGAATTTGTCTTTCCCCTGCCTGGCTTAACAATGCTGTCTATGGCCATGTGTAAATCTGTCCTAAAACCACCTTAAACATTAGTTTTCAAAGCCATGAAACTCACCCAGTGGTCAGTGTTGTTCCTTGATGTTCCAACATAAAAATCGTAGCACACTGTGGTTTCCATCCGTGTTTTCACTATTCATCTGGATTGTGGAACTATTTTTTCAGCTGCCTCACACCCGTGTGTAAACTTCCGCTTGATCATTCGTTTGACCCTGAAGCGTTATACACTCCAGCCCACGTGATGGCGATAAAGAAGGCTGGCGTTGTGTTCAAAGGCATCGTACTGTAAAAGTTGTCTACAAGCGAGTAATAATGGGCAAGTTTTGTGTGGCCAGCGACTGCAGGAGAATTCCTCCGAAGAGGAGGAGCGCACACAGCACTGCCGAGCCGGCACTTTCGCTGAGCTAAAAGACTACAATGACTACATCCTTGTCGTAAACAACCCCCTTTCCGTTTCCGGTGGCGGATTACTACCAACAGACAATGAGGCTTCCTATAGGAAATCAATGCATGGACAAAATGTCAAATAAATCATCACGGAAACCACAGTTTGCTACGATTTTTATGTGGGAACATCAAGGAACACCACTGACCACTGGGTGAGTTTCATGGGTTTGAAAACCAACGTTTAAGGTGGTTTTAGGACAGATTTACACATGGCCATAGACAGCATTGTTAAGCCAGGCAGGGGAAAGCCAAATTCTCTGAAATTCTCAGAGAAGGAGCAGTCGTCAAGATTTTGGTCTTAACCACTCTATTTCATTATAAACAACCGGGAATGGGGCTCAAAGTGCAAAATACTGGACTTCTCCTTTAATAAAGGATTTATAAACAGCTAGTTCAAACCACCCTGGAGTAAAGAAAGAGAGTGGAGCACGTGGGGGTGGAAGGGACGCATGCTCTTTGAGTTTTTAACCAAAACAACAAAGTTTTGGCCACAAATTGCAGACGGTCCCTTGAATCATTATTTATAGTAAACATGCCTACTATTGTCAGCACTGCTACTGTTCAACAGTCAGCTGGTTATTCTTTGATCAGTAACAACAAGTAATAAGTTTTGGCATCATGTGTGTTCTTCCCTTAAGCCATTGTTTTATACTCATTTAACAAGTAGGCTAATTAAGTGTGATAATCAATAGCGGACACTTTTCTTTTTAATCTACAACATGTTTGATCTCTGACACAAAAACAAAGAGTAAAACATTTTCTATTTGGTAAAGATGTGCGTGTGCTGCCAAAAAAAAGACAAAACCACAATAATACACAGCAAAACTATTAGACTAATCAGAAACACAGAAGTCAATGACGAACGCATGAATGACACTAATGTCTATTGTGTGTTTGCAAACAACAAAGAGTCACAAAACTGTAAATCAAACACACTAACAACAAATTTCAGACAGTAATAAATTAATCCAGATCTTTTGTATTTTTTTCTGTGACTATAATTCCCACAGCCATTCATCCATAACCGCAGCTCATGTCCTCCACATCTTTCCTTCATACATCATGGGCAGAGAGGAGCGGAGAGGATTTCCCCTGGCTCTTGATCTTAATCAATTGCTCCGGTCTACCTGACACAAACCTCCATGACAGTGCAGATAACACATCAGGAAATTCTCTCAGAGATGTTAAACAAAACACACTCGAGTCACCAGGCATTACTGCGTGTGTGCACAGCAACAGAGGCAGGCTCCAGGAAAGGTTTTTATCACATTATAATGTCTAATTACTCAGATAAGAGTGCAAGGTGTGTTTGTGTGTATGGGTGCCAAGGCCAACATGTGGAATTGGAAACACGTGGACCTCCAGTGAACTATTAATTGGCAACTAGGAGACATGACACATCGATCCGAATGCCTGAGACTCTCCAGCACACCAGGGAACCTACTCTATCGACTAATTTATCGACTCTCAGGTAATTCTACAGGGATTCTTGGTATGTCGATAACAGACCCATCCTCACAGCTGCCAGTGTCCGTGCACCATCGCTGCAAAGTCGACCAAATCTGTGACGCCTTCAGGCCTACTTTGTTCCAGAAGTGTTGTGGTTTGGGGGCTGCTGAGGGTGACCCCTTATTGTTAGGTGCTCCCTTTGTGGTCGCACTCCTCACTGTACTGAGAAGAGAAAAAGAAAGGCCTCCTCTAACAGTCGGTCATGCCCCAGTGCTCCTGGCAACAACAGGTCCCGAGGACGCAGACCTGCCTGGCCTATATTGGCTTGGCTCTCAGTTAGCGGTGGCGGCACTAGCCCCCTGTCAGCTGTCCCATTCAGGGCCGGGCGGGCCTTTTATTAAAGCTTTGAAGACTGCTGAATAAAGGGGCGTCCTATGTTTAGATGATAGAATGTAAGCAACTGGTTTTCTGCTTGGGCAACACAAGACAAAGAGCCTCCTTCTGAGTACGCGAGAGAGAGTGAGTGAGAAAACTCGAGAGGGAGGGAGAGAGAAAGAGGGGTATGCCACAAGTTTTTTCAGGATGGGGATTACTTTGATGGATTAAAAATCGTAAAGCACTGGTGGCTGCATGTGTGTGCACGTGAGTGTGTATGTGTAACAGAGGCTTGTCAAGGAGAAATGCAATCAGTGGTAATTATCACAGGTGGTTCTGATGCCCTGGCGATTAATAATAAAGCCACAGAGCCGAGGCTGCTGTGTTAATTAGAGGATGAGATCCCTGCCAAATCTTCTCACAGCATGCCCTACATACTACACTATATACACTACATGCTACACTTCACTGAACCAGGATAAGCAGAACCTAAAGAGCAGAGCCCGGCTGATATTATCTGTCATTATTGTGTTGTCACAGAACTATCAGCATCGCTGCTGCTTATTGTATACCGGCAAAAACAAACTGTAGAGCGGTAACCTGATGCAACAAATTATTTATTGACAGCATAGTTATGAATATTTAAAATTAATTTTCTAAATTCAGTTTCATGTGTTTTCATTTATCTTTATTGCTCAAAATAATGCAATTTATTTATTTATTTATTTTTACAAACAACTTGTGCACTGACATCTATAGAGAGACAAATCCCTTCCATTTGGTGGACCAGCATGAGAAAAAAAAACATATGTACGGTGGTTATCTGTTTTTCAATCCCGTTTGATTTGTACCATGAATTCTGAATTTGTCTGTCAATTCAAAAATATGTTTACAAGTCAAGAAAGTTGCAGTTTGTTTCACACAAAACAAAATGACTGACCTACGACAAACGGCAACTTTCTTAACTCACATAATTATCTTTTACACTGACAAACAACATATGTGTAATTCATGGACCAATTCAAATGGGCTCCAAAAATTATTTTTCTCTCACCATTGACCACCATACATGTTTTTCTGAATAAAGGTCCCCTAGGACAGTGACTCCCAACTGGTGGGTCTAGTCCAAATGTGGATCATGGGTCCATTCTGAATGGACCGCGAGTGACTCACCAACGTGTCAAGTCAGTAAAAAACGCATTTTATTTTTTAAGAGTTTTTATTTTGAAGTGCCATTTCCTGCTGTAGAGTGAGTGAATAACAGACAGCTACTTAACAGAGACAGCAAACTAACTCAACGACATGGCCAAACGCAAGTATGACGCTGAATATTTTAAACTGTGTGGACCTTGAACTAATGACTAAGGACAAATCTGGATCCCGTAGCTGGACCAGTTGGGATCCACTGCCGTAGGGGACACCGGAAGGGGGGGAAAGTTTATTATTCCACTGCAAAATATCTTTACCCAGATATATCTTTATTACAAAATGTTAATCATATGTGTTTATGTAAGAAAAAAAACACAGTATACAGTAATCAGATTTTTATGATTCTTGTAACTTACTTATGGAAAGTTTGGCATTTATGGCAGCTTCAAGGTGAGTGTTACATGTAAAACTTTTTTTGTGCAACCTTTTTTAAGATGAAAAATTGTGTGCGTCACGACTGTACGAAACCCAAAAATGTATCAAGTGTCGGCAATGCCACTGGAAGAGGTTTGTCTCTGCAGCAGACGAGTATGCCATTGTCTGTGTGTTTTTTTTTCTGGTGTGTCCCGTTTGATGTTTGATGTTGAAAATTTATGACTGTTATTTCTTTTTTACATCTCTTACTTATTCAGTCGCCCTTTCAAACTAAATGCTGACTAATTTGGATCGATGTTTGAGTGCTGCTTGATTGTTGCATCTCTCCAGTAAAGGGGCTAAAATAAGTGGATTCATCCAGGTGTTGTATTTCCATCACTGCCAATCAGAGCCGGAGCTGATAAATACTTGTGACTGCTGCAGAGTTATTTGACCTGGGTGTGAATGCTGATTGTAACCTTAACTATTAAATACAAAAGCCAGATGTTAGCGGGTTGTTAGCAAACTTTTCACGTGTTCGTTTGAAACCTGGTGGCATAGGTGTCATAAAGCTTCATGCAACAGCTTATCATATTGCTAATATCTGATGATTTTCACATGCTATCACCTGCTAATGCTAAAACCATCTTACTAAAGTGACTCATTGTAACCTCACTTTTCAATGTCCACTTCGTATTTTATCTATCATTTGTGACACTCACCCTCCCTTAACATGCATATATATGTGTGTGTGTGTACACACACAGACATACCTGGTCATGGCTGGCTTGGAGGGTGCTCCCGGTGCCGTGGAAAGTCATTTGCACAGGGGAGAGGGTCAGATAGGTCACAAAATCCTTACCACTCTGCGCATCGCTGTACTGCACCTGGAGGAGAGGGCAAAGGTAGGCAAACTGTGTTAACTCAAAAGTAAATACAGGAAGAGATCAATCAAGGCACAAAAGACAAGAGAACTGAAGCATCTCAGGTTTTCAGTGGGATCCAGTCTTGTGTTTTTGGAAGTGGCTGGCTTGAGAGTAAATCTTGCATGTCTAATTGCCACCACAGAGCATTTGTGGACAATTACCCCACACCATACAGAGATGGCAACGGTGGGGAATGAATGTAAGACTGTGTATCAGCGATTGAGGGGGAGGGCATCAGAGGGGGTAGTGATGACATCACTGGCGACCCCTCATCATTGGGAGGTTAACTCTGCAGGCATTCCTAAATGCTGTGCAATCAGGACTGTTATGACATGATGCTCCTCTGGGACAGTCTGCTCCTGAGATCCAAGGGCTTTGGTAATACTGCCTGCTTGTCTGCCCTACTTCTCACTGCCTCTCAGTCTGTGCACGCGTGTGCATTTGCATGTGTGCGTCTGTGTACGAGTGCATGTGTTTGCCTGGCCTACTTATGCCCAGGACAGCTGCAGGCATCTTAATAAATGGCATAAATAACTATGAGAACTGAAAGAAGAGAAATATCTGACTGATGCAGAGACACAAAGGACAGAGGGGACGAGAGAGACAGAGGACATTACTGATTCAAAATGCTTTTACACATCAATGAGCAAACAAAAAAAGCAAGCTAGAAGGTATGGAAAGATGTAGCTGCGAAGATGAGACAGCTTCTAGCTACTTCACATACTGCTCTTCAAACTCCTCAGGTAAGTCAGGCTTAATTAAAAGGGGTTGTCTGAGCCATGATGAGTGGACTTTGTTAAAGCCAAAATAAACAAAATGAATACCATAATCATGACGCATAAATCCATTTTACATACTTTTGTTGATCAATGTATGATTTATATGATAAAACTAGAAAGGTGCGCTCAGCAGAGTGCAGATCGGCACTAGGGCTGCCACTCAAACTAACCGCAGCCACTGTAATTTCAGCAGACGCGCTGCAGCACGCTTCGAAAGCTAATAAAAGTACATGTTTTGTCTATTTTTGACAAAGCCACGGCACGTTGCACAATTTCCTGCTAACAGGCGCTGTATGTGAAACGTAAATACAATGTAATTATGAGGAGGAATGTAGTTTTAAAAAATAAAAGGTCTCAAATCTTTGATACAATTTCATTTACACCTGAACTTTGAATGATATTAACTTTGTCTGTAGGCTACAGCACAATTAAGTAGGACATAACAATAAAAAGAATCAAAATAGACCAAAAAAATAAAGTATTTAACTATATAGCCTGCTTACTTACTTATGATAATATATGTAAGAGTAAAAGTAAAAGTAATAAGTAAGACCAAATCAACAAAATCTGGAAATCTACAAAATCAGGCAGTATGGTGATCGGAACAAAACCGAGTCAGAGCTGCGATTGGTGGAGATGTCCCTCCCAGGCTCCTTGTGGTCAAGATGGTGGCAAAGATAACAGAAACAGACACAAATTCATCTTGTGAATCATTATATACTGGGTGCGGAATGAATCTGCAGATGCTCTGGTTCAAAGTGAGACCAAACTTCTGTGGATTTCTGTTTTTGAGTCTCGACCAAGGCCGAAATGTGTCTTGTAACAGACTAAGTAAGACCTGTTGTTTTCCAATGAGCTAGTTTCCGAAAAACTTGCGACTCCTGCCAGCCAGTCAGCAGTCAATCAAACAGTCAATCAAACAGTAAATAACACAGGTTTTTAAACAATTATGAATAAGCCCAACTACGACAGGTCGCTGAGCATATAGTCACACATGAGCACACAAAATATAAGGCTAATTGGTCCAGTAGTTTGCAAGATTAGCTGTGGACAGACGAACACACACACACACACGACCAAACACATGATCCCCTTTAGGATTACGCCTGGCGGAGTTAATAATATTATAGAAAAATGTCTTGAAAACATTTCGATGTCAGCATCTGCTGAATTTATACACACTGTGGTCGTTGGTTTGTCTCTGTGTATTTTTGTTGGCTGAGGAGTTTTAAGTTATTACCTTCTTTAAATCAACACAAAATGTATGTCACAACACAAAAGTGTGTGTGTCTGTGTGTGTATTTTCCTTTGTGCATATTAACTTTATACACTGGATCAAACTTTCGTCTTACATAGCCTACAATTTATAGGCTAAACATGCTGGACTTGTGTGTATGCACTTGCACGCACACGCATACAAGCCGCTGTATATGGTCTGTGACTGAAAGCTTCCAGAGCAAGTTCTGTGTCTCTCTGAATGAGTTATGAACATATGTGGAAAAGTGTGTGTGTGTGTATGTGTTCTGTTGTGTGCTCCAGCCAGCCAGACACATGGACGTCTGCCCATTAAGACACAGACCCATCATAACATACACAAACACACAGAGATATGAACACGTGCATGCTGGGATATACACGAACATGTGATGTTAAGTACAGTGCGTGAGAAGACACACACGTACTGGCGTGCGTGTGCGCACACACCTGCTGATGAGGAGATGGGCCCACAGTGATAAATTGTGGAATGCTATCTGTTATGTGTATGAATGATGAATGTAGTAAAGTGAGCCGTGGAAAAAGCCTTCTCTGACAAGTTAATCTCCAATAAATTCTCCAGACTTCAACATTAAGGCAAGAGAGAGAGAGAGAGAAAGAGAGAGGAGTGAAAAAGAAACACGAGGAGGGGGACTTTTCAGGGGTTAGAATATAATTGTTTGGGAACAAGAATCCTATTTTACAAGTTTAAAAATGAATGAACACAATCAAACTACAGCTTCTCCCATAATCTTCAAACTGTGTGTGAAGACATACAGAGCTGTGACTGTGCTTGAAAAGATGTGTATCTGTGTGTGTGTGTGCGTGTGTGTGTGTGTGTGTGTTTAATTGTCCCGTACACTGGTTCATTTAGGCAGTAAGAGGCCTATGGTTGGGAGCCTGTGATATATGGTGTAATCATGCTGTCTGATCAGCGGGCACTTCGCTTGGTTCATCTATTGCGAGCTGTCTGACCTCCAGCTGAGGGTGAGGCCCTTCGATGGCGCTGGAGGAAACAGACGCTCTCTCTCAGTCTCTCATTGTAAAGAGATATATGCTTGGGTATATCAAATTTCTAATATTTTTCTCCCATTGTCTGTGAGCATATGTGCACACAAGTGTGTATGTTCAGTTGATGGAAACTACCAATTACATGTCAGCATCTTTGACCACGAAGGGGCAAAGGTCAGGAGGTCACTTACGTAACGTAAAGCTTGTGCAACCAAAAAACAATGAAAGTTCGCTTTTGGTACAGTTGACATTTATTATTCAATAAATGAAATTATTAGATTTAGCATCATGCATTTCATAACCTAACATTACAAAATACGTGTTTTTATTTTTTTAATCTTTTCGAGTACAAGGTTTGGTGTCAGTGTTTATGTCTGTTTTTAATAGGCAGCATTTAGTGTGAGAAAATCAGGAGGGTGAGACCTTTTTTTCTTCAGTGAACTAACTAACCTATAGACATTCTGCTGTTGGTTAATGATCCCAGTGCTGTATTTTAAATATCTGCTGCACATTCTGTTCATTTCTTGTCATTGCCATGATTCTTTGAAGCTATCTGGGGAGAAGAGATTGCTTTCTGAGATCCTCTTGAAGTTTCCTCCACCATGTAAGCTTGGCGGTAGCAAGAGATCTGTCCACTGCTTTGGCCCAGACGGAAATATCTCGACAACTACTGGATGGGTTGCCATGAAACATGGTACACACGTTCATAGTTCCCAGAGGAAGTACCCTAATGAATTTAGTGATTCCTTGACTTCTCTTCGAACACCTGCATTGGGTTGACATTTGAGCGGCATGCTTCCTCAGCTACTATACTACATGGGTTGCCATGACATTTGGTGCAGACGCTCATGTTCCCAACTGGATGAGTTGTAATCACTTAAGTCATCCCTTAACTTGACCTCTAGTGCCATCACCAGGTCAAAATTTTAATTCCTGAACAGCCACAGCAGTACTTTGTACTTTAGTGTTAATTAACAAATGTTAGCATGCTAACATGCTAAACTAAGATGGCAGACTCAGTCTCAAGTTAGGCTGAGTAGTACGCTCTTTAATAGTCAGATTAGTAATCCCTTCTTTCTTTTGGCTGGTTGGTAGGGCTTGGCGATACAAAGATATATCGTTTTTGAGATATGGGACTATATATTGTCTTAGATTTTGGATATCGTTGTATTGTGCTATAGCATAAATTGCGTTTTCCCCACCTAGTTTTAAAGGCTACATTACAGTAAAGTGATGTAAATTTATCAACTTACCACATTGTGTATTTAACGCTTGGCTTAACCAACTTAGTCCATATGTCCACATTATTGATGATTATCGATCACATCTAATCTCATTGTGTTAATATTTACTGGGGAAAAAAAACAACAATCATCATCCCTACAACTTTTTTGCATCAGAGAGGGTATTTGGTAAAAAAAATGGAATTAATAAAGTGCTTTTGAGGAGATTTAAATATATCCAGATATATATTGTTTATCGAGATATAGCCTAAAAATATCATGATATAACTTTCAGGACATATTGCCCAGCCCTACTGGTTGGTAGTGGGTGGGCCTTATCAACTAACCCAGTGACTCAGATGTGGGTAACGGCATCCATGAGGGATATCGGTGCTGAACGACCTTGAGAGTGAGAGACCCGACACCAGAGCAACTTGTGGCCTTTGCCAGAAGAACTGAACACCTGCTACCTCCAGCTCTATTTTGTTTTGGACCAACAACCAACACCACCATCAACAACAACAAAACTTAAACTACAATATTGCCTACTGACAGCAGGTCAGATCTAGTTAATATTGCTGACCAGAGTTAAGCCCACACCACCTACTGTGAACCAACCTTCTTGCTGATGCATGCTTTGTGATAGGGAGTGAGTTGCTCTAAAAACGCAAGCAGCCAAGCTAACAGTCATTCTAATGAGACGTGTTATCTCTGTTGCTAGGGAGGTTATTTTTTGGTTCAGTTTGTTTGTTTGTCTCTGAGGAGGATTACAAAAAAACTACTGGCCTGATGACCATGAAACTTGGTGGGAGGGTGTAGAATGGACGAAGGAAGAACCCATTAAATTTTGGAGTGCATCTGATTCACAGGGCGAATACACAAACTCATTTCCACTTTCATTAGCATTGCAAGATATGGCATTTAGCCTTGGCGGAGCTCTGCACTTCTAGCTTCCTTATGCGCTTGATTTTTTCTTTTCTTTTTCCTCATCGTCTTAAAGATCTTGAGGTTGGTCTGGACGAAATGCTTTTGTAAGCCTCTAATGTGCATTGACACACCGTATGCGATACTGGACTATATAAATAAACATGACTTGCTCCAGCCACCAGCCAAGTTATGGTTAGAACAGCAAATTTGGCAGATCATCAAACGCCACCGGGAGGTCTCACTTTCTTGTTGGCTTTTTGATGAAATAGTCAAAGTTCCTGGTAACTTTGGGGATTTTCCAGCGACTCTGACCTGCAGGCAGGAAACAAAGTTGCCTATGTGCCAGCAACAAAGAACATTATGGCATCATCTAATTTGCGATGATTTAGCGGAAACTGAAATAACGAGCATCTTAAAAACAAACAGTGTATTCTCCCATCCAGGCCGTCTGTTTTGAGTGCATGTTTGTATGCATCTGCGAGAGCATGCATTCTAAACAGGCCTAACTAATCATCCCAGGTCCCAACTCAGAAAACAGCCTCTAATCCACTTCCTTTAAAGACAAAGAAGCAGGGGAGTTACGCAAGGCCTGCGATTGATCGGCGGCACTAACGTGGAACGACCTCTGACATCTGGCTTCTAAAGCTGGATGGCTCCTCTTCAAATGCTCCTCTTCATTCGAACAAACACGAACATGCACAAACTAAAAAGCAATCACAGTCATAGCGCTCATGAAGACATGCTCTAATTTATGTTAAGTGCACAAATATGCATGCACACACCCACAAACAGGAATCCCAACAGACACGAATGGAGACACGCAGATACACAACGGATATAGATGCAAATGTCCATATCATTAGGACTGTGTTACACAACACTGTCAAGGTAACTGCAAAAACAAACAGTTATTAGGTATGTTGTCATGTTATTCAAGTTAAAACCACAGAACACAAGCACTGCAGGATGTTGAGAGCAGGCTGTGGAGAATCAAGGAGCATGGAAATAACTTTGACTTTACTATAATAAACAAGCCCTGTCAGCTGAGGAACGCAGTCATTGTTGGTGAGAAGCAATTAGAGTCCAAGCCACTTCAGTGGGGACATCAGGGGTCAAGAGTGTTTAAAGCAAAATGTTAATATACCTTTCACTTCTCCTAATCACAGAGAGAAATCTGAAGATAATGAGACAAAATAATCTCTAAGGAAGCCAGCTGATTACTGAGAACTTGGTTTCATGAAACAGCCTTTCAAGAGAAATAAATGTTTAACAGAATTGGCCTTAGCGAACAAAAAACAGACACTCATTCTTGTATGTTTTATAGGTAAGAAAAGATTTTATGCCTCTTGATCCACCTGCTCTTTAAAATGTTCTCCTTTAATTCTGAACAGAACGATTGGCTGCACAAACACACTCACTCTTTTAAAATCAATTTGAAGGTATTAATTCAGGGTGATTGAAAGAAATAGCTCAGTGCATTGATAAGACACTCATTTGCTTTCTTGTCAGGGGTTAGGTGAGAAGATCGATGCTGCTCCAATAAACATTAAAAAGGAAGCTACAGCCATTAGCTGGTTACCTTATGTTAGCATAAAGATTGGAAACAGGATGAAACAGTTACCCTGGGTCTGGAACGGGCTGGGCTGTAGTGTAGGGATGATATGGGTGCTTTCACAAAATATTTACACAATGAGATTTTTGAGAAATAATCATCAGTAATGTGAACATAATGAGTGTGTAGCTAAAAGGCAAACAACAGAAGAGCTAGAACAGTCTGGCAAGTACAAAAATTACATCATTTTACTGCAGTTCAGCCTTTAAAAACCTTTAAGACTAAACTTAAGATATTACAATAACCAAAATCTAAGACAATATCTAGTGTCATGTCACAATATCTAGGGCTCAGAATAATGGGCAGCAGCATTTTTTTGCCAGAGAATGTATTGTCATAAGTGGCCTTGAGCTGTAAATTTACCACAAAGCCTCTTTTCCTTTGGGCAGCTGCCTGCGACTCAGTCAGACTCACACTGTGTCTGAGTCTGCAGCTGCCTGTACAGAAGAGCAGCATGAAAGCGAGGAGCACTAACCCTGCAGCTAAATCTGGGAGCTGAAACGTCCCCAGAAGTACACTGCACACTGACTGACAAAAATAAACAAACAAAAACACGATGGCTTGACTTGAAGAGCCTCATGCGACTGAGGGGTCCCCGACTGATGAGCAGAATCTTGGACTTTCAGGGGGCGGCCCTGAAGATATCAATACAATATCGATATACTGTCCAGCCCTAATCTGGACAAAAAACACTGCTCCTATCAGCACCTGTAAAGCTCATCAAAGCCCCGTGTCTACCGAGCAGTACAGTATGGTTCGGTACACTTTTTTTCCTGTTTCCACTGTGAAAAGTTGTGGATGGTATTGTTTCGTACTGTCCCCATTTTTGGTCCCCCCTCTGTTGGGGTACCTAGTACACAGATCTGGTACTAAAAGGTGGAGCTGTGAACACTGCAGTCTGTTGATTGGTCAGTAGCAGAGGTCACTTTGCTCAGGGCTGAGTTATAGGTGGTTTTTAGGCTCATGTAACCACTGTTCATACTGTGGAGAGTTTTATTACTGTCACAATAAAATAAAGGATGTTTTGCTGCCTCTCACAGCAGCTGGAGTCTGAGAAAAAATAACTAAATTCACTGGGCCGACTGCCGGCAACTTTTAAGGTGGAATGTTAACTTGTACTGTTACTGAATACACGAGTTGACGACATGAATCCATCAGCACACCTTAAACTTCACCTAAACAACTTTGACTATCACTTTAGTTTTAATATATGATGTGCACTTTCAGTAATGAGTGGATCTTCATGCATTTATATATATTAATTTTGGCTGGGTTATGGCATATATCCCAATCCTCACTTGGAGAAAAAAAAGTGTCCTGGATTGTTGTTCCTGTGGACTCCGGCAACACTAAACCCCTGAGCTTGCCTTAGAAGGACTAAATGGACAAACCCACTATATTTAAATATCCCATGGAGAGAGACTCTCACTGCAGCCTGTTTTATTTTGTCCTGAAAATGTCAGCGTGCAGCCTCGTTCTGTGGATGACAAATAAGATGACTTCCATCTGTGTCACTGGTAATGAGGAAATACAGTGAGTGCTGGATGGAGCAGTGAGTGACAACAACTCCGCCCACATTTAAGAGTACTGTTTACAGTGGAAACACTAGTGTCTAGGTACCATGTCTGAAGGGTTACCATACTGAAAGTGTTTGGTGGAAATGGGGCTTAATTAACATGTTATTCTTGTTTGTTTATTTTGTACAAAAACAAACTGTAAAAAATGATCATTTGTGGTTTTAGGGAGATTATGTGCTGGAATCTGTCTTTGTCGGGGCAGTGACATCTCTGTGTCTTGTTGCTTCTGTGAGGCTGCTGAGCTAGGTGGGTTTTTTTTTTTTTTTATCCTCTGGACAGCGCCATGCTAGCTGTTTCTACAGCGACTGTTGTGCAGATAATGAAGAGCACTGTTTAGATTCCAAACAAAGTGCCAGGTTAACACACCCTCCATCTCCCCATGCTGGGACTGTGCTGGCACACAGCTGTTATCGCTGCCTAGTGTTGAGAATAACATGAAATATGATCAATACTATCAAAATACAGGGAACAAAAGCAAATAAAAAAAAAGATTATGCTGCATATTCAAATTTGCAATATGCTGTGCTGGCACTTGAGGGTATTTGATTTAAAGGTTTGCAAATGGGCTTGATTGTGGTGTAAAAACATCATCACTCAGTTTTGCCAAACACACACAGACACAGGCATACGCACCGACACGCACACAGAGGGCCACCATGTAAGCAGAGAGACTGTGCGCCGAGCCAGCACAGCATTAACGGTCTGATTTATACCACAGACAAAACTTGTTTTCGAAGATCGCTCTTCACACAAATATGCCGCAGAGAGCAGCTGGAAGCCATCACCCTGCCGCAGAAATCAAACGTGGTGGGATTAGCCACCCCAAAATGTATTTTCTAACGCAAATCCCAGAGTAAACAGAGAGTAGAGGAATGAGACGATGACAAGGAGGTTGGAAACAAACTGTTAGAGTCTTTGAACGTTTGTACCAGATCAGGCGTTTGATGTTGATACAGAGAGATGAGAGTCAGCGCTGGAGATCAGGAAAGGAGGAGGGAGAAAAAAGAGGAGAGAGTAGAAAGTGCCAGGCAGGGTACAAGGTGTAGTCGGCACCATCTGAAGTGGATTTCTACACAGCCAAAGAAGGAAGCGGAGGGAGAGAGAAGAGCAAACAACGTGAAAGTGTGAGAAATCCTGGGAACCGTAACTGAATGGATATCAACACCAGCCACCCGCCAAGGATAGTGTTTTCATTAACATGGGATTTCCAACATGGAAGTTCTGATTCCAACACAGCAAAGAGTACGGCCCTCCCTTCTCTCTAAATCCATCTCCCAAGATAAGCCTGTCCTGGACAGATAACATAACTCAGCTGATTGCTATCTCTGCTGTGTTATTGCGCTTGGATTTAGCAGGTGGACAGAACTGATAGATACAGTAGATACCATTCAACTCTTCCAGACACAACCTGGAATGTCATGGTACAGTATGTTGATCTTTGACCGCCATATGCAGGAGGATATTAACAATTTCTGAAAAGGTGCAATATCCTGTGTCACCAAGAGTTAACATCTGACCCATGTGAACTTGTGATGATTCATTTTCACACTGAATCTTTACTTTGACACAAAACAGTGATCCTGCACTCATGATTTGAGAACTCCAACCACCTATAAAGTTATGCTTTATGCAGGTCATCAAAACTCAACAGGCTGCTTAAAAACTCTGCTACAATGCACCAAGTGATTCTGTCATATTTTCCATTTGCACAACCACCACAACACGTCCTCAGGAGGGATGTAATTTGTAGCTCATGCTAAAAAGGTGCTACATTCAATGTACATGCCAGTTACTTAGGAATATGGCTTACTGTATTATGCACTGCAAAAATAATGAGATCCGTGCCTACTGTTCTGTGTCATATCGTTTTTTATGCACCTTTGGTTCAAGAAGGTTCATTTAATCTATATACGGTATACCCAAATGGTGACGAATCAGCTGGTCCTCGCTGTGGAGATGATTTGAAGCAGGACTATATGTAACTTTTCAGAAAATAACACATTCATGCTCTCACAAATTAAAGGTTGAATTCATGAGCAATAAAACACGCCATTTCACACTTCAATACACTGAGATTTGCAGCGACAGCCTGATGTTAATTAGCATACCTTGTGTAAATACTGCTATATAAGGCACATTACTGTGTCAGTTTGCTAACTTAAAGGTATACTACACAACAATTGTTGGTCACTGTTCAAGGTTCAACCTTTGCCCCTCCTCCCTTCGCTGCTTATATGTATATTGAAAGCTACTGTTGTACAAACGATACATTTGTTGTAATGGAGAAGCTGATACTTTAACAATCTACTGAAGCAAACTGCTGGCATCTACCTGTCCAACAGAAAACAGGCAAACTCTGCATTGCTCTTCATCCCTAATGTCTCCTTCGGTGCTTGCCAGCGAAAGTGAAAGTAAAAGTCAAGCCCAGATTCACTCTCATTTTGGAATGAACTTTGTCCACATGGCATTTCCCCTTGCTACACCTGTGTCCACAATTTTTGTAGCTTCCTGTTGGATAAGTGCTGCTACTACCTGATCAGTTTTTTTTTAAGTCCTGACATCACCTATGCACTGTTTTCGGCTTGGGCCTACACCACCAGAAAGGTCCCGACTGCACCAAAAAAAAAAAAAAAAAAAAGAGGAAATAGAGGCAAAGGGCAGTCTCTGTAGACTGCTACATATTTCTACAGTAGTAGGTCATAAGTGATGATTGAACGGGATTACTTCTGTTTGGGGCTGCCCCCTAATAGTGAACCAAATGTTAATCGACCACAAAGGTCATTAGTCGGCAAGATTTCACTGGTTGCTTAGTTGCAGAAAAAATGAACAAACATGAAACTCTATCAGGAGCTGCGCCTTGTCAAAATAAATCAGACCTATATGACTGGACCATGTGGGAATTTAATTTTAAAGGACAGACACAGGAAGTGGCCACGCTCAGCAGTCAGACAGGAGTGACATTACAAACAAACCACAGCTGACAGATATCTTTCCCTTCTTCTGTAAATATTCAGTCTGATAAACACGGTAAGGTTGATCATGTTAGTGCAGGGCTACCCAGAGCTTTACATCTGTCCCCCAGACTATAGGCCTACACACTTATAAACAGCTCCTGGAAGAAGATCAACTCTGCACTTAGGATTTCAGGTAAATAGGCTGTATGATGCTTGTTCAGGTTGCTTAGCAACCTCAGACGCAACCTGCTGTCATGCTCTTGAAAGCTGGCTAAAAAAGGCACAAGAGAAGGGCCCAGTGCCTGACCTCACGTTTTCCAGGTTGTTACAGACGCAGCATGTGTACAGCCCATAACTTACAGTGCTGGTACCTGCTGTTATTACACAGGCTAGTTAATAACATGTCGGACAGGAAATCCAAAGTGTGGGATTATTTTGAGAAGGTGAAGGACCAACCCAAGGTGATATGTAAACTCATCTTCATTGGTCGACTACAAACATGACGTATCATGTGAAACATGGAAGTAGCTACATGCCCATTAGCCCACAGCGTCATTAACAGACGGCTCGCTCAGTGTGTGACGTGCACTTGTAGATAAAATATAGGCCTATATTAATGAAGGTTCATTAGTACGGTTTGTATTTCTCTGTAATGTAGCACAGTGTTAACAATGACAATGTTACTGATACTATTCTTTCTCACACCTTCAACTCAAACCATTGTGTTGACCGCCCAAAATATATCATTTAATAATTAAATTAGCATCATAAACATGCAGGCGACAGCCCTATTTCTGTACAAGTCTATATATTGTTTTTTGGAAAATCATGCATAGTATGCCGTTGAGGATCCTTCTCTACTTGTTCTTCTGCTGCGTTAGTTTAGCATTTTAGCTAATAGCTAAGCACTATCCTCACATAGTCTGTTTTGAACCACTGATAATCTATGACTGATTAACATCCCAGATTTATGGGTTAAACAAATTGGGTCTATTCATCCATAACAGAAATCTGATTTAAAAAAAAAAAAACAGATGCACACATAGGCGGCAGAAAATCTTTTTACTGAACCAAAAACAATATAAGATCATCTTGTCTGTAAAAAAGGAATAAATATGTAATCGTATCAGGTTGCACACATTCCCATCACACTGGTCACTGATGTAACTCTGGACAGAACAGACACTACTTCACCGCTCTTTACCATCACTGTTTGAGGAATCATTCTCAGTATTGGTTCACAAATAAAAGCAGCATGTGATGACACACACACACTCCCAGAGACACACACTGGTCTTTTATCCACACTTCCTCTCTGTCTCTGCCCCTTTCACTCCCCTCTTCTTTCTTTATTAACTTGCTCAACCACTAAGTAACTCCACTGCCAGTCCACATTCAGACATGGACAAACAGACAGAGCCGCTCTGATAAACACTCCAGTCATCCAAGAACCAGGCAGGTTATTGGAAATAAAGTTCAAAAGAGAGGAAAAAAAAGGCGTAAAGACATGACAGAGAATAAATCAGCTCTGATGCAGTAGATTTGTCTCAGTCCAGGTGTGTGTAACCGCTCTACTTGAAGATGATGGAAGTGAAAATCATTAGATTTCCATCAGTCATTGATCTGCTATAGCAAAATCTGCAGCTCGCTTTAAAGGGAGGCAACAGTTAATAATCTGAGGCAGTGGCAGTCTGTGATGACTCTATTAAGTAATGTGATGGCAGAGTAAATGGGCAGCTGGTGACTGCAATGCTGGGGTCGAAGCCTTCAGCTTCTTCAAACCACACAAACGGCGAGATAAATTAGAGCTGGTTAATTTGTGGGAGTAAAAGGGGGATAAATAAGAACAGAGGAAGCAATTATGATGGAGGTGCAGAAAGACATTAACCAAAGACAGACACACAGGGACAAAGAGAAAGAGGGAGAGTCTGTTACGTGGCTCTTACTCAGTACTTCATCCTTGGTCCATGTGTTGTCTATTACCTCCTGCTTCTTTGTTTCTGCCCTACTTCCAGCGCACATACCCGCCGTGCCAACAACACGCCAGCCAAATTAATAGGAAATACACACACACACACACACACAACACACACACATACAAACACACTGAGTGAGTGCCAGCATCCTTGCTCCAAGCTGGCGTGAGTACAACACACTGTTGCTTATCCCGTCAGAGCTTCCACCAGAGGCTATTTTCCAATCAAATCAAAAGAAGGGCTTAGCAGGTAGGCCCGGGCCTTTGTCTGTAGAGCTGGATGGATGAAACAGACACTATGAGAATGTCCTCAGTGCTTTCTTAGTTTCTTTAATCCAGTGTTGGGCGGTCACTGTAATCCGCTCACTTGGATAACATAATTACATTACAAAAACAAAGTTACTAATCAGGCAAGGAGATTATTATCAAATTACTAAAAAAAAAAAAAAATCTTACGGCGGGTCTGAGCGCTCGCTTGTTGTCGAGTGTGGTCGAGAGAAATCCGGCTCCACACAAAGCGGCACATTACGTGTCCAGTGGAAAAGCAGACAAGTGCATTTTTTGGCAAAAACATTTAAAAATCTGTCGTGGTTTAGCCCACAAAAACACATAAGAATACATAAGCCTTAAAAAGTCTGCCTAACATGGCTTTTCAGGCAACCAGAGGTTCTCATTACAAACCCACATGATATGAAACATCCCCTCAATAGAACACATATTGTCTGCATGTCTCAATTACAGCCTGAATTCCTCGCTTAAGAAACACACACACACACACACACACACACACACACGCACATGGAAATATGCAAGAACATTGATGCCTGTGTGTGTAAACTCAGATCGATGCATGTAAAGGTGCAAACACAACAACACATTCGCATGTATGTGAGGTGGGATATGGTTTGTGCAGTATGAGAACGACAAGGGTTTAAACTTCACACACAGGCTTAGCCCAACTCTTCCATTTCCACTAAACAGAACCTGCTGTGTGTGTATGTGTGTGTGTGCATATGTACAAGTGTGTTTGGGCTTGGCCAGGCAGCAGAGCTCTCTCAGGTTACACACACACAGGAAGGCTCAGAGCAATAACAAAGGCCTTTCAAAGGAACCCTCAGCAGGTTAAGATAAAATGTTTTCGCTCAAACTGATAAAAAGCATCTGCAGCTTAAATGAACAGGCGCTGGTATCAGTGGCATGGTATGCGCCGCAGATCGGCCGGCACTGATTAAAACAGTCACTGGGCTGTCTCTCTGTTACACGCACTGAGTGCTAACAGCGAGTGTGTGTTTCTGTTCTGTGTGTGTGTCCAGTCTGGTAATGACAGAAGCACCTGTGAGGTTTAGTTCCAGCTCTAAATCCAGAGCCTGCCAATACTGTCCGCAGTGAGAAACAGAAGACGGATAGTGTGTTATCGAGCAGTTCCACACTCTGGACCACTCATCCTGTACAGGGACGGGTATTGTTGAACACTTTAATGGTACCACTCTTAGTAATAATGTGATCTGGTTTTTTAAAGGTACTCTTATGGCTTCTTTTTGTTATTTTTAAAGAGAGAAACAGAATAAAAATTACTTTTTTTTCTCTGTGATTTCTTAATCACAGACTGACAATGAGCTGATCTAATGTGTTAAAGTGTTTTATCATGACTTTACATCGATCAGGCATAACATTATGACCACTGACAGTTGAAGTGAATAACATTAATCATTTCATTGCAATGCAATGTTCTGCAGGGAAACCCTTGGTCCTGGCATTCATGTAGGATGCCACTTGACACGCACCACTCCCTGATGGAAGTGCGCCCCCAAGCAGGACAATGTGCCATGCCACACCACAAAAACTGCTCAGGAATGGCCTGGGGTAAGTGACAAAGAGCTCAAGGCCTCTACCTGGCCTTCAGACTCCCAAGATCCCAATCTGATCGAGTATTCGTGGGACGTGCCCGTACCTTTCCTCACAACCCACTGGACTCTAAGGATCCGTCGACAACTGCTTGGTGCCAGACAACACAGGACACCCCCAGAGGTCCTGTGTCCATGCCTGGACAGGTCAGAGGCTCCACCGTAGATCAGACTTGGCTTTGACCCGTCAAGGCATGGAAACGGACCTCTGGGGTACCAGTGAGCCCCACAGATGCTCAATCAGATTGGGATCTGGGGAATTTGAAAGCTAGATCGATGCCCAAAGCTCTTTGTCACGTTCCTTGGGCCATTCCTGAGCAGTGTTTGCAGTGTGGCATGGTGCACTGCCTTGCTGAGGGGCTACTTCCATCAGGGGTACTGTTGCAGTGAACGGGGGTACTTGGACTGTAACAACATTTAGATGGGTGGAGTGCGTAAACTGGCATCCACATGAATGCCAGGACCAAAAGTTTCCCTGCAGAACATGAATTGTAATGAAATGATCAATGTTATTCACTTCAACTGTCAGTGGTCATAATGTTATGCCTGATCGGTGTATATGCTCGTCTTACTGACCATTTGTCTCCTTGAAACAATGTTGTCTTTTGTGTTTGGTGAGCCAAAGACAAATTTCCACCTATCGTGGACCATGATCTATTCTATTCTATTCGTAACATTGCTTGTGTTTCGGCCCTTGCACACAATAGACTTGTTGCACTTATGGCAGCAAGCATCGCCAGCATCAACTCTAGTGAAGTGTAACCAGACTTTTGAACATTTAAGCCCCATTTCCACCAAGCAATCTGGTTCCTTCAGTTAGTTACACACTAGAACCTGGTACCTAGCACACAGACTTGATACTTAAAGGTGCAGCTAGAAACACTCTTCACTCTTGCATTACAAGGACTCAATGCCCAAACTTGCTTTTTTTTTTAATACCACATCTAAGGTCTAAGGATCTAAGGTTTAGGTATTCGTCTGTACGGGTACTAAGGGTACTGTACTGAATGTGTTTGGTTAAAACGTGGATTAAGTTCTCTCCGCCATTGTTGCTATGAGCAGTGTCTCTGTGTGTGTGGCAGAGAGAGGTGACCCCTGCCCCTCGCATATACGACAGGCTCCTAGGAAGAGATCTCTCTTCTGGATTGGTAACAGCAAAAATGCATCGTAGACTAATCTTTTTTTTAAGATTTGTTTTGGGCTTTATTTGATAGTACAGCGTGGTAGTGTGAGAGAGGAAGACATGCAGCAAAGGGCTACTTGGTGCCCCTAATAGACTAGCATAGCGCTGGTGAAATTAAAGGTTTGAGATAACATTTATGTAGCCTTAATAAACTGAAATCTACTTTCTTAATTTCACCAATACTGAAAGCAGTGCTGTAAATGTCATAGCGTATCAATACTACAGTCTTTAATAAATTAGCCCCAGGGCCAGTTTAATACTGGGTTTCAGTACCCATCCAAAATCCTGTCGGAGCAACACTCTCACTACTCTCTTCTTTTTGGCCAGTCTACATCTCAAATCACCTGTCATGCTTGCGTGTGGGTTTGTCTTTGTAGAGTGCACGTTTTGATACAGAAAGCCTGCATCAATTATGTGGAGAGGTTTTAAGTGGTGTGTGTGTGTGTGGCTGTGTTTATGTGCAACATTTCTTCCTCGGTACCACACAGGATGACCAAGACCACATTCATATTTACAGCGATGGCCCAGAGGGAGAAGAATCGGGGCAGGAATGTGTGTGTGGGGGGTCATATTTATGCATGGTCATGCTAACAGCTGTGCTGTCACTTTAGCATGTGTGCATACTGTACGGCTGTACCACAGAGTGTCTGCAACTTTTACCAAGTTTAAATTATGACTCTGATGATCTAATTTATGGCAGTTAAAATGAAATACAAGCCTACATTCCACAAGTGGAATAAATGTGAAATTGGAAACAATTGCATGCATATCAGTGTGGAGGCCTCCTTGATGGGGCTTTCACTCAGAGGACACAAAGCACCGACATACTGCAATGTGCACAAGGGAAATTCTTCTTCTATACAACTAGGGTCTCACTTTCCTAATTTGGCCAGCATTTCTATCAGTTGGGATAACATTTTACTCACCAAACTAACTGCAGATTATTTTGGTTAGTGTAGTGCTGAGATGTAAGAGCCTCCAATGGGGCATGTGATCAGAGCGTTGACAAAATGTTAAGTCAAAATTGCACAGGAAAACTGTGTGTGTGGACATATACAGTAAGCAGGTTGCCCCACAATTTAATGCTGGAGGTGCCTTGACTTGCCTGAAATATAAAGCATCTTCCCTTACATCATAAGAAATGGCTACATTTTTGTAAAATATAATACTAAGCTGATGAACTTTTCAGGAAATGTGCAGTGACGCTACATCACTCAGCAATGACCACATATTAAGGGCGCATTCACACCAGGATAGTCCGGGGGACTCGGTTCGATTGGGCAGGAAATGCCGAAAAAATTCCACACCTTCATTTGGTTCGGTTCACTTTCACGCTGAACTTTTTAAAGCGGACCAAACCGCCTGGACAACGTCACGCAGTTACAACAGCTGCTCGTTTGGGGGCAGTATTGCCCGAAACAACCACTGACCAGGAAGAAAAAAAAAAGGACGAGGAAGAAGAAAACCCGGCTCATCAATTGGCCAGGACCGAAAACAGAAATCCATCCCCTTCCATTCCCTACCCAGCATGTTGCTCTGTACATGAGACGAAAGCAGCAGTACCGAAAAAGATGGCAGAGAGTGAGAGACTACGACGTGCTGCTGTGGTTAAAAAGACGCCAAGCGAGGTACAGCAAGGATTTAAAAGTTTTCAGATCACACATATGTCCGTAAATCATCATATGCACTGAGCTTACATCACTTCATCTCTCTGGTCCACCGGATAATCTGGTTGCATTTCCCACTGTAAGTGAACTGCACCAGGGTTCACTTGCAAGTGAACCGAGACCCCCAGTTTTCAAGCGGACCAGGGTTTGCTTGTTTGGTTTGCACCAGAGTTCAAATGAGCGTTCACACCACTCCAAATGAACCAAACTATCTGTGGAAGCGGACCAGGGTTCATTTCAAACGGACCAAACAGCGCCAGTATGAATGCGCCCTTAGTGAGTAAGGTGACTGTTGTCATCTGGTTACTATTGATAACAAAATGAGATGCATCAGAATCAGTCTGTTGGCTTAGCAGGTGATTGAGTGATCAATCACATTGTACATTTGCTTCACATAAGCTTAGCAACTTTGCTAACCAACTTCTTGGGGGAAATCCTGTGAAGGTAATATTGGTGTAAGCTGTGATAGACGTTTACAATGGACAGCTTTGCTTCCCTGACGATTTACCTTTATTTTATTTTTCAAATATGTTTGCCTAAACTCAGGTTTGTTGTAGCTGTGTGTGTTTCCAGATCTCAGCGATTAACTTGGTGAGTACAATGCTGTTATTAAAAATAGGAATGATTGCCAAAACTTAGGAAGTAAGACTAACATTGTTTGATATAAGAATTTCCATTAACTGTCTAAATTTTAGACCATTTTCTGGATCTATGAACACCTTTATAGGAGCCTGTCTCACCTGGAAGCCCTGGATGCGAGCCAGGTAGTCCAGCTGCTGTGCAGGCTGCACCGAGACGCCGCAGGGCAGAGCCGAGTTCTTCCCCTTCATGGACAGGGAGGCGTCGGCTGTGGGTGACTGACCGTTGAGCAGCAGCTCCCTGGCCATGGTGGCGGTTGGGCTGGGTGAGGAGCCTGAGCCGCTGTAGTATGGAGGGTGTCCTGGGGGCAGCGGAGCAGAGCAGGGCCCCATGTCTTTGGATGTCATGTAGTTGACTGAGCCGCTGCTGTTGCTGCCGGGGCCCGGAGCACTGCCCCCCTGCTTCCTGCTGGCCTCCATCTCCTGGTAGACGTCGGGGCTGAGGTGGAGCAGACCCTTCTGGGCTGGTGGGGTCAAGGGAGAGGGGAGGGAGGATGGATGGAGATGATGGGAAGAGGAGGAGAGAAAAGAGTAACAAAATAAGGGTTGGATGAATGGATAAATGGGCAGAAGAGCAGATGTGCAGAAATAGAGTGACAGTATGGATGAGGCCACATGGTTTATAACGGAGCAGAAAGGGACAAAGGTAGGAGATTGGGGGACAGAGAAGAGAGAAAAAGGATTTATATGGCTCTCATTAATAACCGCTGAAATGATTTGCACACACATTCCTCTGTCACTCACAACCAGACAATGCCAGGGTGTGTGTGTGTGTGCATGTGTGTGGGTCTAACTGTCAATTTGTGTGTGTGCAAGCGTGTGTGCTGGCTCTCAAACTGGCATTCCATCACCAAACGTAGATGACGGTTTCATGTGGTTTGGCAGTTCCGAGCACTATCAAAGTGTCTGCTGGGAAACACACACACAGCCTCTTTCTTTCTCACTCTCAAACACAAACACACAGACACAAACGGAGCATCTACCAATATCAACAGAGCTGCTATGACTTCATCATTGATGGGAAACAGCGCTGTCAGCTAACCGGCATCCTGCTTCACTTATAACGTCTCTTCAAACGCGAACCCAAAAGAACTCGGAAGCAGGTTCGTTCTCAGATCAAAGTTCTCGTGAGAAAGCTTCCGAGGGTCGAGGAATCGTCCCGGGCGGTTTGGGATCTGATAGGCCGAGGCAACTCTGACCGGCTTTGCTTTAACAGGACGCAGCTTGATCCAGATATGCCGAGGTTCTAGCCAGCTGAGCGCAACAGCGCTCCAAGACTATGTTCCGATCCAGACCATTTGGATACATCTCATTCGTTTATGTTGGCTTCCTTGCACTCTGACATCACTGTCCTGAAATGGTCATGACAGGTGGAAAGAGGAAACAGGTTGAGGTTCAATACTTTCGTCACTTTGTGGCTGCAGTGAAAGTGAGAGAAGGGAACATGAGATGTGAAAGAAGAAGATGTGAAGGAGAAATGATAAAAGAGAAGGACGAGCTGGGAGCCAGTTCAGATTGAAGAGGAGGTGGGGATGAGTGGATGTGAAAACCATGTGGAGCCTCCGAAGCCCAGCCAAGGTCACCAGAGACAGGAAGACCAGCTGTGTGTGTGTCTGTGTGTACGTCTGTGTGTGCTTGTTTGTGTGTGCGTACGGGGCCAACAGCTGGGAGAAAGCGCTGGAGTGAGCGCATGACTGACAGGCCACTTCCTGTTTGAGTTAACATTACCATCACACATACAAAGACAGAAGGTTTTGCGCACTTGTAGCTTGCTCTTGTCTAAGGTTTCTGAGACCCTGCAGACAGTATTTCCCACTATGAACAATGAAGTTTGCGTTCCTTTCCAGAGGAGCAGAAAAGCTGAAGGAAACAGCAATGAAATCCAGGACTTATTACTCATACTACAACAAACTGCCCCATGCCAGCAATGACACAACTGTTAGGATTTTTTCCCTCCTCCCAATCATGATGACAACTTTAATTAGAATTTACGCAAGTAAAACTCGCAGGCCTGCACATTCTGAATGTATCACAAAAAACGAAAGGTGTTAGCCAACATGACATCAGCTGTGGACAAAGAATATTGTGCTGGAGGAGGGGGGCAGTGAATGTAATCCATGTGAGTGTGTGTGATTGTCTGCCTAAGTGTGCGTAGGGCGTGCCTGTGAGGATGTTTGCATGTTTGCATGTGATTGAGTGCTTGAAGCTGGTGTCAGATGGCAGGCAAGAGCGTGAGAGCAAGAAAGAGCAAGAGTGAGACAAAGGGGGAGAGACAGCCGAGAGAGAATAAGTAAGAGTGACGGAGTGTGTTTGTGCGTGAGGACTGTTGGGTAGAGAGATTGTGAAATTGTGTACATGAAGTGGGAGCGAGTTAGAGAGAGGAGAGGGAGCAGGGGAGAAGCACAGTGAGGCTGAAAAGTGGGGGAATGAAAGAGTAAGGGAGAGCGTGTTTGTGGTGCTGGTTCCAGGCAGTTTTGGAGGGGTCCCACCCAGACTCGGCGTCCGGTGGGCCAGGGGAGCGCTGGAGGGAAGCCAGAGCCAAGCATGAGACTGATCGAAAACAGATAGGGCCAGAGCCCGCCGCTATAAATCACCACGGTGGAGCAAGACCTTCACATAGTTCACACATGCACACAACGCACAGACACACACACACCACACATATGCACAGCAGGAAATGAAATGTGGCAACTCGAGTGAAAAGCCCTGCTGCAATACCCATGGGAATAGCAGGGAGAAAAATCACTCTCTTCTTACTTCTTTTTCTTCTTCTTTCTTTTTACACTCCCTTCCTGTCTCTGAGCCACCCTGTTTGTTGTAGCACTGCGTCCCACAGAACCACACACTTCAATACACACACACAACGAGCGCTTGTGGGTGCCTGAGGTGTGTGCGTTTCATGTGGAAGAGCAAAAACGGAGGGACTGAGCGATAGCCTGTGACACATTTACCTACTTTCCTCCACTTTCCTTTACATAATGCAGCAGTGCTGTTTATGTGGAGCGTAGCTGGCCAATGAGAGTCTGTAGGTGTGTAAGGAACAGTTTGTACATTAGCTCAGGTACAACCAAACCCAGGCGCTGCGCCCAAGTCTTATAATGGTCGGGAAAACCCTGCTGTTTATTTTGGCATCATGTTGGCTGAAGTGTGGGTGACATTCTTATTTAAACAAACATGCATATAAACACAAGGGCAATGCTGTATGATACAAGGACGTGACGCTAATAAGTTGATAACATAATAATTGTGACAGGTGTTATTATGCAATAGATTTTCATCATATCACACCCATGTTTTACATGATTTATGGCCGGTGTTCTTTCATTAGCCATTCTGCATTATACTCTGTAAGCTAGTCTTTATTGTAGTTTGTACGGTTACTGTTGGAGTTCGCCTTTACCGGGCAGGGTTTAAATCACATACCCATGCACAAAAGATTCACAAAAAAACAGAAGACAACTGGACATCAATGAAACAGGTACAAGAGTTGATCCTCTTCTGTTGCCTTACGAAACAGTCGAGGTGTGTTTGCTGCCCGCAGTCATTCATACATGTGTCATCATGAGCTGACCTGTGTTATTAAACCCTATTTGCTGTTACCATAACTGATCTCAGGTGTCTCCAAATCAACCAGGATTTAAATGTTACAGTTCATGACTTAAACTTTGTACCAGGGTTAAAATAAGTGTTTCCAGTTGATAGCGTTAGGTCTGCACATACAGCCGGCATCACTAGAGGGTGCCCTGCTGCATCTGTAACCACACCCAACAATGGCTATGTTTACATACACACCAATATTCCACTATTACTCCAAACATGACAGTATGTGAGTTTGACGCAGGTCACGTAAACAGCATAGTATGCTTAAATATTCCCAGTTAGGCCTTTTTTCTGATTAAATTATTATTTTTTTGATTAATATGTGGGATATGCTAGTATTGTTCGAGTTTTAATAGCACTATTTGGGCAGGTGTACACCATATTCGGAATATACGTCTCAGCAGGGGTTTGCGACGCAGTGCCTCTTGTCCGTTTACGGTTGGCTCTGTGCATTGTCATGGATTCGTTGTGCACAAATCCAAGTCGCTAAGCAAGGCTGGAGTAGAGATGCATGCCTAAAAGACCTAAAACACCTACCATTAAACATTATGAGAGACAAGGACAGACTTTCAACAGGTTTTTGGATATGTGCAAATATCACAACGCTGACTTTTTCAAGAAGGTAGGTGAAGGAATGAAAGTGGAAGGCTGTGTTTGCACGGTCCAACAAGTCCGCCACTGGAAGGAAATTGTAGAAAAATAGATGTATATTTTGATCCAAATAAGTAAAATGGCAAGTGGCTCCAGCTATTCTACTTTTCCATATTTTTATGTAGTTAATGACATGTAAGAGCATGTTAATCAGAGTATGCACAGCACTACTCTTCTTTGTTAGGCATGTAAACAACTTAATAGGAATATCGTCTTTTTCAAAATAATGGCAAAAAACAGAAGATTTTATGCTTAAGGTACTCAGCAATGTCAAAGGGAACACATGTTGGAATACGCTTTACTAGGACTGCACGACATGAGGAAAATGTGATACTGTTGTTGAAAATCGCAATAATAATATTACTTGTATCTGTGCTTAAGCTGTCTTTCGTGTTTCCAAAATATTGCCAGATGGCTGATGACATACTGTTTTTTAAGCACCACTTCCTCTCTGGCATTCACACTTTCATCTGCATTCATCTTGTTACACGGTCCTCTTTTAACACTGCAGAGTGGTACAACAGCACTAGCTGAATAATCCTCATAACTCACATGTGTGCAGCGTCTGACCAATCAGATGATGCTTCATGGCGAGGGCTGTCTGATTGGCTTAAGAGTAAACAGAACGGCACTTATCAGACAAGATAGCACCTACAGACAGAATGTAATTCAATACGTTGATAGTATAATTAAAGCGCAATATTGCAGTCTCTCACGATGTACTAATCATGGAAGTTGACATCGTGATGACGATATGACAAACGACAGCCCTACACTTTACACTACTGCAGCACGTGAGGTCAACAAAAACAAGACGGCCAGCTGTTTTAACTTGAACGTTAAATCTCTGTAAAAGGTTATTTATTAGTAAAAAGGAACTTAGCTGTAAAACAGCTTCTGTAATTTAAACACTTGTAAACTTTGTCATGAGCTGACAAACAAGTCTCTGCTCTTTGTTTTCTCTAAAAACCACACTTCAGCACAAATAACAAATTATCACTGTTTATCATATAAAACATGTTACAATCGTTCTGATGCCAGAGCTTATTTTTACTGAGTACACTGCAATTCTGCAGACTTTATTTAGTTATTCCCACTTCTATTCAATAAACTGCATAGTGAATCAAAACATCGGACAAACCAGAAACATCTTCCATTCAGCAATCATACACACACACACACACACACACACACACACACACACACACACACACACACACACACACACACACAGAAAACTGAGACCAGCTGTATCTGCTTGAATGAGTTGTAAATGGTGTTTATGCAATAAACATTATTCAGACATTAGCGTCGTGTGAGTGTTGTGTGGTTTAGGCAACTTTAAAGAGGTAATTAGCAGATAGTTACGCCTCATGCTGAGTGTGAGATAAACTAAGAGTGGGAATGGCATGGGACCAAAGACACGCTCCAAGCCAACAATAGGAATAATCACCAAATAAGGGAGACTTTGTTTCCCACGGGGCTCTGCTCTGGAGGTATTGGGCAATGCCTGGAGCTTGGGCTACCATAGAAACCACAACCACCAAAATAGTTTATCCAAGAGAACAACCATTTATCTATAAACATAATTTAGATGATATATCTTTCAGAGAATTGGACTAAATCACACATATGAGTGCTATAAAAGTTGTGGCAGGGGCTCAGTTCTCATCTGGATTCTGTATATCGACTGTGGACCAGCAGTGGGCAAACACAAAATTCTTACCAATCTGCTTTGTATTTTTCAACATGAGAGAGCTGAAATATCACATTCACTCTCCTCTCTAGACTGAAGCTGGATACCCCATGTCCGAGCACTGCAGCGCTGCCAAAAGCCTCCATTACACCCAAGTGACGACAGCACATTCGAATCTAATAAGGCTATCTGTTTGTTTTCCACTCTGCTGCTCCACATCTCACACACACTGTTCATTTGTCCCCTAAACTGCTCTTTCTAAAGCTGCTGACATTTACTTTGCTGGCATCCAGAGCGAAACTGCTTGCCGTGTGTCCTTTTATCAAGCTGGGACATCACAACAAATCAAGCTCAGGCATTACAATGCATGTTGATCTGCTTAAGCAACACATGACTATGAATTCCCTGCATAACTTATTACACCTGTAATAAATATTAACTTACTTAACTGCCACACCATGTGGAATAAATGGAAAAATAACACTGCTGCCAGAGTGTGGAGACCAGAAAAACAGCTTAAAATAGAATGTGAAGTCCTGAAACAGGGTTAGTGAGAGGAAGGCTATTTCATTGTTTTTATTTTGATTACAAGACAGCCAGTTTAACAGATACAGCCGATGGACACCAGCTGTTTCCTACAAAATTGCATCCTTACGCTTTTCACGGAAGAGTCCTTGAGTCCTACCCCCCCTCTATAAATAAAAGGTCCCTTAGGGCCACCACATTCCCATATAAATTCATACATAAATCCCGTCATGAAGCTATTTTTTTATTTGTCCACAGTTAAAAATGTCCTCAAGTGGAAGATTCCTGATGACTAAAGAGGCTGTGTTTCCCCATGTCTCAGCATTTGTTTCATATCTGGTTTCATCTTTGACAGAAACAGATGGACAGAGCTGCATGTTTACGTGCAGATAAATAAACAGGTTATGGTCAGCTTACAGCAGCAAAAGGGAATCTCGTGATACAGCAGCACTAAACCTGCAGCGGCATTTATCTATAAAAGGGGTGCTATTTCATGTACGGTGAGACAAGTCACAGCCATGCAAGCAGCTTCATGAGACTGCACTTGGGTACAGCGGTGCTTTGAGCTACATGCTAACGTCAGCATGATAAAATGCTCACAATAACAATGCAAAGCTGTTAATGTTCAGCATGTATAATGTCAACCATGTTTATCATCTTATGCTGCGTTTACATGGAATCAGGGATTAAATAAAATAATTTGAATTGATGTATTTTATTTCATTCTTTGTAAACAATACGTCATCAGTATCACAGCATTTCGTACTGCATGTTTTGTTCTACTGTCAGGCCATTCTGTCTGTCTGTTTGTTTGTTTGTTTTTCCGATGCTGTCCAGACGCTGTTTTCCATGTGCTGTCTGACTAATTGCACACGCGTAGCCACGGGTGTGCCAGGATGTACCTGTGCCACCCAATGAGGAAGCTGGCACACCCAAAAACCAATGACAAATGAAGTTTTAGTTATAGCCTCACTAAAATGTTTTGTTTTAAACTTAGCCACTCCCCTGTTGTTTCCCTTCTGTCTACGGATTACTCTGATGGGGATGGCGAAAAATTTTGTTTACCCCTAACCAAAAAAGGCAGGCTATTAATCTTCTCAGCGATGTTTACAAACAGCACACATGTGTCCTACTCACGTACCACAGCGGCCACTGCACCTACTAAACAGTGCTGTCCATGGTTCTGAAACAACTGCTAAGCTACATCACACGGATCTCAGCCAATCATTTTGTTGTTGTTGTTGCTATTTTTCTACAATATAAATAAATAAATGTAACAGATACATAAAGCTTGGAAAGAGAATGCAAAAACATACAATTATTGTCGACCTGCATTCGGCGTCTCTGTATACAGAGGCAGCTGTCTGGCAGCAGCAGCTCCGGCCACACTGCCTTCACCAGGCTGACTGACAGCAGACATTTACTGAGGCAAAATAGTTTTCATGTCAGCTCCACGGAAAAAAATCAAAGTATTCATATTTACTGACTCATTAATTTTGTTTCCCAGCCCACCATAGCAGGTGTCCCATAGCAGGGACACTGGGTGCTGTTTAAAAAAGAAATACATGGTTAAGAAGTTAAAGACATATATACACTGAGATACTGCGTGATTTTAAACAGCTGTCTATAATTAAGAAAAAGCACGATGGCCGATTCTAATAGTTCATTTTAAAGCCGATATTGGCCGATACAGATGTGCTGATATTATCAGCATGTTAGCCCATTCAGATATTTCATGTCACAGCCAATGTTGGCTGATGCCGATGATGTGCCGATATTATGGTGCTTCTTTCCAAAGCTTCTTTCCCACTGGAAAAAAAACATCTGGCTTTTGTCTTTAATGGGAAAGGTTACAATCTGCATTCAGTCTCTGGACAAATGACTGTGCTGTAGTCACGGGTATTTATCCGCTCCAGCTCCTATCGGCACTAATGGACAGATGACTCTCAGGAGGACAGGCTAATTTTCGCCTCTTCTCTAGCGCGACCGTCTTTAGCTACTGGAATCTCAGACAGTGATTCCCAACCAGGGGGGCGCCAAAGAGCGAAGCGAGGCCCTCTTTAGTTTATGGGGTGTAATAATTTTAATGTATTATGTATCAAAATTTAATTCATTTACCTGAATGGTTACGACACCAACGTCTACAATGGTAAAAATATGGGTCCCTCAAGAAAAAGGTTGGAAACCACTGATCTAACACACAAATTCCGTCTGTCTTCGTCCAAGCAGCGCTCTGACTGTTAAAAATTAGTCCAGTTTGATTAGTTTGAAAGACAGACTGAATAAGTAACATATAAAAAAAAGAAGTAACCAACGTGACATTTTCCACTGGCCTCCAAGCTGCTTTCTACTGTTTACTAACCTGTTTTCTGGCATGCTTGTGCAGCAGAATGTGAAAAAAAAATTCAAAACAAAATAAATAAAAACAAAGACTGGCACATCGTCTACTGGCAGTGGGAAATGAGTCTATCAGCTATTTTTAACAGGTTTATCTGCATTTAAGAAACCCAAATATACGCACTAATTTGGGTTGAAAAAGGTTACTCTAAGTTCCAGTGCTTTGTCATCTTATTTGGTCCACAGCTGGTCATGACAGAGACACACAGCTAATTGAGATATATCTTGCTTTATATACTGTATATCCTCACATCATATCGTCATATATTCTGCCTCACTGTTTTGTGCCTCTGTGTGTAGGACTGTGGCTACGTGTGTGTGTGAGTGTGCATCTGTGCGTCAGTGTGCTTGTGTGTTAATCCTGAGTGAAAGGCTACGTTTTTTTGCACAGGAAGGCAGTGGGGGGACTCCCCGGAGGGCCTCAGTGTGCCGGCCCTGTAAGCCTGTGTGAATGAGCCTGAATTCGCAGGCTCCCCACGAGGACGCACGGCTGATTAAGCTGACAGTCAGAAGCCCATTGACCAGTCACAGAGATTAAACGCCGGGCCATCTCGGCGGCTAAAACCACCTGCGAGATGGAGGGAGCGATGGAGAGCCAGAGAGGAGGAGGAGAAGGAAATGGATAGAGACACAGGGAGACGTGCAGATACTCACTGTTACTCGTCGCTTCGGTAAATGACGCCTTTTGTCCATTCCAGCCTTTGTTGTCCATCTGTAGTGATGCGGAGAGAAGGGGGAGGTAAGAGAGATGTAGATTCTTGAACAGACAGCTTCTTTCACGCATGTCAGACGAGTTCCTTCCTACTGTTTGGGCCACAAAGAGACGAGCGCTCACAAGAGGGGATGCTTAAGGAGCCTAGTGTCTGTCTAGGCCAGCTACTTAATTAGGGGGGTTGTCAGTGTTTAGTAACTCAAAAAAGGGCTCCTATTCAGTGTGTTACTTCTGCTGTGGTATGCGCGTCTGCCTGCACGAACACACACAGACCCAAAACACATGTTTGTGAAACAGAAAAACTCATAATTTCTGATGTGTGTGTAACAGCTGAGGAGATGACAAGGCTGTAAACAAATGCACCCCCCTTTAACACCACCAACAGTCTCTTCACACTTTTGCAGAGATCACCCACAATCCCACTGTGGGAATGTAGTGCGACAGAGCTCTCAAAAGAGGGGGAAGCAAGGGACAGAAAGAAAGAGATCTGAAGAGAGACAACCTATCCTACAAAACAGGAGCTGGGCAAACACTGTTTAATCGTTCCATAGAGCCTGGGGTTGTCTAAGGATCTGATGAGAAGTAGGCCGTCAAGCTAATTTTTATAGAGATGTTTTCAGAGTTGCCAGGCCAATGCAAAGCAATGCATCAGCCACTAACTCCTTTCTGTCTAAATATTCTGCCTTGAGTGTAACCAGAAAGGTCTCACCTCTTGCCAGGATTTAGCTTAAACAGTGAGACTCAGTGTGCTGCTTATTTTCCAGTTCAGTAGCCCTCATTTAACTGAAACCTTAGACATCAAAACAGAGTTTACAAGGCTCACACATATAACATGCAATGATGCAAACTGAATGTCATTTGACATTTCTTTGTCAGCACAATTTAAGCATTTTTACTGTGCAGAGGGTTTGATGCATTCAAAGACTAATGTGCTCGAGCTTTAGAAATCTGTCAAAAGTAACTACATATAAGACCAAGGCGAAAAATATCAGAGCCTGAATGTTTCATATGAGGATGAAGGCGAAGGGAAATACAGGCTGCAAACTAGGTTGTGGTTTCTTTGGAGAAAACGAGTCAACCTCACGGGCGTTCTGATAAGAGCAAGTGTCATCCTTTAGCTGTATGGTATGGCTGTCTGACAAAGATATATGCAGCCGCACATATCTAACTAATGAGCTGTCTGGAGAACGATGAATATTTACAGAGAGCCCGGTTATGTAACATCATCTCTATCTTAATCTGCTCCCACGAGCTTAAAAACCAACGAGGTGCATAAAGATGATGGTGATCAATGGCTGCTTGCAAAACATGTTCGGTTCAGGGGAGCTGAGCGGGTTACATAATAGGTTGACCATGTCAGCTACAGTGGGACTCGTGATAAATCCGAGTATCAGGACTTTTTGAAGTCTGCACAGTGCTACAGATGAGATAGCACGTGGACTAATAAGAGAGTTTCTTTATGTAATCCTCCAGCATATAGCTGTACAGATACCCAGTGACGAACATCACCATCCCTGCAGACCTGCTGCGAGTGTGGCTGGGATACTAATTGCAAGATCCCCTACATATATATACACACATCTTGGTGTGTGTGGCTCTGCATTTGTAGAAAAGGAACTTTCCAAGAAACAAGTGAAAACAGTTTACATGGCACTCAAATGAAAGTACCTTCAGTGACCCACAGTAGTTACTGAGGCTGTACTGAACAGTTCAAAGCTTCATTCATAACACTAACATCTGAATTCTGAATGAACATTTCAATGCTACGCAGCTGGGTTGGAATCAAACATGTGGCCACTGTGGCAAGGACATTCCCTTATACATGAGGCACCTGCTTTACACACTGAGCTTCTGGTGCCCCCAAAACCCAATTACTCTGCATAGTTGCAGATACAGATTAGGCTGTACTGATATTATTAATATTAAACTATTTATAGAAATAGATTTTTAGAGGTAGCTGTTGGGGGTCGCGGAGGGCTGGAGCCTATCCCAGCTGACACTGGGTGAGAGGCGGGGTACACCCTGGACAGGTCGCCAGACTATCACAGGGCTGACACATAGAGACAGACAACCATTCACACCCACATTCACACCAACGGACAATTTAGAGTCACCAATTAACCTGCATGTCTTTGGACTGTGGGAGGAAGTCGGAGTACCCAGAGAAAACCCACACTGACACGGGGAGAACATGCAAACTCCGCACAGAAAGGCTCCCCTACCCAGGATCGAACCAGGAACGCTCTGGCTGTGAGGCGACAATGCTAACACTGCACCACCGTGCCACCAGCGATGTAACAGCACTCATACAAGAAAGTTGATTAAATTAAAAAAAGACTGACTCATTCAACCCGATGAGTCACCTTTATTCAAATGGAGGATTTTGTTTGTGGATGTTTAATTTAGGCTGATGATTGCATAAAATATGAGACATTCAAAGCTTCATTGAAAAACCTCAAGAGAAGCAGCAAATGTTTAAAAAAAGACAGTATGTTTTTTCTATAACCGTGGGTATGCGCTTCACATTTATATATCTTCCACAGAAATGTTTCATGCATGTGTAATTTGTAAATTTCAATTGTGAAATACAGTCCATCATAAATTGATGTTAAACTACCCCAGAGGTGTAGTCATTAACTAGCTGTGTTATCAATTAATTGTTTCAGCTGGGAATTTCCTTTCTGGAGCTCAAAAATTAGATTATTTATTGATCAGTTGATCAGTGGAAAATTCATACAAGATAATTTTAATAGTCCATTCATAGCTAAATGATTTAGCAAGCAAGGATACTAATTATCTATTAGTACCACTTCCTTTAATGTGAAGAACTGCTTGTTTTATATTATTACAGAAAAGAAATATTCAGACTGCAGGCCAAACAAAACAACCTATTTGAAGATGTCAAACTGGGCCCCGGGGAATTGTGATAGTGTTTACCACAGTTTTACTAACATTTTTAGCTGACGGTTAATTGAAAAAAATAAAAACTTGATGGATTGGACGGATGGGTCAGATGGTTAACCACACCTGTCGACGTGAACTCTATCAGCCTGTTGGTGTGAATGACTGTTTGGAGTCACTGTACTAGTTTCCAATAACCTTGCACCTTTAAGTGATTTAACTACGCTCCTGCTTAATCCATGAAAATCGTAAACTGCAGTCATATAATATCTTAGTGCCGTATCTTGCACCCCGCACAAAGAGACGCACAGCAGAGCGCAACTATCATTTCTAATGTCAGAATGACACAGCTGTCATTTTCAAGACCAGCACCCACGTTGTGTAAGTACGGGCACCCATCTGTGCATCCATGTGTGTTGAGGTCTTTAAGTGAGGTGTGGTCAGGTTGATTGTTACTTTGAATCAGACAAAAGATCAACACACTGTGTTAAAAATGTAGTACTGTCAATTGATGATGTCTGACAAAGATCTTTGTTAATTTGAAATGTTGCATATTAAGCTTTTAACACAGCTGTGAATCTCTGATTCTTGCCTTATTCATTCCTTCATTTATTTTCTGTTACCGCTTCTCCTCTTTGGGGTCGCGGGGGTGCTGGAGCCTATCCCAGCTGACACTGGGCAAGAGGCAGGGTACACCCTGGACAGGTCACCAGACTATCACAGGGCTGACACATAGAGACAGACAACCATTCACACTCACATTCACACCTACGGGCAATTTAGAGTCACCAATTAACCTGCATGTCTTTGGACTGTGGGAGGAGAAAACCCACGCTGACACAGGGAGCTCCGCACAGAGGGGCATCCCTATCCTGGTTTCAAACTTCTGAGATACTAACTTAACTTACAGTAATAAAGCAATATAATAAATGTATGGGTGGGAGACATGCATACTGCATACTCAAACACCGCTAGACATGTCAGTGTGGGTAAGAGAAGTAAAGTTTGTACCTCGGTGGGGTTCTGAGGGACTGTGGAGGCCTTGTATCCCAGCTGCAGGAGCATCGCCTCGGCTGCATTCCGCTTGGCCACCTTCTTGTTGGGTCCTGTTCCTGTGGCGACCTCGCTGTTCACCTTCACCTGCAAACAGGTATATGAACATGACTTTAAGACATCTACAATGACAAGATTCTCAGATTTAGAATTGAGCACTGTGGCTGTCCAGATACATCCTGTAACAATGACTCACTAAATGACTTGGTTAAAAAAACAGCATGAAATGTGCTTTTCTCACGACTTTCCTCTTCCTGTCACACTTTCATTCACTCTCAGCCCGGAACACTTTGCTTCGCTCGCTGGGCCGAGTCAGCTGTGTGATTTACATCACACAAAAATGCTCCGAGTGAAGTGTTTGTTTTTCAGTGATCCCAAAACATTAAATCTGTCGGCACAGAATGTAAGCAGAGAAATTTCCAAGAGAATATCAGACGTCGTTATGTTATGCAAACAGACAATTACACTGTACAAATAACATTCTGGGAGCCAAAGCCTGTGAACAGCCAGGCCTCAGCGCATTTACTCAAAGTGGTCTGACATGCTCACTGAGGCCCTGTTTACACCTGGTGTTAACATGCATCCTGGGTGATCGGATCGCAAGTGAACAGCTCTAAAGAGAGGTGCAAATGCAACCTATGTGTCGTCAATGTGTCTTGAGATCTGACTGCTCAGACCACATTCAGAGGCGCTCTAGGCTGCAGAGAGCCACATTCTTTCAGCAGTGCGTACTCTAATGTGTCCTGGGCCACCTACTCAGCTGACGTCCTTGCTTATTTGACTCTCTACCGGATAAGAAAACTCTGTTGTTGCTGTTTTACGGGTGAAACACAGTAAATGCTCATCTGAATGCATCAATGCATTTTTTTAAATTCCAACTACAGCAAAAAAGAAACAAAACAAACAAGAATATAATCAGTTAATTTCTGGCTATAACTTCAGTTTTAGTCTTTTCACACTAATCGACTGAGAGAGTGTCTGCTGTGTTACACTTCCTGAGTCTGCCTGGGCTGGGGTTGCCATGGTGATTAATTGGTCCGTTGACTAGCACGCTGCCAGAACCTTCTGTACAGGCTTCATACAGTAACTGCTGCTGTGCACTGACAGGTGTGGACACTTTGTACAAAGAGGCAGCAGACCTGAAAGTGCAGGGGAGACTGTGCAGGAGAAATAGACTGGGAGGAGGGGAGAGCCAGGTTGTCGAGGGCTTTATAGGTGTTCAAGAGGATATGCTGAGAGATGAGGAGCCAGTGGAGGTTTTGAAAGACGGGTGGGAAAGTGTGTGACAAGACGAGCAGCAGAATTCTGGATATATTGTAGTTTCTTGAGAGTTTGGATGATGAACCGTAGAGGAGACGATTGTGGTAATCAGGTCTGGAAGTGATGAATGTGTGAATGAGAGTCTCTGCAGCTGAAAAGGAGAGGGATGGACGGGAGGCAGGCGATGTTTCTGAGACTGAAGAAGGCTGTTTTGGTGATGTGTTTGATAAGAGAGGGTTTGATCAAAGATGACGGACAGCACAGCAGTGAGCACAGCAGAGCCATCGGTGGAGAGGGAGAAGTTATGGGTGGATTTGATAAGAGACTCAGATGATAATGACTTTGGATTTGTCACAGTTAAGTTTGAGGAAGTTGGTCTGAAGCCAGGATTTAGGCTATATTCACACAAAGATTTACTTGTCTTTTTGAAACTGCTAAATAAAATGATCGGATTGCAATAGTGTCCTGTAAACATGGCGCTGACTTCAAGAATACAGGCGTCAAAATGAAGCTGGTTCAAGTCACTGGAACTGCATAAAAAGGCTGCAGTATATATGCCAGCCAGGAGATGGTGCGTCACTAAAAACCGGAGCATACTGCTCTGAACCGGAGAAGACGCGCGGTGTATACAAATGGAAGAAGAAGATCCAGAACAAACACAACACAAATTCCAACACACGAGAGAAAACGGAGACTTTGGTTTGGACTGACGACGAAGTCGAGCTGCTTCTTCGAGTCACGCTGGATTATTGCTGTTGTTGTGATGGGGCGGCTTCCTGCCAGGGTTAAGTCAGAGGTTAAAGAGGTGGGGCTATGACATCATTGCCGGCCAAAAGTCGCGCATTGGCTGTACACACGAAGACGCAAAGGCGGCATCTTCAGATTTGTGCGCTCTGGAACCCCGCTTCAAAAAGATGCAGTTTCGACCTCCGAAAACGCCAGTTTCGTATGGATGAAAGGCCGAACCGGTTAAAAACTTTGGCGAATCACGCTGACAAGGCTTCGTGTGGATGGGGCCTTAATTTCAGCGATGTAGGTGGTGAGGGTAGAGTGAGTGGCAGGAGTGATGGCTTTGGTGGTGATGTGGGGCTGAATGCCATTGATGAAGCAGTGAAACTTAAGTCCATGATGGTGAAGTAAACTTTACAGCAGTTAAGTGGTTACTGTTTTTATCTTTTAGGCCAAAAGCAAAATAGAAAGGGATGGCAGCTTCTTCTGTAGTCGCCTGTGTTAAAAGGGCAGATAATATCGTTATCGATAATAACATGTCCCCACAGCTAACGCTCTCGTTCCACAGAAAACACTGAAACCCTCATTAATTACCAAATCCTGAAATAAACACAATGGCTCTTTTATCAAATCTGAAAAGATGATCAACCATCTCAAAAGCATCTGACACAAGCTGGGACTTTTTTTTCCATAATTAGTGTTAGGTCCAGGAAAAAGATGCGAAAACAGACTCATTTGAGCCCTGCTGCTGCTTACCAAGGGAGACAATGTGGAAATTTTAGAAGAGTGAGTGGACTGCACAAAAGGAACACACACACACACTTGCAGGGCCTAATGTGTGTATCAAAGAGGCATGGAGAATAGGTTTGAGGCTGAATTACTGCCTGATGCTAAGAGAAGCTCTGTTCTTCTTATGAAAGAAGAGGATTACGGAAAAGAGAGACAAAGAGCGAGAGTTTGACTGAGAGAGACAGACACAGAAAGACGAACAGGAAGAGTGAGACAAGGAGAACTACAGTTAAAATGTTGTGCATAAATTAAAAGTGGACTTCGCCAGTTTAGTTGTTTTTCTCCGACACGAAACAGACTGCTGACCGGAGCTGCAGATACACACAGAGTGGAGCAATGACAACCAAAGGACAAGAAAACAACTAGCACAGCACTAGCACATTCGTCCCCAACTCAGTGTTTTCAAACCAAATCTAAATATTCACATCACCACTTAAAATCAAAATAATGCAACTGTCTTTTCCTTTAAGCCATCTTTGCCGACAAAGACCGTAATCAATCAATATAATCATGTTATCCTGACAAATTCAATACATTTACTGTACATATACACCGATCAGCCACAACATTGAATCCTCTGACAGGTGAAGTGAACATTGATTATCTCTTACAATGGAATGATCTGCTGGAAAACCTTGGGTTAAAACACACCACCCACCCAAACATCGTTACAGACGAAGCACACTGCCTTATTGCAATGGCACTCCCTGATGGCAGTGCCCCCCAGCAGGACAATGCACACTGCCACACTGTAAAAACTGCTCAGGAACCCAAGGAACATGACAAAGAGCTCAAAGTGTCGACCTGGCCTCAAATTTATCCAGATCCCAATCTGATTGAGCATCTAGGGGACATGTCTACACCCTAAAGTCAAATCTAACCAACGACGAGGCCTTCTTGAATCAGACTTGGACACAGGATTTCTGGGGCGTCTGGCACCATGGCATTGGCGGCGGATTCTTTGAGTCCTGTGGGTTGCGAGGTGGGATGCCAGAAGGTTCTACGAACGCTTGATGGGGCTAGGGTCTGGGGAATTGGGTGGGTGGCATACACATGAATACCAGGACCCAGTGTTTCCCAGCAGAACACTGCATCGTAACAAGATGATCAGTGTTATTCACTTCACATCAGTGTACAACATAACCTAATTACTGTGAGTGCCTAAATTTCAGTAACTGTTTCGCTGAAGCAGTAGCGTGGTTCACAGTAACCCGGGCAGCAGCTCATTAAAGCATCAATGAAATCCAATTAAATAGAAAACAAGATTATAGATTAAATTGTTTTTTATTTATTTTTTTAAAGGATCATTGACGAATAGGAGTTTTCCACAATATTTTAATTTTGTTAAGATGCATGTGAGTGTACGAGACTCATGCAAACAGCAGTATGGGGTAATAAGGTAGCTTTTACTTGTAAGTCTGTAAAAGGTACGAAAAATAGGTAAATCTGATTTAAGGCTGACTAAGACGAATGAGCCAACACCAAATCTTCACCACAGTTAACTAATTGACAGGTGTTCATAGCTTGACCGTGACATTTTACTCAGTTAATGAACACTGGCTTCTTGCTACACAGACCACAATCTGATACGTTTCTGTAGTACAGAGAACTATCTGTGAGCGCTCTTTATTAGAAACAACAGATTGAAATTTCTCTTGACTGGAAAAAACACTTGGCTGCTTCTCCGAGGAAAACAAGGCTGTAAAGATGGATGTTCAAGATTTTGGGTTTTATAAGCATGCTATAAAAATAATGAATTTCAAACAGAACTTTTCATGTGGGAACAGAGAGGGTATGAAACAGAGGGGGAAGAACAGAGTAAGGACAGAGGAAATACAGGGAGGACCAGGACTGTAGCAGTGTACAGAAAATAGATACCAATTAAATAATAAACTATGTACTCCATGCAGAATTGTACCAGAAAGGGATGCTATGGTGAGGATATTTTCCCACTGGTTAATAAACAACATTGACTACACCGGTGTTACCGATTGCATTTTAAAGAAAAGATATTTTGATGACACTCAATATCTGTAGAGCACTGTATTACTGCTGATGCAAACCGAACACTTCCTACTGTTGCAGATTCACATTAAAAATATTTAACTGGTGAAACACAAGTTACCTTTAATTAAGAAGTCACGGAAATGCAGCGTTTGTCAGTGAGATTTAGGGCTGCCCCTTAAAAGTCGGACATTGGCATCATAAGTCAGAGACCCCTTAATCGGCTGAGATTGCTTTTAGTCGAGTAGATGTCTTTTGTTTTTGTTTTTTTGATAGTCTGTGTGCTGTGCAGTGTAGTTTTGGGGACGTTTTGGGCTCCAGATTTTGCTGGGGAGTGAGTGCTCTTCACTTTCACACTACTTTGGTACAGACAGCACAGAGGAGGAGAAACTTTGCATCGTAAGGCCCCAAGACATCATGATCTCCTTTCTTTTGCTTGGAGGTGGTGAATTTATAGCTCACATATTCTTACAATGACAAAATCTCTGGCTTCTGTTTGATATCTAGTGCACATTTCTGATCCGAATTACTAGTGCAACAACACATCATCAGTAGGGTAAAACTAACCTGTCTAACGACGGTCTAACCCAGTTCACGTTCCCTATTAGTGGGTGAACAATCCAACGCTTGGTGAATTCTGCCTCACAATGATAGGAAGAGCCGACAACGAAGGATTAAAGAGCAACGTCTCTATGAACGCTTAACTGCCACAAGCCAGTTATCCCTATGTAACTTTTGTGACACCTCCTGCTTAAAAACTAAAAAGTCAGAAGGATCGTTAGCGCTGTTAGCTTGTTTACTATAGTACATGAATGTCACTTTCACACTGAAAGCTGCAGTGAGAGTCTCTCTTGATGGGATATTTAAAAATAGCTGGTTTGTGCATTTAGTCCTTCTCAGGCAAGTGAGGGGTTTAGTGTTGCTGTAGCCCACAGGAACAATGCCCCATGACGCTTTTTATTCTCCAAGTGAGGATTAGAATATATGCAGTTGACATAATCTGGTTGGAATTAATATATATAAATGCTTAAGGATCCACTCATTACTAAAAGTGTATGTCATTGAAGACAGACAATAAAAACTAATGGAATGGTCAAAGTTGTTACAGTGAAATTTAAGGTGTGCTGATAGATTCTTGTCGTTACTTCATACATTGAGTAACATTAAAAGTAAACGTTCCACCTTAAAAGTTGCCAGCAGTCGGCCCAAGGAATTGAGTTATTTTTTTCTTAGTCTATAGCTACTGCTTTGATTTTATAGTTACTGTCTACTAAAAAATGTCTCCACAGTATGAACAGTGGTTACATGAGCTTCAAAACCAGCCACAGCTCAGCCCTGAGCAGAGTGACCGTCCTCTACTGACCAATCAGACTGCAGTGTTCACAGCTCCACCTTTTAGTACCAGATCTGTGTGCTAGGTACCCCAACAGAGGGGGGACCAAAAATGGGGACCGTATGGAACAGTTCCATGGGTACCATCCACAACTTTTCACAGTGGAAACAGAAAAAAATGCATAACAAACTGAACTGCACTGCACTGTACTGCTTGGTGGAAACAGGGCTTATGTGACCTGCCCTGTTTTCACAGCGAAACCAAAGCATGCACTGACTCATTCACTGCCTGTCATCTTTACAATAGATGGCCTAGTCTTCAAAGACTTAAATAATTCATCCTGATTCATTTTTAATGCTACATTTGCATATCCTGCAGCAAATATTTTGTTTAGTAACACCACAGCTCTATTGACAGTAATTCTTTGTAATCTGTGTACCACACACGCCCAAACCACTTTAAAGGAAAATTGGTGACATAATCCACCTTTACTTGTGACCCTATTCTCTTCTGGAACAATAGGTGTAGAGGTCACTAATTGGCTTGGGTCATATGTAAATTAAGTCAACATTACATGTGCTTTCCCCCCCAGAATTAGCTTTTCAGCAAAACATGTACATTATATTCTTCAGTATGATGTCCATGCATCAGCTCAGGTTTCCCTGTTTTCTTATTAGGTCCAAAATCCTGAGCATCTGTTTCCACATATTCTGGACATGTTTTTTAATGTTTGCTCCAGATTATGACTACTACCTTCAGCATCCATGGGAAAATGTCCACCAGTTTCACACCTCTTAAACAAATCCAAGTCACTTGCTTACGATGGTGTTCCTTTTGAATGTGTCCTCAATCTATTTAATAACTCTGCAAACACAGAATTTTTCCGCCAAACAATAGCCTTTAACCCAGCAACTTTACACAAGTTACACCCCAGGTTAACACCTACAAAGTCAACATACAATGGCTTCCCTTTTACTGAAGGCAACTGGAAAAAATCTCCAACAGCAATCACACTTAAATCACCAAATGGGGAAACAAAATCACCACTTTGTTTGATTTGCCATCAGTTTATGATCAACCATGGGTATTTCATCAGCTGTTAAAATAAAAACAGATTACTGTATTTGGCACGCAAACTATTGATCTTTTCCCCACCCAAAGGTTCATTATTCATTATGTGTAACCATTTATCCTGTTAAGGGTCCCGGGGCCCTGGAGCCTATCCCAGCTGACATTTGCCGAGAGGCGGTACACCCTGGACAGGTCGCCAGACAACCGCAGGGCTGACAAATACAGACAGACAACACATTCACACCTACAGCCAAATAAGAGCCACCGACTAACCTAGACTGCTTCTGCTGTCTTTGGACTGAAGGACGACGCCGGAGAAAACCCACACTGACACAGTGAGAACATGCAAACTCCACACAGAATGGAAGGTAATTTCACATCTGTGCCAAATGTATTATAAACAGCTGAACAGTATGTAAATTGTGTGCAGCGATGCCAGTCAGAGCAGTTAACAGTAAACAAATGTCCTCAGGGTGACGCCACAGTGTCAATAGTGACCAGTGTCTTCTTCCTGTCCCTGCACCACCTGTTAAAAAAACATGAAACCGGTCCAGATTTTCACCACAGATCTTGTCTAAACACCACTGTCTTATTAAATTTTACTGAGCCCTGGCAATCACAGAAGCATCATCAAATTAGTTGGAAATGTTTTTCTACACTGTTCGGTTCCAAATTAAATACATTTGAACATTAAGCTCAGGTCAGACCAAAGATTCGTGACAAGACGAGTGGAAACATGCAACTACTTGCGATGCGCTGTTCTGCAACATTTTAAAAGCCTGCCAGCTCACACAGATGCAACTAGATGAGACGGTGTATCATCTCTAAGCAACAACTCTCTGTAACTCTGCTCTGTTTTCAAGCTTTTTAGGTTTATTTTGTGGCTGAATATCATTTGTGGCTTCTTAGAATATACATGAGGATAGTGACAGTGAGATACTGGCTACAGCTGCATTTGTAGTAGTGATGACACAGCAAAAAACATGAAACACACATTAGATGGAAGAAGTAGTCATAATAAATACACCACATTAATATAAAAAACAGCACTTATAAATCAGTCAATGAGAATGTGTGTGTGTGTGGAGGGGGCACAGGCACATACAGCAAGCAGCAGCAGTGACCCCCTTTCCTACACCTGCACACCGTGAGGACGGAAACAGAGGGTTCAGTGGGGATGGAGCACCTACCACAGCAAGCGAACACGCCGTCTTCGGCCATTTTGACTTGACCAGCAGACTTCACTATAAGCCAAAAGGCTGTAGAAACAGGTGACGTGCCTTACGCTATAAAACCGGCCGTCGGTGACCAGCGGAGTTGCAGGTGACACCATCAGCCGGCTTGAGTCGAGCACAGACCGGCCAGTTCACACCACTGCAACTTTTCTCTGTAATGTTCTTAAACGTTTCGTCTCGTCGCGAATATTTGGTCTGAACTGGGCTTTAAACCTGGTGGATTGAATATTATACTCCACCTTTACATGTCTTTTCATCCTTTAACAGAATTAATTATCAATGACACTGAGGGCTCAGCGGCTGCTGATGACGCTTGTATGCTGAAAACAATGACCTCATTGTCCACTGTACAACTGATAATAGAGGGGAAATCACACAATAAAATGGCTACAAAAACACATGACATACGTATATAGGAAAAAGAACAAAGCTCTGTCCAGAGGTGAAATTATTTTTCTCAGAACATCAGAAATAGAAGCAGGGTGAAGGGCCCGTGCATAAAGGTGTTTTGTGTGTTCAAGCCTAAATCGCCTCCAGCGTTCTCCGACAACACGTGTGTTGGTTGTATGCAGCTGGGACTACATGCATACAGAAATAGGAAACCAGATCAAAGTCCCTTGAGGAAACTGAGAAACTTGTGTTCTAGTGTGAAGAGGTTATATAATGCTGCTGCGGGCTTCCTTTGGTTGGACAGAGAGGGTTTATTCTTTGCCGCTGCCCCTCTTGATAAATACACTCAGTGTACCTGCTCTTAGCTTCAGGACCATCTACAAGTTTTCTCCTCAAGCATTTTCCTCATCCACCAACTCATTAACTCACTTTTTTGATATATCCATGACGATGTATCCTCACAGAAGGTGTTTCATTAAACACGGGTTTAATTCAGAAGGTGACAGTTAAGCTTCTTTTCTTCCAGTGCATATGTAACCCCCGTCAACTCGCCCTTCTCAATCCCACCTCATTTAGATTAGACTGCATTACCTAAAGCTTGTATCCCTGTAAGGAAACTGGTTAGCAGCATCTAACTCACACTTGGCAGGTGTAATATTGAGGACGAGCATTGTTGAATTTGGTGTGATTTGCAAATGCAACACATGATTATCAAACTCTAAATAAAAACACGAGCAATGCTCAGTGCAGCAGTAGAGTCAGGGCTTCAGGGTGTATTTCACAGGTGTTTCTGACTGGCAGGGACTTGGGTGAGTTATTCTTTGCCACACTAATTTAAAACACTAATAACGTTACCACCGGCAAAATACCTCCGCTAATTAAATCCGTGCTCGACTTTATAACCACTGTGATTATGTCAAAGCAAGTGACTGATGCACCTGTTCAGAGATCGATATCTCTGCTAAGGGAGTTTTACCAGTGTTTGTGACTGTGAACAACTTAGGTGTGTTTATCAGGGGCAGATTTAGTGATTTTGGGGCCCCAGTTAAACCCCATTTTGCTTTACTTTTAATAGTAAAACTATCGATATCACACAGTAAAAGTCCTGTATTCAAATTTTTACTTGAATTAAAGAGTGAAAGAGGCATTATCAGCACAATGTACTTACATTGGAGCTTTAAATTTTCGTACAATGCTGCAGTTTAATGAATAATAATGCATCATATTTTTCTTGTTTTATTTTGCGAGATAAATCTGAATCTGCAACATAACCAGTAACATGTCTCTGTCAGGTAAATGTAGTAGTACAATGCTTTCCTATGAACTGAAAGTACACAGTAAATAAGTAGTGTACCGGTGAGTTGCATATTTCTAAGTACTTTGGGGACCTTTTGTTCGTTATTTCAGGATACACTGAGCTAGAAAAGCAACACAATTCAATATTTTTCATATCTAAACATGATAACAAATCTGTCGCTACTTGGCTGATTGCTCAGGAGCCACGGAAGTGCAATGTCGAGTGTGAAGTTGTTTGTATGAGTGAAAGCTACAAGCAACCACCTCAGGCCAAACTATTGGCCCCCAAAAAAGTGGGTACAACCCCACTTTTTGAGGTTGTTGTACCCACATGGTTGAATGCACTTATTGGCCCCTTCTCCACCAACATTTCCACGGAACTTTTATTTCCAGGAATTTATTTACGATGACGCCATAAACGGCAACCGACAAGCCCGCATCATCATTTGTGACACAATACGCCAGGATGGAGGACGCTCTAGTTGTCCTGTTGTTCATTGTGTTTTAATACATCGCATATAAAACCATTCGATCTGCACGGAGAAGACAACAGGCGTTATTAGCAAAGACAATTACGAACGCCCAAAGCTTCTTATAACCTTGCTTAAGTTTCTTCAGCTTTTTACGAATTTGTTTCAGTGTGTGCCCTATATTTATCTCCGCCAGCTTGTCGGCTATTCTTCTATAGGCTCTGTGATTTTGAGTTGCCGACTCAAAGTCCCGCTGAATTTCTTCCTCGGCAAATATGCTCAAAAGAGCCTGGACCTCGTCGTCCGTCCGCTTCTCGTAGCTTCTCTTCTTTTGCTCCATTTTCCAAATGATCAAAACACAAACGAAGTGAAGCTTGTAGAAATTAAATAAAGTTTGCAGCCACAGTGGCACAAAGGCAAGCGTGTGTTCCACCAATCAGCATTCTTTAGCACACAGCCCCGCCCCTTAAGAATTCTGGGAAAACTACTAGGTACTTCTTTCAGAGAAAGTTTGGGGTTGAGGCAAAGTTTTTTCCTCAGGTAATATCGGTGGAAGCGTGCCAAGGTTTTTTTCAAAATCCCGGGTTAATGACATAAGTTCCTGCAGTGGAAAAGGGGCTAATGTATTGGATAAAAGCGTCAGCTAACTAAACGCAGTGTAATGTGAAGTACTGTAATGCAATATCAAACAAAACCGCTGTTTACCTGCATGATGAACTCACGGCGTCGGGGCATCCCCCTTTCAGAAAGCAGCAGGTACTCCGGCTCCTTCTCCTTCTTGGCCTGCTGGATCTGGGCCAGACGGCTGATGGGGTTCATGCCCTGGCCATAGTCTGGTCCCGTCTGGGAGGAAAAGAGGAGACACAGGATGATCGATTCCAGTTGTCTCATTTATTTATTCTATTATCAAAATCATCTGCAGTCTAAAGTCTAGTTCACTAAGTGCGTACGTGTATTCTTTTGTAAAATAAAACAGTGCTGAATGGAAATGAGACTACACTCATCTGCAATGGATAGATGGAAAAGATATAAAGACAGGTAGACTAACACAGGAAATGAGTAAGAAAAATGATCAGATCATATTTCACACATCTTTTGAGTGTGAGATTCCCATGCCAACTTTTACCCATTTTGCAGTCAAGTAATTAAAAAAGTGACGATGAGTATTCTGCCATGCTAGAATGCTTCATGAACTGACCAGGAGCGACACCTCTACGTTGACTATACCATGTCAAAAACGACCCTAGATGCCTTTAGCACATCAAAACATGTTTTGCATAACAAGACAATCTCATATCACAGGATGACATCATAGCGTGTCTGTCTGTACACCAGGGCCCCAGCTTCCCCCGGCCCAGCTGCAGTACCTTGAGGATGGTCTTGGTACGTTTCTTGTAGTGCGTCTTGGGTTTCTCCACAACGGGGATGAAGGGCAGCTTCTTCAGGTCCTGCAGGATAGACAGAGCAGCACGCTTCTTGGACAGCTTCTTGCTGTTGCCCTCGCCCTCGGCAGAGAACTCCCCGACGCTGACACGGGTCAGGAAACTTTTCATGTGCGGGGGGCCGCTCTCTTTCAACACCTGGGGGAGACACAGGAGGAACAGGTTGGAAATGAGTATGTAAATGAAACTTCAAATTCGGTTTAATGCCAGCTTTGTCGCTCATGGAAAACAGATTTAGGATAAAGAACAACAGACAGAAAAAAACTGAATGAATGTGAGTGTTTTTGTCATGAATGATATGTGTGAGGGAGTGTGTGCGGCGCACTCTGCAAGCAGCTACACCAGGTGGTCCAAAACATCTGTTCTCGACGGTCACAGTGCTACCCACCCATATGCGCGTGTTATTCATATACAAAACACGCACACACACAGACGTACAAACACACATACAAAAAGGAACATGTTCCTAGATGACAGTCTCTAGTGATGAGGGCTCAGTTTCCTTCCTCTAGCCTCTGGTCACCTGGGAGACCTAAAACAAACACCGGCTGGCGTTAGGTCATGCTTCTGCAATCACATCTACTTCCTGTGAAGTCCGAGAACAGTGTGAGAGTGTGTATATGTGTGTGTGTAGCAGGTGGGGTTCTCCCCAACCTTGTATAGGAAAACACACTGGAGGAAGAATTAGGTTTCACACACTTACCGAGTCCAACAGTACATATTTCGCTAATGTGGACGCCTTTTCGATTCATAGCTCACCGACTTTCTCCCTCGCTCTCCCTCTAGCTGTAGCTGCTGTGTGTAAATGCTGTGTGTAAATGCACCCCCCCTCCCCCTTTTCCTGTTCTCCTTTATTTGAGCTCAATTTGTGGTGCAGACAGCACAAATTGTAGCAATCAGATGCAATCTAGAAACAGTTAATTTGAACCCAGTGACCGATAAAGCAGATTAAACTGATAAGCGGAACCTTGAGCATTCCTCAAATGCTTCATACATCAACACAGACTAATACCAGACCTTGAGGAGAACAAAGGATAATGTGTGCATACCTCTCCTTGCATTCTACACAACTGTACTTACAGAGAGCTGCGTTTTATTTCAGTTAAACTAAAATGGCAGTGGCTGGCATTAAAACCAAACAAGGAAAGATAAAAACCAACTAAATGTTGAGACATAAATAAAATAGACTAAAAAGAATCTATAAAAGGTGTGTCCATAATTCCAACATATACAAAACAGCCCATTACCAAATAAATCATGTAAAATGTACATGAAGTAATGTATTTGCTCTGATATTTCATTTCAGCTTTATCAATACAGGCGGAAAACCAAACTCATATTTTGGTTTTCTCATCCAAACTATTCCTACTCAAGTAACTGCGGGACATTCGTGTTAACAGGGCTGACACCGGCCCCGTGTTTGCTGTCAGTGTACCTGTTAGCCTGTCAGCATTCCTGCACAATGAGTTTAACTACACAGTGACGATATGTGTTGTAGGGCAGCCTTGGAGCACTAGCTGTCCGAGCTAACAGCCAAACTCACTCCCACCCCGGGGATCTGCTCTGGTCTTGCTCATCACAGGAAAAAGGGAAATGTAACATGGCAGCTTCTTGTACGTTACAACATTCAACTGGACTGGATGCATCCAATTTCTGAACTTTTTTTTTAACTCAGTCGATGGTGTTGATGATGACACACTGCACATCGCTGGCCCTGGTCAGCTGAGATTATGTCACGTAGAGAAAATAAAAATGGAGCTATTAACAGAATGTAGATGTAACTGGCGTTTGGTTATGGACCAGCGGGCGGACGGCTCTGATGCTGCTGTAGTGAGTGATGAGATGTGCGGGACAGGAAGCTTCTTCAGCTGTCCTCGATTCTGTAGCTGCACTCAATCACTTGTTACTTACTCCATCTCCTTGTCCGTCACAGGCTCGACTAAACATGTGTATCTATTCAGTTTATGTGGTTGAGCGAGATGGTAAGCAGACCAAGAAACAAACACATTTGCATCCTCATGGGTGAGTGGCTGAGATGATGTGAAGGCAACATTCCTGGTTCGAGTCCAGCTCGGAACCTCTGTTACATGTCAGCGATTGTTTGGGTTTGGGTAATCAGGGGATAATCTACAAAGTTAATGGTCCCTGCCAGTAGTAGTCCAGCACAGAATCCCTGTAAAACGGCATATTGTCTAACTTTACACTTTGGTTTTTGTACAGATTTAACAAACAACATTAGAGCTGCAACGAGTAGTTGATTAATCGATTGACAGTAAATTAATTGGCAACTATTTTGATAATCAAATAATCATTTCAGTAACTTTTTAAGGAAAAAAAAGCCGAATATTTGCTGGTTTCAAGCTTCTTAAATGTGACACTTGGGTGCTTTTCTTTGTCCCTACACAGCAATAACCTGACTACCTTTGCTATTTATGACTACTGGCCTATTTATCTGTTTTCTAACACTTTATTGACAAAAACAATTAAGTGATTAATTGAGAAAACAATGGGCAGATTAATAGATTGTTTGCAGCCCTAAATGAGACACAGTGTGTTAGTAAGTGACCTTAAGAAGTGCTGGCAGGTGAATTTGGTCACTTCTGGAGAGAGCCTGGGCTAGCCTGTTTCCCCCTGTTTCCAGTCTTTGTGCTGAGCTAAGCTAATCAGCTTCTGGCTCAACCTATGTACACTCACCGGACACTTTGTTAAGTACACCTGTTCAACTGCTCATTAAGGCAAACAGCTAATCAGCCAATCATGTGACACCAACTCGAAGCATTTAGGTATGTATCATGGTCAAGACAACCTGCTGAAGTTCAAACCGAGCATCAGAATGGGGAAGAAAGGTGATTCAAGTGACTTTGAACGTGGCATGGTTGTTGGTGCCAGAGTATTTCAGAAACTGCTGATCTACTGGGATTTTCACACACAACCATCTCTAGGGTTTACAGAGGATGGTCCGACAAAGAGAAAATATCCAGTGATGCCAGAGGTCAGAGGAGAATGGCCAGACTGGTTCAAGATGATAGAAAGGCAACAGTAACTCAAATAACCACTGGTTACAACCAAGGTCTGCAGAAGACCATCTCTGAACCAACAACACGTCCAACCTTGAAGCAGATGGGCTACAGCAGCAGAAGACCACACCAGGTGCCACTCCTGTCAGCTAACAACAGGAAACTGAGGCTACAGTTCACACAGGCTCACCAAAACTGGACAATAGAAGATTGGAAAAACGTTGCCTGGTCTGATGAGTCTGGATTTCTGCTGCCACATTCAGATGGTAGGCTCAGAATTTGGTGTAAACAACATGAAAGCATGGATCCATCCTGCCTTCTATCAACGGTTCAGGCTGGTGGTGGTGGTGTAATGGTGTGGGGGAGATTTTCTTAGTACCAACTGAGCATGGTTTAAACACCACAGCCTACCTGAGTATTGTTGCTGACCGTGTCCATCCCTTTATGACCACAGTGTACCCATCTTCTGATGGCTACTTCCAGCAGGATAACGCACCATGTCACAAAGCTCAGATCATCTCAAACATGACAATGAGTTCACTGTACTCCAATGGCCTCCACAGTCACCAGATCTCAGTCCAATAGAGCACCTTTGGGATGTGCTGGAACAGGAGATTCTCATCATGGATGTGCAGCTGACAAATCTGCAGCAACTGTCTGATGCTATCATGTCAACATGGACCAAAATCTCTGAGGAATGTTTCCAGCACCTTGTTAATCCATGACATGAAGAATTACAGCAGCTCTGAAGGCAAAAGGGGTCCAACCCAGTGGCCGGTGAGTGTATTTACCACACAAATGTGAGGTGTTACATTGACATTCTCCTTTAACTCTCTGCAAGAAAGCGAATAAACAACAACTCCCATGAAAAGACCAACACTGCCAATGTTTTAGTCCATCTCTCAATACTCTCTGACTTCCTGTCTGTGTCAGCTCCAAGCCCACTTGTTCCTACTGGAGACTTAAATCTTAAAAATGGGTCAAGAGTTTATGCTTTTATCATCATTTTTTCCTGACTAGTCCTTCAAGAAAATGTGCAGCCTAGTTGTGCTGTGTATATTCCTGTATTTTTAAATTGGCACTGGGATTGTTTTGTTAAAAACTAATGAACCCAATGACACCCTCACATTCACTGATCTATTGTGACATAACATTTGGGTTACTTTTAAATTAAGATATAATAGCAATTTGTTTTACAGGGATAAAAGGTCAAGCAGGTGTGTTACTACGTCAGTGCTCTTTGGTTTTAGGCCTTTTCTTGTCTACTTATCCAACCTAAAATCCACGAACTTGCAAGAATACTGCAAAAAAAAGTGAAGGACAAGTGTTTCAATGTTAAGACTCACTTGTGCTGTCTAAAGTGGAAACATGCATTTACTAACCGAGAGCCAAAAACATCAGATGTGGCCTGTATATATGTATATGGTACAGTCAACAAAAGAGCATGAGACAAAGTGTGTATCTGTGCGCACATGTCACACACTCTTGGCCCGGGATGGCGGCAGACGAGCTGCAGTCAGTCTCCTGGCAGACGACACGGGATCTGCGCCACACCGATGGGATTTCAGCACTTCCATTCATTTACACGCACACCCACACACACATACATGCAAACAAACACAACAAAACACACCCGTCTACCACCTAATCACAAGGATCAGGTTGTGCACAGGAAACACTTGGTAATTCAATGTTGATTTTTTTTCTCTTCAATCCCCTTCTCTTCTTGTCGCTTCATCTCTTCTTTTCTCTAACATGGGAGGCCTTCTCTTCGGCTTCTCATAGAGACATTAATACCCTGAGCAGTCTGAGGATCCGTGCATGCGAGACCTCAGGTACTCTGGAAGAGGAGGCTATGGGAGCAGGGTAGGACAATAGTGGGGACTGGTAGAGGGAAGAAAGGCTCTTTTGTGACGAGCGGTGGATGGACAAGCCCTGAGGGAAGCTGCTTCTTGTAAGATGGGTGGTTCTTGGCCCGGACCCTCTTCTCTTGTGTCCTCCTTGGAAAGGGAGCCTCCGATCCAACACACAAGCTGTGATTTATAGATTGGTTCCTCTTTGATGCTGACATCTGTTTGATATTGCCTGACGGGGGGATTAAATGAGCCAACTGGCTCTCAGGGTGGCGGCGACCCTCATCGTTGCAGAGGGGTGGGAAAGCAGACACTCGCTAGCAGTGACTCACGGGTAATTTCATGCCCCAGTAAGGGCAGGGATGAGATGATGTGAAAACATGGCTGCTGTGAAAGGCGTTCACAGGAGAGATGACCGTTTCGGTTTTGTGTAGGATGCATGAATGTTCAACTGTGTGTGCGTATGTGTGTGTGAGTTTGACTGGGGGTGTGGGAGTGTACCGTTTCTTCTCAGTGCATCAAAGAGGACACGGTAAAGAAGATGTGACATGGCAGCGTAGGAGATGAGGCCAGACTTTGTCTAATGAGTTATAATGTAATGGACCCAATGGGTGAAAAAAAAAAAGGACCCACAGAGACATGTAATTCACACTTGGTCTCTAGCCACAGCGCACGCATGCAACACGCTGATTGAGGATGAAAGTGAGACTGCTGGAGAGCCATCAGGGGTATGAAGGGAAGAGAGAGGTATGTAATGCCAGGAGAGGGAGAGGATAATTGCCTGGATGCAGCTTGGCCTTCAGACGGTTTAGTTTGACATGGCACAGAAAAACAAATGTGGCGTGACTGATGTGCAGAAATGGAGAACAAAACTAATCAACAGTTTTTGAGTGCAAAGAAAATGAAAAGACAGCACTTGGGAAACAAAACTGTTAGCTTGACGTGTTTCCAGCCTCTCTCCACTTTAAATCATGCATTTACAGCACAGAGAGAAGGCTGAACGCTGTCGTCGCTGCAAGCACACAAATCACTACTTGTGAAACAGGCAAAGAATAGCTGTTGACGGAGATATGGATAGATGGTTGAAATAAAGACAAAGTGGAGAGACGTTACTGATTTACTGCCCATCAGACAGCAGTAACGAACAGTCTCCAGACTGACAGTGAGCAGAACAGACTGTTTGGAGAAGTGTGGCTGTGGTCTGCTTTTAAAAAACCGCCGCTGTCAGCTTCCAATTTGGAGGGTCTGAAAATGAAAGCGGCGTAATTGCTGACAGTGACAAAGACATGACAGATAATGAATTACATCAATCCAGATTTAGCTGGCTGAAATTATTAATAGTAGTTCCAGGAAGGATAGCCATGTCATGCTCTGATGAGCAAATGCGTTTTCTAACAAAGATGATGAGAAAGGGGAGAGACGGGGGGGTGAAAGGGAGGATCGGACAGCTTTCCAGATAATTTTTCCAATGTTGTGTAAACTCTTATTAGCAAGCAAAGTCAACAGCGTGAGAAGAGTCTCCCTTCCTTCCTTCCATCCCTGTCTCAGCGTTTCCTCTCACCCCCATCCGCCTTTCCCTCTAGCCTCAACAGGCAGCCACCCTCTGTGTGATTTTTGGGAGTGATGGTAGGAGCGGTGGAAGGCAGGGATTCTGTGGAGGAAGGGAGGGGGCACGCAGAGTAAACTGAGCCTCCCTTGTTTTTGGCACCTTGCAGAGTGCAGTAGAAGAAGAGGGGCCGATTGGGGAGGGAATATTGGATGAGTCAGCTGAGATACGGTGAACGCCAAGGAGAACAGACCCTGCAGGTCATATGAGGACACACTCAACTTCTTTATAGATGTAGAAAAGTTGGGGACAGTGGCTCTAATGGTTAGACAAGCAGTGGTAGGATTACCTGTGATTCTCAGAACAAAACTGCTAGGCATAACTTAAACACTGAGCAAAGCTGTTAAGGCCTCGTCTTATCCAGTGGTACATGCCAGTGGGAGATTGTGGCAGCACTGGGCATCCCCCAGCTGAATTTATCAAGGTCACAAGCCCTGCTGGTGAAAAGCTTTTCTCAGAAGCAGCTGTGAATAAGAATATGTTTTCCCTGAACAAACAAGCCAGTGCAGAGGTGGCTTAAGTTTCATTTCCTCTGACGGTCACTACATGCTGGGTGTTAAACTGACCAAGAATGAAATGATGTGAGGAGGAAAATCCCAAGGAAGTTTTTTCTACAAAGCACTGTGGCTTAAATACCAGCATCACACACATTTTTAAATGTCCTGCAGCTGTTCGCCTCCTCCGAATTAATCACTGCCTTTGTTCAAGTTTTAAGAAATCTCATACACTTAAAATAAAAAAATAAAAAACAGGAGCGCTCTGTCACACTGCAACGGTCTTTTTGATCGCGACAGATGAGATGCTGTCAAGATTTGGCTCAGCAGATGACAGTGATGGAATGATTAGGCTTACTGTTCCCGTAAGGAGATGACAGAGATACACAGCTCAGGCACAAATAGCTCAGAGTACAAGCAGCACTGCTGGTCAAGTACTAAATTTCACTTCGTTTAGTCTGAAAATCTCCAGCTGGAAACACTTTCTATTTAATGCACTGAAATTGAGGTAATTTGATGCTTGATATTGAGCAGCTGAACTTGTATTTTTATGTCAATAGCTCTGTATTGATTGCCTCGATGATTCCCATCAGAGGTAGTTAAAGTGATGAGCGCAGGGCAACGGCTCTGCCTGTCTGTCTGCCTCTCAACAACATCCTGCGGCTGGAAACCACAATGGATCACACAGCTAGAACATACTACATTCAATTTTTATTTTTGTCTTTTAACTAATTTGATTCAATCATGCTGTAATTCTGTGAACTGTGCGGGACCCAAAGTTGACAGTAAACAGAGCAAATGAGGGAATAGGACTCTCTGTACTGTACTGTAATGTAATGTAACAGAATAAAGGCATTTTGGCTGATTTAAAGGGGGTGTCAGAAAGCAAAGGGTAATGTTACAGATATTTAATAACTGCAGGGTTCACACTCAACTTATTTAATTTCCTGAGACTTTTGCACCTTTACTAGATTCATCATTATAAGTTTTTATTGGTTATGATGTGGAGGCGGGCACTTTTTAAGCCCACAAAATTTAATTTTGTATTCCAGTTCAGATGCCAAGTTTCATATGTCAAGTTGAATTACAGAGAAAATTGCGCAAAAATATGCACAAGAAATTTCAATATTGTTTTAATTATATAGCACTGGAGCCAAACAAAATAATGTCTTAGGTGTGATTATTAAACACAGGTGCGATTTGACGTTTGGTAACCTTATAAAAGTCTGATTTTGTTTACATTTGCTTCGCAAAGAAAGATGCATTATTGTGGATGTCAAATAATTTAGTAAGTTATATTTGATGTTTTTCAAAAGTGTAGAAATAAATGTTTTATCAAACATTGCTGCTAAAAAGTAAGAGGAGGGTGGATGTTAAAAACGGGTTTAGATCAAATATATAAATGACAAATATAAGCCCATCTAAATTTATGCACAAGGCTGACTAAGGAGTCACTTCCACAGTACTGAATTATCGTCACTGATCGGCACTTTATCAGTTGAGTCACCTCCAAAAGCAATGTGACCACATCACTAAGACACATGCCAATGTCCTACATCAGTCCAGAAACACTTGGAACTTAACACCACAAAAGTTTGGACAAGCTTTAAAAGGCAGTGATCCATTTTAAACTTCCTGTGCACACATCTTTTTTTACTGTCTTTAAGATAAGTGACCTCACTATCGGGAAATTAAAAAAAAAAAAAAAAAAAAAACTGGGTAAACACGCACATCCTTGCTCAGTTCTTATTTCCTCGTCACTGGGGGATTAAGCGTTATCAGTGTGACTCCTTCAATGAGTTGTTTAGTTTTTGGAATACTTCATGACTACTCCACATTTCCTATCTGCATGGCTATTCTCATCATTACTGCATCACACTTGTTTTTCTTCCTCACCTCGAAGTTGACAGATAAGTTCCTCTTCAGGGCAATTTCATAGACCAGGCTGATCTCCGATTTGCTGGCATCAGTGCCTTCCTCAGTCTCGCCTTTTTCCTCTGGGCTCTGGAAAAGAAGGGAAAAAATCAGAGGTCAACATGCTGAGAGGGAACGTACTGACTGTTACTGCTCAAACTAGTGCCAATTTTTTAAGTTTATAAGTTTCCAAATGGTCTATTTTTCTGTAGCACCAGTTTAAGTTATGCATTACATATTATTCATGAACTGTTCAGTATGTCCAGAACTCAAAGGTGTGGCAGCTACCTGAAAAGCTTTTTATAGTTATGTTAGACAGACTTTTTTTTTTTTTTTAGGTTTGCCTGGCTCATATAACTGGCATCACTGATGCGGTGAACACAACAGAGAAGCCAAAGCTGGAAGAGCCTCTGACATCTGTATCTCTTAGATTAGACCACAAAGCAATGTGGACACTGTTCAACTTACTAAATGCCAAGTTACATTATGTCTGTGGAAACAGCTATAATTAAAGAAGCTAATTCATTTGAAATGGCATCACCAATGTGTCTCTTCTCAGCAAGGTGTTTTCCCAATAGCAATAATGAATCCCATAAGAGTGCTACATGTATGAAACCATGTTCAGCTGTAGAGAACACAAAGTGCTTGAGGCTTGCTGTCTTCATGTGCAAGTATTTTTATTAAGTTGGGTCAATACTGAGAGATTGTCTTTTATTTTCTTATTCATTCATTCATTTCCTGTTACCACTTATCCTGTTGGGGTCACGGGGGGGCTGGAGCCTATCCCAGCTGACATTGGGTGAGAGGCAGAGTTCACCCTGGACAGGTCTGAACCTCAATATCAGAAAGACCAGTGAGCTTGTGGTGGACTACCACGGGAACAGGACAGAGTTGTAGCCATGACAATGCTTCAACTATGGATGTTGCTGCAACAAAGCAACAAATTCTAAAACGTGGATACTTCACACACATCTCCAACCCTGCTGCACGGAAGATCTAAACTATCACCTCAGTTTCAAGGTGAAAACCTAAGGTCTGTATCACCAATTCAGTATCTGACTTCTGTTCTAGAGTTTAGCGTTGAATAATGGCCCAAAAAGTGTTTTTGCACATTATGATGTCACAGTGAAGCTAACCTTTGGCCTTTTGAAAATAAATGTGATCACTTCAACATGTTATCCTAGCAGACATTTGTGTGAAATTCTGTCATAATTAGGGTGTGAATTCTTGAGTTATGGCCAAAAATGTCTTTTGTGCGGTCACAGTGACCTCTGACCACCAACGTCTAATCAGTTCATCCTTGATACCAAGTAGCCGTTTGTGCCAAATTTGAAGAAATTCCCTCCAAGCGTCACTGAGATATCGTGTTAACCAGAATGGGACTGACAGACAGGCAACCCGAAAACATAATGCTTTCTTCCACAGCTGCCACCAGTGCGGGGGCTTAAAAATGTGCTTTTTGTTTTCCCTGCTTTTATGTACCAAAGAATACCAAACTGTGACCCCAAAACTATGGCAAATATCAAACCAAGAATTACACACCTACAGGGTGGATGTCGGCCAAGCTGCTGCAACAAGAAGCCTGTCTGTTTTCTGGCTACGATCTTTATCTGATATGGGACTGAGAACTCAGTATTCCAGGACATGACTGGTGGTCCTCTGTCTGTACAGGATGGTCTCTTAAAGGGGTGGTCCAGTAAATAGGAGAATCTTTGTACATATTAACACTGATCTACATTGTCAAATTATTATTTGTGAACATAAAGAACCCTCTCTTCCTGTAAGGAAAATAGAAGAAGGGCTCAAATTTGTGTCTTCATCAGGCAAACATGGGGCTGATACACTGGGTAATCATAAGGAAAAGACAGTTAAGGTCATTGGGAAAGCACCAGCAGGTTTCAGTGGGATAACCACACATTATTATTTCGTTCAGACAATCCACAAAATTTGCCGCCCATGAAACTATGAAGTAATTCTGGACTTAATATCAGATGACTCAGGTTTAAGCCTTCAGTCTGCAGCCCTCTCTAAGAATGATGGTTTCATCCACCTCTGAAAAGAACTCTTGGTATTGGTCCCTTTTACTAATAAAGAAACTTCGTTCACGCTATAGAGATCATATCATCAGCCATACAACAAGGGGTTTTCGGTGCCAATTGTCTATGGGAATGCAGAGCGCTGTCTCGATCTTTATCTTCTCATGTCCAGCTCTTTGTCTGATTATGTCTGAATGGCTGCGGTCTTTCCCTTTGGGCTTCTTCCCTTCTCCTGCCTCATTGTGTGACCTGATACGACGCATGATTCATACTGCGAGTTCTCTTGGATTTCACAGGAAACAGTCACGTGGTACAATGCACCTACCGCACCGGGCAAAAGACCTCACATTGGCAAGAGGTGCGTTTATGTGTGTGCCCTGCTTTGTTTTGTGTTTGTTTATATGTTCATTTCCTGTGCTGTATTGTGCGGGGACATGACAGAAATCTGAGAATCCAAAGGGCCTCATCCATTCTTCCTCCTTGACCTGTTTATTACAATTCTAATATCTATTCATGGTTTCATGGTTACGTATCCCTGCGTCCCTGTTTCAAGCATTCTTAACGTGTGTGCTTAATAGTGTGAATCCTGTCTCAAGGCTGCATTTAAAAAGCAGCCGGGTGTAAATGACCGCATCTGTCTGTGGGTGTGTATTAGCGTGCAGACTGGAATGACCAAGCAGACCAGAGACCTTCCTGTGACAAAGACAAATAGAGGGCTATATCTGACTTTGGTGCTGCTTCTACTTACGAATCTATTGGACAGAGAGTCCTGGGAAAAGTATAAACAAGCGATGATGTATGGGTTCTTCACTTGCTTTGAGACATTAACTCTCACGCCGAAAAGGTCTGAATAAACAGTGACTGTGGGCGAACAGAACGCTTCACATTCACATCAATACTCATGAGCAATCGATTTCGTAATGGGGCAAAAGGATTCTAGATCAAACGATGGGAAGAAGCGGCTCCCAATGGACAGGACGACCTAATTCTTGGAAAAGTAACTGTTTGTAAAAGGTAACAATTTCACGGATCTAAACACATCCTCGTTCACACAAACCACACCGTGACCTTGCAACCTTTTCCCTAGAAACTGATGATGCAGATAGCCCCTCATAAATACCCAGTCAAACCGTTGATTGTGAAGTAAACAACACGCTTCTTTTCAAGACAACAAGAGCACTTTTTTAACAGCAGACATCACGATTTGAATATTATCTAAACCAACTGGCAGGGATTTACAACTTAAGTCAGCAGTTTCATTATATAATCTTTATTGCCTGAAGCCCTGTTGAGCTGGAGGAGCTCTTTTGTGTTTCCTAGGGTTACATATTGTTGCTCTACCTGTGTATAAACACAACCCAATTAGAGAGTCACTGATATATACCTGTGGTCTTCCTCAAAATAATGGTTTGACAGCCTATGGTTAAAAAGAACACTTTTAGCCTGAGGGCATCCACACATTTACACTTGTAAGAGCACACACACACACACGCTCACGTGGAGACAGAATGACAGACATGTACTGTAGACACAATGTGCCTCAATTTGTAAAGCAAGACTCAGAAGCAGCAGCAAACAAAGAGCACATTTATGGAGGCCGACGCCACAAGACAGCGAGTCAGGCAAGTGAGAGGAGCCAAAGCGTTTTGAATAACCATCGACGATGCCAGGCGGTGAGGATATGGGGTAATTTGATTTCCGGTGGGAGATGATAACAACAGTTAACAGCTATGCCTGAGGGGGAAACTCTGGAAAGGTACAGTGACATTGGGAGCAGGCAGACTGAAAAAGGACAAATTGAAAAACAGAGAAAATACACTCCTGCCAGGCGCAAACAAAACTGTCGAGACCGCAAGGCTTAAATTATACATCAGAGTAATTAGAGCTGAGGTGGATTTGGACTCAATCTCATGAAAGGTGGTTATGCATTCATCTTAGTATCCGCAAAAAAACACTGCGTAACATTCTTAATAGAGCCTCTGTGGGGAGAGCACATACAGATCAGCAGCGCAAATCCTTTGACTTTCATTAAGGCAAGAGTTTTAAAGCGGGAGGGGGTCGAGCAGAGAGACAGTCATCTGAGGTGAAAGCAGTTACAAGGTGACAAATGTGCTGCAGGGATGAGGTTGGAATGACTGGAGGACATTTTAAGTGGAGAGTGGTTTGACCTCTTGAGACCCGGAAGAAAACAGGTTTTAAAATTTTGATTTTTTTTTTCCCCAATATATTTTAAAGAAGTAATTCACTGTTGGAAAGACACACTTTTGAAATCGGTTCAAAATGACCATGGAAAAATAGAGGAAAAGGGCTGCGGCATTTTGCTTTTGCTCAACAGGTAGAAAATCTGTAACTGCCAGAATTCACTACAGTGGACCAATAAATGCTCACACTGGTGAGTGACATAACACGAGCTTGTCCGTTTTGACACAGGGACCAATATGGCAGCCAGCTGGTAACAAACAATCCTGAATTAAGTTAAATTATATTTCTGACACCATTTGAGGTAAGAAATATGCAACTCAGTAACAGAATATTGGTTCATTTTTGATCAGCGCTGCTCAGTTTTACCGTTTGATCTGGTTTTTTTTTTTTTCAGCCTCTGTTTTCAGAATACAGGAAACAGTGTGAAGTTCACTTCCTGTTCACAAAGTCTCGTATTACAGCCAAACAGTGCACTAAAATGTGTTTCTGAAAGCCTTTTCGGTGAAAAATGGGCAATACAGTAACAGAATCTTGGTTTAATTGATCAGCACTGCCTAGTTTTACCATTTATTCTGACTTTGGTTTGCGAGAGAGAGACAGAGAGAGGGGCGGTGGCTCTCTCTTGATCTGTTTCTGTACTGTTTGGGTGGAAAGGATCCTCAAACAGCCGAATTTCAAGAGTTTTTAATCATACAAGCGTGAAAAAAACATTGATAATTTACACTTTCCAATGTGTCCACTGCCGAATAATGAGATTTTTAAAATAGCGTGATTCGGATAACACATAAAAGTTTTTAAATTAATCATTTACAGCAGAGATGGGGCGCTAAGTGTCCACCTCCCCTCCTCCATCCACTATTCAAATGATAATGACATGATAATTGCGCTCATCCTTTTGGTTTCAATTTGTGTATTTTTCAGGGGAATCGTGGTGAGAACAGCCGCAGGAAACACACAAGAATATCTTGCAGGTCAAAGCATCCCTCATTTGTTTTGCGGTGAACTTATTTTTGTGATTACACAGCGGTATCATGTACAATCGCCAGGTCAGCTGTTTCAGAGCAGCGCAGCTCATCAGATCTGTTCGCATTATTTTTACGGAGTGTGTGGTCATACACACATAAAATATGGAACACTTGGGATCACAGAGCGAGTCTGTGAATATACTGTAAATGATAATTTAGAACTTTTTTCAACTGTTTGAGCTTCATTACTCCACTTACACGTAAGTATTATCCAGAAATACATTCCCCCTAAAAGTCATGTCACTCTGAAAATACTGATACATTTGTTTAGAATTGAACAACAACATTAGAGAGTGCCAAAATCATCAGTCTGCTGAAGGTTAATGACACACACACAGCTGGGGACACTTGTTAGCCTGTTCCAATGTGTGTTCACTGAACACGAGGGAGGACTCTTGCCTTGTCTCTGCAGGATCCGTCCTTGGGAGAACGGGTCCTCCCAAGGACGGATCCTTGACTTTGAGAAACAGCCTTTGTTTCTGTGGTGCCAGGCATTAAAAAATGAGCAAGTACGGTCTGTAGTTTGAGCAACAGCCCAAGAGCCAGTGAAGAAAACAGTTATTGGGATGTAAGAAACATACCACAAGGATTTCTCTTGACCTGCTGTTCCCTGTAGTCAACATCAGGTCAGTCTTTTCCACAATAAGTAACATCACAGTACATTTACATTAAATAATTAAATTAATTTATAAGAAATTCAACATTGAAGGTACTGTCCATGCTTTAAACTGATTATACACAGTGTGTGTGCATATGTAACCTCTGTTTACCCTCCCTTGAATCTATATTAAAAACCTAAAACTTCAGAATCCTACTTTGCATCTCACCTCAGAAGTCCATTTAAGCTTTTAACTGTACTGAAGATGATGACAGGGATTCTCACCGTGGAAGTCAACAAGAGTTAAACAACTACTGGCACGCACTGCTGCCGTAAATCTTGTTTCTAAGCACTTCTGCGTGTGTGTTTACCTGTGGTGGCCGTTCGGGGATGGGTTCATTGCGCAGGGCTTGCAGGGCCTTCATGGCAGCGTTGTGTCTGGCTGCTTGGCGGGTGCGTCCCTCGCCAATAAACTCATGGCTCCCCACAGACAGCTGCACATAGAAGATCTTAGGAACGGGATAATGGTACCTGGAATGATCAAAACAACAGAAACGAGAAGGGAATATTCATTACAAGCTTCCTGATTTGGTATATTAAAAAGCATACATATATCTATAAATAAATGAAAAACAAGGCATGGAAAAGGCTCAGACATTATGAGCCAAGTTATCAATTCACACCGTTTACACTGTTCCCAAATTAAAGGCCCACCACTTCATCAGGGTCAATTACTACACAATAGCCTGTTGGCCAACCACTTGACTGATGCCTTGCTATTGAAGCTCAGCTTAGGGATGGCAAACAAAGCACAGGGACATATATATCCTCTCCTCTTTCTTCTGGCCCCGCACATAGATTTTCCTCTCTTTCTTTGGGTCCTGACAGAGCGGGACTGAGCTGTCACCGAGCAGATTTAGAGGTCTGCAAGTCCGCGTGTGTGATACCCCCTCCTGGGTCAGGGGGAGAGGGGCTGAGAATGTCTGCCGGATCGAGGACAAGGAATGAGAAATAGTGGGAAAGCTAACAAGAGAGGAGAGGAATCCAAACTTTTTAATATCCGTCTCCCTGTCCTCCCTGTCTCCGCCAGTATACACTTACACAGGGACATACAGCCACCATATGTGGCAGATGGGATAAGGTTCATGATATTGTGTCTTGAGTCTAAATGTATTTAATATTTTCATGTTTGGTAAAATCAGCAGATAGTGAATGGGGTGGAGTTAACTAAAACATGCTTTACAGTATGCAGCAATCCTTTTTTGCATGTATATGTACATATCTATCAATTTTCAGCTACACCGAAACATCCTCCTTAGCACTGCAGCAGTAGTGAGATGTGAGATCTAACTTAATTGGAATTTGGGGAGTCCAAGAAGCTTGAAAACCTGACAGGACAGGAAAACCTTTGTGCGCCAGAAACTTTCTCAGCTGCACAAATGCATCATTAAATAAAGAGGTCTAAAGACATAGCACCTTATTCAAAAGCAGCCAAACAAGTGATTTTTGATGTTTACAAAAACTCCCTTGTATCTTATGTTTTTAATGACTGAGATCAAATGTCACAAGTCCTTGATTCTCTTGTGTCTCAAAGTATAACAAGTGTTTAAAGCCATGCCAACGGTCCTGTGAGGCCGTCCTTACCCGCAGCAGTGCTTAGCGCAAAATGTCAATGTCAATGTGCTGACCTACTCAGTGTGACAATACCAACATTCTGAAGTTTAGCAGGTATAATATTTACCATGTTTACCATGTAGCAAACGTGATGTCACAGATTGATTTGTGGACTCCCGTTTTGAAGCCTAGAGTTTGGCTTGTATTTATGGAGCCAGAAATGACCATATTTGGATGAGAGGATGGAGCTGTGAGGGGTGGATCGGACTCATCGACTAGGGTGACACCTCACAGACAGCCTGTCACTCAAGGTGGCCACACCAATATTACATGTAACATTAAGGTTTAATGAAAGTTAAATGGGTGTACAGTTGTCACAGATGGGTAAATAAGCTCTAGAGACCAAAAGCATTTTTATACCAGGCTGTAGACATGTTTATTACAGCTGTAAAGTTGGGCATTTTATTATGGGGGTCTATAAGGATTGACTGGCTTTTGGAGCCAGCCTCAAGTGGCCATTCAAGGAACTGCAACTTGTGGCACTTCCTTGTTGGCTTCACTTTTAATCCCCAGAGATTGCTGATTTAGTATTTGGTCACTGAACAAAGTATTAGACAAATAAAAATGTGAATTGATGATGGAATCATATTAAAAATCAGGAGATCACCAAATGTATTAAAATTCCTTCAGAAGAGGACATGAATGTGTGTTCCAAATTTAATGGCAATCCATCCAACAGCTGTGGAGAAATTTCACTCAAAACCACAAATATGAACCTCATGGTGGAGCTAGGGGGAAAGTCACAGGATTACGAAAGTATTTGTTCACTCTGAACCATAAAGGGTAAAATTGGTAAATGTTGCAATATTCACTGGATGAGTAAAACCTTTGACTTGCTGATGGCGTTATATGAAAAATCAGGGCATCACCAAAGTCATAAGGGTTCATCCTTGAGGCACCGTGGATATCTACACTAATGGAGTGTTTCATATGAACAGGAATGTTGCAATTTCTGAGTTCCCAGTCAGAAATTTAAACTCGAATGGCCTCTAAGGTCGGATTTCCAACCCAGTAAGTCGGAGAAACCTTACCATCGCTGACCTTCAAATCTAAGATGGCTACCACACACATCAACAGCAGTGAAATATGTAGCAATATACTGCATATTAGCACTACTTTTTTGTGCTGTCAAATTTCTATGTGTGTACATGTCAGTATGTGTAAAATGCAGTGTAATGTGTTCTCAACTAGCACTCAGTAGGTTTACATCTATCTGTGGCCCAACTAACACACCAAGATAATTCGATTGAAAATCAAACTACTGCTGCATGTATCCACTTAGTCCGACTGGAATTGGACTCTGCGTTCTGCACATGCACCACTTTTTCTATCACGGGCTTTCACCTGGAAGAAGAAGAAGATGACGTAGCAGCAGTTCACTCCCAAAAAAACAAACAAAGACACACCATGGCGACCGAGAAACAGAAGACGTACTTCTGGACAGATGAGGAAACTAGATTCATGCTCCGACAGCTAAAGGAGCTAAACATTTTGAAGTTTATGGATGGTAGGAAAACGCAAAACGCGGATTTATTATTTAATTTATTATTCCTCTTCGGGTCAACCGGAACTAGTTCAATACGCACTATATTAAAAAGGACACAGGGCTGCCTATCGAGGCGGGGTCAGACGTACTTGGTCAGAAATTAGATTTTCTCTACTGCATGTATACTCAGACAAGACGAGAAGTCCGACTTGACCTATTAGCCGAGCTATGAGCTTAGCTCACTACTACATGCATGTAAACGTACTGACTGTTAACAATGGCTAGCCTGGCTAGACCTGGTATTGCTAAGATCTTGGTTTTCCAACTTATATTATAACACGGTCAACTTGTGTGTGATGTCATCCCCAGCTCCGACCTCTGAATTCTAAAGGTAAATGGAACACAGCATAAATATCATGGCGATAGGTTCAATAGCTGTACAGACATCTCACTTCAAAGCAAAAATGTCAGTCTGATGGGGGTGCGACAGCAAAAGCCAGGAATTCACCAAAGTCAGTAAGACCATAGATGTCTTCACTTCATGGCAAATAATCCAATGTAGTAATATATTTCAGTCTGGACCAAAGTGGTGGATTGCCAGACCGACCGGAAGTGTTGGCAGTGACGACAAAGTTTGCCAAAGTAACCAAAATGTACAATATAATCTCCAATCTTATTTCCTGTTCCTTTTTAAAATAATGACTATATTGTTGGCTGGTTCTCAACCTGCCTGACGGCCTAAGAGATAAGGCTGATCTTGCCTCATCAGTCCTCGTTTTAGCTGCGTCATGTTCTTCCCAGATCTCAGCAGTCACTTTCGTAAGTGCTGTGGTGTCACAACTGACAGAAACTGTGGCCAAAACTATAGAAACTAAGTCACAAGCTGTCATAAACTGGAATGAACCATGAACTTGGTTAAGTTCTCCTGAAGTATTTTTGGCATTTTTTTAAACCAAAATACCGGAAATGCTGCCTCCTCACTGACAGTAACTCTTACGAGATAACTCTTAAAAACACATCAGTCATTTCTCTGAATATCTCCCCCCTTCTTCCCCCTCTCCTCGCGTCTTTCCGCAATCTTCTGCTCAGCAGGCCTAAGAATGAGTCAGCGTTTTACTCCCAGAATTCCAGCAGGTCTTTCTCCAACCCACAGCCCTCCTCTCATCCGTCTGCTCTCAGCTCCTCCTGGCCACAGGAGCCTTCCCTGGGCGGGGGCCCGCCTGGCCCTCGCACGTCAAGTGTGGCCCCAGGGTCTCAGAGGACATGCCAAGTGCAACATGGGCTCCAGCCAACAGCACTGAGCCGAGATGGGAGCAGCTGGGGCTGGAGCGTCGAGTACAGGTGCAGAGAGGAGAGAGAGAAATAAGAAAGAGAGAGGAGGGAGACTTAAGGGGAGAGAAACAGAGAGAGGGAAGCAAAGACAGAGAGAAGAGAGAGAGGGACGTGGAGGGAGGCCTGTGGGAGACCCTACTCCACAACGTGGGAAAGTAGTGGCTTACACACAAGCAAGTCAGCCAAGAACACAGGCGAGCACACTCACACACATCAAAATCATGCAGACAAAAAAGGCAGGAAAATCACGTCAGCGCTCCGTGGCCAGTACAAAAATCAGCACATGCTGGCTGGACCTGCCTGTACTGTGTTATCAATTATTATTTTTGTTATTATTATTACTACAGAGAGGGAATTGGACCAGGACACCTGTAGGGAGGGTGTGGAGACTGTTGAAAGAGAAAGAAAAAGAATTTAAAAAACCACCACTGTGTCTGTGTGATGACGCGAGTGTGTGTGTGTATGTGTCGGCTTTGACTCAGGGATGAGTGAAAGAAAAACCGAATGATGCTACAATTCAATCAAATGATAACTCATCAGCATTTGGCAGTGAGTAAATGAATTTGACTTTTAGGAATGAAGCTTCCCTGCAGCTTTCTTTAATGTGGGCCAGGTTAGTTAAGGTTTCTCTTTCATCTTTAATCACTCAAAGACTCATGCATGAACACACACAGACACATTCAAAGACACCGAAGCTTTTGAGCCCACACACAGTCCTATACTGGGAAATGGGAGATATGGTATTGCAATTATTACTATAAATGACAGGGTGACATTTCGGCTGGAAACTATTTTCTCCTGTGGCATGGAAAACTATTTCCTTTCTAATTGCCTGTGTAGGGAAAAAACAGCTGTTTCTCTCCTACTGCATATGTTAACACTTGTCACTAAATAGAACAGGTTACTTCCCTTTATTACCTTCACAATTTTGCGGCATATTTACATTTACGGCATCACATACAGCCACTTCTTTCCATAGCCTGTGAGTCATGTATGTAACAGTATTTAATGCCAGGTACATCGTCTCAATAAAAATGCCAAAAACACAGCTCACACGAAAGAAAGTACCACGGTCACATGGACTTGTACCACAGGCTGTGGAGTACATTTAATGAAAATGCATCACAGACATGGCTTATTGTTACCAGCCATGACAACGTCACCCTTTCTGGAATTGCTTATACCTTTCGAGTCCGTACGTGCTTCTCAAAACCAAAGAAGGATCCATAAACGGCTGAAATTCAAGGACTGTTCCAATGTCAGCGATCCTTCGAATCGAGAACAGAGTCCTTCCTTGAGAGAATTTTTTAAGGATACATGTCTGTATCCTCAACAGGCATAAAGGACCCACAATTCTCAGCGCACGTTTTGCCAGAACTAAAGGTGAAGCATCTTCAGTGACACACACCTGGGCACTTGCTAGTCTGTTCCAATGTGTGTTCACCGAATGCTAGGAACAAGTCTTGCCTAGCCTCTGCACCTGACTTGAAAGCACCACTCCTACCAAGGAAGCATCCTTGACTTTGAGAAGCACAGTGTGTGTGTGTGTGTCATGGTGGTGAAATGTGGTCCGTTTTACAGGAACTACCACAGAAGCCACCTTGAGTATTTTGTCAGCTGATTATATATCTGTCTGTGGACAGATTTGGTCAACGTGATAGCGTCACAGACATGCAAGATGCAATCGTGAAACTTTTTTAGTGTGATCGAAGATGGCTGTGGAGTACATTTAATGAAAATGCATCACAGATATGGCTTATTGTTACCAGCCACGACAACGTCACCATTTCTGGAATTGCTTATACCTTTCGAGTCTGTACGTGCTTCTCAAAACCAAAGAAGGATCCATAAACGGCTGAATTTCAAGGACTGTTCTGACGTCAGCGATCCTTCGAATCGAGAACAGAGTCCTTCCTTGAGAGAATTTTTTAAGGATGCATGTCTGTATCCTCAACGGGCATGAAGGACCCACAATTCTGAGCGCACATTTTGCCAGAACTTAAGGTGGCGCCTTTTCATTGACACACACCTGGGCTCTTGCTAGCCCGTTCCAATGTGTGTTCAGTTCAGTTCAGTTCAGTTCAGTTCTTTATTGTCCCTCAAGGGGAAATTTGGTTTGCAGTGCAATTCAACATACAAGGGACAGTCAAGGCACTTAACACAATGCCAACAACAATCACAACCACAATAACCATACATAAGATAGATAAAATCAAGCTGTCCATAGAAAAAATAAATCTATAAGGAATAAAAAAACAATATTAAAAAGTTGAAAGTTGAGTTTCAGGACCATGGAGTGCTTATAGACAGTGCACCGAATGCTAGGAAGGAGTCTTGCCTAGCCTCTGCACCTGACTTGAAAGCACCTCTCCTACCAAGGAAGCATCCTTGACTTTGAGAAGCACAGTGTGTGTGTGTGTGTGTCATGGTGGTGAAATGTGGTCCATTTTACAGGAACTACCACAGAAGCTACTTTGAGTATTTTGTCAGCTGTTTATATATCTGTCTGTGGACAGATTTGGTCAACGTGATAGCGCCACAGACATGCAAGATGCAGTCATGAAACTTTCTTAGTGTGTTCCGAGATGGCTGTGGTCTAAGCAAGGGGGCCCGAAGTATGGGGATAGGTAGTAGGGAAGGGGCCACTGCTCCCACACTTTACACCGCTGGCTCATGAAGCATTGCGGGTGTTTAGTTGAGATCACAATGACAGATAAGTTTGAAGATGGGTGTGGTCCAAAAAGGGTGCTGGAAGTAGAGGGGTATGAAGTAGGGAAGGAGCCACTGGCATTGGAACGGATCGACTGGAGTGATCCCATTGCAAGATGGGCTTCAGTTCCATAGCTCGTTTTTCTCTGCTTCATTTTTTAGGTTAACTATGGTGGTTTGGGAAACCCTGCATCAATGTCAGTAGGTACAGTAATGCACTGTAGTCCATTTTTAGAAGGGTGACCACCACAGATGAACGGAATAAAAGACAAGATGCAAACACACAGTGACACGAGAGCTTGTGTAGTTCTATGTAAGCAAACTGAAAATATCTGGCCTGTAATCTAACGCATGCCATTGACCAGCTGCAGATGGTAGTGTAGAGAAAGCAGTGAAAATTTCAACAGCTTTGGCTGGCAAACCTGTGCAGACCGCAGCAATGAAAACCAAATGCAGCACTTCCTTTTAGTCATAAACCTGCCATTTTGCCCATGAGAACACACATTAAATCCAATTATGTTTAGAATATATTGCCGCCTTAATCGGCTCAGTCAACTGTGGCGGTTGTTAGTAACCTCAATGGTGGTCACCTTTAGTTCTCATTAGTCATAAAATATCAAATAAAATACCGATTAAGCTGTTGATACTTACAGCAATTCATGTACATGCATGTCAGTGATTAGATAATGTAGCACAAAAACATGCATTACGTGGGTGATCTTGGTGTGGGTGGGCTCTGTCGTTTATGGTAGAGTCTTGTTGCTGATTTTGTGTATATGTACTGCTCTCTGTGTGACTCTGCTTGACTGGTGCTAAGACAATTTACTCCAAAATTGGTCATCAGATGGTGCAGTCATTTTGGTTTGACTGTGTTGTTGGGTTCTTTTGATTATCTGTCTTATCTGTTTGTGCTTTGCTGGTGTACTACTCCTTTAAAATGAAAGCTCTCTAAAAAATTGTAATTACTACTTAAAAAAATGTAGCAGTTTTATGCTAGCTCGCCAGTGTGGTGCTCTGATTGGTTGATAAGCATGGGTTGCATTAGAAGTCACAATGTTGGATTTCAGTCCTAAATTACAAATTTGATACTGAATGAATTTTGTCTACGTGTCAGCGACTGGCGCCCTGTCCTGAGTGTACACTGCCACTTGTCTAATGTCAGCAGGGATCAGCTCCAACTGCTTGCGACCCTTTTAAGGATAATGGTTACAGATTATGGACGGATAAACAGATGAATGGATGGCTTTGACACCATCAGCTGTTCGATGTGTCTCATAAGAGCAGCTAAAACCCCCCTTTTTAAGTGATGAAAACAGACTTCACCAACTTTCTCTTAGAAGATGTCAACTGTCGTCCGTTACAGCCCAAAATCGCACAGTGTAAAGGGGCCTTTAAGGTAAGTAAAGGTAATCAATAACATGTTTATATTAATATTAGTGCAGCCAGGTTAGCCATTCACTTTTAAGATGGTTGTATAGTTGAAGAACTGACTTGGATGAATGTGTCATTTACATCTGCATACTATGAATTCTTGATGTGTACAAATTAGTGAGAAACACAGATTTAACTGTCAATTAATTCATAAACTACTGCCCCAAGAGGGTAAAGCAAGTCAACAAGAAAGTGATTCATTTGGTTCAAGTGCTCTCTGCCCAACTGTAGTGCTGCATTCAGCCGTACAGGCCTGTGTTAATAAAGGCAAATAATCAGAGAACCACTTTGCTACTGGCAGCTGCTTTACAGCAATTAAGGCAAACTTGCTTTAATTGGGTTGCTCTTGTATTAAGGATGGAAACACGTGTATTCTACTACAGCAAACAGCAAACAGCAAAAGAGCAGCAGCCAGGAAAAAGTGGGCCAACCAAACACAGACAAATAACGAGACATCAATGAGGGAGCGTACTGGCCCACTTCATCTTCCAGCATCTGTGAGCTTGACCACCAAGACATCTACTGGCCACACATGCAAACACAAATAGTTGTATGCATTAAACCACAATTACACACATACACACATAAATACACAACTGACTCAGAGCCTTGTAAAGCGCTCCAGGGCTGTACTGGGATTAAAAGGGTGACAGAGATTTGGGGGGTGGGGGTGGGGAGAATGCAAAAACTTGGACAGACTCACTCCTCCACCAGCTGCACTTTCTTCCAATCTGCTGTCAGACCTTTCCTTGTTTTCTCTCCCTCCCAACATTCATACTTCATTCTCCGTGTCCATCACTGATTGCTTTCGTTCCCTTCAGCCTCACGCAACTGCTAATGTAGAAAATACACAGCGATGTGAGAAAACAGTCCATGTCGTCAAGTAAACATGATGTTGGGGTTGGGGGCTGTGTTCAAAGTTCTTCGGACCCTATCTGAGGTTAGAAACCACTAACCCACATGGGACAAATGGATTCAATATGATAGTCGAGCTGTGGTTTCACATGAAATGATTTCTTGTCAGTAATTGCTCATTAAGGACTCATTTTTCCACGTAGCCAAACGTACATAAAACATAAAAAGAAAAGTTAAGGTTGTTTCAGCCCACTAATGTCTACGTCAGAGTCTTCGCTAAAAGAAATCAAGTGGTGTTCAAAATAAATGAAATATTAAATCAGTAATGGGACTGGGAAAGAAACATAGTTCTTAGAGTGATGACTAAGATCAAATTTAATAACTGTATTGGAAGAGGTGATGAACTTTTTTTTGTTTGATCATTTGACGATGACGTCAGAAGAATATAATCAATTTTGTGCCTATATTATACCTGTCATCTGTTATATTGGCCATTTAGTTGATGCCCCAAGGAACAGCACTGCACTTTGAAGCCAATTTCACACAGAGACAAAGAGACGTCTGTAAATCAGTGAGTGATTTTTTTTTGGAGCATCACAACCCCCAAGGAATGACTTGATTCACAACTGGAATTTAATCCATTTGGTCCGGTAACATTTCAAAAGTCTAAAAGAGCTTCATGATTGAATCATAGTTATTCCCAGTCGAGTTAGCAGAGCGCTAAACTGGAAGTAGTTGGCTTTGCCGGGAGAAGTCTCTGGTGCACACACCATAAGGTCTCATGGATGTGGGAGAGCTTGGTATTTTTATAACCAGAATTCTTTTTTTTTTTTTTTTTGGCTCTGTGCAAAAATGAGCAAATTGGAACCAGGTCCTGCCTCCAATGCTGTATCCAGTTCTCTTTATACGTCCAAGATTCAGCCTGATGACACCTGCTACTATTGAAATGTTGCATTTTTTTCACTGTAGAGTGTGAATATCTATATCTATATCTATATGATGGTGGGATATTCTGTCACTTCACAGTTGTCAAAAACATGTGGGGGGGGGTCAAGGAAAATACTTGCACAGGGGCCCAGTGCAACTACGCTACGCCACTGGCTTTAATCATTGGAACAAAAGGCAAATTGCAGAAGCACTTTGTCATACAAAGTTTGATGGAGTGTCGACCATATATTGGACAGTATGGAGATATGTGCATCTTGAAAGCCGGACTACAAACGTGGATACACAGGGAGAAACACACGCAAGCCTAAGACATGGCAAGATACGATATTCCTCACTATATGAAGTGACTGATTACAAGATCTGTATAACGGATTGTAAAGAAATTCATCAAGTTTTTATTTTGTAGACAACTGATCTGTATTTATAGCGTGATGGGATGACAGCACAATGATGTGTTTGGTATCATCGGAAAGTTCCGGTCCTGCGATTTCATGTGATATGTGTGGCAGTTCTGTGCGACCAGCTTTGTTATACATAATTTTAGTGTAACTTTATAATTTTTTTCCTTGTGAAATTATTGGACTACTGACAAGTGCTTGGTCTTGTTGGAAAGATGCGGTTCCGCTGTTTCACGTGATATGAGTGGCTTGTCGCTCTCGAATACCTGGGGGCCAGCTACTTCTTCCATCATACAGGTTATTTTAAAAAAAATCTAACAAATGAGACAAACCAACTGTGTCATCTTTTAGTGAGAAATAATTCAATTTTCCACTGCTGAAGCCCTCGCTTCACGCTTATTTACTGTGGCCATGTTTCCTACCTCGCAGGGAATGTTAAGCAACCTCTGCTTTGCTTGCTTATCATCTGTGAATGAAAACACATTAGTTCCACCTGCGTGGTTACTACTTGGTACATGTCTACCAAGTGTATGACACTCCTGCCATCGTGAGGTGAACGGACACAATACAAAGTGATCCTGCGTGATTAACCAATAATGTGGTGGGCCATACATAGTATATTCTGGACTATAAGCCACAGGCCGACACCTCATAAAGTAGGGGTGTCAGAAAATATTGATACACCTGAGTATCAAGATATTATGTTTTGTGATTCTGTATTGATTCTCAAAAACCTCAATTCAATTTTCTATTAATAATTTACATACAAGGATTGTGGCAGCAGCTCATTTTGTGTCATGTTGTCGCATTTAAAACCGACAGCTAAATAGCTGTGTTGTACTCTGTCTTCAGTGATGTGACTTCTCCACTTCAATGTAACAACATATTGCACAAGTAAACACAAAGAACACAGGCCTATTTAACAGGCAGAGTCATAAAGGGAACACTGCTACCTCCTAAAATTAGATTTAAAAAAAAAATTGCAATACATCACCTTGTGTTGAAGATAATGTAAATATCAAGTAAAACAGCTGTCACCAGAAAATGGCTGCAGACAGAGGCACCTTCGTTTGAGGACTGGGTGGATGTAATACATGCTATATATGTGACGGAGACATTGACCTTTTATTCCAACTGGAACTGGATAAATTTCATAGATTTGGGGAAAACTGGATTGAGAACACATCGTCGAGTAGGTCGGACTTTGTATGAGAGACTGTGTAAAGTGAAGAATTCCTTGCTTCATTGCTACAGATGTTTGAGATGTTTTATAACTTGTTCGCATGTGTTGTGCATGAGGGGAGGAGGAAAAGGACGAAGATAAATCTTATTTTGCCAGTTTTATTATCTCTTTTTTTTGGATTTTCTATTGCCCTTTGCCTTTGTTTCCTTCTCTTTCTTTGCTAGTCTATCTTAAATGACTGATGGAAGAGGTGTACACAGAAGAATATGTAAGTGTAGATAGAAAGAAAAGTGCCTGATGGAAAGCAAGTCCTTTACCCCAATAAAAATAAAGTTAAAAAAAAAAAAAAAAAATCACCTTGATCACAGTGTTCTAATATACTGAATCGTAACCTCTGTATCATGATACGTATCGTATCGCCATATTCTTGTCAATACACAGCCCTATCATAAACTCTAAGACTCTACACAAACAACGTTAAACGTTTTAAAAATGTAGTTGAAACAGTTGACCTTCAGATGATTAGGGCGTTCCAGAGTTTACAGAGGAGTCAGAGAAAGTGTGAAAAGGTGTGTGAAAGTGCAAGCATACAGGTTTAAAGTGATAATGAGAAACTGTGTGTGTGAAACCTGTAGCGGTTTCAGAGAAGCCACAACTCGTTACTCAAACAGACGTCCCCTGAGGTGGCTCTGACTCAAAGATACTATATTTATTCATTGCAGCGGTGAAAAATTAAAATGGTTTATGTGTTGAATCTTGTGGTGGAGCTTTGCTTCAGAAACTTTAAATGTTCTTTTGGACATTGTTACCAACACACATCAAATCAGTCAGGTGCAAAATGCAAGACGTGCAAATGAGAAGTCAATCGCTGTTGGCCCACTATGCAAGGCTTTTAACCGGCCTCTAATAGCTCTCAATCTACAGTTTAATATAACCAAACCTTTTTTCATTAAAGACTGTCATGGGAGCAATGTATTTCCTTACCTCATATCCCTCCTGTGTAATGTACTGCTGTGTCTCCGTGCAGGAGACAGCTGGTGTCTCATACGGACTACACATATCACCGCCTGTACCGACAACAGCTATTTATCAAGAATTGCTCACAGACTCAGTGCATAAAACAGAGGTTTCATAACCGATTTTAATTAAATTGTCCAATCTGACAGTGTTCATTGTTTTTGCTGTTTGTTGTGGTTTCAGTTTTGAACAAGAGATTAAAGCGCCCTTTGTGCGAGCTCTGTAATCAGTGTACTGTCTCTGTGCCCTCCTCCCATGCCTGGCTCACGAGAAGTCACGGCCCCCGTGTAAACCGACCCCAGCTCTCCTGTCACACTTTATTGCTGAGTCACAGTGGTACATCAAGATTTGTTTCCAAACATGATAGCTTTACAGCGGTGTAACTGACAGGTAGCACGCTATAGAAAAGAAATGGGCTTAGTAGGTAAAAAACAAGGACTGATTTCATTATGCTGGTAATAAAAAAGCAACCACTGGAAGTCATCTGACTGAAAACAGGCATCGCGTGAATAATACTGACTCTTGGAGCACAGAAAATTATCAGTGAGTAATAGAGGACTTGCCAGTGTGTGCAAAGCAGTTACACCATGTGTGCATTTATGTGACATAGCAAAAAAAAAAACCCACTTCTTAACCCTCATGCCCTTCTAGTGCCAACTGTTAAGACTTGGCTGGCTGAGAGGAATGGCTGGCTGGGGATCAGTCTAAAATCAGACCCTGCTGTCCTCATTAAGAACATTACACTGTAACCTGCTGTTTTATGTTCATTGTCATTAAGAGGGGAAAATGAATCGCTTTGTTTAAAAAAAAAAAAAACTGTGCTGTTTTCTGAAAAGAAATTATATCAATTTGTTAGAGCCAAATTGTTCTAACTTTCTGCAAGCCTTTCTGCCTAAGAAAATAATTAAACAGATATCTCTTGGGCGACATATTTCACTGAGTGATAATTCTTCTTTACTGGTCGTTGTCCAGATTGAGGGTGTATCAGTATTAGTGTGATTCTCTCCACATCAGGTGAGAACAGTACTGTTTAAACTCTTTGTGCAGCACTGAGACACCCTTAAATGTGGATTTCTGAGCTGCAGTGTGGTTTGCTTGTGCTGAGAGTGCAACACAAACCAATTACATGATGTAAAATACAGTTACTCAGATTCCCCTATTTCCTTGTGAGCTCTCAAGTGGTAGGACCACCAAAGTAGAAGTGCAGCATCAATTAACAGAACAAACTTTGTTTTGACTTTCCCCACACTGAAAAGTATTATAGTGACGCAAAAAGACAGTTCCCCTAACAGAAATATGGCACTAAAAAACCCTAGATAAATGGTCCAACAGTGTGTCTACTGCTGTTATGATCCAAACCAAGGTAAACCAAGTATAAATTTGTTAAAGATCTGTGATAATTCTGTATTCCTCATCACTTTTCCCACTGACACATCCAGTCACAGGAGGGTGATTAGTGACTGTTATGTTTCTAAAACTTGAGAAAATGTTTCCCCAGAAAAAGGATCTTGTCCTCCCTGTCAGACATACAGGAAATCAGAGGGAGAAAGAAGACTCCTACGAACACCTGGGTGGATTGGAAAATGAATACAGACCAAGCAGCAACCACCGGGGCTGAAAAATGTAGCTAACACAGAAGTGCCAAAAACTGCTGTTTTTTGAACAGCCACTTGTGGCTGGCTCCAGAAGCAGATCAATCCCCATAGACTCCCATGTTAAAATGCCCAACTCAACAGCAGAAATAAACATGTTTACAGGATGGTACACAAATGGTTTCGGTCTCTACATCTAACTTCCCCCTTCAGGACAACTGTGCAGGGGCTGAATCTTTATATACATCACCTGTTTACATTTTATTAAGACTCAAAGTTACGCATAATTAAGGGTAGAGCCCCTTTGTGTGACAGGCTGTCTGCTCGCCTTCTCTTTAGCCCTGTGTCCACCTGAGCAGTACAGTACGGTTCAGTTCAGTTCGGTACGCCATTCTTCTGTTTCCACTGTCAAAAGTTGTGGATGGTACCGATGGAACTGTTCTGTACCGTCCCCATTTTTGGTCCCCCCTCTGTTGGGGTACCTAGCACACAGATCTGGTACTAAAAGGTAGAGCTGTGAACACTGCAGTCTGTTGATGGTCACTCTGCTCAGGGCTGAGCTGTGGCTGGATTTGAGGCTTATGCACTTTTATTACTATTTATTATTAATATTGATTTTGGCCGGGTTACGTGAACTGTATAGATTCTAAGCCTTACTTGGAGAAAAGAAAAGGGTCGCGTAGCATCGGGCTACGACAACACTAAACCCACAAACTATTTTTAAATATCCCATGGACAGAGACTCTCACTGCAGCCTGTTGTATTTTGTTCTGAAAATGTCTGCTTGTAACCTCGTTCTGTGGACGATAAGCGAGGTGCAGACTTCCCTCTGTGTCACAGGTAATGAGGAAATACAGTGAGTGCTGGACGGAGCAGTGAGTGACAACAACGCCGCCCACATTTAAGAGTACTGTTTGCAGTGGAAACGCTAGGGTCCAGGTACCATTTCTGAAGGGTTACTTTTAGTTCCAAAGGTACCATACCGAAAGTGTTTGGTGGAAACTGGGCTATTCAGTACTACCCCTTGCTCCTACACAACACCAGCCTCTCATCCAAATATGGTCACCTCTGGCTCCAAAAAAAGCAATATGGCTATGGCCAAAATGCCAAACTTGAGACTTCAAAATGGGAAACCAACACTCCCACCTGGCTGTCGATTAAATGTCCCAAGAACCATCCAGAACATATAAAAGAAGTCCTTTTTTCTCTATGCCATACAGACATCGAACTATCTATCTATCTATCTATCTATCTATCTATCTATCTATCTATCTATCTATCTATCTATCTATCTATCTATCTATCTATCCATCCATCCATCCATCCATCGGGTGATGTCATGGTAACTGCATCCATTATTTTTACAGTCTATGATTCTGAAGACTTCAATGTGCGGCAGGATGCTTCTATACATTACCATCCTGGGTGGTAATGCATAAAGCTTTAGTCCAAGGGTTTAGGGGGACAGTTAACCTTCAAAGTGCTATTTATCATTCTAGATTGTTTTGGTGTGAGTTGCCGAGTGTTTTGGCAACTCAGATATTAGAGATGTTGGCTCTAGAGAGGTCTGCCTTCTCTTAAACATAATGGAACTAGATGGCATTCGGCTCGTGGTGCTCACAAACGATTCGAAACTCTCAACAGTAATGTCTCTTTCCAGAAATCATGACCCAGCTTCTCGAGATAATCCACAGACCTTAATGTAAGCAGTTTCATTTAGGGACTATTTCTTTCCACACCAGCCAACTGTATCGATGCGCAGAGGGAAGTGTGCATCTACTCACAGATGAGAGGCTCACGCTTGTGTCAGTGCGAGATGTAAATACTGATGGTGTCCTTCTTGAATGAACTGTAATATTAGCTAGGTCAGAGGTGTTACGTGAACTTCCTTCTACGTGGTGATACGGTTGGCTGGTGTGGTTCGGTAGAAGGAAAATAGTTTCTACATGAAACTGCTCACAACAAGGTCTGTGGATTATCTTCTGTTTCTGGATCATGATTTCTGGAAAGAGACATTGCTTTAGAGTTTTTGCCCTTGAGCAGCACAAGCTGAGTGCCATCTAGTTCCATTATATTCGAGAGAGGGCAGATACCTCCATGGTTGATATCTCCAACTTACACCAAAAAATCTAGACTGCACTGCAAGTAAGAATTGTTTCTTGTTTTGACAGGAGTATCTCTGGAATCTGATGATTCACTTTTTCAAGTGATTTAAGTACAGTAGCCAGGATTTGCAGATACGGGGGAAGAATGTGATAAAATTGCTGCTTTTGCACAACAATGCTGGGAAAAAGAAAAGTGGTGCTGTCCAACAAGATGACATGCACTCTCCTGACAGCCATTTACTGCTCAGCACTGATGCTGCACAGCTACACAAAAGGTGAGAAAAATCACTTAGAGCACTACAGCAAAAGTAAGATCCAATTTCCTGGGAAAAGATACATGAAAGTGGGGTGTACTTGTGCGAAAATACAGATGTGAGTTCTTGTGAAGAAGCCCACTTAGGCTGTCTGATTCACCCTACCAGACGTACTGAAAGGCAGAATAGCAAAAGACATTTCTACTGATGTAACATGCTTTGCACATAGCGGTCTCAAGTCCGTTTTTACATTCAATACATCAAGGCAAAAGAGGAGAGGAGGACACACAGGGATACACAAACACAGAACTCCACTCAGAGGAGGGGAGATGAAAGGAGAGACCAGACTTCTGTGTCACTGAGTCTGTTGAGCACAAATCATTCTAAGCATTTGTTTAAGTTGGACCTGTATTCCACTCCTCCACATCCAGTCTCTTCAATAAAACACTGCTTTATGAGTTTACACCCATTTGTACAATTTGGAAAGATTATCCTTTGTTCTGACATGTAGCCCATGGTGACTTATGAACTATATCTGAGTGAATGCATCTGATTTACTGATCCTCACAGATACGTGCTGATTTTTTAAAAAACATAATGCAATAAAAAGCTGTTCCTATGAAGTCTCTACCTTGTGGGCTTTGGCAGCTCCCTTTTGTTTTTGGACAGCAGTGATGATGGGATGGATAAGAGAAACCATATCTGTGGAATGCCTGAGTGGACCAAAGAGCACACAGTGTCCCGATTAGGCTATATGAGATTCTGAGGCCCAACAGGCCAGTAAGCTATACAAAAAAATAAACTCGAGTGGGAGAAAGTGAGCTGGAAAAAAGGCAACTGCGTGTGTGAAGGGGACCTCAGAGGATATCTGATACCTCCACATAGGAAGAGATGAGAGGAAATGTTGAATATAGAAAAGCGCTCATGGGCAGATTTGCCTTTTCAGTGAGCCAGGTTGGCCCAATTAGAGATGTAGATGACAACGTACACCTGTGTGTGTCTGTGTATGTGTGCTCTTTGTGTGATGTTATTCTGATGCCCTGCAGGCATGAGGATATTCATCTTTCAAGGATAAGTATCTTTCCATGGCAACTGTCTTTTTATGTTTCTTACATGAGGAGGTACACACAGCATCACAAAGACATATATGTCAGGTTGTCATTGATTTTTTTTTTTTTACAAGGACGCAGACATCGAGTTATAAGGCAAGTCTAGAAAACAGCAAGAATGTCTTTTGAGCCTTTATGTGCCTCAGTCAAAAGCTCAGCATTCAAGTTTTCAACACTTCATATCTGTATTTAATGTTTAATGTCTATCGTTGTAGGTTTTTACTGCCTTCCACTGAAAAATACTGTTTTTGAAAAGGAGCATTATGGTTTATGGCAATTTATAGTCACCTACAAGCAAAAATCTTCATTTTAATAATTCATTTTTTATCAGATTTTTCCCCTCATTTTTAAAATTTAAAAACGTAGGCCTAACGTGTAAATAATCCCCAGATTTACTTCTTTTACATTTACAATAATTAATCTTTTGGCCACTTTAAGGAAAGGAGACAAGGTGCAAACACCACACTGGTAAATTATTACCTTATAAAGTTGATATTACCAATGTGTTAGCATTTACACATTCAGCATACACAGAACAGTCAGCACAAGTTCGCCCATATTTTGTTTTATGTTTCTGCTTTTTTCCTTCTCTTTAAATATGTATTCATGACTTTGTTGTGTTCATGTTTGCTGTGTGTGAAGCACATTGAGCTATAATTGCATGAAAAGTGCTACGTAAATAAAGATGACTTGACCTGATGAGAGTTAGTCTAATTTTCACTGTCCTTTTAACTCAGGTTTGGTCTCCACCAACTAAAATATCTGTCTCTTTAGCTGCTTACTGCTCCACTATTTCTAACTTTGTCTGTCTGCTGTTTGATGCTGAGCAGGTAATGTAAACTATGCATTTAAAAAAGTATGATACCAGTACAAATACCAGTGCCCTTAAAGTGATACGAATACCAATAGAATACTTTATTTGATACCATCTTCGCATTCAGTTGCATAAAATGCCACCACTACTCATTTGGTGGCATCTCTGCACGCTGAACAACCAACTCAGTCAAATACACCACACACACAAGTTGGGAGTGAGTTACCACCCCAAACGAAGGAGTTCAAGTATCTCAGAATCTTGCTCACGAGTGAGGGTAGAACAGAGCATGAGATGGATCGGCGGTTTGGCGCAGCATCTCTGGTGATGCGGGCGCTGTCATGGTGAAGAGAGAGCTGAGCCAGAAGGCAAAGCTTTCGATTTACTGATCCATCTATGTCCCAACCCTCACCCATGGTCATGAGCTATGTGTAACGACCGAAAGAAAGACACCGCAGCTAAAAGCGGCCGAAATGAGTTTCCTCTGAAGGGTGGCTAGGCTGAGCCTTAGAGATAGGGTAAGGAGCTTGGTCATCCGGAGGGAGCTCAGAGTAGAGCCGCTGCTCCTTCACGTTGAAAGGGGCGAGTTGAAGTGGTTCTGGTATCTGATCAGGATGGCTCCTGGGCAGCTTCAGTTAGAGGTGTTCCGGGCACATCCAAATGGTAGGAGGCCCCGGGGCAGACCCAGAACACACTGGAGAGATTATAAATCTCGTCTGGCCTGGGAATGGAAACCATTGCTGTGGAGAGGGGCATCTGGAATATTTTGCTCAGCCTTCTGCCCCCGCGACCCAGCCACGGGTAAGCGGTAAAAATGGATGGACGGACTTCACCAGACGACAGACTGTATGGGTCGTAACAGCTGCGGTGGTGAGCCAATGGCACGTTACATTTAACACATACAACACTTGCGGAGGTTAGCTGTGAGCAAAACTATACAGTACGTATTTTTTGCTAGATCTGAGGACAAAAAGGACCGAATGCAGGTATTGTCTGACTAGAGACATTTTGATACGAATTGGTACTGGGTTACAATTGATACCTTAAAGACATCAAGTACCTTAACCCAGCCCTGCTACTGGAGCAGGAAGTAAGGTCGATAAGAGCAATGACACTGAAACAGTAGAGATGTGGGCCGAAACATCAAAACTATACTCTGGAAGATGCTACAAAGATCCAGAGATTTGAGTGGAAATGTAGAATCGGGTTATTATTCCAAGTGGTCATTTTGCCTTTAGTTTATATACAAATATTTCTTAGGTCAGCTTTAAAAATAAAAACCAAAATTAGGAGCCCTGTTTACGCTCATAATGGTATAAAAATCCAGACACGCCAATACAACATTACTGTAGGTACTGAATCCTCTGCAGCACAGGCGACCCGCTCTTCCTGCAGAGAAAGCAGTAACGGCCAGCTCAGTATCTGACCGTCATCACAGGGGGAAATGTCACAGACCGAAGCACCCCCAGTCAGTCACTCAGCCCACTGTTCTTCCAGCTGACATAATGTTACTGACATAACCAAATCAGGGCAGGGAGGAGGTGGGCGGCTTCTGACTGTTTTGCTTTGCTCTAACAGGGAAAGTCCTCTCCAAATTCCAACAGTGACTGAATGCAGGATGCAGGCGCCCCCGCCCCCCTGGGATCACAGCAGCAGGGGGAAAGCTGGGAGCGCCGTGGACATACTAGAGGAGCCCAGTATGAGTCACTGGAATCAGGTGTTCCAATGATAACACGGGAATCAGGGATTGTCCACGAAAAGGTTGACGTAACCTTATTTCCTGATAACAAAAATATTTTCCTGATTCACTGATATTTATGTGAATCATTTGGGCTGAATTTTAGTGTAATGCTTCACAGCAGCTCCGTCACTGATTGAATAAGCTGAAAAACACGTATCATCCCAGGGTATGTTCAGTATTTGAGAATGAACAATGGCGTGCTTATGACTGCAGGATAACAGAGATGAATCGCTGATTTAAACGTGGACTTGGATGGAAAGAAATTATGCACAGGCCCTTCGCCATAAATAAGATTCATTAAGACGCTGATAAATGCACATTTCATATTATCGCCATATTTTCTCATCAGGGCACTTTCTGAATGAATCAATACTGGTCTAGGTGGTGATTAGAGCGCTGATGGATCAGAGCCAGGCTGCCCTTTTAATGGTAAGATTTTCCATCAACATGACTCCGGATCACTCTTATTCATCATAATAGGTAAGGACATGGGCATATGGAAACCTTCGCTTCCCCGCAGCATCATTAAGGTGACTGATTGTGGATATGGCCTGTCACTCTGCCACATAGTCAGTCACCTGATGAAGAGAATTCATATTCAGAAGGTCTTGCTTTCATTAATCCAGGGCTCGACTACACCGAAAGAAAGAGACCTTATGAAAACATAAGTGACCTTGGGATAATATATACTCCAACGTCTTCTCTGGGTTTCAGACACACACACACACACACACACACACACACACACATCCCCTCACCCCTCTCTCTTCCTTACAAAACGGCATAAGAAAACAAAACAGACCGTGAGGAACAGATAGACCCTGTCTCTTAGAAACTCATCCCTGTGACATATGACATTGACAGACAGATGCTGGAAAACAGATTTTCTCCTCTACCCCACAGACATTAGTCTTTCACCCCCTGTTTGTTCCTGCATGGATCAAATAGTGGAAGATGTGAGCCAGATGCTAGACTGTCTGCTGACTAGACTCAGTTACCCAACACTGCAATTGAATGACTGACTTTTTCTGGCAACGTGTTCACATTTTAAAAATAAATCCCACACATTTGGCATCAGAACACCTTACCATAGGACTTAAATGAGCCAAAGTTTATGTAACAAGCAAAACAGACATGTTTGCTTCTCTGTTACGGTCCTCTGTGCTTTAAGTGCTTTAAGAAGCAAAGTTTTGCACGTAAATACTCCAGATTACACTGCAGAGATCCATACCTTTGAAAACCAATATTAAATAACCGCATTCCTACCTTGCCTGTTACAAAATGGGTGCTCAATCACACTGAACAGCAGCGCTAGAGATTTTTAAAATGAGGAAACACTGCCATCTGGAGGGGATCCTAATGTCTCCTGGATGCATATCAGACTAACCCTGATGAATACTGGCTTTATGAAATTATCCATGTTCTAAGGAACAGAGTGTCCTCTGGAGCCTGCATAACTCAGCTTCTGTAAACTGTATGCACAACTCGTGTCACCTTGCCTCAGTATTCAAAATGATATCATAATATTTGGAACATTAATAACACCATAAACCACTATGGTAAAATATTTATATCAAGCTGACATTCCCCAAAAATGGTCACAAAGGATAAGTCTAACATTTGAAGACATAAAGCTGCGACAACATTGATGCTTTACCTTTTAAACACAGGAAAAAGATGCACCAGTTTATTTCTTTTTTTTCTACCCCTCTTGGCATGTGATTTTTTTAATCTTGTCTACTAAACCCAAAAAGTGGCATCATGTCCTTACTTAACTGAGGGTACCACAGTGTACCTGGACTTCATGTTAGGCCAGTCAAACACATCCTACATAACATTCCTTCACTGGGGGAGAGCAGATCATTAACTGCACCTCTGTGGCATTTTTATGGAGTTTTGGAAATGGCTGGATGGCTCCAGTAAAGCAAAAGAAAACGAAGGGAAGAAAGAAAGTTGACAGAGACTGAGTGCAAGAGGACCCCATGAGGGCACCACATTCATCAGTTTAGAAAACATATGGAGTGGAGGGCCATGTCTGACACACATCTGAGCCCGTGGGATCAAAGAGACACTGCAGTTTGACGCCATCCAAAATATATCAAGACCATGTCCAAACTAAGTTAGATAAATCTCAGAGCTCTCCTCTCCCTCTGCGTCTTAGCCACCTATCTGTTCCACAAATGACGCCCAAAATGAAGCTTTACATACCGAGATAAATTACAAAACAGTAGTCTCTTTTTTTAATGTGGATAGGGAAAACAAAGCTGTTGCAAAACGATGAGATATGCTGCCATTAGACACAGTCATGTAATGTGATATGTAATGAGATACGCAAGCTATTAATAAAAAAGATCTATAATAAGCTGGAAGGCTGCACCTATTTTTTGTGCCTAGGCTAGGACTTCACAAGAGGTATTGAGCATTGTGTTTTTATACTCGTACTCTATCAAAGTTTAAAATTCTGGTATCGTAGCAACACTATTCTAAAGCTTAATTTATAGCTTCAGCGATCAACTCCAACATAAGGGATCACACAGTATAGATGCTGTTATGTTTATGATGACTGCATTTAATGTGAATAACTGAGGTGCAAGTTTGGCAACTCAATTTACATGCTCATGTAAAGCAGGAGGCCATAGGTGAGATGTTTAACCTGGTGAGATCCGGTTCAATAACCAGGCTGAATCAATCCGAATCATCAATAAATGTAGCACATAAGATTTGTAGCGTGAAGGAATAATGAAATATTGATTTGCCTATTGCTTCCGTAAATTGAATTTGCAGATCTATCCACTCTTGTGTGGACAAGTTAGAGAATCAGCAGACAAAAATAAATATGAGACAAGGACTACTTTCAAGACTAAGCTGACAAAAATACATTTGATTTTACTTTAGGGTAGCTTATCGTGATACCTCACCCCTTTATTGAGACAATAAGACAGTCTTTTTTACATAGATTTGGGAGCGAACTGTTCAACATTTGAGGCAGCTGGGCGAGTTCAGTTTTTCTGAAGCTTACCTTTGGTTGAACATCCCTCTGAAGTTGTAGTTAGCTCTGTAGTTGGGCATGGGCTTGGGATCCAAAGGCCTGTAAATAGCTGGCTCCCCTCTCTTCATGGCCAAACCATTCAGCTCCACAGTAGGTGTTATACTGCCTGTATATCGGAGTGGACGTGAAGATTAAAACCAAGGCATTAAAGATCTGTAGTAAATACCATAAGCTGTCAAATATGAATTAAACATTTCTATCTGACATCATAAAACTTTAAAAAAAAATGCGGAAAAAGTGTCTAGTTTTAGAGTTTAACACAGGAACAACCAACTGACTTTATACATTGTACTCTAACACGTTAAATATGAGGATGTCTGTATTCTACCTATCTGACCGTGTATGATGCGTGCACTGCTAATCCCAAAGCTACCCGCTGATGTTGCATAACCTTTCACCGGGCTTTCTTAATCCCATTAAGAGCTGGCTATAAGGTCTTTCACTACAACAATGCCACAGAGGGCAGAAGAGGCAAGAGGTATTAATTTGGCCCGAGATAAAACATAAGCCCGCACTTAGGCCACTTGATATATTTAAACAACCCATGTTCAGAACAAAGCCCGTACAGACCCTCTAAATAAAACCTGAGTGCTAGCTTGGAAGTCAAACTCCTCCAGGTGAAAAACCCAAATACTGAAACATTCCTTTAGTAATGGAGACAGAGAGGTGTGACGCAAATGCTTAGCCATGTTTCCTTTGGTCACCCTTGACCTCAGCGTTCTTCTTTATTATTACACTCGCACGTGAAAGGTAGTGAGGACCTAAAGCGAAATGCTGCTCTCTGACTTTGGGGCTTCCCCATCTCCCTCTAAATGGCTTCATCTTATTTAACCAGTACACTTGGCTCAAGAGCAAATGAACAGTAGAGGGCACTAATGCGTCCTTTAAGGAACTGTTCAGATTTTTTGACATAAGGTAGTTGAGTTACTCACTAATGGTGGTATCACTGCATGGACCTTCTATGCTCACACACAGAAATGAACAACAAATATTTTAAAAATATTTTAAACAACAACAGAGTAGTGTTGTCAAAAATATCAATCTATTGATACGCATCAATTCAGAGTATTTCAATGCTCAGTTTTCACAGTATCAGTACACCTGTACCAGCTGCGCTTTCTCACTACCTCCTACCGTTTACTACAGCCACATTAGCTCCTTTTCCACCAACATTTCCATTTCCATTTTATTTCCAGTGATTTATTTACCTGGGTAAAATAATTCCTGGTAATCTGTGTGGTATCAAAAATGTTATTGATTGTCAATATTTTTTAAGGACCTGTATCAAAGTTAGCGATTACAGTATCATGACAACACTACAGCACAGCTCTCGAAAACAGTGTTAAACATCCACATCAGAATTTAACATCTTTAGTAAAATGCTGGTGGTGTTTTTTCTCTCATAATTTTCTGCATCGGTGACTTAATTGAATAGTTAGATCATACAGACAGGTCAGAGGAGAATAAAGAAATGTAACTTCACTAGAAATGTTGCAATGTGCTAGATGCTTAAAACCTCTTTAGTTTAAGATGTCATTGTTAAATGGTCCAACATGTCCTCTCTGAAAAGCTCCAGGCTAGCTGGGATATTTTGAACTGATGTCCATGCATTGATAGTACGACCAATCAGCGCCTCAAAGCAGCAACGATCTGAACTCACTGAAGTGGATGCAATCTGCCAGTTAAAATACGGTACAAATAGTAGGGAGCACAACCAGCTGTCTTGCTCTGAAAAATTAAGCTCACTATTGACAACCTTAATAAGACTCTTACAATGTCCACTTTTTTTCTGACAGGTCATTATCCCATCTTACTTTGTCTGGCTGCTGCAGCCAGCATCCGCTATCAGCAGCTGAGGCTGAGGCACCGCTGACATTTTTAAAAATCTTTAAAAAATAAACACAAATTAGACATGGATTTGTCTTTGCACTCTGGGCTGTTTCCATTTACTCAAACTATTATTGTTGGGAAAAAAAATACCTGCTGCATTTAAAGCTGATGGCAAACATTAACTGGCTTTGGTGCTATCACTTATTCATTCTGCCTCACTTAAAAAGCCATTCTGCACCTGTATTATATCAGCTATTCTGGGCTTAACGCATTAAGTAACAAGTGCATTTAAATGTTATCACAGGCAAATTCATGTACCCCTTACTTTCACTAAAGTTAGCGCATATATACAGGTTTTTTAAGGGCGCATTCACACTGGCACTATTTGGTCCGCTTTAAAAGAACCCTGGTCTGCTTCCACAGATAGTTTGGTTCGTTTGGAGTGGTGTGAACACTCATTTGAACTCTGGTGTGGACCAAATGAGCGAACCCTTCTCTGCTTGAAAACTAGGGGTCTCGGTTCACTTGCAGGTGAACCCTCGTGCGGTTCGCTTATGGTGGGAAATGCAAATGGACTATCCAGTGAACCAAAGAGAGAAGGTGACGTAGAGCGCAGTGCATACGTATGATTTATGAACATATGTGTGATCTGAAAACTTTTAAATCCTTGCAATACCTCGCGCCGCGTCTGTTTAACCACAGCAGCATATCGTAGTCTCTCGCTCTCTGCCTTTTTTGGTACTGCTGCATTCATCTCATGTACAGAGCAACGTGCTGTGTAGGGAATGGAAGGGGATGGATTTCTGTTTTCGGTCCTGACCAATCGTTTTGGGTAATACCGCCCTCAAACGAGCAGCTGTTGTAACTGTGTGATGTTGTCCAGGCGGTTTGGTCCGCTTTAAAAAGTGCAGTGTGAAAGTGAACCAAACCAAACGAAGGTGTGAAATTTTTCGGCATTCCCCGCCCACTCAAGCTGAGTCCCCCAGACTACCCTGGTGTGAATGCGCCCTAAATAAGGGAACACCCACTAAAGTAGGCAATGGGCTCCTTTCCCAGTGCCAAGAGACAAGAATGCCTTTCTGTTTTTTCTCTGGAGTATTACATCCAATGTCAAACTCACGCCGGAAAACATGGTTAGTAGACAGTAAAAAAGCAGCACATACCCTAACACTTTCTGACAGAAATCTTTTCATTTTAATCCGAACCATGATCTTTTTCCTAAACTCACCAAGAACCTAACATGAGGGCAACCTTCTACCAACACCTGAAAGCAGTATGGATTCTAGTGACAAGGTTACCATGGTTGCTTCTTTTTTATATTTCTTACTTTCAGTCTCTCTTTCAAACTCAGTGCTGACTAATTTAGAACAATGTTCGAGTGCTGCTTGGATGGAGATGGACAGAATTTGTGGCTGAGATAAATACAGTCTAAGAAATTACTGACAGTTGCACCGGAAAAGAGGCGAGAATTAGGATGTCCACCTGCGAGTTGAAGCTGATAAATACCTGTGACTACTGCAGAGTCATTTGTCTCGGAAATGAATGTCAACTGTAACCTTTTCCACTAAAGACAAAAGCCAGATATTAGTGGGCTTTTTGTCCAGTGGGAGAGGGGTTTAATTAGCCAGTGCAATGAGACTGTCTTGTCGTTGCAGTACCTGGGTTGCTGTTGATGTCCACTTTAGGGGAGCGGGGCGCTGGCCTGGGAAGGACACTCTCATCCAGCGCTTTGGCGGCTGTGGAGTGCTGGGCCTTTTTAATGCTGGTGCCCTCGGCCTCCCACACCTGCTCCCCAAGAGTCAGCTGCACTGTGAAGATCTGGAACAGTGACACCCAGAGGGCGGAATATTACCCGACAGCAAGTACATTTTTACCAACATCCCTTTGGAGCCCACAAAGTAAGAGCTGTATTCTGCATAACCAATATTAATTTACGAAAAGACTCAAAAATATGAAACACATTGTGGAAATTAAATATCATTGCATGGGTGTCCCCATTTTCCTTAAGTTAGAAAAACCTTTTTCCCCCGGGCACAATTTTTCAACACAGTTTTAGACTTCAGTGTCATGTCCCCATTCCTTACCTTAGCATGTGCAGGGCCTCTCTCATTGAGGAGCTTGTACTGTGGTTGGATCCTATTGAAACGGGCTAACTCATTCACCAAACACATTGGAGTTTTCTCTTTAGGGTTTGCCATGTTCTCCTGGGGCGGGCCTAGAACAAGGCACAGCAGAATACATGGTATACTGAGCAACATGGTTATGGAGATTATATATATACATGAATAATTATCATGTATTCGTAAAACACATTTTATAATTGGATTGACTGACACATCACATGACTGAAATGGGATATTCATATCTTGTGCAGCATTTATATGACAGAAATGCAGAATCGCCTGTGGCAATTCAAAACAGAAGATGGTTGTGAAATGTGAATAGTTCATTTTTTATTAGAAATTGAATAAACTAATTATCATGAGAAAAAAAAATCTGTTGGTGTTGCACCTGGCGATGTAGCAGACACAGGGGCGTCCCCATATCCGACTGCAGGAGCAGGGCAGGCGGGTGTGGGGGCCGGGCCTGTGCCGTTGACGGAGGGCTGCAGACCCAGGGATCCAGGGCTGGCCATGGCCGTCGGGGGAACTCCGGGGGAGAGGCCAGGACCAGCCAGGGGTGCTGAGGTCTGTACTTTCACTTGAGCCATGCTCTATTCCTGAAACCAGACAGCAATAAACAACTTTAAAGTCTTTTTTTAGAAACACACTAATCATTGAAACTGTAATCATGCTACTTCAAATAGACTGGGGAGTTGTTTGATAAAAAAAGACGCCGATAATGAAGTGTGCATCACTAAGCATGCAACTGTCTGCACGTGTACTCAAGCACACTTTATTCCAAACCAGCAGTAGCACAATTGAAAGCTGCTCGCTGTCATTTGACAGATTTCTGTGGGCAAAGCCTGGAGAACAGACTTCAAACTGAGCAGCCCCAGGCCTATCTCACATTCTGATCCACTGGCAGCTAATTCACCCAGACAATGAACCTTTATTTGAAGGAGCTTTGCTCATGTTACTGCTGCTAAGCTCCCCGGAAAAAGGAGAGAATCCTGTGATAGCAGCGCGAACAAGACAATGGACGTTCAATCACATTTTACTTGAAATAAAGTGAGGTATGAAGGCCTACATGAAGTAGACGCGCTAACATGAACAGAACAGATGGTCCAACAAATCCGGTAAAAGTTAACAAAACACACATTAACTTGTTTATCTTTTTATGCATGCACGCATTCAAAATTTTGGTGGATGCAATAACACGCAGGTCACGGCCTGTGGCTACGCAACATAAGAAACATAATACACCACCATGTGTTTCTCATCAACAAAGGATGGAGACAGAATTAGTAAAATGTAATAAATTAATTATAAAGGTACAAACTGTGTCACAACGTCTTGCCAAGACGGCTCCACAACAGGTTCACATTAATATGTGGCAGGCACTGAAGGGAAATGAGGGAAATTCTTTCACGTCCCCACAGAGGTCAGAGCAAAAGGTCAGATGCAGAAGTGAACCCCTGGAGTGTGGAGAGATTCAGTGCACTTGGACACTTGGTGGTATGCTGGCTTTGACCCTGGCACCACCAGGTGAAGGGACAATATCTAATCTACAAAATCATTTAATTGAGTGCACAATAAAATAAAAAATCTTCTTCTTTAGTCAATAATTTAAATTGAAAAAGGAGTTCAATATCACACAGGTTTTCATTGGGCTTCATCCTGAAAGCACGATTACAGGTGTCCATTGTTTACAGTTGAGGGCCATTGCAGGACTGGTGTAAACAACAGAGCAGTGCCATGTACACAAAACAACAGATATCAACCGTATCCCTCAAATTAAACACCATTTACACTCTGATTTGTGCCCTTAATTCATTGCATGCGATCCATTTTGTGCTGAGTATAAATCTTAGTTGCATCTTGCGTGCCCCTGAGGTCCTCGGGGTCGCAGTGTTTCTTGCTTTTCTTTTGCTCTGCACAGTAACATGCATAAATAGCAACCCGAGTGCATGGCTGACCTACACAGTAACTTGAATACAGAGGTGGTGGTTGACTGACAGAGCTGCAGGGTTGTCTGCAACCCCTGAACCTTCATTACAGCTTCGGCTGTGTCCAGTTTAGCAGGAAGCTAACGTTACCAACGACAAAACGGCATTTCCTCCAAATGTCAGCTCCTAAAAACAGACCAACAGAACTGGCAAGCATGCATGCTGTCACGAATACGTGGCTGTGATTTCTCCTGGTGAATATACACCATTTAGCCGCCTCCAGCAACGCTAGTTTAGCCGGTTAACGCTCATCATGGCTGATCGGCCGAGCACCCCTCTTGCTAGCATCTCCATACCGCCCCATCCTCCACGAAAGTCTGGGGGATTTCAGTCCGCCGCAACATGCTACACGGACAGGCGACAGCGTGACGAATAATCCAGAGACTATCCGACGACAAAGGGACAAATATTTTAGGGTATTTTTTACCTTTGTCCAGGGCCAGACCCCAGTTACACCTCCGACATTGGCAAACACTAAAGAGAACTGGATGGAAGAGGGAACAGACCACGTTATTTGTCCGGGTAAAAAAATGAAACATGTCCCATTTGAGGCAAATCACTGGTCATTTTAATACTTCATTTATAAAGAGTGTGTTTCGTTTGTGTGGCCGGTGTTTCGTATTGCATACCGCTAACTTACCATCATAACAGTTTGAGGTGAATCTTGAATGAATCGGCCACCCCCGCGGCGGTTTGAATGGTTCAGTCCTGGTTTGCTTCCTCAGAGCCTGGAGCAGTGCAACTTTGATTCAGAGCAAAAATGAACCTCTGCAAACTTGTTTTCTGCAAACACGGCATTCATGCGGATTACTTTGACTGATTGATCTTTTTTAAATGGTGCAATTCAAAGGCACAAGTTGTTTTATCAGTTAGAAGAAAAAAAATACTAACTTAGCCTATTTCTTTTTTCTTAAAGAAGCTTCTTTATTGACTTTACTGATGAGGTTAATTATAAAACCTGGACCTAGACTAAACAGAACACCCTGCTGCTGCTAGGATCCAATGCCTCTGCTTTAGGGCTCTTTATAGGACATGAGTTTACCTTAGTTTGAGTGATGAAGCCTATGCTTGAGTGTGTCACAAACCTCAACATCACCAGATTTTGACTTTGTGTCACCAAGCTCTTGACGCAACAAACCACATGCACTCAGTCCTAAAATAATAAGTGGTGATTCTGGGATCCAAAAGCTGGAGAGGGCCCACATATACCCCAGTGGGAATCTTTTTATTATTTCAAAGTGTGGTAACTGGCTCAGAAAATGTGAGAAAATCAACTGTGAATGATCTGAGATTTGACACGAGTACTCCTGTGGAGTAACCACTAGATGGTGCTGCTAACTCACTATTTCTTGTGTTATTGACTATGTGCTCAAAAAGTTACAGCATATACTGACACTTAATGCTCATAAAGATTGAAGATAGACACCTTTTTGTGCAGGTAGGAAAAATACATGAAGTTTGGCCTGTGTTGAGAAAATTTTAATGACTGTATCCACAGCCTTGGTCTTATAAACCCCCTTCCTAAGTGTTTCGCCAACTAAAATCATTGGCATGAAAAGGTAATTTCACAGTGGATTGTGTGCACCACATACTAAAAATGAGAAGTGCAAAGATTGCTTCATAGATTTGATAGTTATACCATTACTGTGTGTAGAGCTGTGACATCCTCGATGTGACTTAAGTGTCCTCAAACATAAATCTGGCAAACACAATCCAATTTTCTTTCTGAATGTCAGCATAAAATCCATAAAAAACAGAAGCCATTATATATTCAAACATTGTGCAAACCAGGGTTGAATAAAAGTGAATCTTTGCTTTTATTATTGATTATGAAAATGAACAGGCACCTATAACATGGAGCTTGCACATCCCAGAACAAAATTTCAAATATAAATAACACACCCTCATTAGTGTTGATCACTCACAACAACCTGCAAGCTAAGAGTTCAAACCACATTTAAAAGGAAAAAAAAAAACCTATAAGAAAAAAAAAAAAAACATGTCACATCCAAACTCTTGTAACATTTCCACTCAAATGTTTTTCAAATCTCATGTGATCTACTGCCCACTGGGTGAAGGCTTCTTGTCCCCCACGCAGATGCTGTTGTGACTGCATTTACACAATCGTTTTCAGGCTGTCTTTTTCCTCACAGCACGGCGACAGCAGACAAGACCGTTACAATGAAGCTAACAAAATAAAATAAATCATTGGTTAAATAGATGTCTTTAAGTTATCAATATAGTTTTTGAGATAGCGGTGTGCCGTGGTAATCTCCTCTACAGTATAGAGTATCATCACATTCACTCATCTTCATTCAAGAAACTCAGCTAGACCCTGGAAGAAAAGCAAATGCAATACAAACAAACTCAAGATGGAAAATTCAAGTATCTCTGACTGGATGGCGATAAACATTTCTTTAGGAATGGAGTGATTACAGTCTGAAATGACAAAGAGCCACACAGCCTCTGGAAGTGAGGTTCGTAATATCCACCCCATGAACCATTACCTAAGTTATGGAAAGACTAAAAGTTGTCACAATGTCTGATGCCAATAAGAAAAAGTAGGGTTTAAAATTGCATGCACCCCCACTGTAAAACTACTAAACTTTTTTTTTTTTAACCAACAGTAGTGTTCAATGCTGACTGTACACATCCTAATTAGCAAAAGATGCAGACTAACTTCCAATGAAATAAAGCACTCCTATTATCATTCTGCTATAAAGCAAATGCATCCTCTGCTAATTTCTTTCACATCATTCAACAATTTAAAGACTTATATACACAATAGTTTCAGACATGTTATAAGTTTACAACATAACAGTCTCTTTTGGTGAAAATATAGCTAAATTCAAAATATCTGATAGGTATCTTTTTAGAGGTGATCTCTTTATTGAAAAAAGTACCTGAGCCAAAACTCTGACCAGGGGGAATCACAAAAGCCTCGTCTTTACAGCTTCTATAAAGACTCTCCTTTTCGTCATTCGTTACCATTTTGGAGATCAAAACTGAGGATTTAAATTAAATAACAAATACAAAAAAAAAAAAATCCAAAATATACTGACTCATCAAAACAACCCACCCCCTTTTCAAAGTATCAGCTAGTTGAAAAACAGTACAAAAAAAAAGAACTCAACATTTAAAATCAACCATTTTAGAAGATTAAAGCATGAAATTAAAAAACAGTATCATACAAATAAAAATGGATCATGCGACAATGTTCTCTTACAGACATTCTTTAAACGGAAGAGAGGCCGCTGCGCATCTTCAAGGCTGGACGAGTGAACACTACACGAGTTCAGCCCAACTTTACGAGGAGACGTACTCCGAGGTCACCTGCCGACTACGAGATCTCTCATCATGTCTGTTTAATTCCCATCTGTACCGACATATCAACCAACAGCACGGCGAGCTGCGACCGGCTCTCAGGTTGGAAGATGAAAAAAAAAAACTGTTTTACTCTGGATACAGTGGTTATAAACTGAAAACCCTTTCACCTGATAAATAAGTGGAGGACTGCTTACAGTACAACTGCAAGTCGGGAATATCGTACTACTAGTGCCTTGATAATCTAGATACTTTCACAGTGCATATAATTATAAAAGAACAAACAAACAGATGAAGCATTTTCTTGGGGTAATGATGGTCAGATCCCTTCCAGAAAATGATTAGATTTGGATTTCTCTTTGTAGGCCCAAGCATGCATCCATCAGTTATTATTGCACAACACAAGGACCTTAAAATGCACCCACACAAACAAAAAAGTAACAGTAATAATCTTAAAACAGGAATTATAATTATCTCACTACAAATCCACCTTGCTTCCTCGCTCGCTGCATCACTACCTTTTTGCCAAAAACAACCTGTCCTGGGTGCATCTAAAACGTTCCGTTATTTTCGCTCTTTATTTTACAACCGACTGAAACATGCATCCAACTGCCCGCGGGGGGGGGGGGAATGCAGTCAAGAGCCTCCAGCGCATGGTGTCCATTGTTCCAGTCAAAGGTCAGAGTTCAAAGACTGAATGATTAAAAAGTGCTTTACGTAGGTCAGTAGGACTTCTTTCTTCTACGATTATTACAAAGTTTGTACATTAGCATGTATCATCTGTGGAGGCAAGCAAAATGAATGAATTACATGACGTCACCTTCACGAGCTTGTACGTGTGTCCTCCGTGTGATGTTGAAAATACTCACCATGATACCACCATTTTGTCTTCTTTGGATTTTTGTTACACGTTCTTACATAAAACGAGTTATCAGGCGGTCGTCTCTACAGGGAAGAAAAAAAAAAACGGGCTTTCAGAGTTAACATTTCACAAGAATGTCATTTAAACGGATCACTAACTTTGTCCCGACTTACCTTTTCTTTGCAGCTGGACAACATGCTGATAATGCTAAGACAAACTGATTGCACTGAGAGGGCTGGCGACCAATCTTCCGTTAGGATAGATAGACAGATGTGACCGTTACTATACACGTGAGGGTGGACAGGTATATTCTCTCCTGTGAACATTACCTGCAGCAGAGAGAAAAACAAAGCACCGGTTATTAAGATTATTCACTAAATATGTCATAATAATAAGCCAATGTTTTGATGCCAATAACTTATATTTTACACTGAACTGAGGGCATTTTGGTAGTCAAAGATCCGACTTGAGAGAGCACTTGTCTGCAAAAAGTTGAGCTTTATTTTCCATTAAAGACAGAAAATAATGAGACTTGCTGTATAAGCTCAGGCTTAGCCCTCTACAGCGACATGAGGCTCTGGGATTAGGACAGAGGGGCCGCAGTGGGGTGAGAGAGGGGAAGAGAGAATGAGAGACCGAGAGAGGAGACATGTTTTATTAAAAAAACAGGAGACGTCCTATAAAAAGGATCAGAGGATATTAGCCAGTAAAAGGGTGCAAGAGTCATGGCAGAACAGGAAGATACAGGAGCTCAAGATGGAGGTGCTAGAGTACAGAGAAGGGGGAGTCAGAGTGGTAATGAAGGCTAACAATGGGTTGAGGCAGTCTGGCACCAGACAGGGCCTCAGAGGAGAGTGCATCGTGGGGCTGGAGGGGGGCGACAGGATGAATGTAACAGATAGGAGCAGAGAGCAAAGCTGACACTTTGCTTGAAACATCAAGACAACTGAAAGCTCCTTGCTTACACCAAGTCTAAATATTTACTGAAACGTCTCACACACACACAAAGCTCGGAGGTCTGAGCTTTTCGCAGACAGGTGCTGCAGGTAACCACATGTTGTTTTCCTATCTGGCCAATGTACTCGTGTTTGTGTCCTGCTGTGTGCTGCTGTTGTTGGTTTGAAGGAAATAATTTCACTTTAGCAAGCAGGGAGCGATCTGTTTTCCATCTAACTCCTGGGCCTCTTTCTCAGAACTGTAATTTGCAAGTATACCAGATTAAAAATTAACTGCAACTCATTTAAATAGCCAAAATAACCAAAACCAGGTTGTCTTCATCTGGCTTGTTCTGCTTTCACCACGTAAGGAAACAGTACAGCCAATAACCAGGGATTTACTACAATAAAATCAGTTGTTAGTCAGCAGGATATACTGCACTGTACGGTGGGAAAAACAAGGAAATCACAGCCTCTAGGGCTCCAAATTACTGTCCCAGAATTATCAACCAAATATCCTAAACAGGGATTCTTTTTTTCATTCTACATAATTAATTTAGCTTTATAATAAACTATTTATTATAATGTGATTTAACGCACATCACTTCATTGACTCACTCTGGTCTGCAATGCAATTGTTCACCCTGAGCTAGGTGCTTGGAAAACCATCAGTTTTCATTGTTCTTTTGGTCATTAATTAAGTTACAGTTTCTTGTTCACCTCTGTTTGATGGATAAATGCATCACTGAAACTGCAGTGCAAAAAGACTGCTTCTGATTGGTACACAGCGATGTAAGTTTACATACACACACTTCAGTCGTTTTAAAAATTACAACCAATAACATATATAACTTGTCAAAAGAGCTGCTGACTAAAGTGTGTTGTAACGTGCTGGGTAATGTGTTCAAAGCATGGCAAATAAAAGTGGCATGTTTTGGATGTTTTGGTAGAAAACCTGCAGGTTTTTCTGTGTAACAGCAATAGGTACAAGAGGACGCCTATGCGCACTGGCTCAAGGGCATGTTGTCTGTTACTAAAATGGAAAGACTGCATCTGCACAAATTCAATTCAGAGTAGATCTGAGAGACTTTGGGAACCTTTCTTGGCACAGTGTCAGATTACCCACATCCACAGGGACTCTGACCTGCCTCACTACATGAGTAATTCTGGCATTTAACTCAATTCATTTATTTATTTTTCTTTACCTTGCTCTTGATGGTACTATTGTGACAACATTTCTGAAAGACTATGTAAGTAATCTTATAAACTGGCTGACAGCCTTTTTATTTTGTACTATTTGGGTTCCTCTTTGTATTTCCTTGTGCGTCCTTCAACATATTTAGTCACTGTAAAATTGAAAACTAAAAATAAAGTGTTAAAAAAGACCTCTAAGACAAAGCTCTACAGATGCATAATCTACAAGCTGTTAATGTAGACGTTATCAGTCGAGTTCCAGTAGGCCACATGGTCACAGTGTTTGTTTTGTTTTGTTTGAATTACCACAACCAATAAAGCACGGTGGCCATCAACACTCGAGTTCCCTCAGGGGCCCCAAGACGAATCCAACAGAGGGCTGCTTTGACAGCTTGTCCTTCCTATTTGAGAGGATACTACTAGCTAAGGTTTATCTAATTTTCTCTACACCTACTCACTCTCTATTTTTAGTTGGCCAGGCTCCTAATGAGTGAAACAAGATTGTTGGGATAAACTAATCCCCTCAACTGTGGCTCCAGTGGAAGCTCTGCACTGGTGTCTCTGTCAGTGATTCCTGGCTCCAGTGTTTCCATTCCACTAACAACTGCAGAGCCAATGTGTTTCATGTGATCATAGCAGGCATCCAGACAGTGGATAGAGAGAAGTGTTTACACAAGTCTTCAGTTTTTGATTTGTTTTGGAAAAGGGCACCTCTGGACACTGTACCAGCAGAGTATAAATCGCTTTTGGGAACCACTTTAATAGTTAACTTACTGGACATTCAGTCAGGAAAGCCAACAGTGTATTTGAAACTAAATGGAACCAGATTCTGGGTCTGTTCATCACTGGTGTCCACACCCAGCGCAGCAGCTTGTGCGTCATGGCTGAAGCAGACAAGACTCTCTACAGTAGGTCCTTGAGACAAGATGGTAAATGGACTGCACTTACATAACGCTATTCAAGCCGAGAACAAGACAAAGTGCCTCTCATTTACCCACATACAGACACACGCTGATGGCTGTGGAGCAAATTGTGCTTACCTGAGGTGAATCAAAAGGATATCGACTACTAAATTTGAAAAGCAGCTGAAATTTCTCTCCTTCATACAGTGTGCCGGGTGCTCCCTCCATGTCTACAATCCACCTGAAAGAAAGGCACAATATTAAAACACACACATTTCACTCACATAAGAAGATCAAACAGTTTAGGGTACTGCCCATGACCTCACAGAGCGACCCTGTTCTGAGTCCTTAACCCAGAGGTTAGTTAGCTTTCTGAGCCACTGGTTTCCCCTGGCTAAATAAATGGATTTGTGAGAGGTTTTGATTTTAAATGCTGTTTCGAGTGCACTCAGGTTTTCACTGTGACATTTAAATAACCAAAGCATCGAGCAGTTTGGAAATACCAACCGAGAGTTGGAGCAGTTGATTTTTCAGTGCTGCTTTTCATTTTCTACAACCTCTGACAACTTTAAGGCTGTTGCAAAACATTTTTCAGATAATGGAGCAAGTAATACCTGAATTTCTCCTGTCAGGTCGTATCAGGTTAACACTTCCTTTAACAACAAATTTTTACAGTGTTCTAGAAGGAGGTGGTTTTCAGCGATACAGGTTGTGCTTGCTTTTTTTTTTCCCCATGCGACGTGGCTCTAAGAAGGGCAGTGTCAGTTGGTGTGTCCATCACTTTGGTCCAGACTGAAACATCTCAACAACTACTGGATGGATTGCCATGAAATTTAGTACAGACAGTCATGGTTCCCAAAAGGTTTATCCTTGTGACTTTGGTGATTCTGACTTTCCTCTAGTGCCACCAAAACACTGGAATGTCGTTCAGTCTCACCGACTACAGGACTGGTTGCCATGTAATGTGGTACATACGTTCACGTCCCCCCCTCAGGATGAATAATAATAATACATCAACTCAAAATTTCAATTTGTCCAATACGTTGGTGTTTGATTATGGTCAAATGCCTGCAAACCTAATGATACTCCCATCAGCTGTATTTTGTGTTACCCGAGTAGGTATAGCTACAGCTGGAGCAGCTACCTGACTTGCTACATGACTTGCCCACCATACCTACATGTCAGTCCATGATCAGCCCCCTTTGCCCCTGAGCCTAAAAGCACAAGTCCTGACATCCTGAAGGTAATGCTAAGAATGTGCTAGTAAATTCAATCTGAAGCTCTACACTTGAATGAGAGCACTGTTGTTCAAGGAAACAGGGTGTTCTATTTCTACATGAAATAACAAACCGTTAAGGTTATCACACATTCACTCTGCTTGGAGCTCTGCTGCTCCATCTCCCCAGACAAGGAGAGCCCAGAGTACGGTCTGTTACGTACTCTGTAGTGTGGTGTTCTGAATAAACCAACATTACATTCCAACAGCGCTCCGAATGTTCACTTGCAATGAGTATTTCCGAATGCACAAAGTTAGCCTTTAGCTAGCCATGAAGAGTTAGGTTAAAAGATAAGGAGGTAAGGTAATGGAAAACTTAATGGGAAGGGTTACATCCCGCTACTTAAAAGATGACTGACGTCCTCATGTCGTTTACGCTACAAACAAGATCCGTCTGCAGCTACACATACTTCGTGTTATGTGCTGATTAGCAAATGGTAGGGTTGAATAAGATTGACATTTTTAGGGTACGATAGCCATCTCAGGAGATATCGCGGTTCCATGGTATCACAGTATGCTTTATTTCACTACTATAATTATTATCATTGTTAGCAGTGGTTACAAAGACCCTAAGGGAATGAAAAAAAAGGGTTTGAGGGGGGGTTGAGCAAACACTTTCTAATAACTGAAAACAATTTCTTTTAATTTAAGTATGTGTAAAAATTCTCCTGTATATCTAACAAGTCTGACAAGCGCACGTGCAGGTGAGCAAGTGTACACAGTACGATAACAATCAGTTTTCATACCATGATGGTATACCATGAAACTGGTACACTGTTATAACCCTAGAACCGGCAAATGCCTAAACGCCACAGAGCTGCTAGAGTGGTCGTAGACTCTTAGGTCGATATCACACAGAAAGCGTTTTAGCAGCTGGAGGTGGCTTTTGTAATTGCTTTAATGAGAATTAAGCTTTGTGCTTGCTGCTTATGCACTGCTACACACGTGGTGCTTCTGCTCTCTAGACACACGGCATTTTTGCCAGAGTGCTCTAAACTCTTTGAATTGAAAAAACTCCGAGCAGAAAAGCACCCCACGTCATCTCCGCTTTTCTCCCATTGTCTAATCAGATGATTTGAGAGGTGGGCCTTATATGGTGGTCACGACAACAGGTTTACAGTTGGTAAACAATAGAGGAGAAACTGGTGGTGCTCAGTTGCTTGGCAGGACCAATGGACTCCCTGTAGTTTGTATTCATATTTGTTATGCTAGGCCTGACAATAGACAGCAGAACAGCTCCTGGAACAACTGGTGGTACTCCTGGTAATCCACCCTCTTTTTTAGGGTCTCATGTACCCACACAGATCTCCATTTCCCTTCGCCCGACAAACTACTTGCCAACAGCCTCTAATCTTCAACCAGAGCTACACCAAGCACCCTCTGCCTAAACACGTTAGTAACTAGCTACTAATTACTGTGAAATAAAACAAATAACTTAATAAACGGTAGACTGATTACACAGGAAGGTTAGGGTAAGGAGGTGATGGCGATGGGGTGGTTGCCTGGCAACAATAAAAAAGCAAAGCAAGCGTTTGTTGTTTTTTTTTAAAAGTGGCGTTCAATTATTAAAATTAAAAAAAAAAAAAAGGCACGCTAACATGCTAACTGTTTCTGTGTGATCAGGGTCTCACTCTTGTTTACTACTGATTAATGACATGAAGTATGTTCTATCTTATCAATCTGGAGTAGATGAGTTAGAAACATGTACAGAACGACTTGCATGGATCACGTCTCATTATCATTAGAAAAGGATCATAGAGAAAGTGTGCTGCCAACGCTGCAGTAAGTGTGTAATCAAAGGCTTTTAGTCTGACTCATTTCAGTGACATTCAATATTCAGCTGGGTTATGACAGCGGTTTAGTAATAATGTGATACTCTATTGATCTAGTGGACTAAATCCATTTTCGCCTCTATAGCCTGGCTAGAGAACTGTGCTGACTGAGCGGGGAGGGATTTAATGTCTTGCTCAGAGTGGGAGATGACTGTAAACACAGGGGCTTGATCCTAGATCTTTGGGATGAAGGACAGACTACCTGCTTAATATACCCCTATGGTCGTAACCCTAAGGCTTCACCAGCAAAAAAAAAAAAAAGCCAAATGTTTATGTTCAGTGCAGGACATTAATGGGGATTGTCTGCTCAGAGGAGAACAAAAAGGAACACTGATGGCTGCATCACAATCTCTGCCCTAATTTCTTCCAGGCAAACAGTGCAGATAGGTCACCAAAGAGACTTGTGGCTGTTGTTCGGGTTTATTGCCTTGTGTCTCTTTCAAATCTAGCCTCGAGCACATGATCATTCAGGCCTACATACGAGGTCAACCCTGTTTATAACTTCACCCTTAGGAAGCTTGATGGTCAAGCGTCTGAAAGGAGCTCCACTTTTCCTCAGGAAGTAGAGCTTAGAGGGAGGCAGCAGTATCACTGTACATGATGCTGCAGTACACCTGATGCCACCCACGCTCATCACAGGCAAGGACTCCAAGGACATTATGCTCAACTTGCTCAAATTCCCTATAGCCTGGTGGTCACATGATCCAGTCAACAAAAATAACACCGAGCCATTTAGTGAAAGTGGGGGAAAATTGAGTACAAATGAGACTGCAGTGCTTTATAGCAGCAGTTTATTTGTTTGCAATGGCTGACTCATTACAGCAACTGCACTATCATACAGTCAGCTGAAGGATAATCTAATGACCAGCACAGAGAGACAAAGTGTACTATATAAACAAAAGCTATAAACTAAAAACACGGTCACCATATCATCTCGACGCACACAGCACTGTCACTTGTGAGTTCTTTTTCCATGTTTGTTTTTTTTAGGATAAGGTTAACCTGAATGTCAAGCAAGAACAGACTATTTGTATCAGACTTGCTCCACTGGGACACACATGATAAAAATGTGTAAATCCCTACTGCTGTCAATCACCATGGCAAAAAAATAAACCCAGACTCAACATACACTTCAACATTAAAACTGAGACAAAGACACACCCATACATTACGTCTCAAACCTGGGATGCAGTGAACAAGGAAGCTAGCTGAACTGGTTCGTAGACTTGTCAGTCATGCAAAACAGAGAGCATTCATTCAGTCTGACCAAGTGATTGTTATCTACTGAGGGAGATGCCATTGTAATGGATCTATCATTGTTACAAGATAACCACGAACAAGCACCGCAACCTGTAGTGCCTCTTTACGATCCAGCAAAAGTGCCCTGGCAATGATTGTGACCAGATAGTAACTTTGAAAGTCAATGTTGCGCAACTTAGAGGCGTTTGACTGACAGGCCAGAGATTTGTCTCGAATCCATTTACAGGACCACAACTTAGTCCACCCTTACTGCTTATCAGACACAATTTGACTCACTCGGTTCACATAATCTCGGGCGTTTAAGAGAACACCAAGACACCCAGACAGAAAGGTCAGCTAAGCAGCCTCTGTTCCTTGCTACCCTAGCCCAACTCCTGCATGCCAGCCGGTAAATATTTTATAAGGATGAAGTGACACGGTGCATTAGAGACACTCTACTGAGGGGCCGGAGCTGCCAGTCACTAGAATGACCCCGATTCATCCTTACCTGTCACTGCTGAATCTCCAAGAACTGTACGTTGCAATCCCTCCTACCAACAGTTATCTAGTTGCATGTGCTGTGCATCACACTGCTCTATTATAGTGACAGAGGAAACATGTTAGGAAGCCACTTTGGATCTGTATTATAGATGCAAACCTTATAATAGTGTCCATATGTTTACTGTGTTAAAACTGCTGCCATGTTGAAGCAAATGAATCACACGTAATAAAACGTAAGTGACATGTTACTTACTGTGTGATGGTGTTCTGTACACTTTTCTCGTTCAGCGTCATTCCTGGGGGTGGATCATTTTGCAGGGCTAATAACTCCTTTTGTAGCCTTTTCTGTTGGAGACAGTGTTTTTGGGTTTCTAGCACACTTAAGAAATGCTGACAAATAGCCTCACAGACAAAAGATAATAAAATAATGGCAAAGGGAAATCAAAAATGAATTTATCCTGTAGAAAACCACTGTCAAACATCAATGTTGGGATGTATAATGTAGCTGTATTAGCTAGCTAACATCGCTAAGTGTAAATGTGGTTAAAAGCAAACTCCACCCTGACTGACTCGTTTACCTTGTTACCACATTAGCTAAACTAGGCGATTTGTGACAGATGAAACGACTAAGTGTAGCTCGTGATAAATTAATTTATAAACTAGACTTTATGTTTTTCTACGTGAGGTAAGCCTGACTCGATTTGACACAGCTATCTTAAGATAGCGATGCACCTGTTCAGCTCCAGAGGAAACTAGAACTGGTCAATCTGCGCACTGTCTCGTTAGCTAGCTAACGTCAACGCCAGCCAAACAGCAGCTAGCACTCATTTTAAAATACACAAAGAATATCTACTCATAACGTCACACTCATTGAATTATAACGTGTGTGTCGCTGCGGTGAAAATACACCGCCAGTCTGGTTTCTATGCTAGCCCCGACTTGGCTCTGTTGGTGATGATGCTAACGCTGGTTGTATTGCTAGCAAACACCAAGCGCTAAACCGGAACAGTTTAGGATCTGTCTCGTCGCTTTTACGTCAATGTCATTACGATTTCGATTCAATACATGTACGTAAACGAAGTGGTTAATAAACTACGGGTGAGAGGCACACTGAAGGTCAGGTGGATATTAAATATGCGATCGCTGTCAATTGTATTCTTACCTGCATCGACGCCATGATGGAAACCCCCCTGCATCAGCGCAGAGTGGAGGACTGTACGTCAGGCGGTCACGTGACAGGAGTTGTTTTGACAGAGGAAAACAATCCAGTGATGTGCACAGTCAGAGCCGAGACCCCGGTCACCTCTCACTCATTTGATGTCCTCACCTGACATAAAGTTAGCTTATTTATACTTGAATGTCACAACGTTAAAAATCAATAAATGAGGTGTGAAAATCCACTGAGGTCACGTGGGTCAGTGACCTCTGCTCAGTGATGGGGATCATTGATCCAGAGGGTTTGACATGTGAGTGACAGGGATGACATAGATACGTGTTTACACTAATTTTACTGTCTTTAAAAGTCATACTTATAAAATGAAAACATGTTTAAAGGTCATCATGTGAGTATTAGTCAGCTAATAACCATAGTATGGTGAAACTGGTTCTAATTTACTGTGAAGATGAGGCCTTTGATATGTTTGTATGGTCTAAGTCAGTGGTTCCCAACCTTTTTCTTGAGGGACACATATTTTTACAATTGGAGACTTTGGTGCAGAGTTTGCATGTTCTTCCTGAGTCAGCGTGGGTTTTCTCTGGGTACTCCAGCTTCCTCCCACAGTCCAAAGACATGCAGGTTAATTGGTGACTCTAAATTGCCTGTAGGTGTGAATGTGAGTGTGAATGGTTGTCTGTCTCTATGTGTCAGCCCTGTGATAGTCTGGCGACCTGTCCAGGGTGTACCCTGCCTCTCGCCTAATGTCAGCTGGGATAGGCTCCAGCCCCCTGCGACCCTAAAAAGGATAAGCGGTTACGATGAATGAATGAATGAATGAGCTTTTAATATAAGCCTTAAATTTGTTTGTTTTTGACACATAAATGAATTAAATTTAAAATTATTACACCCCTCAAAATCAAGAAGGCTTTGCGATACCCCTGTGGCTCTTCGGTGCCCCCCTAAGGGGGTTAGGAACCACTGGTCTAAGTCATGTTTAACTGCCACAAAAACCTTTTTACTATTTGTTACTATGTTAAAGGAGTGAACTGTTATTAAATCCTCCTAAATTAATATCACATAAAACAGGACTCAGTGTGTTTTAACCCTTCAAAACCTGATTCCTTTCAAGATCGCACAACAAAGGCATGGAGCATCTTTACAGGAAATGACCCAAAAAATTAGTGAAAGGTACAGAAAATTACCTAATAAATAGTTAAACAAAAAAACCAACAAACCAGCAAATAAAGGAATTACCTGTAAAAAAGTGATATATATACATATATATGTATAAGAAGAGAGAAAACAAGATTTTATTTCTGTAATTAAAAAATACAATTATAATTAATAATAATTCTTTAGTTTTAAACTGTCTTTAATCCCAGGCTACTTAAAAAGTAGCAATTAAATGTACTTTGAATTTTAAGTTTCCTAAGTTGAAAAGGCACCGATTTCATGGAGTGGCCCATTCCGTAGAATGTTCTTTTTTCACGTTTGTCTTTAAGTCATGAAAATGTTATCACATTTAGGAAAACAATTAACTTAAAGTGAGATATTAAAAGCACACGCTGATTAACCATGTTATCATACAGGGTGTTTTAGGACAGAATTGAATGAAATCTTAGCCACTGATATAAGAAATGATCCAAAATACATGCTACTTGGTATATCTAATGGTTTTTATTATGAATAAGTTTAAGGGAAATTCTATAAACTGCTAACACTCTGTGAAAGAAAGTGTATACTTCTTAACTAGAACTAAAACACAATGGCATAAGGTCATACTTATATATTTCCCTGGATTATTTGACATGTATCCTGCACTCGAAAGATGATGTTTCATAAAACACGAGAGCCTTTTATGCCTTTTTCTTTCTTTTAGTTATAGTGTGTAATTCCTCTGTGTCTTCTCTTTATAGATGTTTGATCTGTCAGCAGAGTTGAGTTGTTTTTTTTAGTATATTCTGTAAAATCAATAAACATATTTTTAAAAATGGCTAAAAATGGCTTTTATCACAGCATCTGCTCTTACACTTGTGTGACAAATATCTTCTTTTACACCATCTAGAGTTCCCTTTTATTAAACGTTTTAAAAATCCCAGGTGTAATCTCCAAAAAGCATATACCGTAAAGCTTCAAGTTAAAAGCCTAGTCCCAATTACACGCCCAGCTATAAATGTTGAGAAATAAACACCTGTCTCAATTAGGAGCCGGGGGGGCTCATTTATAAACATTGCATATGCACAAAATGAGACCTGAAAGAGAAGAGAAATTGTGATCTATAAAACCAGACTTTGACCCATGCTTATGAACATTTTAGAGACAGAAAATTGGCGACACAGATAAGGAGGAGGAAGCCTGATTGTAGAAACTGTTGAATATTTTTTGATGCACACCATTTTTGGCTCTTGTCTGTACGTACATTTTTAGTATGGATCCTACGCATTGTTTTATAAATGAAACCCCAGGTCTGTTTGCTAAGCTGGTCTTTTTTATAGACGTTCTTTGGATGTAAAAACAGGTTGTTTGCTACCTATGTGAGTTAACACTAGCTGTTTAGATCACACACACAGATACATGTTTAAGCTTTTGTCAATATGGAGATGCTTCACAGCGTTAGCTTAGTAAAATTCTCCACAGTTCAATAGTTCAGTTCATTTTACTGAAACCATGAGCACCAGAGAGGACTGCAATGCATTCAGATTTACTGGCATGATAGGGGAAAAAAGGTAACTCATTTCCTCTGAAAAGTCAGGGTGTGTGTTCATTCCTCAATTACCCTTTAAGTTACTAATATTCATTTTTTACGCAAGAGTCCACTGGTGAAAAGAATGAAAAGGGGTTTCATAAGAATTAATCCAAGTTGTGAGTATTGTTTTAACAAGATAAAGTGGTGTTGAGTCGGTATGTCGGGTGCTGTAATCTTCAAGTGATGTAAAAAGAGCGTCATAATGCTCTCTCTATGATGTGCTGCCTGTCGGAGTTAGATTAAATGAATGATTTGTATTTGATTTGTTGCTTTAAGCCTGGGCTACTAATTTAAGTTTTACAGTTGTATAACTTGTTAGAAACATATTACCTTTCCAGATTTACACAGGAAGAAATGGAAAAAAGGCAGACTATTTCTTTGAACATACACATACTGTACGTCAGAGAGCCAATAGAAAACTTTGTGTGGCTGTGGCTACGTGTTACTGCATGGTATACTGTAATTCTACTGCTGGTAGTGAATGTGGAAAGTCTCTCAAGCTGTTATCTGGCTTTGTACATAACAGGCAAGAGCTCATATCACTTAGTACAAGCCAGATTTTATAAACCACAGGAAGTATATCATTTTATCGATGTGTCAGCAAAGTTCAGAACATTTTATTCAACTGAACTGTAATTTGACGACACCTCCTTCACCCAAGAGCCAATGTTGACTGAGATGTGATATGAGCTCCCACCTGATACTTACTAAGCCAGATAACAGCTTGAGAGACTTTCTACATTCATTATCAGCATTAGAATTTGTGACCACATGCAAAATTTCCTGTTTGCTTATTGACATACGATATGTGGGTGTTCAAAGATTTATTCAGAATTAAAGATCGTGTCCATAAACTTGCACTTATCAATTTGTCTGTTTTTTTTCTCCCGTTTCCTTCTGTGTAAATCTGACAGGGCACACCTAAAATGTGTCCGTACATTTTTGTAACATGTAACAAATACTCCTGATCACTCCTAAATATCTGACTGTTGATGGGGTCGCAGTGTGCCCACATTACTGACTACCACTTGTCCATCTTGAAAAATCAGAGGCATCCTTTGCTAGTTGACACATCAGTGGTTCGATGGAAGTCCTTCTAGGCTGTGTGACCAGATTAACAGTTTCCCAAAATCAATTTTCGCCCAACATTTAGTATTCTGTTTGGAAAACCTGCACTAACTGCTATTAAAAATATACGCGAACACGTTTGAGACATAACATATTCTCGTAGCCCTCACAGGAAAACATAAACCACTGTGGCAAAGGGTATAAAGAAATACATTGTTAACGTTGTAATACATTCAAAAAACCTTTGAATATTAATTATTAAATCACTGTCCCAACAGAGGCAGGTTTTCTACTATCTTTGTGAAAGTGTTTTTAAAAGTCGTACGCACTTAATGTGGAACATGCACAGCAAAGTAGCAAATAGTAATACATTGTGCTCACCAAACAGGTCTTTATTAATCTGGAGAGGTGAGGGAAGATGTAAGGGGTTGAGGGGCACATTTATCACACTGTGGGGCAAGTGATGCATCCCACCATATTTATTTATTACATTAAAATGAAATCTTTTAATACTAATAAAATTATGACAGAAAGCCAGGCGCAAAGAAAAGAAAATAAAGAAAAAAGGACAAACTCCTCGCGGTGTCATATTCATTCATGTTTCATAGACGTACATGGCAAAACAATTTAAATATTCAAAAAAAATCTAAAACTGTTTCAAGCTGCTACATTTTTTCTGTAACTTTAGCAATCCAAAAAGTTGGCAGCCATGAGCAGTTCCAGTGCGATCTCCGGAGCGATGGGGAATTCAGGTATTTCTGTGGAGCTGTTGGTGTAACGGACCTTGTAGGTGAAGTACATGCAGACCTTGGACAGGACGTGAGACGGAATCTCCCTGAAGTTCACCTCGTTGGTTTCATTCTCAGCAAACTGACCTGCAGATGGAGGGTTACAGCAGATGCCATGAGTTAGAGATAAACTTAGACACACAATTTTGAATGCATGCAATTTAGGAAACACACCTTTAAATATCTTATCCTGTATGTAGCTGTCAAACTGAATAATTCTGCAAGATGCTACCCACTGACATAAAGTGGCACAAAACCATATACAGATCAGAAAAAGCTTTTTAGTCCATGTTTAATAAGAGGTAACAATACAGTTGTATGGAGGAAGCACACTGCCACCAACTGGACAGGCAGAATTTACTTGACTAAATAAAATAATAGCCTGAATTATGGTCTTAAACTATAGCAGACTGAATATCCAGCCTGTTTAAATCTCAGACAAAGAAGCAAGCAAACTATCATCACAATACAATTTTCCTACAGAGCCTACACACATTGCGATAGGATGCAGACCAGTAGCTAGTTACAGTTACAGGTTAACCCCTTTGAAACCTGGAGTCTTTGAAACCTAGAGCAACATCACTTTTCTTGTGCTTCTTTCATACACCTTTCACGTGTATTTAAATCTTTGAACCCTGAGCAGATTGGTGCCATTTCTTTTCAAAACATGGGGGAACAGGAAAAGAGCAACTTGGTAAAAAATGTCACACAAATTGCAAAAAATAATTAAAAAAAAAAAAAATGGAAATTAATTTTAAAAAATAGAGAAAAAAAAAGGAAAAAGCTAGGGGAAAACTATATTTATGATTACTATTACTACATTTTAAAATTATGTTACAGAATTATTATAATTTTTAGGCACTACTTTCAAGTCATTTTCTTATTGTCTTTAATGTTATCTCTTTTTAATTTACTTTTTGTTTTTTACTAATTTGTGTTTGGCCTCTTTCATTGCTCATTGCACGTTTTAAAAGAAACCAGGCCAATTTGCTGAGGTTTCAAAGGGTTAAGCATGTGGTTAAGTCATTACATCATGATACCAGTGTGGGATACCATATTTAAATGCTTATTAGGCTGACAAATGAGAGAGAAAGTTTTTATTTAAGTAAAAAAACTAATAAATGCATAAAACTGGGGAGAGGTGGGAGATGAGTTATTAACAGAAGAGCAGCTCTGATTTTAATTTGGTCCAAAGTGGACAGGTCAGATTTATTTACGGCACGCCTAAATAGGTAAAGGTTCCAATAAATTTTAGCTACTTTTAAATGCCCAGTACGGAGGGGCGGTGGCTCAATCTGAAGGTCATTGGTTCGATTCCTGGCCCCTGCAGTTTACATGTCAAAGTGTCCTTGGGCAAAACATTGAACCACAAATTGCTCCCGATGGCTGTGCCATTTCTGTGTGAATGATTTCATGTGAATGTTCATCTACAGAGTAGGTAGGTGGCACATTGTATGGCAGTGTGTCAGTGGGTGAATGGAGCTCGGGTTGTAAAACGCTTAAGTAGTTGCTAGGACTAGAAAAGTGCTCTACAAATGTAGTCAAACTAAAAATACCAACTGATATTAGGTTATACTGCTCTGCATGGCATACAGTTTGCTGGATCTTAAGACAACACTGCCTGAAAATATCCAAGCAAACTTTTTTGTTAGGCAGTACCTTCAGAGCAGGACATTCAGTGTTGCATCCACAGTATACAATTAAGGCAACAGCACTAATGACCGAAAAGCATAATGCTCTGATACTCCTTTGCAAATGTCCAATTTTTAGTTGACTTTAGTCAAGTCTCTCATTAGGCTCTTGGAGAGCAAAGAATGAATGACATTTTCACAAATCTTAGAGACAACGATAGCCACTTCTCCCAAGAAATATCAATCACAATTTATACAATGCTGCCAAAGCGTACACTTTCAAATGAAGTAAGTAATTTAAAACATCTTTAAGTTCTGGCATAAACCACCAGGATATAATGGTGTATTTGAATCTACAGACATATTCAACCGTCTTGTTACTGACGGGTGTCTTGCAGTGCACATTCTCTGTGAGTAATTCCAGAAAACCATTTAAACAGGAATCCAGTTGTTTGGATAAAAAATATAACACCATATGCTACTCATTTCTGACAGCTCCCAAAAATGTGTCACATTGTTTCATCATAATGATTTCAATGTGATGAGGATGTTAATTATTTGTTGGGCACCAGTTTACCAGGTCTAAAATGATTTCAGTAAAAGTAGAGAGCCTTTAGTTTAGTGGAAACACATTGAACTTGTCTGTAAAAAGACTGCGAAGTCAACTGGTATCTTTGAGTTCATTCACTGGTCGATCATTCCTGTCTTTTTTACTTTTTACTGCAGCTTAATTTATCCTCATATTGTGTATTGTAATACTGCCTGGGCTGACACATGTCCCACTTATCTCAATAAGAGTTTTCAAATTCAAGAGACATTTTTGAGAGTGACTAGCTTTGCTAAAATCCTATGGAGAGAATTTTGTTTCTTTATTATTCAATCAAAAAGAATAGATTTGCAACCAAAAAAGAGATTTGTAAGCAAAAGAGAACAAGTGGGCAATGAAAAAAAAAACATTTGAGATCAAAACAGAAGAGGTTGCAATTGAAAAAAAAAAGTTGAAATCAAAACAGAAGGGGTTGCAAATGAAAAAAAAAAATTGAGAACATATTTCTTCAACTTTAATCAGAACCAATGCAGCCATTTTGCTTATAAATCAGTCCTCTTTGCTTTCAAGTTGAAAACCTTCTCTTGAAAATCAGTCCTCTTTGTTTGCAAAGTCAAAAGTTTTGCTTGCAAATTCTACTGCTCTTAATGGGCGGGGCCTACGCTGGTGGATGAGAGAAGAGTTTCTATTGGTTGGTATGACCTGGCTAGGGCTCTGGCCATACCGAGCACGAGCGCCATCTACCACTTCCCTACAATGCCTGGAGGTAAGTTGATAGCCTCTGGCTATAGTCCGCCGTACACTCACAACAACTACAACTACAATTACAACAACATAATATAATGAAATGAATTATAATGGGTCAGGGTATCAAAGTATAATCCGTTTTTCTGTCAAAACGAAGAAACGGAAATAGCGCCCTTTTTCCGTTTTTCGTTTTGAGACACAAAACCAAATAATGGAAGTACTTCCGTTTTTTCGTTTTGTGTCTCAAAACGAAAAACGGAAAAACCAAATCGAAAAAACGGCCCAATTTTGATCTCTGCGAATTCATTTTTCTTTTTTCTATTCTTTTTGATATAACCGTGACAACGACGGACAGGAAGCGGAAGTTACGTGTACAACTTCAAAATAAAACTTTAGCGTGCTAACTGCTAACTTCTTATATTACAGCCTATCGCTCTCTTTCTACACTAAAATGACCTGCGATCATTTCATTTCAACCGAGAGGTGTGTGGAGGTCGATTCAATGGAGAGCTGCAAGGAATACAAATTGTGTTTTATTAGTCCTTTGGCGATAATTTTATCCGACTGCTATTATTTCTCCTCGCTTTGCACCGGGCGTCATTGGTTGCCATAACGACGGCGGCCGGCGGAGACTCCTTTCCCGAGTCAAAATCCTTGAGGCCAGCTGGCCGTGATGACTTCTGTATTTTAACTGCTACACTACTCAGCCTTTATAAGCAATGTAAACTGTAATGTGACCTCAATTTAACTGACAGTAAACGTGTATTCCAAAAATGTACAGCCCGGACCTATTTTACCGACGGACAGCCACCACTAGTGGCAACTATAAACTCATTAATTTTACCCTGGCATCTTTATATGACGCGGTTGACTGATGCTGGTTCAAAGAAAACGTAGTAGAACTTCTAGACGTGTGTGTATTAAATTATAATCATTCATTTATCAATCATACGATAGGATACATATGATGTCAATACCCTGGCGCCAGCGCTGGACACAACAGCGCCACCCCGAGTGTCTACAACGCCTGTGTTACCATGTTGTCAGTCTGCTGTCTGTGCTGACTGTGACCACGAGGAGTGGAAAAACCATGTTGATTTAATTCAACAAAATGTGTCTACCAACAAGAATAAACACTGAGGAATCTTTAATTAATAAGGAATATTAATTATTATTATTATTATTATTTGTTTGATAGATAGATGACAATAGAATAACCTTTATAAACTGTATGTATAAAGATCATGAGACAAGTTTGATTTGCAATTAATGCATAAACCACCACATCTAGAAATATAAATGTACATGACACAAAACTATTAGGTCAGTATTTCCAATTTCTTATTTGATAAGTTCATATTTTCAGTATAAAGCTTAATTCTATGAATGTATTACTTATGCATTTCTGGAGGTTTTAAAGTGCAAAAACACAAATACAAAGCAATAAACCTCACTCAGACATCATTTTAGCAGCATTCACAGCTCAATATATTGCATGTGTGTGTCAGTGCATATTGGAGTTGACGGTGATTATAGCTCTGGGGAAGAAACTGTTTTTAAGTGTGTTTGTGAGTGCTTTCATGCACCTGCAGCACCTGCCAGAGGGCAACAGGTCAAACATTTCAGAACCTGGATGTGATCTGTCTGTCCTAGATGATATTCTGTGCCCTGCTGAGGCAGTGGGAGGTGCAAAAGGCTGACAGGGAGGGGCAAGGCTATCCAACAATCTTCTGTGCAGCTTTGATTGCCTCTTCCTGTTGGCCTCAGTGCAGGTCCTATACCATACTGTGATGCAATATGACAGAAGGCTCTCGATACAAGAGTGGTAGAAGGTCTTCATCAGTTTGGTGTCTAGATTGTTCTTCCTGAGGACCCTGGACGGACGATGTGGTGGTCCTCCTCACGGCTGGGTCCATATCTGGATCACTGGAGATTACAGTTAAATGCACCCTGACATACTGTTAAAAGTGGACATGTCTGACTCTGTAATGTTACCTTACATTGTGCCAATTTGAAAACAGCCAAAAGGTTGCAGGTGTATTGACAAAGTAGAGTATCATTTCAATGGTTAGGGTTAGGGGTTAGGGGGACACACTTAAAAACAGTTTCTTCCCCAGAGCTATAATCACCGTCAACTCCAATATGCACTGACACACACATGCAATATATTGAGCTGTGAATGCTGCTAAAATGATGTCTGAGTGAGGTTTATTGCTTTGTATTTGTGTTTTTGCACTTTAAAACCTCCAGAAATGCATAAGTAATACATTCATAGAATTAAGCTTTATACTGAAAATATGAACTTATCAAATAAGAAATTGGAAATACTGACCTAATAGTTTTGTGTCATGTACATTTATATTTCTAGATGTGGTGGTTTATGCATTAATTGCAAATCAAACTTGTCTCATGATCTTTATACATACAGTTTATAAAGGTTATTCTATTGTCATCTATCTATCAAACAAATAATAATAATAATAATAATTAATATTCCTTATTAATTAAAGATTCCTCAGTGTTTATTCTTGTTGGTAGACACATTTTGTTGAATTAAATCAACATGGTTTTTCCACTCCTCGTGGTCACAGTCAGCACAGACAGCAGACTGACAACATGGTAACACAGGCGTTGTAGACACTCGGGGTGGCGCTGTTGTGTCCAGCGCTGGCGCCAGGGTATTGACGTCATATGTATCCTATCGTATGATTGATAAATGAATGATTATAATTTAATACACACACGTCTAGAAGTTCTACTACGTTTTCTTTGAACCAGCATCAGTCAACCGCGTCATATAAAGATGCCAGGGTAAAATTAATGAGTTTATAGTTGCCACTAGTGGTGGCTGTCCGTCGGTAAAATAGGTCCGGGCTGTACATTTTTGGAATACACGTTTACTGTCAGTTAAATTGAGGTCACATTACAGTTTACATTGCTTATAAAGGCTGAGTAGTGTAGCAGTTAAAATACAGAAGTCATCACGGCCAGCTGGCCTCAAGGATTTTGACTCGGGAAAGGAGTCTCCGCCGGCCGCCGTCGTTATGGCAACCAATGACGCCCGGTGCAAAGCGAGGAGAAATAATAGCAGTCGGATAAAATTATCGCCAAAGGACTAATAAAACACAATTTGTATTCCTTGCAGCTCTCCATTGAATCGACCTCCACACACCTCTCGGTTGAAATGAAATGATCGCAGGTCATTTTAGTGTAGAAAGAGAGCGATAGGCTGTAATATAAGAAGTTAGCAGTTAGCACGCTAAAGTTTTATTTTGAAGTTGTACACGTAACTTCCGCTTCCTGTCCGTCGTTGTCACGGTTATATCAAAAAGAATAGAAAAAAGAAAAATGAATTCGCAGAGATCAAAATTGGGCCGTTTTTTCGATTTGGTTTTTCCGTTTTTCGTTTTGAGACACAAAACGAAAAAACGGAAGTACTTCCATTATTTGGTTTTGTGTCTCAAAACGAAAAACGGAAAAAGGGCGCTATTTCCGTTTCTTCGTTTTGACAGAAAAACGGATTATACTTTGATACCCTGACCCATTATAATTCATTTCATTATATTATGTTGTTGTAATTGTAGTTGTAGTTGTTGTGAGTGTACGGCGGACTATAGCCAGAGGCTATCAACTTACCTCCAGGCATTGTAGGGAAGTGGTAGATGGCGCTCGTGCTCGGTATGGCCAGAGCCCTAGCCAGGTCATACCAACCAATAGAAACTCTTCTCTCATCCACCAGCGTAGGCCCCGCCCATTAAGAGCAGTAGAATTTGCAAGCAAAACTTTTGACTTTGCAAACAAAGAGGACTGATTTTCAAGAGAAGGTTTTCAACTTGAAAGCAAAGAGGACTGATTTATAAGCAAAATGGCTGCATTGGTTCTGATTAAAGTTGAAGAAATATGTTCTCAATTTTTTTTTTCATTTGCAACCCCTTCTGTTTTGATTTCAACTTTTTTTTTTCAATTGCAACCTCTTCTGTTTTGATCTCAAATGTTTTTTTTTTCATTGCCCACTTGTTCTCTTTTGCTTACAAATCTCTTTTTTGGTTGCAAATCTATTCTTTTTGATTGAATAATAAAGAAACAAAATTCTCTCCATAAAATCCTGCTTCTCTCTTCAGAAAAGATCAACTTTTATCAGTTTTTAATGTGAACATATTCCAGACTTGTGTATTCATGTATAAATACGTACATCTCACTCATGACTTGCCCAGTGTTTTTCACAACTTTTTACAGGCTTTCTCAGACATTCACTCTTGACTCGACCTTTATCTTCCACATTGTCGGACTTCTCTTAATCAATATTCACTGAAATACAGAGGAGCATCTCTTTGGAACAACCTTCCTCCATCTCTACAATCATCATACACTGTCGTTATTCAAAAAACAAATGGAAAGGACTCTGATTTGCAAAGACTCTTAACACTTAATTGATTTGTTTGTAATTTGTTTGTGTTTTTCTTGTTAAATTGTACATCTTTAACAATTTTGTGTTACTTCTTAGTTCGGAATGCTTATTCAGTTATGCAGTTTTTTCTTTTTATGTATGATTGTTGTTATATAATGAGGGAAGTATCTTAAAAAGCCATTTTTGGCTTCTAAGCTCTCCTGCACAATGTTTTTAACTTTTAGTTTCCTGTATTTTCTACACATGTATGTGTAACAAAACCAAACTAAATTAGTTAGTAGTAAATGCACAGATGTAGGCCTACTACTGTAACATTAAGAGACAATACAGCTGTTTGCTATTTTGCACATTTTTTTTTTTACAACCTCTATCTCACTTCTGACTGTGTTGTGTATATAATTTGATCTTTTTACTCCTACATTTTGACATTTATTTTCCTGTATATTATTTTAAATTTTAGTACTACTCATTTTTGTATATGTTTTATATTTCTATATGCTAATGTCCACATACTGTTTGAGCACTTGCTTGAATTTCCACCTTTGGGATCAATAAAGTACGATCTATCTATACTTTGACTTATTTGTCCAAATCCTCACCTGGTCCGCTTAACATGGCTTTGATAGTCCCAGATGTCAAGGCGTGTTCTCTTTTCACAATGAATTCATGGCCATCTGAAGAGATCAATTTCACATACATGGCATCTGGCCCCTCACAGCCGCCGTAGGTTCTCTCTTCACCGTCTGTGCAGCGACACAAACAGGTGTGAACCAAATGGTTAAGCACTACACACACATTTTACCAACTGTAGTAACAGGAGACTTTGGAAAATAGCCAGAGGTTTAGCTACTCAAGAGAAACGTCAACAAAAAGGCACACACACCTACTCTAATGTGAACAGACATTTATAAATTGGCAAACAACATCACTGACTTCAGGGAAGGCGCTGAATAACATTTGTGTCATTTAACACTCACCCATCCTGTTCCGTAATCTATGTCAGCCCTGAAAGGGAACAAGGAAAATTAAGATACAAAACACCACTCTCATGATTCATGTTAAGGACACCAAACTCCGGACATACAATGTAAAGTCGCCTCGGCTGGTCACTGGCTATTATATTATGTACAGACAATGCTCGCGTTAAGATAGGCCTTTGATTTTATAGTGAATTTCTGACAATCACGGTGTCACGATAGCGTTGAGACGCATCAAAGAAACAGCTAACTAAAGCTATGCACCACAACGAAACGTGGCTATCGTCGAAATAAATCCGACTAACTAAAGCTGTTATATATCTGCTCTAATACTGTGTGAAATTGGATTAGTGGTGATTTCTTTTCCGTCAAAAATATAGTGAAGTGGCTTCGCAGTCGTCAGCTTTAGCTAGCAAGCTAACGCATTGCACAACGAACGTTATAAATCATATTATCAACTATTTAATGTTTAAAATTCGTGTCAGATAAATAAAGCGAGACAACATAACACAAATGAGTGTATAACCACAAACATAACACCGTTTCTTACCACTCAGTAGAGGAATGAGGAGTGGAGATCGCGTTTCAGCTAACGTTAGCCACCAGGCTGTTGATACCCGGAACTAGTTTGCGTGAACACCCGTCCGCGATAAATGTCTTCCGTGGAATTTGTTTTGCAGAGAGACACGGTCCCCACATATTTTGCTAGTCGTAAAAATGAAAATATAATTAAATTTTTCAACCAGCGTCCCTCCTCAATTTTCCAATGAGAATATTTTAAATAAAAATGACATATGTTATAATCACAAAATGAGCGAGTGAAAAAATAATGTGAGCCGAGGCTATTTCTGGATGATGAACATTTACATCTCATATGAGCCAGTGTCATTAGATAATAAGTTTAGGTAAGAGAGGGGAAATAAGGTTATTAATTTTTAATTTTAATGAAGAGCCTAGATGACTTGTCAAATTTACACTGGTTTACAGGCCATACAAGAAGAGATGAGATAGTCTTGTAATGCCTGTAGGGGGCGCCTGTGTTTCAGGTTTCCCCTCCTGACTGTCAACACAGGGTGTGATGAGCAACAGCAGGTGCTGATTGGACATGACAGAGACATTTTGCAGGCCCATAAATCTGGATTCATGAAAGAATGAGGGGGAGACAGACAGAGACACAGAGAGGGCCTGCACTCTGCACTATCACACTCTCTAAAGTCCAGTTGGGTGAAATAATCCAATTCACCATATTGTCTTTATCTTTTGAAAGACAAAACTAAGAGTATTCTCCTGTGTGAACAATGTTGTAATCTTGCAGGGCAATTTAAAAGACCCATATTTTGTAAAACTAGAAAGTTAAGTTTATTGTTTGCATCAATATCCGACCATTACATTACATAAAGTCTCTTCTCATTGGTTGAGGAAGTGTACAGAGATCAGAGACAGTTGAGACATGGGCACATACTGTAGTCACGGTCAGGTTCAGAATGTGACTTTGCCCTGATCCTGCCTGGACTTCTGTCATGTAGGAAAAGTGATGACTGCTGAAATCTGAGGCTTCCATATGGACGCAGAGTTATCTGAGCCGTGACACTAAGAGTACATTACTGAGCTGAGCGTGCCTGTAAATTGTGCCGTTTGACCCAGAGGTGCTGTCCGACAAAGTGTAAAAGTGCTCCTCATGGAAGACAGCGAGGAATGTACTCTTATTCTGTCATTCATTTACACGCAGATATTGAGGATTCACAGCTGGTGGGACGAAGAAGACTGGTTCATCAAACCAGGCTTGTTTAATTGGCTGTGTCCACTGCTGCAACAGATGTCAGTGGTGACTTCTGCAGAGGTGACACCTGACCTGGTATTTGTCTTACAGTAATACCAGGCTTAGCTATGCTGTCAGTTTGTGTTCCAGAAAGTTCCAGTAGCCTCCTGCCTGTTGACTCACACACACACACTCAAACACACAACCAAAAACAATCACTGACCTTCCAGTCCCCCATTACACCATTAGTGCTTATGATCAGTAAGGGCGGGGGGGCGGCAGCCTCTTTGATGTCTCTCTGATACGACTCACCCCGCTGCAGCTGCTCTCAGCTCTATTTTGGGGAGGCTGCTGTGGGCCCTTAGAACAGGGCTTCCTTAACACGCACATACACACACAATACATTCAAACAATCTTGTCGTGCCAAGTGATATCATCCATCCCTTTAACACGTTGGCTGTAGACTTGCTCACACTTTCTTGCACACACCCAGGCCATTCTGGAAATGGTGGGATGCAGTTAACTTGCTAGAAAAGGCACTTGTCCATCTTTATGCTTGTTGGTCTGATTAAATGCGGGTGTTTGTTTCACGTCTTAGGAAGTCAAATGTGTTAGATTCAGTATGATTTATATTCTTATAGGCACAGGTACAAGCGAAACTACATTCTCCTACTCTGCACCTTGGACATGGAACAATCCTCAAAAAGATCTACAATTAGAAACACTTATATCCATTGATGAATTTAAGGGCATCATTAAGAATGTGGTGATAGAGACATGTGCTTGTTTTTCTTGAGAGGCCACTATGTTTGAAAAGTTGTTGTTTTATTGTGGATTTTTGTATTATATGTTGTATTTGTTGCATTTTAAATGTGTTTTGATTGGCTGCTACCTTAGCTAGGTCTCTCTTATCTCAATGGGACTTCCTGGGTAAATAAAAGCTGAATAAATTAAATAATGATCATTTGGTTTACATGTGGTTTAAACATCCCTCCTCTTTATGCTCGTCATTTAAAGGGGAACAGTGCCCATTTTCAGAATTCATACATGTTAGTCCTATGGTCTAAGACAGTCTAAAATATTAGTAAACATGAACAACTCTCTTCCATATACAAAAAGTAGAGTGCTGAAACCTTAAATTTGTGACGTCATCACGTATAAAGTCTGGAGCTGCTCCACAGATAACATGATGTCACAGATGAAAACGAGAGCACCCAGGGGAATGTTTTGAGTTTATAGGTACATTTGATATTTCAGTACTGTTAATACTACAATAGAATCAAGCTGAATGGACTGAATTATGGTGACATTGGACTAACAACAACAATCACTTATACTTCCCTTGCAGACAACTGGCAGTTGATTTCAGTTGTGAGGATAAGTGAAATCGACAAACTTGTTTATTTAAGCCTGGTCTCACTCCAAAGTCATCAAATCAGAAACCAATAAAAAAGGTGATTTTCAATGTTGACATGATACGCAGCCAGTTGCTGTTACAGTATAACGGTGCTCAGTGGCTTCAGGGGGAAACACAGCGGGACAAGGACAAAAATTAAAGTGGTGAAAGTCCAAGTGGGGCAAGCGGGAGGGGTAATGCTTGGGTCCAACAAACTATGACTTTCACCCAAGAGAGCAGTGTCCGTGTCCCGTAAGATTCTAAAGCCAAACCCTGTTCTTTTTTCCTAAACCGAACCACGTGTGTTTGTTGTTGAAGGGAAAAAAAAGTCAGTTCGCGGTGTTGTACCAACGTGGTATGTTTATTTTGAAAGAGACTGTATGTAGACATTAAATTTCCTGTGAAAATGGAAGTGTATTTTGAAAGATGAGAACTTGACATGGGGTCCAACCTTGCACGTTGTATGTGGACGTGGAAAGTCCACGACCGAACGTTGACATGTGACAAGGTTGAAGTGAGAATGTGTTGTTTATTTCTGTTGTCATTTTAAGCTCTAACTCTAAGGTTTAGAGATATATAGTTAAACATTATGACGTTTCTGCTCGGCTATTTAATGTGCTGCGTTTCTTTGCTAGCGTCTTTGATTAAGCAAATACAATAGCTTAACAATAATCTGCGGCGGACGGGGGCCACAGCAAAATGCATTTTATCCACCTAAAAAAATCAATATCAGTTCAAGTGTAGGCCATATCTGAAATATTTTCACTACCTTATCCTATGCTCGAACTGATGGAGGCAGCGGTAGACCAGCAACTCTGGTGTTCTGTGAAGTAAAATTAGTGTTTTTGCCAATGGAGTCTGGTGGCTGTAAGATAACGGCTTCAGTTCCCTATCAGAAAGAGCTGTCTGACTCCAAGGTCAAATAGTGAAAATATTCTAAATATAGCATACATTTCAGTGAATATTGTTTTTTTTAAGTGGGCCTTTTTCTAGGTGGCTAAATGCTAACCAACTGAGGTAACGTCTGCTCAGCGCCATTTCATTTATGTAGGGGACCTGTGGGTTTTCTACCCAGAAGTTACTGTAAACAAACATAGTGATTCAGTCTATAAAATCATTGTTCCCATTCATTGTCTATGCAGGCTCCAGACTTTATGCTTGATGACATCACAAGTTTGAGATTTACTTTTTGGCTTCCTGGCTTTAAGAGCGCTCATGTTCAAAAATATTAATTGAACTATAGTCCATGGAAATAACATACTGACAATATTAATTTAGGCGGTGTTCCCCTTTAAAGATGAAAAAAAGTTATGCAAAGTGTCTGTATAAGCAGACTGCGTCTTTGACAACCTCATTTTCATCAGCTGAATACCACCAGTTTCAACTTGAGTCACTCAAATGTCAACACATAGGATCATTTATGAACCGTACAATAGCTTCGCTGAAGAGGCCCCGCATGAAACCAGGTCAGAATTTTAGTCATGATAGGGAAAGATGGGGGAGGAATGTCTTTGGGCATTTCTTCTCTGAAAAGAGGGAAAGGCTTGTCACAATGAATTTGAGGGTACTGTCCCTTTTGCCTGCAGCGAGTCACAGTGCCCTGTAATTCTCATGTTGCTACAAATCTCATGAACCTTTGCTGGAGAGGAGCATCATCAGCAACCCAGGGGACGTCATAAACAATTATGTCTCATTGGATGAAAGGTAATGTAATCAATAAGATGTATTTATTTCAATACTGTTAAAATAGATGGATAAATTAATACCTATTTTGATAAATGTCTAATAAGTGATGGTTATAATGTGTCATAATGTCTAAAAAAGACACATAAGACTGGCTTTAGTGTGTGATTCTGTGCTGCAGTGTATCAGCTCTGGTTGCTACAACACAGCAACATCATTGGGTGATAGTTTGAGCACTGACTCACGCGCCACACACATCTGTCGTGTGATTCTTGGATGGACATAACGTCTGGCAATTTGTTAAATAATTCAGTTATTCAGGAATCTCATTACAAACGGATGGCTGACATTAGCTTCACAAATGTGCTCACACTATGGCAACGTAGGAAAAAAAAAAGTTGTACCCTTAGGTGCCCAAACACAGCGGTGGATTCTCTTAACCGTGTGTTTCTTAGATAAGATGCACAGCAAGTAGCAGAGCTGTTTCCCAAACACACTTAGAGTCATAAATAATGGAGGTTTTTGTGTAATTTATCAAGATGTTTCTAAAAAAATTACAGCTACAGCAGCGAAAGTACTCACACAATGCACTCTGAGTCACTGAAGCAACATTATGATCATTATAAACAGTGCGTCCTGCAATACAATAATGACTGAAAGACACCAGCTTACGCAACCATGAGGCCAAAGTGGTGTGTTCATTACCTTGTCACAGGCAGAGAACGGTGCATGTGAATCCTCCAAAATCATAACCTTTACATGTTTGTTTTGGACTAAACAATGTCAGTTTATTGCCCCTACTCTGCACAGGATGAATGCTTCAAATGTCATAACAGACAGATAAGTGGACGTGACAGCCATTTAGTTTCAATAGCTTGAGGCTAACGCACTGTGCTCGTTTGAACTGTAATGACTCACCCTACAGACCCTTATAATAAAACCCTCACCGTACCTCACAGTCAGATTAACAGGACATGAATGTTTCATGTTTAAATGGCATGTAAGTGAATTGTCAAGTTCTTTATTATACACTTAAGCAGTATTAAAAATCTAAGTATAAAAAAATATATATATACTTTTTAGTCATCCATGTGTTATCCCACCAAAAATGTCACATGGGAGTATTAGCATAAGCGCTGCATGATTAAATGAGAAGACAGAATAGTTTACTTTAGATGACAGAGTAATAGCTTTATGGTTTTTACGACTCAGATTTGTTTGTGTAAATATAACAGATGAAGTGATGCTAAGCTAAGCTAGCTATGCGAGGCATGGAAAGGGGATCTGCTTATTACTGATGTCTTAGCAACAGTTTTTTAAAAAACGCCGGGTGCCGATATCCCATCGCTGCTTACAAGCCTCAATCCAATTTTAGAAGCACAAGCAAGTTGAGTTTTAGTCAGAAGGTGGAGGCTTGGTCTCGGAGAGGGGAGTTAAATATACACATGAGAAACTCTTGCTTTCATCTGAAGTGCCAGACATGTCTATACTGTGTGTCCGAGCCAAACCTAACAGACACGGATACATACACCTATGTTATAACACAGTATAGCGGGTGTAATCCTTAATAATACCATATTACATGCATCAATAAATGTTACATTGTGTTAATTATCTCATTGTTCATGTGTACTTATTAATTATGTGATATTATGTTATTAAGGGGGAGCTATGGTTGTTGACAAAAAATGACAGCGTTAAAGACTAAAAACGTCCTTACATCTGCTAATAACTACATTACTGTAAATTACAAACCATTTATTTATTGTTAATAGTGTTTTAAAATGCTAAATGGAGGGTTAATTTAAAGTGTTACCAACAAATCTATTTTTGCTATTGATTTAGACTGGCTGAAAAAAATCTCTGGCTCTAGATGGCTGCTTTTTAATGGATTGTCATCTCTTAAAAGTTTAAATATTAATACTTAAAATACATCGTATGTAAGAAAGTCAGTCAGTGGCTGCAAAATCCGGCCAGGTATTATTGTCTCACTATATGGAGGATCACAAGTGTCACTTAAGTGGTTAATTGATATGGTCCAATTCTGACAATAAAAGCAGGAAATAATAAAACCTATTACAAATGAATCACTTAATTATAAATAAAGAATCTTAATTTAGACTCTTTATTTATAATTAAGTGATTAATTTATAATGTATTACTCAATTAACTGATATTTCAATGGGGAATTAAAAGGAAATTATTAAAGTCTCAGTAAAGAAAAAATACGTATGTGTGATTAGTTTGTCACACCACAGAAAAATGTGATATTAACCACCCAGCCAAATTCAAATGATTTAAATAATAGGATAGAATAGCAGCAACACAGAGTTTCAGCAACAAATAAAAGCTCAGCTAAGTTTCTGGCACAGCAAGACACAAAAAGTCCTGCTGATAGAGATTATAATTTCCATATTTCATATTCAAAAGAGAAAATAAACAGGGTTTTTACCTTTATATAAAATAAAGTTTCAAAGTTCTGAAAAAATAAGCAATATTTTTCGATCTATGATGCTAAGGGCGTGTTAGCTGAAGGAGCTAAACAAAGATGAAACCGCTGTGCAGCTAGGGGCTAGGCTAGTAGCACATGAACATACACAACCCCCGAGCTGAACAATGAGCCACCGTGCAGTGACACACTCTTGTTAGCAGCTAACCCAGTAGCACATATGGTCTATCGTAGTGCGTCAAACACCCTCAAACCAAAGAACGAGACCTGCAGCGTGGAGTTAGCCTCTCCTTTAGCAGCTAACAGCAGCTAACGTTAGCACAAAGCACACACTGACAGCAGTGAGCAGTAACTGCCGGCGGGCTAGTTAGCCAATTCAGACTTAAAGAGGATACGTTAGGTATGTTAGTATGTTAGTGATGGCTATTGTGCTTTTGTTTATAGTTGTGGCATTTAACAGAAATGTTTATTTATGTTCTTATTAGGCTGAAAGAGCTAAGAGAGCTAGTGGGACATAGCAAACTTGCCGCTTACAAACGGGATAAACGAGATGGCACTGATGCTATGTGCTCTGACATTGGTAGTAATGTAGTATTTATATAGTAGGGGAGGGGTTATGTTAAGGATGGTTCCAGTGTGTCTTGGAGCAGGCTTTTAGGGCCACCCAAAAATAACATGCGTACTGTGTTCGTAAGAAACCACTGATTTTGCTTTACCTGGACTTTAAAAGAATTTCCAAATTAATACATTATTTCACTGATGAATATTCAAATTAAAAGAGGTTTATAAAAAAAACAACATGACCGTTTCCATGACACCTATGGTCCTCCGTAACCAGCCTCTAAATCTGACTTTTTCCTCTCAGCAAATCACCTTTGGTAGCTGTGAAAACTTGAGAAACAGTTTGAAGTGGCTGTTGATCAGATGATAAGTGGGAGGCTTATTACAGGCCAAGGTGCAACGTGACCAAAATGAAATACATGTTAAATACATGCCAGGGTCAGGCTGGCATGTGTCATGTTGTTCTGTTGCCAACCACAGTCCTGCTGCAGTGAATATATACGGACTCTGTTCCCCGTAGTCAACAGTACGTCCATCTTAGCTGAATATAATCAAGATGATTATGGATTCTCCACCCTGGCCAGGATCATAGCTGTCACTGGAATCTGTTAAATGGCTTCTATGAAGGTAGGATACGCTTATAAGGATTGGTTTATATTTGTCCAGGACTGCTTGTGCAACTAAATCTTTTCCAGCATGCTTTGCCATATCAGAATAGTAACAGAGATATTCTATACTATTACTGACAAGTTCGGCTTCACATAGGGGTAAGTGCCAGGATTAAACACTCTTCCTAATATTCCTTCAGAGGCAAAAAGCCTACGATGCTATAATTGTCAGTGGGGATAACGACACTTGATATTTTAACCAGAGACAAAGTAAACAAATGATGCAAGTATGATAAACAAGCGGCAATATTAAGTTAGGAGATTAAATTTACTGCTGGCCCAGTCAGTTCCAGTGAGATGAGAAAAGTCTGCAGGTTTTGCAGTCGCTGCCGGCGTCAGGGCAGAGGGCACAGCGAGTGCATGACATGGCGTTAGTGATTCCAGGCAGGTGCCATTGCCGGTGTAACACTACACTAATCCAAGGCTGATCAGCAGTGGAAACAGTAAAAACTGACCCGAGACAAACTGGGGCACCTGCCTGCGCTCACACCGTTAATGTGAGACCCCGATGAAGATACTTTGATTTCATGCCTACTCTTTTCCCCCCGGATCTCATTATGAGAAGGTCATCATGAGGCCATCATTGCTGGGAGGCTAAGCACAGATGAGTCGATGAACCTCAGAGATACATAGAAGAGAACATGAGACTGGAATTTAAAAACATTCTTCTAAGACAAGTGGAAATCCTTGCATCCACCAATTCAAATCCGGCTGTAGATTCTAAGCCAGTGTAACTGTGTATGTTCTGTTAGTGCTGTATTGTTTGTATTGTGCTTTTAAAGTACGGTGGACCGACAAAGGCAAATGTGCTACAAGTTCTCAAAACATTTTCATTAGGAGAAACATGCTGCAGCTTCAGAAAGGATGCAAGGAAACACATACAAAACAAATACAGTGGAAACATCCTGCAAATGAAAAACATCCGGCAGAAAGCCAGAACAAATACACCATCAGCAAATACACTGTCAAAGTCAAAACTAGAATTGCTGCCTCGCAGTTGTGTTCCTCTGTACATCAGTTAAATTGGAGTTACAGTTTGCATTCATGTCTGTGAAAACGTGGACGCTTCACACACATCTTTAACGCACAGAAGATCTATACAGTCTGCACAGTTTCAAGGTGGACACCCAAGATTAGAGTCGCCAGTTCAGTAACTGACCAAATGTCTCCCCTTCTGTTCCTGAGATATGACATTGAGTAATGGACAGAAAAGTGTTGCAGAATATTACGATGTCACAGTGAAGTGGACCTTCTGACCTTTTGGGTATAAAATATCATCATTTTATTTTATCCTATTAGACATTTGTTTTAAATTTAGTCACAATTAGCGTATGAATTCTTTATGTTTCGTGAGGTCACAGTGATCTTGACCTTTGACCACCAAATTCTAATTTTGTTTGTGCCTACTTTTAAGAAATTCCCTCGAGGTGTTCTTTAAATATTGAGTTCACAAGAATGACATGGACGCAAGGTCACAGTGGCCTTGACCTTTGACTACCAAAATCTTATCGGTTTATCCTCGAGTCCAGGTGGATGTTTGTGCCAAATTCGAAAAAAAACGGGCATTTTTGAGATATCGCGTTCACTAGAATGGGACGGACAGACAACATAAAAACATATGGCAATATTTTCCATAATACTGTAAAAGACTAAGGCCAAATGTAAAGAGGAATATGTACTGTTTTATGTCACCACTTTTTTTTCCTGCTTCAAAAGCACCCACACATTCTTGTCTGGTCTTTCTCTCTCTTGGTGTGAAAATCAAGCTGTTGTACTCAAGGCTCCCCCTACAGGCTGGATGCACAAAACACCCTAAATTAAGATTTTCCTTGAAGTCCTAGTTAAGGTCTCCTCAAAATAAAATCGGTTGCACAAACATCCTTAAGTCTTCTCCTTAACGTTTCCTTAAAATGTTGACTTAAGTTTTTATGGTTTTCTCCGTGTCTTAGTCTTATACTTAAGGAATCCCTAGGTCATTGCACAAAAGACTCAACCAAAGCAAAAGTGAAATAAATAAAAACTGAACATAGCTCTGACTCTATCTTAACTGCAACATTACCAAGTTTATCTTGATAAATGAAAAAAACTAACAAACCCTGAGAAGAGTGTTCCGCAACCAGGAGAATCCAGTGGATACCTTTTGATTTTACAATTTAGATTTGACTGAATTCATTTTTGTTGCTTCATCCTACAGCTGTTTTCTGGTATTTGGGGATCAAAAAGCTTACAGCGGTGTGGCATCGATTTGACGCAGAAGTATAAATTCTGCCTTAAGTGTCAAACTAATGGAGATTTGTGCAACTGGTCCCTGGACATGGACAATGGAACTTCCACTGTGTTGACTGGATATGCAGCATGTTTCTGTAGCATTTGTTTTGGGGGGTTGTGTGTTTTTCACTTGGCATCATCTCTGTATTTGCAGCTTATTTGCTGTTAATGTATTTGTTTTTCATTTGCAGCACCTTTCTGTTGTTGTATCTGTTTTTAGTTTTCATCTGTGTTTTTGGAACTGACACCATTTCTGAAGCTGCAGCACATTCCTCCTAATGGAAATGTCTTTGGGTCACATTTGCCCTTGCCTGCCACCGTATTCAAGAGAATTAAAAACATCAGAAATGAGCAAAATGTAGTTTAACAAGGCATAACATCTTTATTGTTATACACATAACTTCATCTCCAAAGACTTTGCACAAATCAGTGGGGTAACATGAACCTTGAGATATCAAAAGTCTCCCGCAGTTCCTCGTTATATCCTAAAATACTCAAACAAGTACATCTGCCTTTCACATCCCCAAATGGTACATACAGTACAACCAATTAGAAATAAAGTACTTTTTTTCCACTGTCAAACATTATCATATGTGCATTACATTACCAATTACAAACAAGTTATATTCATTGTCAAAATACAGGTGTGCAAATTGTTAGAAAAATACCAACTCATACCAGATTCTGGATTGTGCTCTGTAAAAATCCTTACAAATAGTATATAATAATCTATATATAAATGACTCCGACATGCAATGTTGCATTTCAAAAAATATCCCAGAAACAGGCTGCTCTGTTAAACCCTCCGAAACTCCGGTCTTCACCACGCTCGTGTGAAGACAGTTAAAACAAGAAAAGAGGGTGTAGCAAAGAAAGGGTGAAAAAAATCATTATTTAATGCATCACATTTGTAATATAATAATGTTTTAGAATAATTTAGTGTCTTGGTCTGCTTTTATTCCACATTTTGAATACATTTTAATAATTATGTGGACAGTTTGCAAACATCTAACTGGCTGAAGCATCCTCCAAATGTCATGTGCTGCTCTTTGTGTAACACACAATATTGTCAAGTTGAACTTCAAAACTGAATTGCAGCAAAGAAAACCTAGCCATATTAAAGCCCTTTTTATGATGACCAATGTTCACAAACACATCAGTTGTACGATGAATAAATAATTAACCTTGGTAGTGATGACAGTAAATGTCAACCATATAAATAACCACTTTTAAAATCAAAGAAACTCATGCCATACCTGCAACGAAGAGTACTAACAGCTACGATGAGGCAAGTTAAAAGCATGATTCAGATGATGACAACAGTCAGAGTATCCCCCACACGACAAAGTTAAGACAAGGATGGCATCTCTTCCCCTCCCTTCCCCTTTCCTCATCTTTTTCTGAGGTAAACAGTAGTACTGTTAAAGACTTTTAAAGGCATCTCTCCTTCTCCCTGGTGCCACATTCCCCATGGCCTCAACCTGAATAAATTCACCTTCCACTGTCCACAAGACTGTCTCGATCCAGTCTCACAAGCACGCAAGCACTGCTGGGCATAGAGAAGCAGCTGCGTGAACTGCGTCTTTGCATTTTAGTGGTATACTGAAACATTGAAAGCAAAGAATAGAACGAAGGAATTCAAGCAAAATGGTTCATTGACGTGTGCAATGAAATTATTTTCCTTCTGATTTCATAAATAGCATAAGACATTTATTACTTCACTCTCACAGAGCTAGGTAGCTTTCAAAGTGTCAACTTCCTTCCTGAACACAATGGCGGCTATAAAGCGCCAACCTCTCTCAAAACCCGTCTATTCAAACCATGAGAGTCCGACAAAAATAAATGGAACATAGGATTTTTATAATGGTACAACCCCCCATTTTTTGGCAAAATATACTATAAGCTTTTCCTCTGAAAAAATAAAACATATTGCACTTTCAGTAACATGAATGTGTAATGTCAAATTACAACGCAATTGTTAGAAATGAGTAAAATTTCAAAATAAAAGGGAAAACAAATGTATTTACTCATTTTGAGAGGAGAAGATTTTTTCAACTACAAGCATTATGACTGCAGGTAACCAACATTCAGAGAACAACAATGAACAAAGAAAAGCTACAATAAAACAGAAAACAAACAAAAACAAAATGTTAAACTGTACCATGCAGGGGGAGTGTTTCAAAGCAGTGTATCCTGGGTTACAATGGACGGAGCTCGAGAAAGCTGCGGTGATGATTGGGTAAACAGAGTAAGACTGGCTAGTGACCGTGCTAGCACTGACTGCTGGCAACGGCCGTGCCCAGTTTCCTGTTGCAAGAGTGGTGTGAACCCCAGAAAACGCTCCGAACACCCGAGCACGCTCCCGCTGCGACTGTCCTCCCCCCTCTCCCCGGCCGCCGGGCTCACATCTCCCCATCAAAACGTCAGATGGCAAAATAGAAAGGCAGCTGTTTGCTCCCGTCATCTAAAAGTGCATCTCCACACTCTTCCAGCAAAGTCCGTCAGCCCACCGCTATCTCTGCCAAAGCAGTGGGCTACAGAGACCAGTGCTTGGATCAGCACACGTGTGGGTTTCAATTACTTCTTTTTTCAGACTGTGTATGTTTGGTTGCATTTTTAAACTTTTTTTTTTTTAAACTCACTAGACACGACATTTCACCTCAGCTTTCAAAAAAGCCTAAGGAGTGCTAATTCACAGGGCTGGCCATAAAGAAGGCCCATGACAGGTTGGTGGTAGTGATGCCTTCCTCCTGATCCTCTTCGGTGTCACGCTGATTCCTAAACACCTACGGCCGCCCCCGTGTCTCTCTGGCGCCATTTTCATTTTTCAAGGCCGGCGATGCAACTGTACCGGTTGCCATGGTTTTACTGCAACATAAAACAGTTTGTTGGGATTTAATTGGCTGCTTGTCACATTTCAGACACACATTGTGGCACACCAGACGCACAAGACATGAGTAAAAAAAGGGCAGATTCATCTTTTGAAATACATGAATTCATCTGCTCCTTATTCGTTTTTTTGATGATGAATAAAAGTGTCCAGGAAAATTAATGAACTCACCTGAGAAACAGCATCATCATGTCAGAAAATGGACAAATATAATTGCAAGGCCAATATTCAACAGCATTACCATAGCAACAAGGATCGAGTTAGGACCCTGCAAAAAAAAAATGACATTATGATAAAGATCAGATATCACAGAATAATCTACAGCAATCAAATGATCATCGCATGACATGGTTATTCAGAACCATTTACATCGGCAGAAGTAGGGCAATATTAAAGGAACAGTTGTACATTATGTAGACGATGCTCATTCACTTAACTGATACCAGACTCATGTCTGTATGGTAGATATGACCTAGAGCCAGCAGCTGGTTAGCTTAGCTCAACGCAAAGACTGGAAACAGGGGCAAAGCTAGCCTGTTTCTGTCCAGAGGTAACAAAATCTGCTTACTGGCAAATGTAGAGTTCAGAAAAACCCCTTTTCTGCCAAAATTAGCGCATGTATGCCATGGATTGAACATGGATATTGCAGAATCATTTGCTCTGTAAACGGATGCCGATCGTAACCTTGCCCACTAAAGACAGGATTTCAAGGAAGTTACTAGTCCTGATCCTCACTTGTCCAAAATACTGATTGTCAAAGAAGATATAGCATGTTAATTCATGATCTTAGATAGATTATATTTTGTCAGTCACCAGTTTGTCCCTGTTTCCAGTCTTTGTGCTAAGCTAACTGGCTGCTGGCTGCAGCTTGAAGACATAAGAGTAGTATCAATCGTCTCATCTAACTCTCTGCAAGGAAGCAAACAGGTTTATTTCCCAAAATGCCAGACTATCTCTTTAAATATACATCTTCCTATCCCACTACTGATACTTACTGTTTCTTCCATGTTTTCTGCAATCTCCATACTGGCTTTCTTTGTGTCTGCGAGGCTCTTTGGCTTTAGGGAATCCTGCTTCCTGAGTTTCGGGTCGCTCTTGCTGTCCCGTATGGAGGCTGGCTTAGTAGGGGGGATACTATATGATTTAGGGGGCTGTGGGGGCATACGTGCCAGGTCCAGGATACTAGGCTCTTCTTCTATATCCTCCTGAGGGTCCGGGGGTGGACGGACCCTTGTAGGGGCTTTGACGTAGTAACTGTGGTACTCAGTGTGGAGCTCGCCATTGACTGGAACTGCAGGAGGCTGTGGAGGAGGACTGGCAGATTCTGTGGTAGACTGCTGACTTTTAGCAGGTTTAGGTGGAGCCTCGAGGTGCATATGAGGACCTTTGGGGCCATCGGTGACGGACGGCCTCTCCTCTTTACTGATCTTTCTACTAGACCGCTCATCCTTACTGGTTTTATGACTTGACTTCTCTTCTTTGCTTATCTTGCGGGAAGGTTTTTCCTCTTTGCTGGTTTTGCGGCTGGTGCTATTGGCGAGCTGACCCTTCTTCTTGCTGGAGTGAGGCGAGGGGGGAGGTGTGGCTACAGGACTGGTCGCAGGGGAGCGGGGAGGAGTGGTACCTTTGCGGTAGAAGTGGGGAGAATCTCTTGGGGAGTTGTCCTTCTTTTCAACAGGGACCTCTTTAATCTCCACAGGCTCCTTCAACGGTTGTTTTACATAGTCAGGCCCTGTAGAAGTAACAAAGGAGACACACGTTATAAATATACGCCTAAATCTGTGCACCCACACCACCTCAGTTTGTGCCGCTCATGTGTTATCACAAGTCACAAAGCAAGGTCATTTGTGTTTACTAGTTTGGTTTGGTTGCAGTTTGGTTTAAAAATATCTTTCATTCATTTTTTAAAATATGCTTTATAGTGAAGAATTAGCAGTGGCACCCCCAATGGGGCGATTTTGGGAGGGAGGTTAGGGGGCATGGCCCCTGTGATACAATTGCTGCGCCCCTCCTACTGGCCTTCCCAGGCAAAAATAATTGAAGGCTGATATTACTGTCTTTAAAAGACAAGGCAAGCTAATTTCTTAACTAGTACAAAGGTAGTGGTATCATGTGAAACCAGACAGACCTGAAGGCAAGCTTGCTATTAACCACGGTGGCATAGCGTGCCTGGGAAAGGGGCTAAATATACTCGAAAGGTAGGCTCAACCAGGCCAGCTGTTTCCAGTCTTTGTGCTAAGATAACCAAATGCTGGCTGTCGTGCTAGTGGTATCAACTGCCTTGTCTGAGGGTGCTTTCACACCTGCACTGTTTGGTTCAGTCGAACTCAAGTGTGTTTGCCCACTAAGTGTGGTCCATTTGGGCAGGTGTGAATACAGCAATTACACTTGCGTGTGCAGAAAATAACCGGACCAAGACCTTCTTGAACAAACTCTGGTGCAATTCATTTGTGGTGAGAATGTGTTCTGACCTCTATCTGAACCAACTGCAGTCACATGACACATTGTTTGGGTTAAACATGAGCATGTTACAGTCCTGGAGGATTATTAATGTGCGCCTCCTCCTGTACTGCCTTAATATGCACATTCAAAACATTGTTTTCTAGTTGGAGCCGCGCCTCGTTTTCAAACTGTATGGTTTATATGGTTATCTTGCAAGTGTACTCTTCTTCAACGTTTTATTTACTTCCTGGATTTTTCCCAGCATGGAAATTCTGACCAATCAAGAGCAGCTTTCTCTCACAAGGCATTTGATCTGGTCCGCTTGTAAATGCTGCCGTAAGAACACGAACCAACTCTTAAGACATTATGCAACTGTGTAATAAAATTAGTCCCTGATTCAGACCAAAGCAAGACAACTCTAGGTCTGAAAGCACCCTAACTTGCAGCAAAAAAGCAAATAATCATTGTTTTTATTATTCTTCTAAAGGATTTGTGAGTGTAACTGTCTAACGTTTTGGGCTCTCAAACCTCTTAAAAACTGACATTTAGTTCAACTATGACACAGGAGATCCAACCAAACCCTGCACCGAAACACTAATGTTATTCTGAAATTTCTGCTGCAGCCATGGTCCAAGACGCCAGATTAGGAGAAAAGTACACCCTTAATTTGCTCTCCATCCTGCCTGACTGCAGAGTTCCACCGCGAGCTAGATTTAAATCAGAGCTGGCCCTAAGCACAGTTGAACTTTCAATTAAAATATTCATGAATCAACATTATATATGCAATCATCACGGGGGGAGACAGGGGAGAATAGACTGATTAATGCAGGGTCACAAACACCATTTCACAAAGGAAGCCTCCTCTGCAGGCACATCTTTATCATCAGCCATTCTCTTTTATCAGTATGTTGTTTTCCTGGAAAGGCCCTTGTCACATCAATTCTCAGCATCCCACCAACACGGCTGCACAGATAAAGAGAGCCGACCTTAAGGTGCTGCGATGCCTCTTTTTTGTCTGGGGAAGCTCGTACTGTTGGCTACTTCCTTTTAGCCGTTTATGGACTGAGGTCCTGGGTTAGTGGACGCAGATAGTCTAATGATACTACTGTACAGTAAGTGCACACTCCTCTTTTAACTGTATGTTTTGAATTGTAATTATAAACGTTGTGTCCTCTAATGTGTGGACTAAAGCACCTGAATCTGAATATAAATGCCTTTTTATATGTGAGAAAAATGACACTTTATTTGTCCCTTTGTTCTGTGCTGAATTAATATTTATTAGAGACATCGGGCTCTTTGTTAGCCTGTTTTTTTCACTTCGCCTAAATTAGATGGTGTCAGAGTGACTAAGAGAGGGACAATGCTGCTTTGTGTGAAGTACATCAGATGGTATGAGCAGAGAAGGATCCTCCGCATCCCGTATAGCCAATTTGAAATAAAGAGACATAAATCTAGAAAGGACATACCATTGATTAGATATTTTTTATGAGGAAGGAAAGACTGTTTTGCTTGTTTTTCACTCCCTATTCAGCCCCACCAGCTAACATATACTGAGGCAGTGTAAGGTGATGTAATCAATGTTTGTGCGTTCAGTTATTGTGTTTAAAAATGGGTTAATCTCAGAGATCAATCAAAAGGATTTACCAGACGCCTCTTATACGCATGCTACTTATTAAGTTTACGCACTGTAATTCAATGGAAAATAATTCCTATTGATTTAGATTTGACCCTCATACCCTCTAGGAGCAATTGTGCAAACATCAAATCCAGAAGGGAACATGTGTACCCAATCCCGTATCAGCGTAAACGGCCTTCTCACAGAACCTTTTGGGCCTCAGTACGCATAAGCCCAAAGTATTTTTCGGCTGCATGGCATTCCTAATTTGTTCCATAACCGCCACAACCAATAAGACCCACTACAAAGAGACTGTGGGGACATTTGGACATCTGGGGGGCTTAATGTATCCACTGAGCTTAATTTCACACCATAACTCAATAAGAGTTAGAGCTTCGGGGGCGGGTCTGAGCAGTTTCACTGTTTGGGGACGGATTCCTGCGAGGGGTTCCAGGCATTTTCTGAATGGTTATCAACACTAAAATGACCCCCAGCCTCACGCTCACGACACTGTGCTTCAAAAACGACTTCCACTACACTTGCTTGATTCCAAACATGCTTTTTTTTGTGTGTGTTTCAACCTTAGAAAGCTGCCGAAGAATTTTTGGGAATTTCCTCTTGATTAATCTAATTACTTGTAGGTGTTTTGTAGATACTTGAGCATGTGTAGATCTTGTTGTGATGAGCGAGGGAAGATTTATTAGATGTACTCGACCAAGGAATGCTGCCAGGTCAGCTGGAACATGTACTGGGACTCAATTACCCAAATGGCCGTGGTGTTTCTTTCATCTGAACATTGATCAGCTGGGCTGAGTCCGCAGCCTTCCAAAGAGGGTCATTAAAATGGGCCGTGGTGTTAGTCATGACCAAGACAAAAATACCTAATACCAAAATAAGCACAAATAAATACAGCATCTAGAGGATTTTTCCCCCTTGAAATTCAAGATGCATTTTATTTTTTTTCCAATAAATGTAATATGTACTGTGTCTTTTTATTCATCATTGTCTCTTTGAGGTTATTCCAATACAAGCTTTTGTTTAAGCTGTGTTTGCCAGTTCTCTTCATGTTAATCCACAGCACATTTTCTGCTCCAGTGCACTCTTGGCAAAACACACGCGCTGACACACACACACACACACACACGACCATATACTCTCACAAAACACAACAGATCGGCTGTTTAAGACCCAGCCTAACCCCTACTGACCTTAATATGAGATGAAAAGCAGTAGCAAGAGCGTAGCTTCGGTTTGAGTGTACATGCACGGATGTGTGTATATACAGTCGGGGTGAAAGAGCACGGTGTGTGCCGTTATCACATCTGTTGCCACTGTGCATCACTTTGGCTCATCGGAGGGTTCATATACGGGGACGGTAGCATATAATCTAGTGTGATAAACTCCTTTGGCCTGAGAGGAAATGTTTATTTTCACCATTTGAAGGCTTTTTTAAAGACAGTTAAATGCTGAAAAAAGGCTGTTGTTGCTATATGACAGGTTGCTGCCTTGCCTTTACATCATTGTCAGATGCACAGAGCAGTCAGCAGGTACATAAATATACGTTCCCTAAGGAGTGTTTCATTGCATATGTCAGATATAATAGCATGTCTTCCAGGTGAGTGGCAGTGAAAGGCATTTTCCTTGGAGTGTGTTCTTTGTTTTTGATGCATTTTATAAATATTTTATTCTATTTAAAATCTAATATAACATTGCGTTATATACGTATTAGTCTGTTCTGTGGGTTGTGATCTCAGCATGTTCTCTACACTGTTATATTTAATATTCATGACTCAGTTTGTAGCTTTTTAGATTTTCTTTCTTCCTCCCACTCACACCAGCAGATGGGCAGGGGGAGCTGTCATTGTTAAGCAAGATTACTTCCACTACTGTTACAGTACATAGGGTGCGTTTACATGCACACTAGTATCCTGATTACAATCAGGTTTTTGGAGTTGCTGTGTTGCACATGTAAACATTAATCCTGGTTCCAGAAACTGGGTAAGACTAGATCTTAATTTTGAGAATATGCTGCCAGAATTACTGCGATAGAAACCAGGTTACTGTGGCGTGTAAACACCTTATCCAGATGGTGAGACGTTAAGACACAAGTACACACGTGACCCGAAACCTGGATACTGTTAAAATAATGTATATAAGGATATGAATAATCAGGGTTCTCATGCTTCCTGTTGACATACTGGACAAGATTGAAACCTGGATGAAGCTCAAACCTGGCAAACTAATGAGCATGTAAACGCACTCACTTACATACGCACTCATACATGCAAATTAAGTACTCCCCTTTGTCTGTGGCTACTGGCTGAGCATAATTACTGTCTTCCTGTGCTTTGTTTGTAAGTGGCCACATGCAAAGAAGAACATGGAAGGCCTCGTGTTCACATGAACTGACATGTGACTGACAGGGACAGGGCATGCTGGGAGACACAGCAGGAAAAGAGTCAAATACCCGCGGCAACTAATGACTATTTTCATTGTCCAGAAATCAAGTTCCTCATTAATCGATTACTTGTGGGGTTTAGAAAATGTCCGAAAATGGTGAAAAATGTCGACCCGTGTTTCCCAAAGCCAAGAGGACGTCCTCAAATGTCTTGTTTTGTCCACAATCCAAAAATATTCAGTTTACTGTCACAGATAAGTAAAAAAAACCCTGAAAATATTCACATTTAAGAAGCTGGAATCAGAGAATTTAAAGTTTTTTTCTTAAAAATATTACTCAAACTGATTAATCGATTACCAAATTAGTTCACGATTAATTTAATAGTAGTATATTTTACGGATCTTAATTATCCTCATGGTGGGAACCAGTTTTAAAACAATTGTTTGACATGTTTTTTGGAAGTTTCTGATCCTTAAAAAAAGCTTTTCAAATTAGTTTGGAAAAGAATCAGCGGTATCTTAAAATAAATCATATGCTGTATCCTTGAAAGTCATAAAAAAAAGTTGCTGCATAACTTTGAACTTCATCTGAACTACTGTCTTGAAACTTACTCCACGACACCTGCTGCCATGAATATAAAACAGCACCTGCTCATGTCTGGTTTTCAGCCCTGACAGGTCCAGGCTTTTATGGCTCCACCTGGTTCAAGTGTACCTTGACTGGGTCAAACAGGGCGGAGCGGGATCCCTGCTGGCCCCCCCAACCCCACCCCCACCCTTCAACCCCCCCCAGTAACCGGCTGAAGGAAGGGACAGCTGCTCTGCGTCAGCCCTGGAGAGGGGCGAGAGCGGGGCCGAGCTCCTCTCAGTGCATAAGGATTTCAGCTATGTCTCCATTAGACCCCAGTGAGCACACATCGGCACCAAATATAGCCCAATTAACGTCACGAAACAGGCCACGCCTACAGCTAACCCCTGCTGCTCCCCCTCCAGGGTACTGTGTGTGAACCAATCATAAAGGTCAGGGTCCTATTCCCTGTGACCCTCTCTTCCCTTTTGAAGTACACACTCCCAATCTGGGTGATAATCTGCTATGAGTCTGAAATGCCAATTACAAACAACAAGGGGTTTAGACCTCTGGTCGTTACCCTAGAGGACTTATTAGAAGCTGTGGGATGGGGGTAAGTGAGAATATTTTCACTGCAGAGGTAGACAGTGAGGAAGCAAAGAAGATTAGTTTGGGAAAATCGCACAAGTTACGTCTAGGTACTCAGACTGAGTAGCTTTGTTGCACTTAGGATAAACAAATCAACACATAAAAGGCTGGATTTTACACTTGGAATATTTTAACACAGCACATTTTTACTTTGAAGCCAACAACAGTGGTGGTCATTGTGCCAGGAAGCTGCAAATAGGGGAAACTGTTTACACTCATAACCTGCCAAAGGACAAACCAGCAACAAACCTTAAAGTAGGACATTCTAGATCCCACAAACTTCTGGAAGGGTAAAAATTTACAAGGAGACTTGATTGTATGGAAAACGGGGCTTAGCTATTTGCAGGTGGCAGTCTGGCTTACCACACGCTTGCGTAACCGAATGTTTAAATGCTGCGGCTCAGATGTCGCCGCGCGCTGCACATTATAATGACATCGCCCACTTTCTCATTCATGATCTGACTTATAAGGCAAGGACACTCTCTGCGTTGACTTGTGAACCCCGGAGATCACCCGGCCTGCCAAGCATGATCGCCGTTTTCCACAACACAAACAAGCCGCAGGATGTCTCTGGCCCGGGCTGGCCATTTCTACGGCTTAGTGCAGGGACATGCTTGAATGGGTCCCATTGTCAATCTATTTGTCACCCACTATTTTGTGGTGGCTTTTGGCAAGGGCCCAAGGTCGGCTAGCTCACAGGCCTAAATATAATACCAACAGTGGAAGAGGCGAGGCGTGAATAGATCTTACACTGTAAATAAAAATAAACAAAAAAGGTGTGACATGACACTTATGGCACTCTGCTTTATCCAAATGATGGCTATAGAACAATCATAAATTAATTCAGTGTATGAGCTGGCTTTGTTAAAATTCTTCCAAAACTTGACGAGATGTTGGCTTACATGGAGTTATTTTTTTGTCAAGACAGAATTATTCCGACAAAAGGGACGTGTTAAAGGTGCACTATGTAATTCTGGAGAAAGATAGTTGATTGTTGTCAGCAAACACAGATGCTTTGGGTTAGTGGTTTGGTCTGACAACCAACTCAAGGTCATTTGACCTCATGAAAAGACTCAACAATCACCTATTGTTCACCAGATTTGAATACGAATCCTTTAACTTTGAGACGAAACTGTTCTTAATGTGCTCTCAGAAAGAACCAGAAATAACCAAGAAAAAAAAAAAAAGCCACATTAAAGACTCACTTCTGATTCACGTTCGTCTGTGCCCTTGCGCTCCACCTCTGACCCCACCTCTTTGACCAAAAAGGATCTGTACCTCTTACTATTTGTGCAGTATTATATGTCCGGCATTGCCTTGTGAAACTCAGCTTACCTTGTAAATGAACTAAACAGAGTTGAGTCGACACCCTACGCTGGGAGCTGCTGTATAGTATGGCAGTGTGCCTGTTAAACCTCCAGGCAGAGGAAAGATGAGAACTGCCTGGTATTGGGAGCAGTGGGTTTCGATGCCCTCCACGAACATACTGTACCTGTAAGACATCTCTACACTCCACTAAAGCACAACTTTGACATGATCTGAAAAACTAAAAGAACAGAAAACATTTTTTTGCTATTCTCACTTTTTTTTGGCAGAGTTTACGGCTGCAAATTTTAGCAAGTATCTCCGAGCTGTTACAACAGGCCTTTGAGAGCAAAGACAAGGCTTCCATCCAGAATACAGCACCCTGCTTCAAGCAGGCTCGGCTTTGTCGAAACACACACACACACACACACACAGGGCCCCATTGTGGTGATGGAAGTCATCCTCAGTACCTCTAGTCTTCGATTACAGTCCTGGAACACCAAACCCTACGCTTTTGTGCACCAACAACAAGCTCATTACTGAGTCAGACACAGCCTGTGTAAACAAGTCTAAAACTGTGCAAACATCATTAGTCATGTGAAGTATCCAACATCTTAACAGTTACCCAATTCCTAAAAACATAGCTCGAAAGGACAAATTGGTTGCTCTGCACTGATTATCTGGATTATTAATACAAGACGTGATCAACTAATAAATGATGTATTTTTATGAATCAAGATGACACTTTACCGTCACACATTAAGGCCCTGATTTCACAGAAAGTGTTCTGCAGGTTGCAAAACTTGAAGGCACATCGCACTTTTTTTTTTTTAAAATTAAATGCCACTAGTAAAAAAAGGATGGTTGCTGCGCCTTTTTATTGTTGCCAGGCAACCACCCCATCACCTCCTTACCCTGACCTTACCGTGTAATCAATCTACCGTTTATTTATTTTTGTCTATTTCACAGTAGTTAGTGTCTAGTCCCTAAAATGTACAGGAAGAGGGTACTTGCTGTAGCTCTGGTTGAGGGTGAGAGGCTGTCAGCAAACAGTTTGTTGGGCACAGGAAAACGGAGATCTGTCTGGGTACACTAGACCCTAAAAAGAGGGTGGGTCATGGGGAGTACCACCAGCTGGTCCAGGAGCTTCTCCACGATGATGGCTGTTTCAAGACATATTTGAGGATAACTCAGGGGCAGTTTGACAACCTGCTGTCTATCGTCGGCCGTATAGCTCTGGGTATCCAGCAACCACTACCACGAGTTTCTCCAACTATGAACTTGTTGTCGTGACAACCATAGAAGTCCTAAAATCACCCAACTGGACAATGGGAAAAAAATGTCAAAAAAGAGATGATGTGGGGAACTTTTCCGCTCTGAGTTGAAGTTTTTACAACTCAAGGAATTCAGAGTGCTCCAGCAAAAATGCTAGGCACCTAGAGCACAGACACGCAAGGCATGTTGCAACGCTAAAACCACGAGAAAAAGTAAGTTAACTCTCATTGAAAACATTCACAAAAAGCTGCCTCCAGCTGCTAAAATGCTTTCTGTGTGATTGGGGCCTAATGCACTAATAATATAATATGTATTATTCTGAAATGAGCAATTCTGCATCATGAGTAATTTTACTTTCGGCACTGTAAAGGCCCAGTGTGTAGGATTTAGGGGCATCTATTTGCGGAAAGTACATTGTACATTGTGTACAATCACCTGAGAATAAGAACCTGTTGTATTTTCTTTACCTTAGAATTAATCATTTATGTCTCCATACAGAGAGGGTCCTCTTCCACAGAGTCAGCCATGCTGTTTCTACTCAGCCCAGAATAGACAAACCAAACACTGGCTATACAAAGGGCCATTTTCGTTTTTGTATCAGCCACCGTAGCTCTCCTACAAGCTGGGAGAAGTTTCAGTTGGCTAGATGCCACTAAATCCTACTCACTGGACCTTCAAGTATATTTTGATCTCAACACTTTTGTACTTTTACTAAGATTAAAATGCAGGGCCTTTACTTGAAACAGAGTATTTCTCCGCTGTGGTATTGCTACTTTCGGTTAAGTAAAAGAGCTGAGTACTTCTTCCACCACTGGTTAAAGCCCCAATCAGGCTTCTGTGACAATCTTAGCGAGGACTGCAACTTCATTTCTGGGTCACCCATGTCTTGTCTATCATGTCCTCCTGAGACCTGAACTTTTGTTTGGTATGCATTTTTAATCTCTCCTAGCTATTTGGGATCAGTGGGACCTGATAAGTATGAAAAACTGAACATTGTCAATGATAATAAAGTCCTAATGTCCTCAAACAAGACAACAATAAAGTCCCAGTGTCCTAAAATGAGACGATAGTAAAGTCCCAAACAGTGTCCTTGTGTTACTGTTGCTAGGATTGGTCAACTTCGTTGCCATATCAAACTACAAACATTATTAATGATAAATAAACAAGTTTCAACCATAAAATGTGATCAGGTTTTGGACCTTGTCCACTTTTGTGTTGGGATCGGCTGCAGACTGACTTGTCAGAGATGGCTGCCATCTTGTTTTTACATGGATTAGTGTATTGTGCTCTTACTACCACTAGATGGGACAAAAATGTATGTATGAATGAGGACAACAGGCCTCAGTTAAGTAGAATTAAGTATAAGGTTAAGTAAACCCAAAATGTGATGTCCTCATATGAGGACATTAAGACTCAGGAGGATATATCCAAAAAAAAAAACTTGGCTAAAACCTTGTTTACATGCATAGCTAGCTAAGGTTTATGGGACTTTAGCTACTTGAAATAAAGTCAAAGTATTGTATTTCATAACCCATGGGACCTCCCTGACCCCTCAGTGCACCCGCAGTCCAAATACTTCACATTTAGACAGTGGGAAAGGATCGACAGAGACTCAAGACACATACCCCTGCTAGATGGTGTGATGTCCGCACTTTGCCAGTCCTTAAAATATCAGATGTGTGTCGTGTATGAAGCCTTGTTGTTAAAGGTTACCTGGTTGGTAGAAGTTGGGGGACAGCTCTCTAGCCACCGCCCTGGCAATTTCTGAGTCGTGCACAGCAGAAATGGCAGCCTGGTCTGCAGCCTCGCTTTTTGTTCTGGCATGGGCCGTCCTGGAAAAAAAAACAAACGGAGAACACATTAGAGTCGCAGAGGTGAAGAAATAAAGACGATGAAAACCAACATGTGGTTAATAACTTCATAGAAACATACACTCATATTTTACTTCATCCATGACACTTACGTCATCATCAGCTTCCCTCTACTATCTTTCTCTCCGTCTTGCTCCTCCTCTCTGACCCTCCATCCCGCCCTCTTTCTCCTCATCTTTGAGCTGTATCACTCAGCCTGTCCCTCTTGGGGGATAACATAACACCTCCCCTTGTGCTTCTATCTCAAATCCAAATCCTGATTTTCCAAATGGAGCGCAGCCACATCCAAGCAAGACCTTAATCCAGTCTGGAGCACTGCACTGCCGCTGGACCACACGGGAGCAGTGCCCAAAAGGCAGGCACACACACACACACACACACACACACACACACACACACACACACACACACACACACACACACACACACACACACGTAAACACAAATATCATATCATATCCCATCATATTATATCATGTATACACAGCAGGTGGTGTAGTGAAGGCTTAGGTTTGAACAAAGGCCAGCAAAAAAACTGTTTCAGGTGACTGGTAAGATATAAAACCAATTCATACATTAATGAATAAAAAAATACAAATTTTAGTTATTATTATTTTTAAAAATATCACAAAATGTACAACCCTAAGGGAGGTGTTTTCACCCCTACTCTTAGCCTCAAAAAAAAAGAAAAGAAAAAGGGAAAAGTGACATAATGACAGCATGTGCAAAGCCTGCATCCACGTCTACTACGCCACACTGATGCTCAAAAACCAAAAGGCAGAAGAGTAATACGTTCTGGGATCAATGTGAGCTTAGCATTAGCACTGAGAGGTATTACGGGAGCGTACCATGGTGAGACAGACAGAGGCCCGGGGGTGACCTGCTTAACAAATCCCTTGAAAACTCCACTGAAAGAAACTGTACATAAAAAACATGCCTGTGCACATGCAAACACAGAGCTCTAAGTATGGGAGGACATATTGTTACTGCAACAACCAGACTCCTGTTAGAAAGAGACCTAATTATGCAACAATATGAAACGCATCAGTTTAAGCCAGTGGATTTGTCACGTACTGTATGAACAGTGAGTGGAACTCTTACACAATACGTGACAGCGCAACATGGGCTGTCCAAGTATCACTGTAAGTATTGACAGCTGTGCCTTGTGCCCTGCTTAACCCCACTCATCCATCTTCCTCTCCCTCTTTCTTCCACCATCCCTTCTCTCTTTCAATCAATGCCCTCGTTTTTTTCGATTCTTCTTCATCTGTCTATTGACGCTGCGGCCCCTCATCCTCACTCATCCCCTGCCTCCCTCTGTCTCTCTGTCAGAGTGACCCCAACGGACAGATGTCTCTATTTCAGACCACTTCTCTGTCCTTGGACTCTGGGCTGTCCTGTTTTTGACTGGCAGGGACAGTGAGACATTAAAATGCATGAGGAGCCATATGCTGGCGGGATAGACGGACCGCTTCCTCTCCAGAAATACGTCCCTGCATCAGCCACAGACAAAGGACACTCTCAGGCTGTGTTTACAGGCAGCACAGCCTCTGGAAAACACTGACCAGCTGCAGATAAAAATAAGATTGAGGAAATTATATCACAAAATGCTTTGCTTCCTGCCAGAAGTTATTACAAACACATAGGAATTCAGCGTTGTGGCTAAATGCAGCTTCATGGTCGTACTTAAAGCACATCCCTGTTAAAAACTGACATTAAAGCATTCCAGTTACACCACACACTGACATGTATACCATAGACATCCACTTGGCACACATGCTACCACAAGGACATACATGCTTCTATTTCTGAAATGTGTGAAATGTGCAGGCAAATGAAAGGAGGTATGAATGCGTCATGAATGTATGCAGCGTGCCCATGTCATATCCTAAGGATCTTAACGGTTCCCTTTAGGTAGAGTGGGCACAAAGTCACGGGCAGACACAGGAAGCGATGCGGACTGTTCGCAGACAGGATGTCTGGTGGTGGGAGGTGACAGGCAGAGAATGATGGGAGTAGAGGTGTGATAGAGCAGAGAACAAGAGTGAAATGAAAGGCGAGAAAACATGGGCATGTGGAGCGCAGAGTAGAAAGGGTTGGTTGGTTTTCTTCCAGGCATCGGAGAATTTCATCTTACAGTATAGATGCTTTTAATCGCACTCACTTATTTTTTGTCAACAACAGGCAGCGCGACAAGCTGCAATAATGACACTGACATATCTTAATTCAATATTCTGCAGCTCTTTAATGCTTCACTACGTTCACCAGCTAGTTGCTAACTTGGTTTGTCAGTCGTTTGGTGCTGGGAAGTAGCACTGTTACGATACTGGGATTTCTAATTTTGCTGCAATACTTAAAAAAATATAAATACTGGATACTTTTTTTGATACCACATGAAAAATTTACATTGAGGGCATGCAATTTAAAATGTTTTGTTTAAAAAATAGATATAAAAAAGCTATAAAATGGGAACTAGACTTTTATTTTCTTTATTAATAGCAGAGAACAGCTGAAAATGTTTATTGAAACCATTTCAAATATTTACAATTGATTCGTATCGATAATATATTTTTTACAAATCGAAAAAATAAATGCACTGGTTCAACTTAAAAAAATAAAGTAACAATTTGAATGCTTTTTTTTTTAGTTGTTCCAACTCTGGCATCATTGAGTCGATCCTATGAGCCTTAAGCCTTGTTCACATTACACGAGTTGCGGAGACTATTGTAATCTTTTGAGTGTTCATACTTGGCGACGTGTGTTTCTGTCACTGGGAGTCTCGCCAACTGCGTTACGACCTGTGTGTGCACACCACAAGATTTTTCCAGCGAGCCCCCGCCGACAGAGCCCCAGATAACACGGTGACGTCACCGAACTACGTTTTGTCACACGTGAACAAAACAGGATATTATGAAGTTCCCTGGTGCTAAACTTTAACATGGATGTCCGACAGCTTGGAGCTCTGCCCTGCCCTGTGCTGAGAAGAAACAGGAAAATAAGAGAAGGATTTGGGTGAAGGAATGTGTTGCTGCAAGCGGATTGCGCGGGTTGTCAATTCTGCAGAGAGAGTTGGAGGTGAATTCTATGAATGGAACTTGGTTGCCGCTGTGTCGCTAGCCTATTAGCTTGCATTGTACTGTCTATATAGTCTATGCATGTATTCTGACCCAGATTATTGTACTTTTCATAGCTGAATGATTGAATGGGTTTTTGGGAAATGCTTAGGATGACAGTGGAGGACTTTGATTTCTTGCTGGGGCTGGTAGAGCTGTACATCGCATCGCCGTATCTCGCCTCTCATTGGCTGATGCTCTTTGTCAGTCGTGTCAGACCTCTCCAGTTTTCTAGCATGCCAGATATCCAGTCCCAGTCGCAGACGAGGGTGCAACTGGCTCGTAGGCTTGTTCACACATGAGGACTCGTCATGGCAGACTATCTGCCGACTCACCTCCAATCCCAGGACTTCTTAATGGCTCTAAAGATCCTCTGCGATCTCAAAATTGGGGTGAAAATCGTGTAATGTGAACTAGGCTTTACTAATCTGACAAACTCAGTTTAGTACAACCAACATGATTTGCTTTGACCTTAAAAAGCTTAATTAAGTTGAACCAACTTAATATTTATCCAAAAGTTGTGGCGACATTTATTGGTAAAATTATTTTATTTAGGATATTTTAATTTATTATTTTAAGTCAATTCTACTCAAAAAATATTGAAAATTTTTTTGATTTTGACTAAAATACTTTAATGTAACAAACGTCATTTTTTATGTTGAAAAACTTCTTTATTTTAAGTATTATCCACTAACCCCATGAACCATATTTCAGGAGAAGAGGATTTACTTTATTAATCACCGAGGGGAAATTTATTTTTAATTTTTATTTTTTTTTCCACTGACCAATACGTGCATTTAATGGAGTGATGTCAGAGCTTGGGGGGCTCTGGTCAGCACCCCGAGCACTTGGGGGTTTGGTGCCTTGTGTCAGTGCCCAGGAGGTGAACTGGCACCTCTCCAGCTACAAGTCTACACTGGATGGGTACTTGAACCAACAACCCTCTGGTTCCCAGCCTAAAGCCATTTGGACTGAGCTACTGCCGCCCCAAGTAGTGCATACTGAGTTTATCCAAACTTAATTCACCAAATGCTGCCTCAAAATGTTGAATACATCGCAGATGAGAGTGGTGAGAGTGAATCAAAACAGCTGTGGCTGTAAAACCAAAACAACGAGCTGAAAGATGATAAAATGCTTCATATACGAGGGAAACTGCAGGGGGATTCTCTGTGGATTTGTCTATGAGTGACCCTTTGCACATTACACACAGTAATTTGATCCCTACACAGTGTAAATCTATTGCTTGTAACAGCTTTAATATGCATACCCCTACCAGTTACACATTTTTCAGACATTCCTGGCAAAAAAGTCTGAATAAACAACAATATGCAAGCTCACGATTGACCTTTGAAAAAGTTTTAAGTTCTGCAACTTATCAGACAGTCTGCAACCTCCCTACTTGAAGCCAATCTGCCTCTGAATATAAAGCAACACCTGTTCACGTCTAGTTTTGGGCTCTGCAGGCACTCCTGTCTGGTTGAGTGTTGGGGATGGGTCCAAGCAAATTAAGGTATTTGAATCCATAAACACACCTGCTGGCACAAATGCAAATATCACACAAACACACACACACACAACAGTTTGGATACATTTGGACAAAGTGTAGAAAGGAGCAAAGACTCTGAAGTAATTCCTTTTGGACTGAAGCCCTCGTTTGAGAGATGATATTGATGAAGGCCCCGGTGAGATCCGCGGTTGTTTCATTACTGTGACAAATGAATTGTGTGAAAAGTGTTGAGTCAGTTTGGCAGTCGGTGCGGTGGGTGCGGCGCTTTCTCTCTGTGGAATGTGTGTCCATGTGTGTGTGTTTGAGATAAAGGATGAGGGTGGGTGACACAAAGAGAGAAAGTGAAAACACAGACCAAGCGAAAGGTATGGAAAAGGAAAGGAGAGACAGACAGAGCTGAAAACAGACAGAGAATGAGACCCTCTGAAGACTCTTGGGTATTTAGAACTGCTGAGTTATGCATCTCAGCCCCTCTAATTTTACTGTAGGGTTAAATTTGAAACCCCAGCTCCCATGCGGCACGGTGCATCCTCCTTTTAGGTTCTCATACTGTACCTTCCGCATTATACAGCATGTGTGTATCTGTATTTTCTGCCTGTTGTGTGTAGTTGTGTGTCGTTAGTGCACATTCCCCTTGAGTGAAGTTTCAGTCCATCACTCCCCAGGCTATGGCCTATTTGAGGAATCTTCCTCACATATGCTGACACAGTTCTGCACCCCCTTCGTCTCTTCGTCCCCTCCAACCCCCCTTTTTGCTTCTTCCAATAACGCTCCCCTCCCCTTTCTCTCTCCCTCATCATCCTTCTCTCCATCACTCTGACCCATTCCCCCTCCCCATCAGTCCAAGCTTGGTAACTGGAATGCTGACTGGTACAGTATATAATAAGATAGAAGATGACCTTGCCCATGGTAAACATCAGCACTTAACAATCTTCCCTTAAACCCCATCAATCTTTTTCATCGCCCACGACCAAGAGAAAACTAGTACTACACAGGATATTGAGACCATGCTTCTGCTTATGAAAGGATATTATACATCAACAGAAACTACTATCCTGTATCTTACGCAAACACTCCCCAGGTCCAAAAGAGCACACAGAACATCACATGAAGTCTGCACAAATTAGCACTTAGTTTGCCCTGCACATATCTCTTATATCCGTGCAGGCCTGCTATTGAATTCCCGGCTGGTGCTAATTCAGGATTACTCAAGCATGACTAACACCATTAGTGGTTAGCTAAAACCGACTCTGAAATTATTCAGGAATTATTCCTGGGTTGAGGTCTGGGCTCACATTACCAGGGGCTGCAGTGGTGGGGGACAATGGCTACAGCAAATGAGGCTTTAAATGGGAGACGAAGTGGCTGTTATTATGAGATAAGCTAACTTTATCCTGGACAGAGAGAGCTGTGGTGCTGTATAATGAGAATATTTGGGCATGGCCATGTACTGTACTCGAAGCATTTTAGATCTCAGGACATCCTGGTGGTTTGGCATGCTGGGGCTCTGGGCTCATTCCCTTTCTTTCTCCTTTCTATGGTACTCTTTTCAGTAAACGTAGACATACGCTTCCCCAAAATAAAAAAAACATTAGGCTTATTGAATTTTCCCCAGTCTTACGAGTGGCCTACGAGAATAATATGCTTTCTGAATAAAAAGCGCATTAAACATGCAAGGTTTGTTCAATGGCATATGCAAATACAAGTACATAGAGCACTGCAGCAGCAAAAAAAAGCACTTTAATAATGTACATGGCGCAACAATATGAAAAACACTTGCAAGGATGAAAGCACAAGGCAGGGTGCAGGGAAACAGGACAATGAGTGGGGGAAAATACAATTGTGTGGAGTAATGAATAGACCTGTCAGATTGTAAAAGGAAAGGATACAAAGAAAAGACACACTGATCATGACATCTAGAGACTCCCTGGAGAAAAACAATCATCTTTACTAAATGTATGGCACTGTATTAAATAGCTTAAAGGAGAAGATAAACTATTCGGAAAATTGAGAGTTACATAAGAAGACTGTCGTGTCTACGTGCTAAATATTAAGCTACAGATAGGTAGCGGTGATAATCTTACAGATCTGGCGGACTACCTTAACTACTTTGTCATTATAGTTTTATTATAGTCATATAGGGGAAGGCAGGGAATTTGGGACAATCTTTGGTAGGTTACCAAAAAAACCACCTACATTTCTGAAGACTGCCTTGAGTAATACTTTTAAAACTTGTTACGTATATTTCTGTGAAGAAAATATGTTGCTAAGTAAAATATTTTAGACCCTCAAACACATCGAGAACCACTACTTCAGTCCAATCATGTTCAAGAAAACATGGGACAGCTGGTAAGGTAAAATGGGATGTCATACTTTTTTGTTTTAAACAGTAAATCCATTTATCAGTTCAGTCATTAATCATTAATGTAACCTTTGGCTATTAATTAAAAAAGATTGTCAGACTTTTCTGCCTTGCTGTCCCTGTTCTGCTGTCTGTATTCTTGGTGCCATGTCATCTACAATGGACGTGCATGTGCATGTGTGCCTGTGTGCATGTAACAATGAAGGCTAATTCTGGACTATCGCAGCTGACATAGACTCACTGCATCATCTTTAATATTTTTTAACTCTGATAAATGTCTGAAATACACTTGGGTGGCACACAATAGTCAAACTGAGTGCATGAAATACTCACTCAAAACCCTTTCCCACAAAAAGTAAAGTGCATTCTGAAAATATTCTGAAGTCAAACACTTAATAAAATGCAACGACCTACAACAATTTTCCTGTAGGCCGACTCAGACTTAACTTTGCCCTGGTCCCCTTGTCAAAAAGCCTATGGGATTTTTCCATTGAATTTTAGATTACTGCTGAAAATGATCTCCGTGGCAAACAAAAGTTTATGATACTTACACTTTTTGTTGAGCAAGATAATCACCACAAATGAACACCACTTTCGTGACTATTGAAGCCGTAATGCAATCGCCAGACGTTAAAAGCGAATGTTAGGCTATAAATGAACTACACTAGAGTCGCATGACCTAGGGTCACCACCATAGCAAGGCTGTAAAGCTGTATTTGGCACGGCTTGGCATGAAGATGTTCTGTAGTCTCATTTAGCCACTTCTTAGCAGCCACCTTTTTTAAGACACACAGAAGCTTTAAAGTTTACGAGTGAGGTATTTATGATGTATTTTATGTCGTACAATAAATCCTGAAAGTCTCTTAAGACCTTATTTCAGTTATCTAACCAAAAAGACAGACAAAAAAATCCGCTGACTTTGAGACAAGGACTCAAAAGTGGTAACATGCCAACTTATCAAGGTTTTAGGTGTCATTTGCTTTTTGTATTAGCTGCGGCCCTCTCAGTATACCAAAGTGAGAAAGTCAGGGACCAGTGATGTTTTAAATCTTTGCTCTGAACATCCTAGCTTCATATTTAGTAGGCAGGCAGAAAAGTTTATTTTTTAATATTAAATAATGATTTAATTCCTTGGAGTAATTGTTGATGTGTACCTTTATGACTTAAAGATTCAGAATCCATTTTTATTTACCTCCAAATAATAGTGTTTACTCATGATACAAGAAGTGAACTGGCAGGTGCAGACAGATTGAAATTCAGCTCCCGAACACACTTTATTTCTGGGAAGAAGAATGAGTCGAATCCGTTTTGATTAAACAAGAAAAAAAAAAAAATCCCCAAACTCTACTGACATTTTTGGCTGTGGATTACAAACAGGCCTAATCTCCCACTGCACTGAACCCTCCACCGAGACTTCACCTGGCCTCCATCCAAAAACACATGGTTACAGGTATGTGTGTATGTATGCCTCTGCTGCATCAGGGTTTCAGTGTGTGGATGTGTACAGGTGTTTCTCAGACACCGCTGTGAATACACTAAATTACTGTGTTATAGTAAACACCATGCACGTGTTGGTGCGGTTGGTACATGTTTAGAGCTCTGTGATGTTTGAAGGTCTGATGCGCTCTCCTCTGACTGCTGATTCGAGTCCTCATTGGCGCGTTGAGAGAGTGACACAGAATCCCTGGCTGAGATGATCCCTCTGGTTTTGGTGAAGGGCAGTGGCAGGGATTCAGACCTCAGCTCTGTGCTCTTTGTGTCAACACTGCTGGTGAAACATGGCCACAGCTGATACAGCTAATGACACAAAGGGGGAGTGGGGCGTCGATGGTGGTCAAACCATACTGCGGAAAAAAGGGATGTAGTAACTGTGACGTTATGAAGCTTGGATCTAATTTTACCCCCTCTTTCATTTTTGTTTTCGACAACTATTAAAACTTAGACTGTTCTGAATACCTTTTTTGGATTCCTGATTTTTGCTGGTAATTGTTCTTTGTATTGTTATTTGTTCATAAAATTATTTAAAAAAAAAAAAGGTTTGATAATTTTTCTTATCGTGAATAAATCAGAACTGCACCAATGCTCATAATATCAGCCTACGAATCTGAACCAACACTTAGAAACTGAAGCACAGAAACAGCACACTAGCTCCAACAAATTTAAGATTTTAGATTTATATTTCTAAGATTTATATTTCATTATTTGTTTATTGTCATTTCTCAGCACTCACTGAAACAAAATGTGTCCTCTGCATTTAATCCATCTTATACAACAGTGTTTCCCAGTTGGTCAGTGTCATACTTGTGTTTGGCCATGTCTCAAGCTAGTTTGCTGTCTCTGTTAGGTAGCTGTTCGTTATTCACTCACTCTACAGCAGGAAACGGCACTTCAAAATAAAAGCTCTGTGCTATAAAATTCACTGCACTGAAAAATAAAGCGTGTTTTTTTACAAAGTTGACCTGCGACACACTTTTGGACCCCACCAGTTAGGAACCACTGCTATACAATATACAAATATAAATAAATAAATCTATAATTGAAAACCAAATATCTACCTCACAGAGGAATGTCCGACTAGTTGAATATTCCGACTAGCTGAGACACCTGTCAACCAAGCAAACACAACCCCAGATGTACGAAAAACGCTTGGAAATAAATGAAACCTTGGTTGGACCCCTTACTACAACTGGAAAAAATAAAGGACTCTTAACTACAGTGTTGGAGGAACTGCATCTTAAAACACCTGAAATTAGCTCACCTTGTGTGCTCCTAGATCTTTATTATACACAGTGGATTTAAAGTGCAACTAATATAAGAAAGTTTAAATATTTATTGGCAATTACAGTCATGGAATAAGGTTCATAGTGCACAGCTATCTGGATCTTTAGCAGGGTTGCAACTACTATTTTCACTATTGATTACGTCTGTAATTTATCATTAAATTATATATGTATAAAATATTAGGGTTGCCAAATTCTTATCAAGCAAATCTAGCCAGATGACCAATTAAACTGAATAAAATACAGTCTCTTTGTTAATGTCATTATAAAGGAGCGGAGCGTCCCAGCTATATTTGTTGAGTCACAGCGAGTTGCTGACTCAGCTTTTAGCACAACAGCAATCCCTTATGCTACTTTACATAAACGATTATGATTTGGTGTCGGGAAGAAGAAGTCAGGTTGGTGTTTTATATCCCTATAAAATTTCCCATGAGCCTTAAGATATTCAATCTAAAATAATAACACACGGAAAAAAAAATTGTTGACTGACTAATTGTTTCGGCTCTAATATAAAATGGAGGAAAAAAAATGTCACTTTTGTCAATATTCTGAGCTCAAGATGAATCCGATCTCAAGTGTCAGTGCTACCGTTAGGCAGCATCTGTCTGTTTTCACGCTCACTCTCACAATCTGGGAGTCAAAGAGTCAAACATTTAAGTAACTTAACCTGGGGTTGCACTGCCTCACATTTGCCCACCCACTGTACCCAAAGACGCACATGCAGGGCCCCGCTGATGCAAATCAAGACATGTTGTCACACGACTATGCAAACGTTCCCCACCTACAACATATACACATGCAAACATGAATACATGCAAAAGCTTTTGACCTGCACCTTAGAAAAATGAGCTGCCTCCAATGCAAATGACTGTGTTAACTCTAATGTACTCACACACACACTCACACACACACATCAAATCTGCATGAGAAGTTGAAAAGGACCATTAGTGAGACGTGTTATAATGAGACCCAGTGGGAATCAGTGTGAATAAAGGACACACTGAGGTGACTTCATGGTGCTGTATCTGTAATAACAGTCCATAAATCTTTTGTAAACCTCCTAATGGAACCAGACACGCTGTTCCAGCCTTAAAGGATGAATAAACACAACGTTAAACTAACAACGCCTCTTCACTCCACTACTTCATAAAGAAAATCAACAAATGGCTGACACGATGATGACGGCGGTGAGGCAGTAACCATGGTAACCACCAGAGACACTTGAGCAAGCTGTCCAACCAGGCATCTGGCCTGTATTAATGAATTTGCAAATGAACAAACCCACACTACAGCCTACTGTATGGGTATAATCTTGCACATGCACACACACAAAACACACATAAACAAAAAAAATAATAATGTCTTTTAAAATGTGATACATTCAAGTGTGCTTTGGCAAAGTGAACACGCTGCAAAAGGTTTACAATTTGGCTGAAAACAAGAAGGCGGGGGTGCAGAGAAACATGCACACACAGGCACACAGGCACACACACACAAACAGCCCCTCCGTGGTGCGTCTCATTTAACTACGAGGCTCAACATCCGAAGCTGAACCTGTGCGAGTAAAGGTCACATTGCCTGGCAACCACTTGAGCTTAAGGAATAGTTTTAATTATGGTCTGTGCTCGCTCCTCCAATCTCCTGCCACCATTCACCCCACTGTCTGCACACACACACACACAAAATCATACACACACAACCATCAATTTCCTCTTCAGTGCAAAGCCAAAAGGAGCATTAGCATTAGGTTACATCTGCCCACAGCTGAAAAAATTGTGATGCAATCTTTGTACTATCTATCTTTTATGGCTACTTCATGAGATTAATGGAAGACACGTGACTGATAGTGACATAAAAAGTCAGCAATTATGACATTTTTTAAAATAATAATGTCTCACTATCAAAAACTGCAACTGCTAACTACATACAGGTCAAGTTCTGCATCATTACAAGAATATAATCTAGTGTATTATTGTGAAAAGGTGACAGTGATAGATGAAATATCCTCGTGTACGTTGTGTACAAATCCTAAAGAAACTGCATCACGAACACTCACGGTACAGTGTCGCCCATGCGTGTGCTTACAAGAGCGGTTGCATGCTTCACGGAGAGATTCAGTGTGGAAAAGCAATACTCTAAATCAACAAGAGAAGTGATAATTCCATAATCCAATCCGTGAACATCTGGAGTGAAAGCGGCCTAGCTAGCCAATCAGAGTGGCTGAACAGATTTAGCAGGGCACATTAGTATCCAGAGGTTAAAGACACACGGCTGCGGAAGCAGGTACAAAAAAAATAAATAAATAACGAACGGATTTTAAGAGTTGCTTCAGGCGACACAAGCGGAAATGACAGACTGACTTAATGCCTCACATAAGCAGATGGCAACTATTACGGCTAAATCTGTTGTTGCTGCCAGTCTTTATTTGAGCATTTAAAAGACATTTTGGGTGATATTTTCTTGTCTGCTGCCTGTGAATTTTACATGAACATGGCTGGATGATATGAGAATATATACTGTGAGACAACAGATATGTATCTACAGACTTTATCATACCAGTCACACCTATGTAGCTATCTGTTTACTGGGCCAGTGCTGATAATATAAGATTCATGGCAGCATTCAGTGTTTAAATTCTGCTTAAAAAACATTTTTCATTTCATCTATACACCCTTTCAAACAGAACCCGATGACTGTTGCAGCTATTGAACAAGTCTGTCAATCGAAAAGAAATTAATCTACAACAATCTTATTTATAGAATAATTTTAATACACTTGAAAAAATGCCAATATTCTCTGTTTCCAGCTTCTCAAATGTGAACATTTGCTGGTGTCATGAACCTTCTACCACTCTAAACTGAACATCTTTGGGTTGTTGACTGTTGGAAATGGTAATGGGCATTACAAATCAAACAACAAATTGAGTAAATAATCGACAGATTAAACAATAATGAAACAGATTGATACTTGCAACCCAAATCACAACAGTGTGTGGCTGCTTCCTAATAGTCAACCAAACGTTAGTCGACCAGAAAGGTCATTAGTCGCAAAGATTTCATCGATTGTTTAGTCACAGAAAGAAAAAAAAAAAAAAGCTGCGCCTTGTCAAAATAAATCAAAACCTATATGATTGGACCATGTGGGAATTTACTTTGAAAGGACAGACACAGGAAGTGGCCACGCTCAGCAGTCAGACAGTAGTCATGTTAATTTCCAGGGCTGGTACCTGCGGTTATCACACAGGCTAGTTAATAACATGTCGGGCAGGAAATCCAAAGTGTGGGATCATTTTGAGAAGGTGAAGGACCAACCCAAGGTGATATGTAAACTCATCTTCATTGGTCCACTACAAACATGACGTATCATGTGAAACATGGAAGTAGCTACATGCCCATTAGCCCACAGCGTCATTAACAGGCGGCTCGCTCAGTGTGTGATGTGCACTTGTAGATAAAATATAGGCCTATATTAATGAAGGTTCATTAGTACGGTTTGTATTTCTCTGTAATGTAGCACAGTGTTAACAATGTTACTGAGACTATTCTTTCTCACACCTTCAACTCAAACCACCAAAATGACCAGATACCTTGATATTGTTATTTCAGTGATGTCGTAGGATTGATTATTGGTGCTCTCGCAAAACAATTACACAGTGAGATTTTTGCTAAATAATCATCAGTAAGTGGATATAATGACTAAGCGTGCAAAGGAAAATAAGTTCAAAACATCACTTTGCTGTAAAGCTGCCTTTAAAACGAGGAAAAGACGACACCTATGTTTGCGATATCCAAAAACTAAGACCATATCTAGTCTCATACTACACCACTGATACAAAGTCAGTGTACTGCCCAGCCTAAATATCATCCACCCACATGTATAATATATGCACAATATGGACACAAAATAAGCTGATATATAAAATCAAATAACATAAAATCCAGCTAAAGAAAGTATGCTCTGCCTCTCCACTGCATATCTATTTAAAGACACTGTCACAGTGTACATGCTGCGGACGCTATTTTGAGGAGTGAACAGGTTTATTCCCTACCAGTGATGGCGCCTCTGGAGCAGGTCCAGCATATAACATACACCGAACTGACAGTTATTAAGGATCTCTTCCTGATATTGAGCCGCAGCACCTTTAACAAAGCCCACAGCTCATTATAATGTAATTGTTATAGACTCGTAAATCAATGACTTTTATCTGGATTCACCTCATCAACACAACCATTGATCCTGACATGTCGCACACGTGTTTGAGAACTGATATTTGCACCAGTGTTAAATAATGTAAACAGCTTTTGAACAGGTGCGTAGAGTTAGACACGGCTGCACAGTAACATTTGGGATTTTTGCATATCTTGTCATGTCATCAGAAAATCTCAGGAGGATAGCACGTACACATGAACACACACACACAGATAGATAGAGGGAAATCCCTGGAGATCGAGCTTGCTGAACAGAAACACAATTTGCTCGCACTCATTATTTCTGTACATCTCAGATCACAGTGTGTCTAATACAACATCTACCTCACTCCGCTGACTCTCATTAACCGCAGTTACATACACAATTAACACAGAGACAAGCAGATACAATCACATGCGCCGTTTATTAACGGAGGGAGTACAGTCTTGTAGGAAATTCTTCATAAACTGAGTCGAGGAAAGATTAGAGAGGAAATGGAGGAGTGGGTAAACCATCTGTACAAGTACAAGAAGTACTTTTAAATTTTTAATGGCTGCAGGTGAACCACTACATGGGTTAACCTCTTTATAGCAGCCTTGGACTTCACATGACTCCCCCCTCTGCCTGCCCGCCCGCCTGCCTGCCTGCCTGACTCATCCCACTCTTTCTTAAGAAGCTGCAGAAATATGTGCCATTCTCAGAGCGATTACAAGCCACAGCCACACAGTGTAAAAGGCATGTTGGTGAAACCCAATCCTATCACCACTGCTATCGACACAGCCCAGCGCTCCACTCACATTTACAAATTCCCACAGGCCTTACTGCTCTGCTCCGCCAGGAATAAAAGCTTCCATACAGTGTCAGTCACAAAATGTAGCCTATCCCAGCCGTCATCTACACATACGGTAAACTGTAGATTCCTCACACATTCTTTCCCTTATCAAACCTCCTCTTTTAGTGTAAACTCTTGTTGCTGGACCTGCAGGCCGAGGATTGATTTCTGCCAAAATTCTCTCCTCTCGCCCTCTGACTGTCTCCCACCAGGGAGGAGAAATATTAAGAAAGGAACAGAGAGAAAAACAGCTTGTTACTTTCACTCTAAAACTGCTAGATTTTCTCTTTCTCTGACTTCTTTATACATCAGTCCTATTGTACTGTGGCATGATAAAGGTGTATCAGGAGCAGCAGCATCAGACACCAGTCTCCCTGCTTCAGTATATATTCTATGTGATGTAGTGTTTTGTCCCTACAATGAGGAATTAACCTTCATTAGACTGTAGTGAGCTTCTTGGTGGGTACATGTCTGCTCTTCCCTGTCTGGTAAACATCTGGTAATATCTCCTCTTGTTTAACATTATCTTTGCAATAATGAAATCACAAGACTAGTATAGTCTGCAGCCGTGCTGATGGCTTTGTGATGCTGTACTTTGGCACAGAGCTGCTGTAAGCTAAATGCTAACATCAACATGGGAACCGTGAATTTAATGGCAATCCACCCGATAGCTTTCCAGATATTTCAGTCAGGTTCCAAAGTGGTGCGACAGACCAATAACATAAATAGCAGTGCTGTGTTCAGGAGTGGGGGAGGTCGGGATGTGTGGATGGTTCAATCATTTCACAACCAGAAACCATGGATCACCAGAACCATCCGGAAACATGTCAATTACAAAGCAGCAGCAGCAATGTAAGAACACGCAAAAATGGACTAAAGGAGCTGATGGGATCACATTTCACTGGAGTTGTGTGTTGTATAATTCCATGTGACAAATAAGTGATTGATCAATTGGTAAAATGTTATCACCCCTGGAGCCATACTGTAAGAATGGCTAAAATAAAAAAAATAAATATATAGTTCAGTCAGGAACACTTTTGTCAAAGCAACTTTATTTCCATTTGCAGTGTTATATTTGGTGGAATGGCTCTGTTCTGGGGCCCCTCTGCCTTTCCTTGGGCCTACACAGAAAGCCTTCTCCACGCGCCTACAGGATGAGCAAACCTCTCTGCCCTTCCATGCACCTACATGGAAAGCCTCAGACCCTCTGGGAACAGAACAGAGCAGCATCAATGACAAACAGAAATGACATTGATAAGTCAGACACAGCATGAAAAGGAGGAGCTGGGGTGGAGGCGGGTTGCTAAGCAACTTGCAGAGGAAGCAGCAACAGTAGGCAGGCCCGAACAGTTTAAATAGGGCACCCTGAATGAGATTCGCCAGTTGGTTGCATTGAAAGGAATCATGTGATCTATCAGCTGACTCCCTTCATCAATCAGCTGCTCCATCAGTTGATTGGCTGTTTGAGATCAGCTGATGTAGCTGGGATGTGAGCTGAGCTTGACATTGTTTCCTGCCTGAACTAATGCTATGCTCAATTTCATATAGTTTTTTTGTTTTAAGCATGTGAAGACCTTGGCCTGCTGCATTACAGTGAGACAACATTCATTAATATTGATTATTTTCTTTTTGTTTTACATCAGAAAATACTGTATATTAATGACAAAATACTACTATTACCCAGCTGTAATGACTCAGTGTAACATAGCTTTTCCTTATAGCTCTACTTAAAGGGTAACATTTTCAACCTGGACCCTGTTTTCCAATGTTTTTGTTTGTAAGTCACTAACGGGAACAACTATTTTTTTAACCTGGTGTAGAAAAAGGCTGTAATGTAACTATTCTGAGGTATTAAACACCATCAATTTACATCCACTAAAAGTACTAGTTTTTGCCACTTACAGTCTCAGATTGTTATTCTAAGTGTCTAACAACATTATGGAAAGGAGACGTGTTTGTTATAAAGTAAGATCTTTTTGTTTAACCATAAACAGCCCCAAGATTGTTATAGTCAAACTCACCAGACTCCATTCAAATAAACAGTGATTTTAGTGTGTATAAAGTCGGCAAATTTTCACATTTAACTGGGTGAACAAAGGGTTAATTTCAACCAAACCAGGGCTGGTGACGGTTGGAACAGTTGAAAGACAAACCAAGACAGTTTTCTAAATTTCATTTTGCCTCTGTCGACTTTGAGAGAAGGGTGTTTTACAATGATAAAATTACAGTTTTTTTAAATGGAGTCTGGTGGGTTTAGCGCTAGAGATGTTGGGGCTGTTTCTGCTTAAACAAAAAAGATCTTACTCTTTAATAAAAAGAAATTCTTTCCATGATGTTGGCAGACACTTAGAATGACAGTCTGAGCCTGTCAGTGGCAAAAACAAGCACTTTTAGCAGACATAAACTGATAGTGCGCAGTTGCCCCAGGTGGTTACATTGTAGCCTGTTCTGTGGCCATCAGTTGCAGCCCTCTCGCTCAATACTGAACCAGTTTAAAAAACGCTGTTCCCATTATTCACTTTTACACAACAACATGAAAAAATAGGATCCAGGTGGAAAAATACCAAAGTCACCCTTTAAGCTGCGTCCATGGTTCCATCCACTGACATCATTCAAGCTGCTAACTCTAACTTTCCTAAATGATAAGTACAGAATAAGATTACAGTACACTCTGTAATTTGATTTCACTGTGGGTCGTTTGAAAAATGCTTGACTAAGTCACGGTGCATGCGCCATTGCATCAGCTACATTATTTATAGCTCTTTCGTATGTACGAGCTGGCAATGACGCCGGTCATTAAAGGTACTGATATAGATAACATGAGGCCGGTTATTTCTTGTGTGTGTGTGCGTGTGCCTATTGGTGCGTGACCATTTGATTCTGTCAGCAATAACTGTTGTGTTACCTCACACCATCACATCGCCATAAATATGAGACATGTCGGAGGGATAAATATACTGTATGATGTGACTTGCTTTACTCTGACTCGTGATTCAGACGGCTGGCCCACAGTTACAGTTACTGTACGCTTCGTGCCTCATTGCTACTGTACATTTTGTCACTTCATAAAAGGGACAAACTTGACATACTTTTGAAAGGTGTGCGGCACCACTTCATAACAAGAGGTGGCACCGGCACTGATGTCAAACACTCACACATGCACAGACACAGAAACATTTAACCCGACTGCACCTCTGCCCCTATTTGGAGCACGAAGAAGTCGTCCCCATCGAGGACAGCCAGGATGGAATCTTACATGATGTACTGTGGGTTGGGATTATTTTGTTCGCATGTTGAAACACAGGCTGATCTATAACTCTCTCCAAAAAGGGCAGGTGGTGAGTGACTGAGGTCATCACACAGCAGGTGATAAACAAACACCCCTGGATACAAACGCACCACACACACACACAAACACACTGAATACACCACACACACTTCCTTTGTTCTCTCGCCAAATGATGGCAACCTTATCTCAACTTTCACATCCAAACACACAGTTTCTCCCATTCTCCTAGAATCTTTTCCTCCTATTTATGCACACACACACACACACACACACACACACACACACACACACACACACACACACACACACACACACACACACACACACACACAAACAGACATTTAGGAGAGATGATAGTGTGAGTGAGATGGCGGGATGCTATATCAGTGGTGGGACGGGTATATATTCCTGGCTGGTGCTGATAAGCCAACTGATGCCTTGCCTTATTTAGTCAGTACTCACTGCTGACACACTAGCAGAGTAGCGCACACCGCATGGCATGCACTCTCACTGTATGTGTTTGTCTTGTGCGTGTGTGTGTGTGTGTGTGTGTGTGAGGTGTTCCTGTATGGAGAGAGGTGAGTTCTGATTGAGTGAAAGCATATAGATAGTCTGTGTGCCTGTGAGTGATTGTAAGTGTGTGTGAGAGACAGACAGACGACATGGATACACCCGCACGTGTGCACCTAATGTTTTACTACTAATATGTACAGTTGCTGGCTTCCTATTTTGAGTCAGGCGGACATTAACAAAATATGCTGCTTGAGAAATAATCTTGGATAATTGCTTAATGAGAGACGGCATTTTTTTTCTGTCAGTCAACATTTTCTGTACTTCTGCACTAAAAGGCAAAACTCATTTCTTTCACACACACAGTTAAATGAAATTAATAAATGAAATTTGTGATCGTGAAAAATATTTCAAGGACTCAAAATCAGATAATTAGCTCAGTCACAGCAATTTAATAATGATGGTTATAATTACAGGCAGTTTTCATCATATGGAGCAAACAGCTCTAATTATGCAAACTATAATTATGTGTATCAGTTTTACTTAACATCAATAAAAAAGTTTAGGTACATGGAGTTTTAACAGTTTAACAGTCTGAATAAAATGGTGACTGAAGCAGAATTCTTTAGACTTAGCAGCCTTAACCAATAGCAAAGAAGCTTGTCTGGAGGAGACGGTGATTGTTACTGTATTTAACCAGCCAAAAATGCCCAAACTGCCCCACGTGAGAGATGCTGCCTGGCTAGCATTAAGTCCAGAGACAGGCACGGAATGTGGGAAAATGGAAAAGGTACCTATAACATCATAATTTGTGATATTTTGTAGCAAGCTTTGTGAGCGTCACACTCGCCACTGCTCAAATTTGGCATGAATATCACCAGAGGGCAATGGCCACTGGCCTTTACTAGGACTACAACTAATAATTATTTCCAATATCAATTAATCTGCAGATTATTTTCATGATTAAACGATTAATTGTTGAGTCTATAAGTGCCAAAAAAGTGAAAAATGCTCATTACAATATCCCAGAACCCAAAGTGAAATTCAAATTACTTCAAACCAAAACCCAAACACCATCGTACATTTACTACATCACACATCATTTACTGTCATAAATGAAAAAAAGCAACAGTAAAACCAGCAAATGTTTAATATTTTTGCTTGACAAATGACTAAAAAGGTTTCATGGATTATCGAATAATAAATAAAATAAAATAAATAATAACTAAAAAGCCTGCATTCGCTCATGTGTGACCAGACCCTAAGACAGTAAGCATCTTCAGCTTTAAGTAATGTCATCTCCTGCACACCTCTCAACCTACAATGAGGAGTGCAGTTCACCACCAAAATCTATCCCATTTCCTAACCAACTTCCTCTCTGTCCTGTTCGCAAATTCAAAGTAAATCTATTCATATATGTGTGTGGCATAAGGACAAGCTAAACAGGGCCAAAAACAGTCTTGCTGGCAGAGGCAAAAAAGTGATGATGGCAAACACTAAACACTCCTGAATATCATTAGTCTCAACTTTTTGCTGATTGCTGTGAAGAAAAAATAAGCACCATATAAATATCTTTCCTGCTGCAGAGGACCAGCATATTAGGTGTTGGTTAACCTTTCACTAGAGCCTGCAGAGCAAACACTGCTATCAAATGGACACACACCCTTGGCCTCCGCGCACGGACCGGCTTACAGTGTGTTTGTTTTAGCATTTTTATCATTCTTTGCATTGTAGAAGCAGCGTGCTCAATCAAATTAACCTCAGCAAAAGCTTTGCAGACATTTAAACTAACTTTGTGAGGTCATTTTAACACCGCACACATACACACGCTTCATTTTAAGACTTCTGCTGCTGTGAGATAACACAGCGAGTTTGGGTGTAACAAAGGCCATTACAGTGGATTACACAGTGGATATACTGACACACCACCACCGAGCCACCCAGGACACCTAAACTGCTGATCTGTAACAGAAAGGCTTTGTGGGAGAAGCATCATGACACTGTAAAATGTTCAATGGCACAGTCACTTATCTCAGTTCACAGCTTTCTTACACACACACAAGAGCGCACTGAACGTTGTGCGTGTGTGTGTGTGGAAGTCCATTTTACATAGATAAGGCTGACAGCAATGAATGGGGGTCACAGTCACAGAACTCCACTCCACCTCATGGCACTAGCTCTCTATTGATTGGTTGATCACAAGCATGAGGTCATCAGCTCCACTCCAGAGGCTGATGGGATGGCTCCTCTGTACAGTAATACACAGGGGGGAGGGGAGAGGAGAGGAGGGGTGGGTGTGCCCCCTCTGTGCCCTTTTTAAATTCTGCTTTCTTTTCATTTCTGTCCACTCCGGCCGCCTCAGAAACCTCCTTCTCAGCAGAGTCGCTGCATCCCCCATCTTATCCAATCACCATTTATCCCCTGGCCTCGCTCACTTCAATCCATTTCTCCTCTTTCTGTCTCTCCTACCAGCTCCCTCCCCTCATCTCCCCCCTCCCCGTGGATCCACCGGGTACGCTCCACATTCAAAGACAGAGAGTCATGTGACCAGAACTGGATCGATACGAGTGCATCTTTTTTGCCATGCACTGTATAATGAGACTTACATAACCTGCTTACACACAACCGTCACAGTCTGCCATTCTAGCTGTTTATAACACAAATACAGTCTTAAAAAGATTTCAGTCAGGGGAACGGAGGAGCTTGTTTTCAGATTTCCAGCAGCACATGATGGAGCGGCGCGTACCAGGCAGTAATTTGATCACTTACTACAGTACAGGGGACCTTGTTTGCTGCCATAAACACTTTGCATCAGCTTGAATGCTTTTACTGTTGCTGCTTTATCGCTATGCATCAGGTCATGTGTATCCTTCTGCCGTACATTGTTTCCTCTAATGCACAGCCAAAGATCCGATGGCTCTTTCTTTCAGCACATTATCCATTTTTCTCTTTTCCCAGTGGCCTTCACTGTAACAGACACAGACTCATAATATCACGGGTCTTATCTGTGGAACAAACAGTATGCAGGAGTTTTAATACTAAGCATGTTAAATCCACCTTATGTAATCTTTATCTTATATCCTTGAAATCTGCAGAATAAAGCATTTCCTCTTCCCGCTCGCCGCAGAGGAATTATTATATTTTAAAAGAAGGTCTGGATATTTTAATAAAGCCTGCTATTCATAGAGTCTGCTATTACTGCATTGCTGAATGGCTGGGTTCAGCTCTGAGTCAGAATACTCTCATTCGTTCACTGTCCTTATAATATTGAGTGTGTGTATTTTATTTGATCAATATATAAATGGTGATAATTCTCTCTAAAAAAAAAAAACAGGCTACATATATATATATATTTTAGCCACGCTTGTGACGTAGCTCAAAATATGGGAATGTCAGGGTAATGGTCTGTCCACCACTTTAGCCCTGACTAAAATATCTCAACAAATATTGGATGGATTGTCATGAAATTTCGTACTGATATTCATGGTGCCCAGAGTTTAGTTGTTCAATCCTTTCTATTTTCATATCATCTGAATGTGGCCACTCGAGATCACTTAAACAATTAACACTGATGAATATTTGGCTGTTGTTAACATCCATTCAATGCAAGCCAAGAGGCGAGTAAAACATTTGTGTCTCTTATTGTAGCGCCACCCAGCAGGTCAAAGTTTTGTGCAAACATTCATGGTTCCCAGAGGATGAATCAAAATAGCTTCCTCTGGTGCCACCATGATGTAGACATTTCTAATTTTCAGTAAAATGTCTCAACAGCTATTGACTGGATTGTCATGACATTTGGAGCATATATTCACGTTCACAGCGGGATGAATGGTCATAACTTTGGCGATCTCTTAACATTTCATCTCGTGCCATCATCAGGTCATATTTGAATGTGTCCAGTATTTTAGTTTATGATCAAGCGTCAAATGTATTTAGTGCTAATTAGCAAATGTTAGCATGTTAACAAGCTAAACTAAAATGGGGAACTTTGTAAATATTTTACCTGTTGCTCATCTGCACGTTAGCATTGTCACTATGAACATGTTAGCATGCTAGCATTTAGCACTGCTGTGTCTAAGGGCACGTTCACACCAGGATAGTCCAGGGGACTCGATTCGATTGGGTGGGGAATGCCGAAAAATTTCACACCTTCATTTGGTTCGGTTCACGTTCACACAGCACTTTTTAGAGCGGACCAAACCACCTGGACAATGTCACGCAGTTACAACAGCTGCTCGTTTGGGGGCGGTATTGCCCGAAACGACCACTGACCAGGAAGAAAAAAAGCATGAGGAAGAAGAAAACCCAGCTCATCGATTGGCCAGGACCGAAAACGGAAATCCATCCCCTTCAGTCACGGACATTAATATATTGCTGTCGTAGTTTTTTTAATCTTGATGCGACACTGATCCGCTGACCGATTAAATACATGTGCTGCGATCCCCTCGCTAAACAATTTAAAAACTGCTTCACCAGGTTCACGCTGTTGGCTTTGTTTTTTTTATACCCAAAATGCACTACACTCTACGTCACCTCCTCTCTTTGGTTCACTTCCTCTCTTTGGTTCGCTGGGTAGTCTGTTTGGATTTCCCACTGTAAGTGAACTGCACCAGGGTTCACTTGCAAGTGGACCGAGACCCCCAGTTTTCAAGCGGACCAGGGCTCGCTCATTTGTTCCTCACCAGAGTTTGAATGAGCGTTCACACCACTTCAAACAAACCGAACTGTCCGTGGTAGCGGACCAGGGTTCGTTTAAAGCGGACCAAATAGCGCCAATGTGAATGCATCCTAAGTACTCTACATGAGTTTTTTCCTAGGATGGCTAAGGCATGGCCCGCCCCACTCCTCCTCTGATTGGCTTACCCTCACATTCTCACCATAACCCTAACCAGTATCACTCCTATTACCTAATCACCAAAGGCAACTAGCACTAGCCAATCAGACGCAGAGTAGGGCAGGTCATGCCTTTGCTATCCACGGAAAAAAATTAGGTGCACTGTACACTATAGTCTTATTCTTAAAAGACTAACTGAACAGATTAATTGATTAAAGTTGAATTATAGTTCACTGTTTCTTTAAATTATTTGATTGACAGCATTGTTGTTTGGGAATTTCTGTAACATTGTTTGTGTGTGAGTATGAGTGTGTTTTCTTTGTGTTGAGTGTGTGTGCATGAGACAGAAATACAATAAACTATGTCTTTGTTTTTGTGTATTAGAAATGCTAATATGTTTTCATGCATGCAAATTCCTGTGCACCTCTGGAGACAAAGAAAAAAAAAAATCAAAACAGGCGTGATTGCATAGAGACCTTTTCACAGCTTGTACACATCCTCGCTGTCTTCAGTCTAATGATTCCCTGATGCTATGAAACCAGAGGATGTCAAAGCGATGCTGCGTACACTGAACTGTGTCCCAGTAGGAGGGAGGCTTTAAATGAAAAGGTCACATCTCATCCACCTGTTAAAGAGCAGATGCCACATCAGAGCAATACTTGGCAGGAGGAGCAGGTATCGTTATTGGGCACACGAGACGCACTTGGCGCGGGCGCAGTTATGGCTATACCGCTCACACGCATAAACTCGCAGGCGCACAAATCTCTCCCTCACACACACAAGATGCCTGACCCCTCAGCCTGGGAATGAAAGATATGGGCAGAGAATAGAAACAGAACCTTTTCCAGGGATGATCACACCGGCTACACAAAAGCCTTGACTGCTGATGATGTATAAAGGTCGGAGCTGTTGTCATGGGACTCCACTTACACAAGACGGAGCCTTCAATCAGAGCGGGAGATATCTCCCGAACAGGCCACTGCTCTGACTTTTCAATGGCGACAATAGACTCCTGAGGATGTTAACCCTGTCTCTCTTGTGTTTACACAGTAAACACCCACATGCACATACAGAAGAGGCATAAATGAACACATAACACATAAATGAACACAGTACCTGGAAGCTGCTATTTCCACTTTACTCCTGGCGATGGCCGCAGCCCTCTGTGCCGCCTCCACGGCCCGATCCACCTTCTCTTTGGTTTTGGGGTTCTTTAGAGGAATCAACTGCTTCCTTATTCCACGCACCAGCACGTTATTTTTGTACTTCCCTTCTTCTTTGGTGCCGTCTGGGAAAACTGTGCACCCGTAACCATGGCGCTTGTTGTTAAGCCACTCTCCCTCATACTTCATCCCGTTGGATCTCTCTGAAACACCAAATCCATTGCGCTTGTCGTTCTTCCACTCGCCCATGTAGGTCTCGGTCGTGGTGGCATCCACATGGTCCTCTAGAGGTAGGTCCTCATCCGGCAGCTCGCCATCTCCGATGGATATGGTAGAGTTGGCATCACTGGAGCTGATACGGCTCATGGCAGCATCGCTGCGTGCAGAGCTGCGCTTGCTGGAGATAGAGGTCCGAGAGTCAGACTTGCGCAACTGCCGGAGGCTGCCAAAGAGGGAGCCTCGGCGGAACAGGCCCTTCTTCTTGCCGGTGACAACCTCACTGTCTGAGTGGAAGTTAAGGACGAAGCCGCCGCGACTGCCTGTTGGTGTGTCTGTAGGGGAGGAGAGGTCCTGGAGCACTGTGCCGTTGCTCTGCTCAGAGCGCAGGGAGGCCAGAGATGTGCGGAGAGGAGAGCGGATAACGGTGGCCATGCCATAGGGAACACTCTGACGCACGCCATAGCCATGTCGCATCCCGCCCATCCACTGGCCTTGATAGGTACCTGTGGAACCAGCAGACATTAGTGAATGAGATTAGTCACAGCATCTGTTTACATCAGATCCTTTTCACCTCATGGCATCTTTCAATGAAGCATTGTGCGCTTATGACTTCTCACTTCTCATCACATGTTGCATATGTTTATAAGTCGGGATTAGTTCCACCAAAGAGGGAGTTTTCCTTGTCAGATTGTTTGTGTGAGTATTTTTAGAGGTCAAACCATGTGGTCTTCACAAGCAACACTCAGCTTAGACAAAAATAGACTATTTTGTGGTCAAGATGTTTGTTTTGTCTTCTTTCCTATCAATCATCTTGAGGCCCCTCGGGTTCATCTTGTGACTCACTAGAGGGTTTCTAACCTCCGCCTTGGGAACCACTGCTAAATAGGATGAAACACGGTCAGGGTTCCTACAAAATTTCAAAACTTTTCCATAGTGTATAACATGAACAGAACTGCATGGTGCACTTTACTCAAAATGTTAATTATAGCACATTGTAGAGCCCCCAAAGTGGTGAGTGACAGCTGAGAGTTTGGTTAGCACAATGGTTATTTTGCTCGGAAGAAGAATGCTCAGTACCTTCGAACTACCACAGTCTACTTTCAGAGCATTTAAAAAGAAACCAAAAGTGTGCACTGGCCCTCTGAGTGACACCCTAGGCTGCCAATGTCAATTGTTCCACATCAAAAAAGTGGTACAGTTTAAAAGGACTGGTGGGACATAGAGGCTTTTTTTTTTTAAACATATCAGATTCAAACTCTTTTCAAACATAATAACAGCTAAGTGGACAGAGAGACGGAGTGTGGGGAGAAAAGTAAGAAACATACGCGATGGTAAACAGAACATCACACGCAGACACATATTGGAGCTACATTACATAAACAGCTACAGACGATAAACGTTACGTTAGATTACATGGAAGGTTATCAACAAAAGTTTTCCTGCAACGATTAATTTCATTACACACGATAAATGCCATGACTTTTCTAAAACTTTCAAGGATTTTACTAATTCCATGACTTTTCCAGGCCTGAAAAATGAGATTGTGAGAATGAGAATTCAGCTCACTTCAATTCATTAGAACTCTATTTATCCTTAAGGAAATTCTTGTGCCAGAGAATGCTTCAAATTACAGCAACACTAAGTACAGTAACCACAATTTAACGTTCAACCAGTGGGTTCCCCGGGTCAGGGTCACTCACTGGGCCAGCTTTAGAACAATGGAGTATTAAATATCTGGCAAAGTATATAAATATACAAGATAAGAAGTGTTAGTTTGCCAGATATTTAAAAGGACATAGGCATATTAGTGCAAAAAAGGCATGGCACATCTAACATAATATACCTTAAAACATGTATTACTCTCTTTTACAGGCTCTAATCTGAAATACTGTCTTGTATTTACCAGGGTAAAGAGGTAAGAAGGATGTAAGGTGACAGTATTTTCTATTTTTTCATGCTCAGAATGGTGCGACCTTACGTTTAATAGCACTACTTGGGCAAATTAAATTAGGCCTCACTCTGTGAGTAACTCTCTCCGTCACCCATCAGTTCCAAGAAGAGACAGTTAGCATCGGCTGGTATGATAAAGCACAATCAAAAGTGGTCCCAAGCTGCTCGTGTGTGTGTGTGTTTTCCTGTGTGTACAGTCTGTTTGTCTCACCGGGCCCTCTTCCAAAAAGTGGCTGTCTTTTATCTAAATCAACTGAAACAGTGTACGAGCTTAGAAAATGTCTGCAGTGTGGGATTTCCATAAACTGAGAAAACATTTTAAAGTGCTCCTGTAGATGACTGAGTCCTTAAGGGGAGTGTTTTTTTGCACCGACGCTGATGATAACAGCAGATTATTTGAAGATGTGTATATCTGAACAGCTTAACCTATTTTGAGAATGCTTTTAAGTCATACCAGGGTAAAATGTGCCGTCGCAGTTACAGTGAGTTTGAATTTATTTTGGTGCTCGTGGTGACAGTCACAGGAAGGTTTATCTGTTTTCCTCTGCATTTTGCTGGCCAGATATTCTCTATATCAGCACTAAATGCTTGAAACAGCGTTACATGTGGGTGCACGGAGGAGCCTTGCTGTAGGGGTGCGGAGTATGTCAGCTAATGAAATGTTTTCTCTCCTTCCCCTCAGATCTGGGACTGTGAGCATAACTAACTCAATCACAGAGATTTGATTAAGGTACTGATACTGAGGATCACTTGGGATGAATGTGAATCACTCAGCTAGGAGCCTATTTTCAGGGCGGCCAATAACTCCCCCACCGACAGTAGGCACATCCACCACCATCCGTTTGTCTCTGACGACAGGGAATTGCTATGAGTCACATAATGAGAGGAATACTTCATTAATCCCATTTGGTGCTGCTGAGCCCAATGAGCATGTGCTGTCCTACTGTAGCTTCTTCAGAGCATCATATTACAATTCTGATACTAATAATAAGAAAGGCTTGTTAAGCCAGCACTCGAATCTCATTGACCAGTACAATTAAATAAGGCATAATGGTCAGATTCTTATAAAAAATGATATACCAGCCCGGGCAGGAATTTAGATGGATAAACAGTGTGAGATTAACAGGCTGGCTCTGCGCTGCAGTTCAAATCGGTGACCCTGCAGATCAAGTTATCAGGATGTTGCAGGGTCAGACAGCCAGATGTTCTGTAGATCCTCTAGGATCAGCTGATTTCCCAAGCCCGGCCCTCTGTAACCATCATATGTGAGGCATTTACTCTGCACCATAAGGCCTCTGTTAGCGGAGATGATGCTCACAAATCGCCCAAAGACTTGGGTGTTTTATAATCAGAAAGGAGCGTCTGTAATGAGGCCTTGCGTATTGCTTGCGAGCACTTGTGTTTGCGGGCTTATCAGGATGTTTCCTCCCTGATCACACAGGTCTCTAGACAATCTGTGAACACACCACTGATTAGTGAGATCAAAGCTCTGAGAGGGGCTCGCACTGACCTCTCACTCTCATGTCCTAGAGCGTTTTCTGTGTAACACATGGCTGATATCTGAATATTCTCAGCACTGTAGATTTGTTTATCTCCATTTATGAAGTTACACAGAAATTAGAAAATGCTTCCAATGGGTAAAAACATTCGCAGTAGTTTTTAAACAAGTGTCAGTGTCTTGACACTTGCAGAGTGGCTTGACTGCCAATAAAAGTAGCACTTTCTCAAAGTTCTTTTTATTTGGAGATGCTGGCGTTTATGCAAAAGACTTGAAGAGGTGTGTTACTGCAGTTAAATGTGAAAATGATAGAGGAGTAGGTGATAGTCTGGCTATAATTGGCTCCAAACAGACTGATTTGCTCTGATTTCCAAACTCCTTCTAGCCGGGGCACGGTGCCACCGAGCTGGCACCAGGAGTCACTCTCCTCCCACTGTCATATGAGGAGCAACCGGTAGTTGCCAAATGAGATGCGCGTTGGAAAAGAACCATTATGTTAAACTGTATCCTGCAACATTACAAGACTGGTAAGTCATAGTTTTTTGGGGGAGTAAATGATGATGCGCTTGACCACGGTGCGCAGTGCGCAATATCAGATTCAACTCAGATCATATCAGATGGAGATTCATGCACTGATGTATTTCCATCAGCCTCCCTCAGTTTGAGTCTGAGCATCCTCACACACACACACACACACAGGCTTCATAACACATCATCAGTCACAGCGTTAAAGCGACACACACGTTAAACAAACACTGGGCCATATTTATAAGACAGGGTTTCTTACCGCCATCGCCGTAGGTTTCGACCCCATATCCATCCTGCAGCCCGTTGCTCCAGGTGCCGTCGTATCTAGCAGGTGTGTTGTGGCTCTGCCGGATACCGTACCGACCCTTAAAACCGTGACTCCACTCTCCGCGGTATATCCACTTTCCCTTATTCTCCACACCGAGCCCATGCCGCTTCCCCTGGGACCAGTAGCCCTTGTAGGTATTCCCGCTGGGCCAGGTGTACACCCCTACTATCTCAAAGCCGTGCGACCAGGACCCGGCGTACTCGCCCTGGCCCTTGGGTCCGGTGCAGATGCCGTGTCCGTGGGCTTTGCCATCCTCCCACCCCCCGCAGTAAGTGCCACCGTCGTCGAAGTCAAACCTTCCGCCCGTCATTCAGATATAGGCTGGAAATAAAGCAGATCGTGCGCTGCTGCAGACTCAGGCGTCTCCAGGACCGAGGTTGGGGGATCCAGGACCGGTGGTGTGATGAAAGGATGAGCCAACAGGATGATGACTAGAGGAAGAGAAAATAGCAGGGTGAGGAGAGTGGACTGGTACTTCTAGACACGGATATGCAATACAAAAGGCATGCGTAACGGTAAGTGTAAAGGTATGAATGGGTGGGCGTCATTTACCGGAGGCGCACGCCGGTTTCTCCGCTGTGTGTTGCTCGTCTCCCCCCTCTCACCCACTGATCACAGAGGGAGAGAGAGAGGCGTCGAGTCCCTGCTGAGGAAAGACACTGGGCCAATCGCAACGTCACGGCACAGGGACCTCCCACTCTCCTCTCCCTCCCTCAGTGGACGCCTCAACCCACCCCCAAAATAAAGCACCTCCATAGGCCTACCTACATCAACCCCCCCATACATTGGCTGATTTTACACAGCTCTGAATTCCCACATTGCAATTTCCCATAACAAACTCTAATATTTACCTGTCATTATCAATGGTGGGTTTGTTTATGCTGCTACACAATAAAATCTCTGATAATGTAGCCCACTAGAAAACTATGTATACCTCTATAAAGGTTTATAGATAATAATAATTTGTAAAATAGCAACATCATTGTTGCCTGTGTACTTTAAGATGTTTATTTTTCTATTTATTTTCATGGTGCCTTGTCATTTCCGGTATATATGAGAGCTAAAACACAACTTTTGTTCACAGTGAGTGGGTCCAAGAAATGTTTTTGGCCCATGTGACCTAAAAATGACTCCTTAAGTGTGTAAGGAATTCAATAATTAGTCAGTGACATTACTTAGTGAATGAATCAGATAAGTCATTCTGCTTTAAAATGTACATAAAATTAAGTATATTTAAATATGTATGGCCTTAAGTGATACAAGTGACCTTTAATATCAGCACTTCTTTGCTCAGGGGCTGACCGACACCAGCCTGTGTAGGCCAGCAGTGAGTTACCCATTAAATGAATGGATAACAGCGGCCTCTGCTGTCCAGATGTATTTATTGCATCGCTTCAGAAAAGGCAAAGTGAGAGGTGAAGTGTTTTTATATAGAGTTTTTATACATAATGTAGTTCTATAACTAGGTTCGGGAACAAAGACCACGCCATGAAAACCATCACCTGCTGCATTCTCTTTCTCTTCGACACATTTCTCACATCCCACCCACCCAATCCTTCTCGCCTCTTGCATCTTTTTCTCTGCTCCTCTCTGCCTACAGGAACCAGTGGGAGCTCTATCCGAAGCCGAGCTCACGAAGAGACAACTCCCCCACTCAGTCTCACTCCCAGGATCCCTCCAGCCTCCATCATCGCACTCGCCTGCTACCCAGAAACCCAGCCTTCATCCCTCAACCCTCAGTCTTCCATCCCTTGATCCTTACCCTATCATCTCTAACCTTTCATCCACCTGGCCCTTGACCCTCATCTCTACATCCCTCAACCCTTCATCCCTCATCCCTTCATCCCTCATCCATTTGACCCTCGACCCTCGCACTTTCAACCCTCCATCTCTAATCATTTCATTCTCTAATCCCTCGATCCTCTTTCCTTCACGCTTTCCTCCGAACCCATAATCCATCATACGCAATAAACCAGTGGAGTCTTTATCTTACTGGTGTGGTCTGTGTCAGTGAACTTATGTTTAAACTGTTTGCTTGGTGATACTATATGTTGTACGGTGGCCCTTAGGGTCAAAACACAACATTTTAAAAAAATATTTAAAATGTTGGGGAATGCTGTTGTGTTTTCTGAAATGTTGTGCTTTGACCTTATGGGCCACCGTAATGTATGAAACTATTCAATTTGAATGGCCTATAGCTTAAATAAACATTACTACCAAGACTAGTAGTACTATTACTGGAACTGTTAGCAACAACAACAAGTACAATGTCAGTGAGAAGGAGAAAGAGAAGACGACAAAGAAAAAAGGGTATGCTGCAGCTTTTGAGAGGTTCATTAATTGAGCATGCAATTGTTGACACATCTGACAGAGGTATATTCATTTGGGGAAACTGATGTAACCAAGAATAAATGCTCAAATAAATCCAGTACATCAGGGATCACATACAAGTTATAACTCTGCCTCCAGTAGGATTCTTTAGGGCCTCTCTTTATGGTGACATTACTTGACAGAAAAGCTGGGGACAAATTCTCCCTTAATAATAAAGTTAAGGAGGTTTCCTTTCAATGCTCACATCAACTCAATCCAGCAAAATAGACATTGGGGAGATCTGGACTTGATATTGACTATTCTTGTGCCCTCAGTGAATTAGATGAAGAAACAACCTGCTGTTTATTTTATCACTGTCTGTGTACCAGAATATTTTGGGTGGGTGTTCAGCTTTATAGAAGAAAAATTGTGCAAAAAAATTCAGTTACAGTAATGTAATATATATATATATATATATATACACACACAAATAGTCAGTTTTATTATTGGGAAAATTCCACATTCACAAGAAGAGGTATGTTGACTGAACTGTTCAAGGCCACAACAATATGGCACCATAATAAGAGACCTTGGGAATAAAAAGGCAGTTAAAACTATGTGTTTAATGAATTCCATATGAACAGATGATAGTTATCTTGGATTTACATTATTTTCATATTTTTTCTTTAATTTTGTCTTTTCTCTTTATTTATGTACCCCTGGCAGGACAGTTCTGTGTATACGTTAATGTACCTATGTTTGCTCAATAAAGAATACAAATATGCATATAAAAAAGAAGGACAAAGAAAAGAAGAAGAAAGTGTGCCAGTTAACCCCTTAACATCCTACTCAGTCCTTTGGGAGAGCACATTTTGAGTCACTATATCTAAATGAAAAAGGAGTTGAACTTAACTCAATCTGATTGAGCTACAGTGGTGTGAAATAGATTTTTTTTTGCATGTTTGTCACACTTAAATGTTTCAGATCTAACAAATTTAAATATTAGTCAAAGATAACACAAAATTCAGTTTTTAAATGAAGATTTTTATTATGAAGGGAAAACAAAATTCAAACCTACATGGCCCTGAGTGAAAAAGTGATTGCCCTCTAAACCTAATAACTGGTTGGGCCACCCTTAGCAGCAACAAATGCAATCAAGCGTTTGCGATAACTTGCAATGAGTCTTTTACAGCGCTGTGGAGGAATTTTTGCCCACTCATCTTTGCAGATTGTAATTCAGCTACATTGGAGGGTTTGAGCATGAACCGCCTTTTTAAGGTCATGCCACAGCATCTCAATAGGATTCAGGTCAGGACTTTGACTAGGCCACTCCAAAGTCTTCAGTCTTTCAGAGGTGGACTTGCTGGTGTGTTTTGGATCATCGTCCTGCTGCAGCACCCAAGTTCGCTTCAGCTTGAGGTCACAGAACAGATGGCCGGACATTCTCCTTCAGGACTTTTTGGTAGACAGCAGAATTCATGGTTCCATTTATCACAGCAAGTCTTCCAGGTCCTGAAGCAGCAAAACAGCCCCAGACCGTCACACTACCACCACCATATTTTACTGTTGGTATGATGTTCTCTTTCTGAAATGTGGCGTTACTTTTACGCCAGATGTAATGGGACACACACCTTTTGTCTCGTCAGTCCCAGAGTATTTTCCCAAAAGTCTTGGGGATCATCAAGATGTTTTAATGTTCTTTTTGCTCAGCAGTGGTTTTCGTCTTGGAACTCTGCCATGCAGGCCATTTTTGCCCAGTCTCTTTCTTATGGTGGAGTCATGAACACTGACCTTAACTGAGGCAAGTGAGGCCTGCAGTTCTTTGGATGTCGTTGTGGGATCTTTTGTGACCTCTTGGATGAGTCGTCGCTGCGCTCTTGGGGTAATTTTGGTCGGCCAGGCCACTCCTGGGAAGGTTCACCACTGTTCCATGTTTCCATTCGTGGATAATGGCTCTCACTGTGGTTCACTGGAGTCCCAAAGCTTTAGAAATGGCTTTATAACCTTTTCCAGACTGATAGCACCTCAGTTACTTTCTTTCTCATCTGTTCGTGAATTTCTTTGGCTCTCAGCATGATGTCTAGCTTCTGAGGATCTTTTGGTCTACTTCACTTTATCAGGCAGGTCCTATTTAAGTGATTTCTAGATTGAGAACAGGTGTGGCAGTAATCAGACCTGGGTGTGGCTAGAGAAATTGAACTCACAGTTAAGTTATGTTTTAACAGGGGGGGCAAACACTTTTTCACACAGGGCCATGTAGGTTTGGATTTTTTTTCTCCCTTAATAATAAAAACCTTCATTTAAAAACTGTGTGTTTACCTGTGTTATCTTTGACTAACATTTAAATTTGTTTGATGATCTGAAACATTTAAGTGTGACAAACATGCAAAAAAATACGAAATCAGGAAGGGGGCAAACACTTTTTCACACCACTGTATCTGTACCTTTTGGTTTAGGTATGTTATACTAAAAAAAACACACTAGATGTTGCTGTGTCTTTAAATAGTATGCCTTTGCTTCCTACAGGAAGTTAGTGACAAAAAAGTGACTACAGACATGAGGGCTCTGATGCTAAGATAATAAAGTCACTGTTGATAATTATTTTTATTCCTGTTATATATTTAATGAAAAGATTATACCAGTATTTTTTTTCTAAAAAATTTTTTAAGTACTGGTAAATATCTAGAATACATTTGTGGAAATAATACTACTGGTACTGGTGATACTATAATTCCATGGTCACAAATCAATATATATGTTGTTATACCATCTAATCTGTTTAGTAGAGGCTCTTTATGTTAAAAAAAAAAACAAACAAAAACAAAACAAATCTATGGTGTCTGTTAAGAATTAAACGCTGATTTTTCCTATAATAGCCCCAAGAATTCTTTTCTTACTGGGGACATTACAGGGCTAAACTAGCTATAAATATATGTATATCCTGTCGCCAAATTAATGTGTGTTTATTAACTGTTTGCTCGACTTTATCTCAAAATAAGAGGCGGATAATGATCCACTCCGGGCCAGTAGGGGGTGTATTGTGTCGCCTGCAGGATGCTGTGCTGACCTCAGCTGTCCCCTAACATACTAACAGATAAAATGGCGTCTGAAAACAGCTCTGAATCCCAGGAAGAGCAAACAGCTCTCATAGAGAGGGACCCAGAACAAGATGAACATCAGACATGTGGCACAGTCGCGGAGCAAAGCGAATCCAAACTAACGCTGTATCACTGGACGCAGTCTTTCAACTCTCAGAAGGTGAGTCTTCACGTTTCAGCACCACAGATCAGTGGACAGCTCCTCCTCCTCCTCACCATCACAGGTCTCAATAGACATGAGGTAATATCTGTCAGGTGTTAGTATGTTTGTCAGGAGGACAGGAGATGTTTAGGACATCTTATCTGTGGACACTGTCATTACTGCTGTTTCCTGCAGAACTGTTCTCTGTTGTGGCGTTATGTCTGCTCACAACCAGAAAAAATCTGTAATTAATAAATCTTCTAGGATCTGTGTCACACATACAAAGGATTTTTGTTTGCCTATGACTATGTGCCGCTTGCTTATACTTATTATTCATCTCTTAAAGACAATGAGAACATGAACATATGAACATGTTTTTAATTTGATTTCACTGCTAAGAAAAACACATTCAGAAATCTAACAGAGGCTAATTAAATCAGCATAATTCAGACGCAGATTCCAAAAAGAAAACTTGTAACACGCTACATTAATGGACTTTATTTGATATGTTTATTTTTTATTCTTGCCCATTGTGTTGTCACTGTGATAGCTGTGTTTGTTGCTGTTGTCAGTTCTGTTAAAACAGGGCCTGTAGACGCCTATTTAATAGTGAGGGGTGTCTCCAAGAAATTTCCCCCAAGATTTTTTTAAATTCTATTACATTTTATTTTAGTTTAGAAACTTAAAAGCCAAACAGACCATAGTTAGAGCATTTTGAAACTGCACACTTACGTCTATGCGTAGATGTGAGTGTGTGTAAATGTCCTCTACCTGTTTGGACTTATTAATGCTTCTTTTTTGAAAGCGAAAAATCTGAGATCAGGGGGTTCTCAAAGTTTAAATCACTCAGTGCCATTTTAGAAAGCCAGCATATAACTGAGAGTGGCACAGGAAAAGTGTACACACTATGACATTTTTGTGACATACTAACACTTAACAGTCGACAGTAATATAGCCAAAGGGCAAGCCAAAAACCCGAAGGCACACTTGTATTTACATCTGTGCACAATTGCTTCTATAACCTGTGTTATCATTCTCATCACAACATAACTGCTTGATTTTATTGACTAATATCAAATAACAATTGACAACCAACCATTACTCATTAAATATTTATTAACAAAATGATTAAATAATTCATCTTAAATTCTTTAAAATTACACCAAGGCACCAATAACACATCCATATAAACAGGAAACAATGTAATATAATAAAGTTTATTTATGATATTCATTACATTTGCGAATGAATATTTCAGACGGCTGTGCATTATCTGTCATAGCGTAGAAATGTTTTTCTTTACATTTTTTATCAATGTATTGGGGCGCATTTTGAGCATATTTGAATATAAGGCAGAATATAAGGCCCCTTTTGCACCCAGTATATATTATAATCACTGCCTAGGCTTTAAATGCCAGTTAGTTATGCTTGTAATGTTGTTGGTGGCTGTAGCCTCTCACAGACCATCTATTTTTTTTTGTAATATGTGTTAAACACTAACTAAGAGTAAATATATTCTCAGATAGGATTCAATGGGACTTTTAGAATAATTCAATGGGACATTTTCTGTTGTGGGTTGGGGCGTCCATGCCACAAACATGTGTGTCTTGGCTTATGCCAGGCTAGACGAGGTTAAGTTGGCAGTCATTGTATTGTGAACTAGTTGACTGTAGTCTTTAATTAACAAGAGCAAAAAGAGTAAGGAAACTATGATACCAGATGTCTCTGATCTACAGGGGACAAAAACAGATTAAATTATTTAAAACTCCACAGGTGTGAGCACTACTTGTTGTTTTACAGGTGCGTCTGGCCATGGCAGAGAAAGGTTTACGCTGTAAGGAGTACAATGTGAGCCTACCACTCAGTGAACACAACGAGCCCTGGTTCATGCATCTGAACCCCACTGGTGAGGTGCCCGTCCTCGTCCACAATGAAAACGTCATCTGTGACCCAACACAGATCATGGACTACCTGGAGCAGAATTTCAATGATGGTGAGACTAAATAAAGTCTGTGTGGCAGCCCCAAACTCCCTCTAAGTCTTTAACACACCATAGCAAGGATGGATAGGTACAAGGTGGGCTCCTGATCAGCTGAGCTTTCCGACTTGTTTTCATACATCCTCTTCCTCTTTAAGCATTTTGTTGCATTATTTGGTTTTAAGTTAAATTTGTAAAATTCTTTTGGTTTTGTTTTGTTTTATTTTAAGACGAGACACCCCAGGTGAAAACATTTTTTCATGCACTGGTCAATTTCTTGGGCTATTTTGCTTCCATAACATGTTTTCTTTCAGACTAGTGGCAAGAAAACATCAAAGATACACATTTAGGTGTTTACTTAAGTTCAGATTTTTGTTCTGGAAATATATGCAAAAAGTGCATATTTAATTAGAACATATTTCATCTGCACATTTAAACATAACAATTCAGATAACTTGTAATGCAACAAATTATTGTCTTGAAGTAAGTTATCAACTGGGGAAATTTCATGGTGTTATATGTAAGTTTTTTTGTTTTTTTACCCTAGTTTCTTATCTTTTGTCTAACAATTTCTGGAATTTTACAATCCATAAAAATCATTTTCTCAAAATCATTTTTCCCTCATACTCAAAAACTTTAAACTTCAATAACACCTACATACAACAAACATTCATATGTTATTACTATCTATATTCTGAAGGTTTTTACAGAGGGAATTGCTCATATTCATAGTTTGATTTATATAACATTTTATCTCTTCAAACATGGTAAAGTTTGATTGTTTTTATGGCTGTTGACAGTATTTATGAAGTGATAAAACAGATATCAAAATTCATTTGGTAAAAACATTTGACTCTAATATGTGAAAAGTGAAACAAGAATTTTTAACCCGACTTTATTCAATGTTCAGATTTCTGTTCTGGAAATGTATGAAAATTCATGCATATTTTATTAGACAGAGCCTCGTTTGCATATTAAAACAGAGATTTTCAAAAAACTTGTAATACAAAAAATGACTATCTTATCTTTTGTCTAAACATATATGGAATTTTACAATCCATGTCTTTAAAGATAATTTTCTCAAAATTATTTTTTCTTTCTCATACTCTAAGCCAAAACTCTCATTTCAATAACACTTAGAAACACAAAACTTTCCGTTTTTTTTCTATCTATATTCTGAAGGTTTTTACAGAGGGGATTGTTCATATTTTATTACATAATGCCACATTTACATATATATATTTTTTTTACCTTATTCACCCGGGGTGTCTCCCTTTAAATTGTTGTACATTTTGTGTTGTGCATTTGTTGATTTTTCTATCTTTTATTTTTTTCAATTTTCCATTTTCTCTTGGTTTGCACTGATCCATGATAGCTTTGTTCTAAGAGTCTCATCCAGACGCCCTAAAAGGAGAGAAAATCTGGTAAGCATGGAGCTACCTAAGATAATGAAAAATGTCATGTTTGAATACCTACTGTTAAATTAAACATTAAAAACATAACTTCCCCTGACCCTTACACCGTAGCTCCCTCCTGTTCATGACCTGTTTGTGTCCAGAAGGCACTCCCAAGCTGATCCCTGAAGAGGGCAGCACATACTACCACAGAGTGCAGCACTACAGAGAGCTGCTGGACTCGCTACAGATGGACGCCTACACCCACGGCTGCATCCTCCACCCTGAGATCACAGTGGACTCCCACATACCAGCGTATGCTGCCACATGTATACGAAGTAAGACACACTGGGATGCACTTGGGTAGTTTTATACAGCTTTGTTCCTGAAGCATTTATGCACACACACATAGCAGCGTCCACTCTGCCAAATTCACTTAGTGGCCAGACTAGAAAAGAGCCATTGTTGCTGGTGGAACAGAGACTGCATATTTGGAAAGATTTCACAGTGATCTCACTCTGTGCGAAAGCAGTATCATGAAGACAGTACAGATTTCTGTGGGAACTCTAATACTGCTAATCTACTCAAATTTTAAATGTTCTTCTTAGATGAACACCTTTCACTCCTGCATGCTTTATATTTACTGTTGATGTGAAACAGTCTGTTTATGACAGAAAGATGTCGCATTAAAGGAAAGGTACACTAATACGGAGCAGAGACACACCGGCACACAAGCTGATGTTATCAAAATGGATTTTTCTGTGTAACATCATTCATTTTCACATTAGAGGTGTGTAATAATAAAATCATGGTGTAAGTCATTGTCTCTAACAAGATGCTGTGTTTTTGTGTGACAGCACAGATCGGAAACACACAGTCTGAGCTGAAGAAACTGGCAGAGCAGAACCCGGAGCTTAAAGATGCTTATATAGCTAAACAGAGGCGCTTGAAAGTAAGTGACTCAAGTCAGCAGAGTGTGAAATGACCAAAACTGTTGTTTATTGGGAGGTCATCTCTATGTCCCCTTAATATGGGCACAAACGTTCACTTGGACTCAAGGATGAACTGATTAGATTTAAGTGGTCAAGGATCAAAGGTCAAGATCACCATGATCTTGCATCCATCTCAGTCTGAAAGAGGACAGTTTGTTTGTAGATGCCTCTGAGTGCAATATGTGCATGTTTCACATATTGTGTAGGTATTATGGGCAGTGATGAAGGCAACAACCTTTCCATGTGCAGTTTGGCGTCTAACCCTAAAAAAAAGCATTCTGTCCACAATGTGTAATGCGTATAAGTAAATATTGTATGTACTAAAATGTTTCTGCAGTCCAAGCTGTTTGACCATGACAACATGAAGTACCTGAAGAAGCTTCTGGATGAACTGGAGAGTGTGATGGACCAGGTGGAGACAGAGCTACAGAGGAGGGTGGAGGAAACACCAGGTGCACAACCACAATAGCTTGTCACTTAGCAACCACTTCACAAACACACAATAAAAGACACAATCACATTTTTATGAGTGTAATAATATTTACACATGTGCTCTTGTAACACAGTCCAAATTTTAGCATTTTGATGAAATTTAATTTGTTGTTCTTACGTACTCTTTGTCTCTTTCTCTTTCATAGAAGAAGGCAGTCAGTCCTGGCTGTGTGGTGATTTCTTCAGCATGGCCGACGTCTCTCTGGCAGTCACCCTACACCGCCTCAAGTTCCTCGGCCTCTCCCGCCGCTTCTGGGGCAACGGTAACCGTGTGAACCTGGAGACTTATTACAATCGTGTGGTGGAGCGCCCAGCCTTTAGGAGAGTCCTGGGCCATGTCAACAACATCCTGATCTCTGCTGTCCTTCCTGTGGCGTTCCGTGTGGCCAGGAAGAACGCACCGGTGATTCTGGGCACCACTCTGTTGATAGGCGTTCTAGGAGGAGCTACGTACCTCGCTTTTCTTTACATGAAGAAGAGGCTGGCTGTCTCCTTCTGAGGGAGCCAACAAGGGCTGGAGTTGCTTTGGGACTAAACTGGGGACGAGGAGGTAGATAAACACAGAAAAAAATGACGAATGTCGCCTAAATCATAATTTAAATTGTGTGAAGTTAAAGTGCAAGAAGGAATTTGATCATTCAGCAGACATTAATAATGTGTAACTGAAACAAACCTTAATTGTCTTGTTTTCTGTGTTGCTGGTTGCACAAAACGCACTTTTACTCATCATCAATATGTGACTGCTGCATTACACGCCAAAGGATCATACTGGTAGTTTTACATGTTTTTGCCATTTCTTATAAATCACATATACCATATCTTGTGTGGCCTCGTAGATATACTGTTCTAAAGGAGCTCTATACAACATTCAGAATACAGATATAGCAGCAAACAACCATAGCTATATTAAGATATGGTGGAGTAATAGTGTCCTGAGCAGGGAAACAGTCACCCTACCTCGCTATTGTAATCCGAGCTTCTCTGTCCATTGTTGAGGTAGATGGCCCAACTGTGTGTGCATGTTAGTGCATGTGAGTCGCTGTGTGTGTATCCCACTAGCTAGCTTATGGCCACCACTCTGCACTACACTCATACGGCAGTTAATGCTGATAACGCCAGTAATGGCAACAAGCAAGGGAAGAACACGTGAGGGATAAACTAAAAGAAATAACTTTTGAAAAATGTAACAATGTCAAAGCTAACGACTGATGCTGGCAGGAAAATGTGTTACCAGGTAAACTAGGATAATGCAAAAATGAACTATGCACAAAAACAAAAGAATTTCAAAAGTAACATCATGTGTCACCAGGTATACAAAGACCAAAAGATGACCAGGATGGGGTGGGTTTTAAGTAACCTGGAGACAGTGGCCAGCTGCCTCCAATTCAAAATCTGGCGCTCAGGCGGTAACTTGCGGCGTCACACACTGACGAAAAAAGCCATCCTTTAACGTCAGCATGCTACGCAGCTGGTTGCTATTATGGATTATTGGTGCTCAGCGGCATCAGGGGAAAAAGCAGTGGGTCAAGAACAAAAGTCCAACTAGGCTAGGTGGGAGGGCGGTGGATGGGTCCAACAAACACTGACTTTCACCCGTGAGAGTGGCGTTTGTGTCCCTTAAGAGTATAAAGCCAAACCCTGTTCTTTTATTCTTAACCCAACCACGTGCATTAGTTGTTGGAGGGAAAAATTTGTGGTGTTGTACTGAAATAGTGCGTTTATTTTGAAAGCGACTGTATGTAAACATTAAATTTCCTGTGAAAATGGAAGTGTATTTTGAAAGAAGACAATGCATGTAACAGGCCAAACTTGACATGGTGTCCTAGAACCTTAACAACCAACACACCCAGAGTACCTTTCATGTTGTATCTGGATGTGGAAAGTCCATGAGTGAGGCCGTGTGTTGTCCTGACCCACTGTGGCCAGATGGCGTCGTCACAGAGGCGTAGCACCCCCTGTCTGGTTCCTTCCCAGGTTAACACCATTAGCTTTGTTCGTACTGTTTGCACTGTTAGCTGCTAGCCACCGGCTTAGCCACCTCCATGTTGAGAGCTGTGTGCAGACAATCCTTGCTCAGACTCTGAATCACAGACATACTCTGAATATCGTATAGAGTTCCTTTGAGAGTCAGCTTCAAAACAGCGTTGTATTCATAAACTATATTATGCTAGCACGTATGAATAAATTAGATGTCAAAATATTAAAAAAAAGAGAACTTTATCTTGAGGAAGTGCAGCAGTTGAAGTAAGAAGAAAAGACCACAAATATATAGAGTATATACAAAAATATTTTTAAAAAGATATGGAAAATACATTTTAAAAACATAGCGCATGAATGTACCATCCCTCTCTGACAAAAATGAAATTACATGACCAAAAATGTGGACTTTTGCTTGTATGCCATGCAGCTGTAGCATAACTTTGACACATACACAGCACATGTAGTTTTTCATACTTTCCTCTAAGTCTTCAGTGCTAATATAAGGCATAGTTGATTTATAGTAAATGGGATCAAATGTGCAAAAACACCAGCATGGTCAGACATCTTTACGTGACTCAGATCACTATTAAGAACATCATATGTTTTGCCTGATGTGTGCTTTGACATATATTATTTCGTTGTCATCCATATTTGCATGTTAGAGATTTTTAAGAAGTATACTAGAAGCCTCAGCCTGCTTTGTGTGACTACGTCTGCCAGCATTTAACAAACTGATCTGCCCAGCATAACTTCTCTCTGTAGGAACTCCCAGTTATCACACGTGCGCTCATGTTTTACTGTACGACTGACGGGTAATTGTTTGAAATACTCTCTATGTAACAATAGCTGAATGGATGCTTTTCCAACCTTGTTTACATCTTCTTCAGACCATCATATTCAACATCTGTGTGAAATTAAACTGCTCCCAAACAATCTGCAGCGTTTCCTGTCAATCAGGTATAATTGAGAATGGCATTAAGAATTCACAACTCAGCATCATTTCACAGACTATCATGTATCGTAAAGGTCTGAAGCGTTTCAGGATTTCACAGGGAAACATCTAAAGACCAATCACATTCCCCAGGGTCTGGATGTAAGTCAACATCTTCAGTAATTTGTTTGCTCAGTCAGGACCTCCAGGCCAACGCTGACATTTAACATATGCTCAGCTCTGATTTAAACTCCTCCTCACGTGAGCTCAGCCTCACATAACACAGGCGCATGCTAGACCTTTCAACAAAGCCTGGCCTTTGTTTTCACTGTCCAGAGGGCTGGGTAGTGTAGCTGTCAAAGAAATGCCTCACACGTGTTAAAGCCACATGTGAGCCAAGCTGTCAAAGGACCATAACCTCATACTGGCGTGTTAGCTCTGGAAAATCATACCCCTGCAAATGGCAACCAAAATGACATCATTTTAGCTACGAGGTTATATCACACAGGTGTCATTTTAAGGGATAAGGCTCAAAGTCATAAATAAAGTGGAAATGTATGAATTCTGCTGTAGAGACACAGTTTGTGACCTACATCTCAAGATTTTCTGCCTTGTTATAAACAAAATTAGACGTTTGCCAGTGCTTTGACAAAGTAGGATTTTATATCCTAGGTTTCCACAGATCATTCATTGGAGACTGGTACAGGGATCCATGCTTGATTTCACCACAGAAACTCCAATAACAGTCAACTATGAGTGACACAATACAATAACATATACATCAAATCCTATTAAAAGACATATTAAGTGGATTTCACGACGTAATAGCTGCATGTTAGATTTGTAGTTATCATTGATGCTATACAATTTATCATTTCAAAAAGAAAGTTAAAACAAACTTCTGCCATTTAAGGGGAACTTTGCCCATTTTTTAAATTCATATATGTTATTCCTTTGGTATAAAAGAGTCCAAAAATATAAATAAACACTAACAAACATAAACATTGAAGCTAAATGTGGCAAAATGTTGCTGTTAATTTCAGTGTCAGCCACTTTACAAACGGCACCTCATAGAGTATACCCATGTAAACACCTTAGGAGGAATACTGGAACATATATATATATGTGTGTATGTATATATTTTTGATTAAGGACAAATACTGCAGTATTTTGTGCATGTGAAGGAAGTGACTGAGAGCACCCAGGGGAATTTTCTGAGTATTTGTGTACATTTTCTGTTTCAGAGCTGAGAACACTACAGTAGAATAAATTTGTATAAATTTGTACACAAAATCAGGCTCCTATAAATTGTCTGTGGAGCAGCATCAGACTTTATACCCCACAACATCACCAGTTTGAGACTTACTCCTCTGTTTACTGGTTTTAAGAGTGGTAGCCCATATTAACTAATATTAATTTAACTTTTCTAGGCCATGGAAATAACATATAAAAATGATCACCTTTAAATAAAAACATGAAGATTAGTTTGTCTGTCTGATGTATGTATACATAAAAAAAAATAAACACAACCCCACTAGGGGGCAGTATTTCCTCAAACAACACTGACCTCTGTGAATTATAGGGAGAACACCAGTCCTCCCATAATTCATGGGGAGGCAAACTAGGCCTCTTTGTTTTTAGAGAGCTGCCACTCTTTACATCATGTAAGCTGATATGTGCGTCATTTAAGCAACACCGTCATTTGGAGAATTGCATTTTGTGTGGGCTGCTCCATATTAGAGCTGCAGTTGCAGCCAGACGAGATTCATCCAGCTGACAATATAAACCTCTTGTTGGAGCTGGACATGGTCACGGATTGTGTAAATGATTGTTTCTGACGTCTTGCTATTCTGTTGTTTAAAATCCAACAGGTGGTTCTCAATAATTGGACAAAGCTCTCTGCACTCAGGCTGCAAAAACAATGGTGATTCTTTTCTTTTTTTTGTCTTTGTTGCACTGTCAGTGTCATGTAATATTAGAAAAAGCTGTCAGGTCATTCCTGTATCATTTAACAGTCCTGAACACCTTGGCCAGACACATACAACTAAATATTTGAATGGCTTTAAACAGTGGGTCGGGTGTTTATAGGAGCCGCTGACAGGTTTGATAAATTAGCAAAGACGTTTAAAGGACATGTTTTCAATATTTATTTGGCTTTTACTAATATGTGGATCACAGACCTTGAGACACTTTGGAGAAACATGTCAGTTTCCTCATTGAACTCGAGCTATCAATCACATTAATTTACCTGCCAAAAGAAGGTTTATTGTGACATCTCCAAATTGCAATGTGCAGCGTGAAGACTAGTCGAGACTCGGAAAATACCTCTGTCGAGTATTTTTGGGGCCGGAGTTATAAAATGACTTTGATTTTAATAGCTTTGCTATTACTGTAGGTGATGATACTGAAAAATGCGGCTAGCCAGATCTACTGCAACGAAGTGAAGGCAACCGCAGGAAAGCCCTCTCATTTTAAGCTCTTCAAGCTGTGTTAGTAAACTGCTAAATGTTATTAACTGTGATTTAGGATTGGATCTGTGCTAGTGGGAAGCTGTCACAACAGTTTTTAAGTTTAAAGAAAATTGAAGTTGTAGGAAAGAAGAGTCCTCTGGACTTTTTTAAATGGAAAAAGCTGAGACGGGATTAGGGAGGTTTAAGGGTTCACTATGCTTAAAATGATGTGGTTTGTACAAAGTGCTTGTACCTGTATAACAGCCACACTCTCATCCGAAAGGGCGAGATAGATGAAGTTTGTTTAAAGCATACTGATGCCTTTAATCGTCTTTTTGCCACCTTATGATTGGAGGTGAAGGATGGGCTAGGGTTGTGATGTGGAGTAGAGATGGCGGCTCCAGACACAAGCTTCAACATCCCACCTCTATCTACAGAAGGTTTGCCCAGCCAGGTTTAAGCTGTGTCAAAGATTCTGCAATGAAGACATTGATTTGGCAACCCTAGAGGATGGAATAATGAAAATCTTTATATCTACCAAAATCAGAGGAGTCGCTGTGTATGAAAGGGAAATGGAACAAGAAGACAGCAGGGTTCTCTCTCAGAAGGAGTGGCATAGGGTTTGCCAGATACAGAGGAACTACAAGTTCCATTTTGGAGGGAGTTTTGTTGGAAGAGTTTAGTTCAGTTTTTCCAACACATTCTCACTTCGACCTCGTCACATGTTGATGATTTGGTCATGGACTTTCCATGTCCACAATTGACATGCAAAGTACCCTGGGTACATTGGTTGTTGAGGTTCTGGGACACTGTGTCAAGTTCTGCCTGTTACATGCATTGTCTTCTTTCAAAATACACTTCCGTTTTTACAGGGAATTTAATGTTTACATACAATCTCTTTCAAAATAAACGCATTACGTTGGTACAATAACTCAAATTGACTTTTTTTTTCTTCAACAACAAACACACATGGTTGGGTTTAGAATAAAAGAACAGGGTTTGGCTTTAGAATCTTTAGGGGACACAAACGCCACTCTCACGGGTGAAAGTCAGTGTTTGTTGGACTCATCCACCACCCATCCTGCCCTCACCATTTGGACTTTTGCCGCCTTAACTTTCGTCCTTGTCCCACTGTGTTTCCCCCTGATGCTGCCAGACACATTAAACTATACTGTCAACCGGCCGCGTATCATCCAAACGTTAAAGGACGCCTTTTCTTTGTTGGATTCTGACGCCACAAGTCACTGCCCAAGCACCGGATTTCGACAACTTCTGAGTGAGACCTGGCTGGTTTTTCATCACTACATAACAGAAGCGACACAGATTATTTTGGTCGTGCCTTGTCCTGGCTACTTACTGGAGGAATATCAATCACATCTTAGAGAGGGTGTTCAGAGCCAATATCCCTTTCAGATTTGATGTTTTTTATCTCTGCAATATTCCACAAGAGATAAACGCTAAAGGTAGAACCCTCTTGATATCTTTGCTGGCTGCATGTAAGAATGCTGCTGTTCCTCCCGTTTGTTCGGTAATATACATGTTTACTGCCTGTGAAATATGGCCACTGGAGAAGGAACTTGACACATTCTTATTAGGAAATTTTATTATGCTTTCCTGTGTTTGTAAACAAAATAACGAGTTACAAGCAAAAGTGTAAATTTTCACATTTCCACTGTTACTCCATTTAATGAGTTGATTTGTTCATTATTTTCACTTCATTTAGGACCTGACTGGTAAAGTGGGATCGGGGTCACGGGGGGCCTGGAGCCTATCCCAGCTGACACTGGACAGGTCACCAGACTATCACAGGGCTGACACAGAGACAGACAACCATTCACGCTCACATTCACACCTACGGACAATTTAGAGTCACCAATTAACCTGCATGTCTTTGGACTGTGGGAGGAAGCCAGAGTACCTGAAGAAAACCCACACTGACACAGGGAGAACATACAAACTCTGCACAGAAGGGCTCCCCCACCCTGGAGTTTGAGCCTCCCACCTTCAGATAAATAGAAATGGCTTTCTTAATCAGAAATCTAATAGAATGTGACTTGAACCTTGATGTTGTGGATTTTTTAAAAACAGGCATGCAGTAAAGTATTTGTAACTGTCTTTCTCATAAATCCTCTGGTTGCCAAAAAAAAGAAAAAAAAAAGCTTCTACGATGAATGCTACTGTGTGAATGATGAGAAACCAAACAGCGGCTGACATCCTTGATGATGTGGCATTAGAGTCGAGTCTCCTCTGCAGCAGAGCTTCTGTTGTACTGTAATGCGCAGTCCAACTGGTGGATTATTTGTATTCCCATTTAGAGCGTCTTTAAACCCCCCTGGTGTACATTAGAGATGGTGACTGGCGTCAGGGCAGACCACTAACAGAGCGTTGTATGCAGTTTCTTCGCTGCCATTCAAATAAACAAAATCAGCTGCGTCTCAAGGCATCACAGACATCCCTTTATTTCTCTCCCCCTCTTCTCTTGGCACATTTCTTCCCTTTTGCTTTTCCCAGCGGGGAGCGTCTACGTCAGAGTGGGTGGGGAAGTGCAGGTGTTTTGGGAAAGTTGCATGGAAACCCCCAGCAGACATGCATGCCCACAGACAGACAAACAGAAAGAGGAAAGAGAGGGAAAGATGGAGGCTTGTGGTACAGTGTGGTATGGGTGGTGAGGAGTGATGGATGGAAATATGCACAGTGATGCAAGCGAAAAGTAAGGAAGGAGAAAACTGAAGTGGATTTAGACTTGTGATCATTTTAAATTATAATTATTCGTTAAGAGGAGGGACTTCTCGCTGGATTGAAACTCTGTGTTTTAAGTGAGCGAGGCTGGTGGACAGTGGGGTGATGATGTGTGAGCTGTGTTGGATGCCCACAGACAGGCAGGCTGGGTAAACAGAAACCCACGCAGCAGTAGCTGACAGCTAAGCCCGCTTGATGTGGCTCTTGCACCAGCGACTGAGTGAGTGGGAGCATGGAAACTTCGACAGACACTTGTTGCAACCAGGAGCTGTGAGCTGCATGGGTATGGTGGTAGGATAGTGTTAAGGAACAAAGGAAACTGTGATATAAACCAGAGGAAGAATGAAGCAATAAGGAAACAGGCACCATGTTTAAGGGATCATCTAATATTCTCCATCACATCTGCGAAACCAGTACAGCACTTGCCCTCTGACTGGTCAAGACAAATGGAAAAGATGTTGAGGATGATAATGAGCCTCATTTCTTCCTGTGACATTACGCAATGTGACATTACGTAATGACACAGGCACGACATGGCGAGATGAAGTACCTCGATGAATGGAGCAGCAGCTGTTTTGCTCTTTGTACAGTGTCAACAGCACTTTTGTCACCATTGTCCAGCGAGCATTGTTGCGTCAGTCCTCAGTCCTGATCTCTTATATCTCACTGTTATTTTTCCTCTCATGGTTACTTTGGCAACACAGACCCAATGAGGGAAGATGTCCAAAGCCTGTTGGCACCATCAAAGGTGTTCTGAGAACACCACCGGGCCTTTCCAGAAAGCAGCCGTCACCGCCTTTCACAGCGTCTGCGATATACTGTTTGCTGAGTTGACAGAGGTGGGATCTCATGATGTTGACACTACTGTTAAAATGACCCCCCGTGGGCTTGCCCTTCACAGCTTTATGATGAAATCCTGTGCCACCATTCATCCCCACATGTGCTCCTCAAATATTTAAACTCGGCCTACATAAACACTGCCGTGCAGGAGAGGTGATACCCAACGCCGTTTGGAGCGGACCTGCTGCTTTATAAATCTCTGTTCAATTGGCCAGATGTGGCCAAGTCAAACACACCATCAGCTTTTTATCGTGTTAATGAATTTTCTGTGTATGATAGGCATGCCATTACCATGTAAATTAACCACAGTGATCTCAGCGGGGATCTCAGGTGATGGGGGGAATTATTTTTCCAAGTTTTTAAGCTCTTCTGTGTCTGCATGGAAAGTGTTCAGATATGACAGGTGGCGTCATTAAGGAGATACTGTGCAATGTCAGAACAACCGAGTCACTTTAGATTTGAATAACTGCAGTTTAAAGTGTTAAAAGTGAGGTCATAAAAAATAAGAAAGTGAAAAAGAACATAGACGACAACTAGGGAGGTTTGTGTAAGTCTAAGTGCGTGCATTCTTGCATCCATATGTCAACTTGACACAGATTAATGTCGCTGTTGCTTTAATCGATCGTCTGTCTTGGCCCGGAGGTCAGCGAAGGTCGCTCCACCTGCTGTGACTGTCACAGCGAACAAACCCTGTGAGGGGGCCGGACGAAGCCAAGGCCATATAAACGGATATCCTAGTGTAAATACTGAGCTCACTTCATGCTTTGAAAACACTTCCTTCCCCATGACCTCTTAAGGCATTAAGGCCTGATCTCCCAGGGAATCAGAAGCGTTACACAACACCTGTCTGCTAAAGGAAGGGAAAGCCATGAAAAATAGACAAAGATACAAACAGATAGTAAACTATCATAAGTAAACTGATAATATAAGACTATATAAGACCAGATACCACCTGTGTCTTTGTATCCACATGCCATTAAGCTATAATATTCTCTTTGTTTGTTTAGGAGTTCCATTCCTCCTCAGCAAATGAGACAACTCCCAAAATATCAAATTAATGGGGCCTTAGTTCTTAAGTAAGTACTGAATTTCAAATTGTATCCTCTAAACTACCTGTAAAAGAAATAAGTATTGGTGCTCCTGCGCTATTTGCACATATTTGCATTAGGTAACATGTATACAATTGAGCAAAACTGGCCCGTCTCTATGCAAATGAGCCTCACCACAAAACAGCCCAGTTCACCAAGATCAATGCTAACAGCCACACGTAGCTCCAGTGAAATTATAAGAGTCCTTAGAGAGTTAGTGGTAACTGAAGCACACTGACTGACTGAGACATTAAATCTAGGGCTACCCCTTGAAGGTTGAAGATTCGAATCATCATTTGGAGCCCCCATCAGTCGACTGAGGTTGCAAGTTGAGCTGTAGTTTTTTCTCCTAGTCAGTGTGCTGTGCAGTGTACCTCTGGGGACATTTTGGTCCCTGGATTTTGCTGCAGCGTGAGCACTCGTGGATTTCATGATACTCTTTGGTGATAGTCAGCTGCGGACATGACGCAGCCTCACAGAGGGAGAAACTTTGCACCATAACGCTCCGAAATAACATTATCTTCTCTCTTCTGTTCGGAAGTGGTGAATTTACAGCTCATAGCAACTCAGTATGACACAGTTTTTGTTTTTTTCTATCTTGTATCAGAAAAAATGTTGTTGCACATTTCTGATCCATTATTAGCGCCATTAGCTTGATTACCATTACGTGAATTCCGCTGTCATGTTCCCGTTCAAACTTTAAAACTTAATATGAGGGAGAAAAAAAACCCTAATTTGTAGAATATTCATATTGAATGATCAAATCTGATTGGACTGACATAATTCTGAGTTGGGTACAGCCCTAATTAAATCACAAACATAGTCTCTTTCTGTCACGTGTGAATTTCTTGCATGAATTTTTGAATAATGCCTCTGCACCTCCGGACCAAACGTTATAGTCCGAAAATTTCAAATTTCTTTTTCTCCCTGCTGCTGTTCTGCCCACTGTGTTCTTAGGGCAGAGGTTACATTTATACTTTGCCACATGGATTATTGCAATCAGAAAAGATCACATTGGCTTGAAATACCTGGTTTTGCCGGCACTCTCTCAGCAGAAAGTGCAACAATGACTCTTTTAAAACAACTGCTTTTCATGGCACTATCTCAGATGGAAACACAGAGATGACTCGCTAAAACAGTGGCCAGTTTTGATGTTGGTGAAGGTTCTCAGTCATCCAGGTCATGGTGATCCTAAGTGCTGTATCATAGGCAACCGGACTAAGAGACCTCTTCAGTTCTGAACGGAAAAGGTCTCTTTTGGGTGTATTGGGTTGATTGCACCCACTGACAGCACCTTGAATTAGGTATCTCTTGCAACTGCTATCTGCCCCATCTCTAGAGGCTTCTTCAGGTCTGAACTGAAGAGGCCACTTGGATGAGAGGAGAAACATCTTCAAGTAAGTCCAATTGCACACAATACAGCACTTAGGATAACCGGCTTTGGGGTTTTTTTGTGTCAAACAGTGGTCTGCAGCTCAGCAGGTGTCTTGCCCTGGTGTCACACCATTCACCAACCCCTCCACCCTCCAATGACAAAATCAGCTCATACACTATGTCACTTTAGAAATGTTGTTATGATACATATGGAACATTCAAATGGGATGTATTTATGGTTTGGTGAAAAGAACAATGGCAACATTTTATTCTGGCGACTTGTGAATTCACCGCTTACTGCGATACATGATTGGTACAGCTCAGGGAAAAAGGAGTTGGCGACCACTGCAGAGACAACCCAGTCTCACTCAAAGATGTCGAAATCCAGTGTTTGGGCAGTGACTTGCGGCGTCAGACACTGACGAAAAAAGCCTGTCCTCTTAATGTTGGCATGTTATGCAGTTGGTCACCGTTACAGTTCCATGGCACTCGGTGGTGTCAGCAGGAAAGGCAGGACAAGAACGAAAGTTAAGGTGACTAAAGTCCATGTAGGGGAGGTGGGAGATATGGTGGATGGGTCCAACAAACACTGACCTTCACCTGGGAGAGTGGTGCTCACGTCCCTGTAAGATTATGAAGCCAAACCCTGCTCTTTCTTCCTGAACCCAAGCATGTATTTTTGTTGCCTAAATCCAACCACGTGTTAGTTGTTGGAGGACGCCAATTTGTCAGTTTGTATTGTACTGATGAAGTGTGTTTATTTTTAAAGAGACTGTGTAAACGTTAAATTTCCTTGAAAACGGAAGTGCATTTTGAAAGAAGACAATGCATGTAACAGGTAGAACTGGACACAGCGTCCCAGAGCATCAACAGCGAACGCACCCAGGGTACCTTTCATGTCATATGTGGACATGGAAGGTCCATGACCAAACATCGATATGTGACGAGGTCGGAGCGAGAATGTGTTGGCAGAGACCTGGGTTCAATTAATCGCCATCTGCAGTTGATGGGAAGCCAGTGTGGGATCATTTTTTTGCCTTGTCACCACTGGTTGTTTGAGACCCTGCCGTTGAGATGAAGCCATTGGCGTGTTAGGTCACTCTTGAGAAGCACATTGCTATCAGGTGAGAAGAAGCTACTGGTGTCTTGAAAGAGTTTGAGGATACATGTAGGGATTTACACTCTGCAACACTGACTGTTATTTACCAGCAAGAGACCCTTAAATTGTCTGCACAGCTTCCTGAGTTTGTCACATATTTACATCATATTTATAGGTCTACTTTGTCGTCCAGACCAGTTGCGACTAGAAATGATCTGAAATTGCATTTCAAAGCAAATCAAACAGGAAGAGAGACCTAATGGTTCTGTAGTGGCTTTATGGAGATATCAAGACTAACTGTCCAGCTTGTCCTCCTGTTTGGCCGGGCTTAGTGGTAACGCAGGGACATAAAGCAAAGCAGAAATGATTTTTCCAGGTATTTTCTTTGATTGCCGGCAGACACATAAGCAATATGGTCCAACTTCCTATGAGATATCCAGGACACTGAATCCTCAGTGAATGACCTTTCTTAATGATATCTGCTTTATGGTTTGACTTTCACATGAGGACACACCAGTGATGTGCTTATACAGAATAGTATAGACATAGAATAGACAGAGTATAATTAAATAGAGATAATCTTAATGAGAGTGTGGCTCGTTTCTGGGTATATTCAGAACTCTAAATCTTACACACTGACTATCAATACAGATTTCTACATGCCCAGTTATGATCATATGATAACATTTTCGTGCTCAGAGCTTCAATACCAAAATAGCACTCGCTGTGGTTTGAAAAATGTCAGACATCTGCAGTAATCAGTCACTGCTGACAACTCATTTTCGGTGAAACCACATGGTGTTTGGCTTTTCATTTCCTAGAAAGAGGTTGTATTGCCATTTGCTTGAGGAGGAAAAACATGAAACCTGGACTTGAGTTATTGTAAGTGGTGTACTTGTTTAAATCCAGTGTGGCCAATCTGATACGCTGTTGCTGAATATGCAACACGGACACAAACATTGTAAAACGACTGATTCATTTGTTGCTGACTTTGTTTCTGCACAAGAGGCAAGTCTCCTCAATCACAGATCAATGAAGCCAGTCATAACATCAGCAGATATGGCTTCCTGCACACATGCATGCAAGCGAGCTCTCACTCTGCCCACTGGCCTTTGCTAGATGATTAATTTTGGCACCTGATTTTGTTTTAGTCTTAGTCTTTTGGCAAAAATGTATATTGGTTTTGATCAAACTTTAGTCATCTGATATTGTTAGTTTTGCATTAATTTGTCTGTTTTTCAGATTATTGTTTAGTTTTCATTTGTGGGCAACATCTGACCCTTCGCTAAGCCCCGCCCCTTTGTGATGGTCCGTCAAGCTGTCAGAGCTAGCAATGAGCCCACACTGTAACTAGCTGCACTCACTGAAGACATATGATCATATTTTTGGAGAAATGAAACAGTGGTCCCAGAGAGCAGCAGACAGAGGGGTCTACAGTGTGTGTTTGAAGGATATATCCAGGATGTCAAACTGACTCAGCAGCAACAACAGGTTAAAAAGACAAAGATAGTTAGAAGCTAAAGCCCAACTATAGGCTACAGATCACAGTGTAAAAGTCTCTACACTGTCATTGCACCTGTGGAGTGACTGTAACAGAGGATAGCAACACTTTTTATCGTTAAAACTCACCTATACAACCTTCTTAATTCAACAGGACATGTTGCAGCAGAAATATGATCTGAAACTTTGGAGAATTAAAAACACTGGCGACCAAGTTCCCATCTTTCCCTGACGTTAGCATGTAGCTACATGTAACAGCGTATGCCACCTAAACACACTTGCAGTAGCGTGCCTGGAGCAAATAATCATATAAAGAAGTCTGGCACAGGATGATGTCATACTGTAGCCAGAGTACAAAAACTATTGAAAACAGAGTGTTCAGAACAGTAAGAGGACCTGAGGTTTTTGCTCACAGGAATTACTTCTACATATGTTTACCTCATTATTTGAAACTGTGGCCAGGTTTAATATGAACATCCTTCATTGTGACACTTTATATAAGACACAAGATATGCTAAACCATGAAAGATCCCCTTTAATCTCTGTTCTAACGAACTTTTATTTAGATTTATATTTAATTTTACAGTAACATTTTGCTAGCCTTATCAACACAATCTCCATTAGTCAGACCATATCAGTGAAAACATTGTACAAATTTGGAAATTCAAGATCAAGGCAGCAAAGAAAACTCATGTCAGGACCCGAATCGATCAAAATCAGCTGAGTCATACTGTTAGTGCTCCACCAAACAGCTTGTCCTCTATGACCTGACTCTACGCAAGACAATCTGACTTTTGTTAGTTGAGAAAAAAAAAAGTTTTCCTGAGGGGAATTTTCTGTGACAATGTGAAGATTTGAAAACAAATCCCCTTTAAGGAGGGTAGTTCATTGTGTGTGTGTGTGTGTGTGTGTGTGTGTGTGTGCAAGCTTTGAACTGGTGGTATAGTACTTTAAATGTCCACATATCTTCAAAGAGACATTCAATTTACCAAGATGGGTCAGAGCTGGAATACTCTCGTCGGTGTGTCACAAATTCCACGTCTCTGTTACAAACCAACATGCCATTTTCAAGATGGCTGCCAGAAAAGAAGCTTCATTGGGAGCAGAGGATTTAACAGTGACACTGAATAAATTTTAAGGCTCACAGCATGATTTAAAAAAACATTAACACTGGATGCACACTGTGCTGCTGCCGATTTTCTTTTAAAAATCATAAAACAACTGGACTCAAATGAATGCTATGCTAATTAAGCTAATTATTGTTAATTAATGTCTGCTCAGCATTGCTACCTGATGCACGGTTCAGCCTCCTCCAAAGTGCAAAGCAAGGTGAAATAACAGTACCTACAGTACTACCAACAAATTGCAGAGGTCACTGGGGACAAACCGAGGAACTCAGATCATGCTCTGAATCTGAACTTAAAAAAAACAACAACAAAAAGAAAACTTTGACATCAGCGTTGAAATTAAATTAACTGTACATACATGAAACAACTTTTTCACAGAGTATCAGCCATAACATAGTTTTAAAAACTTAACAAAGACATGAGAACATGCTGACTTTGTGGATTATCTCTGAGAATTGAGCAGGATAACAGGTGAAACTATATATGGTATTCTAAGCAGGCATTGGAAAGCAGATTTTGCATTGGCAGGAGTTTTGGGGCCTCCTTGCCAAGCACAATACTCGACATAATGAGAAACACTTGTTTCAAAATGAACAATCTGCCGAGCCTCACAGCATTCAAAAGCAACCGAGGGAGCTCATATTTTACTGTATATCATTAACATTGATTATGTTTGGTGGCCTTGGCTCGGAGCCACTGAAATATTCCCATAAAGATTAAAGGTCTGTCTGCTCTAGAGATGCCTGAGAGGTGTAGATCATGACTGGAGAACAGGAGGTGTGTCGTACAGTATTTTAAGGGAAGTTTGAAAAGGAAATGAAAAGAAACAAGTCACATTGTAACTGCTGTCTTATTGTGAACACTCTCTCTTCTGCAGTGCGACAGACAGAACAAACGAATAACCAAACCAAACATAAATCAATCGAAATAACAAAAATCACATCTGCACAGTGGCCTCTGCATGTCGAGTATGGTGGCAAAATGGTAAGCACAATCACTCTGTCAGTGGGTTTGTGTGATGCCAAAGGTCAATGCTTCGCTTACCATCTCTGGAACAGTTTACAACACTGGGCTTTCAAAGTTAATGCATCTGCGGGAGAGAGACGAGGAAAATTGCATGGTAATATTCGTTCGACCAGAAACAAAGAGATCCATACACAGCGCGTCTGTGTTTGTTTATTCGATGCCAATTTCAATTCTGTTGACTTGTTAAAAAAAAAAGAGAGAGAGATAGAAATGCTGCCTCGACTGAAAATAAAATGGCCTTTTAAAGCTTCTCGTTTGGCTGCGTATCTCAGCAGTATTTCACTGTTACAAAGAGAGGCATTAAATGGCAGAGGGTTTTATTGACATGGCTGTATCCATGGAGGATTAGAGAGGTCTGTTTTCTCTGAGTAGCCTGAACCCATTAACACCAGCTTTTTTTTCCCCCCACTGCTTGGACTTCTCAATCCTGAGAGGGAGATAGAGTGCTAACTGTGACCTTTTGAGGGCAAGGGAAGTGATAATAATGATTTTGCAGTGAAATTCTTCCTGTAAGTTGCTTTCAGGGAGATTGTGCATATTAGATCAGGCTTGCTGCATCTTATAACTTACTTGGATCAATGGACACGACATGGACACTATGAGTCTCTTTATCTGTTAATGACGGAGAAACACAAGTGCTGGTGAAGGTTTATCTACTGTGTTAAAGGAGGCATTGTGCTGCTGTAGTTACTGACTAATGGGAGCAAGCATAGGAGCCAAACTACATGGTGGTTTGGTCTGGACTGAAGCGTGCTGATTCTGATTTCAACCAAAAAGCTGACGTGTATCTACTTATGGCTGCGAATACACCACTCTAGATTGGACCCACTGCTGTGGCCTGAGGAGAGCATGCATCTTTGAGCTGTCGAGTTAACATCATCACGTCCTCATTCATAATGAAAAGGTGACGTGCCGACAAACATCACACTTGCCTCCCATTTTGCACATCCCCGGCTCCAAACGGCAGCAAGTGCAAACTGAGAATTTTGAACTTTGGCAAGTCAGTGAACTTGACACAGCCAGCTGATTTTCTACAACCAGCCTATTGGTTTTCACCAAATGATACCACAGACTGTGATGTGATGTGGAGACAACTGATGGGCTCCACACAGCCTCTGGCAGGGAGCAGCAGCTGCTGTGTAGAAACCAAGCAGCAACATCTGAGGAGACAAAAACTGCAGTTCTTTAAATGGCCACTTGAGGCTGGCTCCAAAAGTGAGTCAATCCCCATTGACCCCATGTTAACACGTCCAACTTTACAGCAGAAATAAACATGTTTACAGCCTGATACAAAAACTTGTTTGATCTTTATAGCTTATTTCCCTGTTTGTGGCAAATGTACAGGGTGTGAATTTTTTTTTTATAAAACTCACCTGTTAAGATTTTATTAAGGCTTAAATTTACGTATGATCAAGGGCAAATTTCAGTGACACGCTGTGTCCCGTTTGCTCCACCACAGCTCCACCCTCTCATCCAAATATGGTCACTTGTGGCTCCAAAAATCCAAGATGGCTTCAAAACAGGAGACCACAAACCAATGGCTGATGTCACGTGGCTAGGTTCATTATTTTTATGCAGTCTATTGTAGAAACTGATCCAGACTGAATCACTACTATTGCGCTGCTTTCCATTGGTTAAAACTTGTAAGCGTGTTACACTCTTGCCTCAGCAGTTAGTGATGTCACCAGCTCGTAGCAGGTGTTTTCCATCAGCTGTGACAGCGATGTTTCAACTGATAAAATGTGAAGTGTAGTATCAACACATTCTCACTCCAACCTCGTCACATCTACATATGATGTGCAAGGTAGCCTGGTTGCGTCTGTTGTTGATGCTCCGGAACACCTTGTTATCTTCAGTCTGTTTTCTGTCCTTCAACAACAAACACACGTAGTTAGGTTTAGGCAACAAAAGCATGTGGTTAGGTTAAGAATATGTGTTACCATAAATAACAGGGTTTGGATTTACATTCATACAGGAAGTAAACACCGGCCTCCCAGGTGAAAGTCAGTGATTGCTGGACTTTTGCCCCCTTAACTTACATTGTTCTTTCGCAACATTACAAGGTGAGGGTGCCCAGCTGCATATCATGCCGACGTGAAAGGACAGCTTTTTTCATCAGCGTCTAACACTGAAAATCACCACCTAACATGGTTGTTAAACTGGAACTCTAGCACCTCTGTATTTAGTTGGAGTGATTTCTTTTTCAACCATGGAAAACTTCACTGTTATTTGGCAGAAGGACAATCATGTCTACATTTTATGCCAAAGTTCGTCATCAATTACCTAAGATAATTTAGAAAATCAATGTCACTGCTAGCAGGCAGCAGCAAACACTACAACTCGCCTCCGCAGTAATGGCGGCGCCGCAAGATGGCAGGACACACAAAGCATTCGCCAAATTCATGTAAGGCCAGAATGTCGTGGTCACATGAGACATACTTTATCCAGCAGAGCCAGCAGGACAGTAGTCCCACAAAGCCCCTTTAATCGTCCCATTCATCATATATTTGACATTATGAACACTCTCACAACATTAAACTCTTTATAGATCTTGCACTCTTTATAGCTCTCCTCTGTATTCCTCCAGAGAAATTGAGCTGAGCTGAGCTTTGTCTCATTTCCACTCTTATCTGCCAGAAGGAAGCATGGGATACTTCAAGCTGTAAGGAGAGAGTGACTGGGTGGTGGGAAGGCTGTGCAAGGGGCGTCACATGACTTTTAAAGTGAAAGAATACAGTAATTTACGAGATGTGAAATATGGGTTTCACTGCAGCCCCTGGAAAAAAAGTAAGCTGCAGTGTTTCCAGTTGAATTTGGCTGTTTAGCTCGGGCCTCAGCGTGAGCAGAGAGCAGATTAAAAAGTTTTAATGACACTTTAATGTCTCGCAGAAATCAGTTGTCAGTGAAACAAATTAGCCATGTGTGCCTGTGTGTTATTACCACGGCATTTGAGGTGAGAAGGGGAAGGCCGCATTGAGGGGCTTTATGCTTTTGGAGGTCTGGTGTGAGGGCTCCATTTCTGGATGGCAGTACTGTACTAACAAACATTTGCACTGATGTGGATTTGCACTGAAACCAACAAACTGTAAATGCAGCGTTTCAGTCCTGTGAGTCAGAGCTCTCAGAAAATGATACACCGCTGCCATCTAAGTCATGCCTCCACACACTGTTGTATTATTCTGCGCGCATTTGGCAAGATCAGCTGGACCTAAACACTGGTGGAAACTCGCTCAGAGATGATATTTAGGAAATGTGACGCTGTGGGATTTCTGTATTTAATAACCAGAACACAGCTGTTAAAAGTGAGTGCAAGAGAAGCAATTTATATTGTCCTCCGACGACACACATTTGAGCATACATAATGCTGCAATGTGTGTGTTCAAGAGTGTGTGCCCATATTCCCCACTCTTTGAAAGTGAAAAGAGTGAAGTCAGATGGGACCAAACAAACACACTGTTGTTCTTCCCATCCATCATTCCTCTCTCCACAGTCCTCTCACCCTGGGACAGAGGAGAGGGAGAAAAGGAAAATAAAATGTACTAAAAAAAAAAGGTGAATAGGGATCATCGATTTTACAGCAAATAAGAAACTCAAGCAGGGAAATGTACACCAATCTCAGAACCCATCATGGTGATTGTGATTTAAAAAGGGTGGTGATACTTTAGGATATGATGTCAACTTTGCTTTTAAACCAAAAGTTCTGCTTGTGTACAGTAATGTTTGCGTCACAGGCTTCTCAACTAAAGTACACTGATGATAAAGGAAACACAGTTTTCATGTGTTTGTGTAACCATAACTTCGATGTGTGTTTCAGGCTCCTTTTAGGCAGCTCTTTGAGAATATGTTGGCTCGATACACGAGGGGCGATAAAAAAGACACGCACATCTCAGTGCCCAATGGATTGGGTGCTGGATCAAAGAAATATCTGGCAGAGGTGAAACAAAGATTTTAATGCTGTGTAACATTTCAAGCAAATAGCTCTTCCTCAGACTTCTGAGAAATAACAGAGTCGAAATCTTAAGTACACATAATGCATGCAAGCCGCATGAAATACCGCACCTGAGGCAGAAATGCATCCTTAAATGGTAGTAAACTGTTAGTGTTACTAGTTACACGTAACAGCAATAATATTACTTTCCCAAGTAACAAGGAGAGTAACAAATTACCAATAAAACTTCAGGAATAATACATATAGTTACCCTGACACAAAACAACCTCATAAGAGCCTTAGTTTTGTTGTCAGCCCCCTGATTTGAAATCCAACGATCAATCACTTCCCTGGATTCATTTTTGTTACTGTCACGCATGCCTAGTAGCAAGCTAGCTTGAAAGATGGAAATGCTAACATTTAGTGACTGGAAATATTCCCATCACTTTGATTTTGGTGAATGATTCAGATTGCCACCTTGGATCCTCTTTTAATTTCTTGTCAAATAGTCAGTAGCAGTCTATAACAAAATTATATGCTTATTCTACCTGAACTAGAATAAACTATATGTATAAAAAAAACTATTAAATTGATATTTTTGTCACATACCGGTACGCAGTGATGATTGTTGGGTAACATATATGTTTATGTTGCCTAGTGTCATGTCTCTATTTGATCATGTGACAAGACGATACGATACGGGAGCTAGTTTAGCTGCAAAATCTGTCAAGACTGACAAGCTGAGCACACCTGCAAGTCCAGCGAGCGATCATGCTTTTAATCCTAAAAGCAGCAGTAAGAAAGGACAAGAGAGAAACAAAGAGGAGGAAAAGGTAGCAAAGATTCCTTTGGCTTTTTTTCTAAACAGTTAGCAGTGGTGTGTGGGCGCCTTATAAATAGTAACTAGTGAGCACTTTAAGGGCTTGTCACAATAGCGTGCATTGAGGCTGGTGGTAACTACCTTACGCCACCGAACAGCAGGCTACAGGGTGGCATAGTAGTGCAGTGGTTAGCAGTGTCACCCCACAGCAAGAGGGCTCAGGGTTTGGCTGGGGCCCGTCTGTGTGGAGTTTGCACAGTGGTGGGTTTTCTTTGGGTTCTCTAGCTTTCTCCCACAGTCCAAAAACATGCAGGTTAGGTTAGTTGGTGACTTCAAAATGACCAAAGATGTGAATGTGAGTGTGAATGGTTGTCTGTCTCTATGTGTCAGCCCTGTGATAGTCTGGTGACCTGTCCAGGGTGTACACTGCCTCTTGCCCAATGTCAGCTGGGATAGGCTCCAGCCCCCCTGCGACCCTTAACACATAAGTGGTTACGGATAATGAATGAATGAATGAATGAATGACAGCAAGCTATAAGACTCTCTGTCCTAGTGACAGATCCGTGGTAAAAAAACGGTCACAGGTAACAGAAGAAAAAAATGATTTGCAAGCTATCTAGCCGTAGCTGTGCTTACCGGCAATTACCCTGATATTCACACAGAGGTGAACATGGGAAGTCTGAATTTTGAGGTAAAAGGACACAATTGCTAACTTTGTGTGGTGTTCCACCAGAGAGTAATATAACAAGAAGTGTAAGGCGCAACCACTGGAAGTCTTCAGACAAAACACAGCAAGAGTTTGTATGCCAGGTTTGTGAGCATTATGGGTATTTAAGATGGCAACTCTCTTTTATTTATCAAAAGTCTGAGGAAGAGGCGTCTTCATGAAGCATTACATTAACATTAAAATCCCTTTTAATGGGCGCTATTTAATGTGTGGATCTGTTTGCTCAGTATATGAAGGGCCAAGAGGAGACTCCTGTTCCTCTGACTGGCTGCAAAGAAAGAGTGTGTGTAACTGAATGACTGTCTCATCCTAAACGGTGCTTTGGTATGGAAGAGCATTTATGAAAGAACAAAAAATTCATTGACTCAAAATCAACCCACAGGCAGGCAGACAGGGGAGGAGCAATAGTAATGCCCATCTCACCCACACCTCACACTCTGGCTTTAAAGTTCAGTCATGCAGACAGATTCCGTTTTTGACCACTGCTTGTTCCAGCCCTGCCCTGCTATGCTCTGCCCATCCCAGGCCAATCCAGGCTACACTCAGCCCAACATAGACCATAACCGCCGTCTCCCAGCCAGCCATCGCAGGTCTCGTGTCCTGAAGCTCACCTAGACTGCAGCGACAGGCTGACCAGCAGCAGGAGCTGTGCCTGTAGCAGTGTGCCAGGGCACGAGCCAAAGCAAAATAAACCTCATCATCATCTGAACAAGGTGAAACTCAAACTCTCCAGATAAACAAAAGGAAACACCCACACAGTCGGACAGTATTTTTGTCTGAGAGGGGGAATCCACATCTTTTTGCGGAGAGTAAAACTGGACAACCAAGAGGTAAAATGAGGTAAGGGACGGATTGTATATCAGGCAATTAAATCCGTGTCTGGCTTTATTTGGCCCAAAATGTGGGTAACCATTATTTTGATTTGGGGCTGGATGATGTATTGTGCTGGATAATTTTATTTCCATTCCACTCAAGCATACTGGCTTAGTGAATGGATGATTACTGTACAAATATAACCATGTCCTCAGCTACAACCTGCTCTGTGGGTTTCACTTTCCCTCAATGAAGAGATCATACTACTATTGGAGATGTCAGAGGGGTCACACTGTGTGAGGAGACCACCAAATTAGAGAGTATTAACGGGTTTCAAGGGAAAGTTTGTGGCACATGACTGAATTGTTGCAATAAAGGCTGTTTAAATGACCAAATCCAGCAGTAAATGGCAATAATGTCAATTTTAGGGACTTGGCATGGGAACTGTAGGGTCACCAGCTCAAGTCCCCGCTCAGACCAAGTATGGAGCGTGGACTGGCAGCTGGAGAAGTGCCAGTTTGACTCCTGGGTACTGCTGTAGTGCCTTCAAGCAAAGCACCGAACCCCCAACTGCTCAGGCGCCAATCCGAGGCAGCCCCATCGCTCCAACATCTCTCTATTTAATGCATGTATAGGTCCTGTTTGTGCATGTGTGCATTGAATTTCCCCTCAGGGATTAATAAAATTTATACCATGGTCTAGTTGAACACCTGATTCTGATTGGCTGCAGGGTGTCCCTTAAAAAGTGTTGTAGGACACCTATAAAAAAGTTCCGGTCAAATAGCCTGATTGTTCTAAATTATTGCGCTGGCTCAAACGCTAGTTGGTAACCATGGCAACAGACCAAGCTGCAGGTTCTGTGGCCAGAGCCGGTTACCTTGGCAATGCGTCACAATGAGGGATATTAAATAGTCCACTCAGCCGCTTCTTGTGAAAAACTTACGATTTTAACGGTAAAAAACAACATTAACGTATTAATAATTGATTTAATATTTATTTCTTTCGTAAGTGACGGTTCACGCCTCCGTGTCGTCCATTCATTTCTGATAATGGACACCTCGTCGGGCATTATCCCTTACTCATCCTCTTCTTCTAATACTTTCATGTTTGGATTTAAGTGCCACCAAATGCCATGAAATAGGCAATAAACTGGTCTGAACTGTCAACAGAACCAATGTAGCTTCAAATATTTCGTTTTTTGTATCATTAATCCTACAGGAAAATAAGGCCCCAATACCTTTTTATACAACACAACGCATACAAAAAAAAACAACCCAGATACACATATCAATAGAGAAAATAAGTAAAAACGATGGAAACATAAAAATAAAAACACACCACACCGAGCCGAGAGCTGTAATAGCTGTAACAACAGGGAGCTGTTATTACAGTAGATATCCTTACGA